>CM053405.1:127444069-127461689 GCA_028644305.1 Xerus rutilus
GTGCATATAAAGATGTTTAATATGAAGAATGTAATCTGCTTATAATTTTGTGCAAAGTTAGAAAAATTATGATTGTAACAATATTTTTCTATTTGCCTCAACAAATGTTTTCAGTGAATAGTGTGTACAGCTTCTGATAATTTGTTTTTTTCTGTTATGTTTGCCAACATGTATTAAAATGCAACTTTTGGGAAAAAAAAAAAACAAAAAAAAACAAACAAAAAAAAAATTTGACTCAGCACATGCAGTGGTTTTTTGTGCTGAATGTAGTCGAGGAGGCAGTGTGAACTTTCTGTACCCAAGCCCTCTGGAAGTCTCGTGGGGAGGGGTGAGTGAAATTATACATGGTGGGTGTCCAACACCTTGTCAGCACATAACAAGAGCTCTGAAAATGGAGCTTTCCTCCTTATTCCTCCAGATTGGGCCTTGGGTTATGCTGTAGTCTAGATCTTAAACATTCCCCAAAAGACCATGTGTCAAAATCCTTAGTCCCCAGTTTGGTGCTATTGGCAGGTGGTGAAGACCTTTAGAGGTGGGCCTAGTGGAAGTCTTGGTCACTGAGGGTGCCTTCAAAAGGGTCAGTCGGATCCCAGCCCCTTCCTTTTCTTCCCTCTTTCAGGTCCCTGCCCTGAGGTGAGTAGCTTTCTGCTCTGCCAAGCACTTCCTGTCATGATGTGGTATCTCACCACAGGTCCAAAGGTAACGGGGCCAACCAATCTTGATCTGAACCCTCTGCAACTGTGAGCCAAAATAAACCTCTCTCTTTATAAATCACTCTTCTCAGATATTCATTACATAACAGAAAGCTAACACAGGTTCTCTGCTGGGGAGACATGAAAAGCCACAAGCGAGTGACCACATAATTTGTGGTCCAAAATGGAACAACTTTTGAGAAGGCAAGAGGATGCTATTATTAATAAGTAGTGGTGACCAGCATAAACTAGGACTGTCCCCAGCAAGCCAGGGCATGTGGTTTCTGTAACCACAAAGTCCAGGAATTTACCAGCTAATAGAGAGTTATTAACAGACGCCACTGTCTCCATTTTTCATGGGCCTCAAAGCTCTCCAAGGCATAGACAGTAGCTTGTCTATTTAAGATTCCTTTTTGGCTGAAATCTACGTTTCACACAATAAAAGATCTTGGTTTGCCAATGTGATTTTATTATAATTAGATTTTCTTTCTTTTGTCTTTTTTTGTTTGTTTGTTTGTTTGTTTGTTTGCTGAAGTTTCAGCAGCCGGATTCCATTCTGTGATATCATAGTGAAGGTCCTCTCCCACTCAGGGAGAAAAGACTTACATTCTAAATTACAATATCACAAGAAGAAGAAAACCAATTAAGTCCAGACTCCACTAACCTGGAATTTGTCTTAACTTGGGCAGAGGCTGGGACTTAATATTTCCTCTTGCATTAACTATTGGTAAAATAAATGTGTAAAAATACAGTTTTTTTTCAATATGCATGAAAGAGGAGCTAGATATTGAGTTTAGAGGGTATTAAAACTATATGAAGCTAATAGCTGATGTATTTGGATAGTGCTTCCTATGTCTCAGTCCTGGGCTAAGCTTTTCACTTGTATTATTTAATTTTCATGACAAAAAAGTGCTCTAATGAGGCTGATTTAAGAGAAAGACACTGAGGCCCAGTTTTGCACAGTTGATACTATGATTGAATATGGTTTGTCCCCACTAAGACTCATGCTGAAACTTGGTCTCCAGAACAGTGGTGTTGGGAGGCAAGGCCTCGTGGGTGGTACTTGGGTCATGAGAGACCCATCCTTATGAAAGGAGTAATGCTTTTCTCTCAGAAATGGGTTGGCTATCACTTTTTCCTCTTTCACACATTTGCTTTCCCTTCTGCTTTTTCCTCCATGTGCAGAGCAGCATGAGACCTTCTCTAGAAAGTGAGCAGATGCTAGAGCCATGCTCTTGGTCTTCCGGACCAGAAATCCCAATAAACTTCTTTTTTTACAAATTACCCAGTCTCAGGTATTCTGTTATAGCACCAGAAAACAGACTAGAACAGTAAGAAAATGATGGTAGCAAGAAACTACTATTCTCTGGTGTCTCTTAAGAAAAGTAAATTTTCTACCTATAGATAATGACATAAAAATTTATCAGACTTATCCAAGAGTACATAAAACAACACAGAGCTAATATTTCCTCTTTGCTCTGAGGCCTGCAGCACCTTGTGCATATAGCTTATATCCTAATTACAGATCTTCACTTTCGCCTTCCCTTTTGACTTTGAGCAACATGTGGTTATGTATCTTCCATATTTGGAGTCTACCATGTTGTCAGGTACTCAAATCTGTGCTCATTCATTTACTTATGGACTGATTGATTTAACAAGTATTTATTGCCTCTGCAATGGGCACTGTCCTAAGTGCTGGGGACAAATGATGGAGAAAACCCACATGATTCTCGTCCTTGCTGAGGTTGCTGGCTCACCCCTCTAGTACATCATTGTGTAATGCACAGTCACAGAACAGACAAACTGAACCATCGAGCAGAAGGAGCCTTAAACTCCCTGTATTTTGCCTCCCAGTCTCAGGCAAGACAGAGCCTTTAGATTGAGGAGCAGAGAGAAAGGTAGGTTGTTGACAGGGCTGTTCAAAATAGTGCAGTTTTTCTCAGCCCCCAGGGTATATGCCAACCATCAGTAATGCAGGTGAAAATGCAGATTCTAGGTGCTTCTATCAGAGGATATGACTTAGTGCGTCTGGAGCACTCCAGACAGTTGGTTTATATGTTAAACAAATATCTTCTGAGTTCCTACTGTGTGCCAGGTGCTCTTTGGAAGCCCGGGATTCAGAGGTTCATAAGCTAGCCCTGTCTTTCCCTCCAAGAGTTCACATTCTGGTGGAGAAGATAAAGAAGCAAACAGATGAATAAACAAGAGCTTTCCAAATCAGGACCAATGCTCTGAACCAGGTGGTAGCAGGGGTGAAGAATGGCCTTCAGGGAGGGCCAAGGTACTGCCTTATGTGAGGGTCAGGCGAGGCCTCCAGGAAGAAATGGTATTTGAGTTGATTCCTGAACCACAGAGGGCTGCAGAAAAGTGTTCTAGGCAAAGGTTTTGAGGGACCGTCATGGCCAGAGAGTAGAAAGGAGACCAATGTTGGAATCAGGTGATCTGCAGGGTGAAGGGTAGAGGCATAGGCCGGGCCTGAACATGTCTTGTAGGCCATAATAAGGAGTTGGAATTCGTATCCTAAGAGAAGCGGGAAGCTTGGAAGGTATTGAGGTGGCAGAAAGACATGATTCTCGTACTACATTTTTTGAAAAATGTTAATCCTAGAGTTCATCCTCAGCCAAGAGATCAGCTCCTGGGATCTTTGTCTGTCTCCTTTTCCTCCACCCACAGCATTTGCTGTCCTCAGAGTAACTATCATGTGCAGTGACCATCTTTTTCTGTCACTGTCATTACCTGAGGAGCTGTGACAGACTGAAACATTTACCTTATAAAATGATTGTAGTGAACTAAGTGAGGGGCTTAATGCCGCCTGAGAGGCCCCAGCATCCTGAGAATACAAAGAGCAGCTGCTTTGTCTGCTCTCATTAGGGACTTAAGCCTTCTTCATATTGAAGAGCCTCCATAAACAAAACCAGAGATTACTGAATGTTCCCACAAAAACTGTTTGTGTAACTGGAAGACGCCTGTGTAAAGGGGAGCTCTGGGTGTTGGCAAATGCATGAAAAATGTTCTATCCTGAGGTCTGGGGGCTAGAGGGCCAGGGCAGTTTCCCAATCTGCATGAGATTGTCTTTCTTGAATTAATTTGATTCTCAAAGATGAGTCCTGAACTTGAGGAAGTGATCACAACAGTACTTCTTCCCAGCCTCTGTCTCAGACTTCTTATCTGGCACTGAATGTATCTTGCATGGTGTCTTCTTGGTGGGCAGAGCTGGATCTGTCTCGAGCTAGTGATCAGGCCTTGGCTTAGCTCCCTCAGGTGGCAGCACACTATTCTCCTTGGCTTACTCTTGCCTTGTAGAAATTCTCTGTCTTATAGTCTCAAATGCAAGATTATTGAGAACTTCTAGAATCTTCTGGAGAATTTGGGTAATAGTAGAGGATTTATTTTGACAAGGTCTGGGCAAACATTTTGTCATATACACACTTTAAGCTCAGGCAAGTCCTGCAACCTCTTCTGTAGGAACTACCCTCTTCTGTGGCTACCATGTTTATGGAATATGACTGTCTTCCTGACCCAGATGATTGGATGAGATAAGGACACCTGACTCCATGTGAGCCAATCAGTTTCTCTGTCTTGAAAGCCTGAAATGGAGAGTCAGAGATTTCCTCCTATCTCTGCTGGCTGTAAGAGTCAAAGAAATATGGATGCTAGATATGTACTATTTGGTTTAGTAGCCACTAAACACTGGCCATTTGAAATGTGACCAATCCAAATTGAGGTATGCTATAAATATAAACTATACATTGAATTTCAAAGACTTAATATGAAGAAAAAATTCATAGTATTTTATTAAGATATTTATATAGTTACCTGCTAAATCATACTTTGACTCTGTTGATTAAAATATATTTTTAAAATGAACTTTGCCCTTTTGATTTATTTCTTCAAAATCTGACTATAGATAGAAAATTTTAAATTATAATTGTGGCACATACTACATTTCCATTGGAAAATGCTGCTCTTGAATTTATCATGTCCCTGGAGAGAGAAAGCCGATTCTCAAAGTAGAATAAAGCAAATGGCCAAAGAGATGGAGACAGAAATTAATGTGTTGCTGTAGAGGAAGGGAAGTGGGAAAGGGAGAGAAGAAGGGAAGGGGGATGAGGAAACAGAAGAAATGATGGAATATGATGGACATCATAGCCCTAGCTTTACGTATGACTGCATGTATGTTGTGATTCTACATCACATACAACCAGAGAAATGATAAGTTGTGCTTCATCTGTGTACAATGAATCAAAATGCATTCTGCTATCATGTATACCTAAGTAGAATAAATAAATAAATAAATTTTTTAAAAAAAAGAATTAGGAAAAGCGAACAGATAAATGTGGTGACAGAGAGAGTCTGCCTGGGATCTTGCTGACATTTCTGCTCTTGGTTCCTGTCCACAGAGAAGACTGTCAGTGTTTCCTACTGGATTCCAAGAGATCTGTCAGTGTTCTCATGATAAGTTCTTCTGTTTTGGCTTAAGTGTATCCAAGCTTACTTGCAACCAAAAGAGATATTTCCAAGACATTATGATTTATAGATTGCCAAAATATATGAATGTGACTAAAGAGTTCAGATATGATGATATAGCCCAGGGATGGTGGATATTAGCATATGTGGTACCACGCTCACATCCCAGACTGTGCAGACATTGATTGCTAAGCCACCATAGCCCTAGGAAAGTCCTTAGACTCCTTTTTAGGGCTGAACTTTGGTCAGACACCACCAGAGGACTAGATGTGTCCTATGATGAAACTCTTTTTTGTTATTCTTGGGAAAAATTGAGGTAGAAGTCAGAAGACACAGAGTTTTGTTCTGACTGAAACATGAAATTTTTTTTGTCTTTGGTCAAATCATTTTCTTTCTCTGAACCTTGGTTTAGCCTGATTGTAAACTGGTAATAATAATAGTACCTACCCATAGAGTAGTCGTGAGAAGCAGGGGATACAGGAATAGAAACAAATCCCTTGGAAGATGGAAACACAGACGTGAGCTGCCATTTTGACCCAGGCCCTCGGCCTTCAGAGTCAAGGAAAGTCATTGGTCTTCTGAACTTCGCTGAAGGCTAAGAAGAAGAGCTTCACCATAAAAGCCCAGGTCTGGAAACAAGATTCCAATAACTGTAGCAAATGAAATGGGGTTGTTTCCAGAAGCCAGCAGGACCCATCCATTTCATGCCTTCTCATTTTATTTTATTTTAATTTTATTTTCTGCAGATTGGAAGTTGGCACTCAAAGGCAGTACTGATAAGGAAAGTTTTAGAAAATGATTCATTTGGAATTTGCTGGAGGAGTCTAAAATGAGTGAAACTTCAGCCTCTGGAAGGAAAAACAAGAAGGGTATGTGAGAATGTTTTATGTCCCTATGTGCTGATCTCTTTCCCTGCAGCATGTGAAAAGCAGTTCTTAGGGCAAGTGCTGTTTGTCCCGGCCTGGGCCAAATGCAAGTGTTGGTTTAGCAGGTGTGAGAGTGCTTGTTGAGGGACAGGACTGAGGATCCAGGCAAAGAAAATCTACACATCATTATGGCAAAAATGTAGGACAGTTTTTGTTTCAAATGATCTATTCCATTTGCCTAACAAGTGTAATCAGAATTACAAAATGATATGCTCTAATTCAGGATTCCAAAAATATAGCCACCATACTTATAAAACATTGCTTTGCTTCTTCAAGCTCTAAGAGGACTGTCACAGTGACCAGTGGTGAATTATGTGAATAAACAAGGGGATGTACCTGTCAACCACTGACCATCTTTTCCTGTTCTGGCTTCAGTACCCCCTTGTGCAAAGAGAACCCAGGAAATAGCACAGAAAATAATTTTGATAATAGTGGCCAGTCATGCTGCCTTTGTAATTTGCCTCACTTTATCATAAGCATGTTACATATATTAATTTAATTTAATCCCCATAACCATCTCGAGAGGTAGGAACTTTTATTATTCTCATTTTACAGATAACTGAGGCAAAGAGAGATTAAGTGACCTTCTGGTAAGTGGAGAATGTTACCATCTTAATGCTTCTGTAAAGATCTAGACCTTTAGGCAGGGAGAAGTGAAATCCAGAGCTATCGTGAAGGAGGAACTGTTACTCTTAGATTAGAAACAGTCCCGGATGTCAGAACGGCAAAGGAAGTCAGAGACAAGCAGCCCTCCTGGCTTACTTTAAAAATGAGGAAACTGAGGTTCAGAGAGGTTAAATGATTTGCCCAAGGTCACATGAAGAGCTAGTGACAGAGTCAGAAGATTACCTGGGTTTCCTGACTCTGTTCTGTTGTCAATCCCATGACTTCCTTGCTGCCTTGAAGGCCTGAGGGTCAGTCCTGAGGGCTGTGTGTTAGGGTTCTCCAGTGGAACACAACCAGTAGGATGTATATGAAATTATAAAAGGAAATTTATTAGATTGGCCTACATGATTGGAGGCTGAATGTTTCTACCTGCAGGCTGGTGAGTCAGAGAAACCAGAATCTGCTCAGTCCAAGAAGCTGGAGGCTCCAGAACAAGAGGGACAATGGTGAAGCCCCGGTCAGAAGCTGAAGGCTTGGAAGCCCTGAAGTGCCTGTGGTGCAAACCCATGTTCAAAGGCTGAAGAAGCTGGAGTCTGATATCCGTGGGTGATGATAGCAGCAGAAATCCATAACTGCTAAAGAAGAGTCATGCATTTGTACATACATAAGATTCTTCCCGTTTCTATTTCTTGTTTCATCAGTGCCCCTCCTGCCCAGCTCATTGGATGGTGACACCCATATTAATGGTAGGTTTTCTCCATTTGGCTTTCTGAGCCACATGCCAATAGTCTCTGGAAACATCACAAAGTATGCTTTACTTGTTTTCTAGGTATCTTTCAATCCAGTACAGTTGACAACCAAAATTATCCACCATACTGCCCATGACCTTTCATTTTAAGTTTCCTAGAATGCTCTCTGCACCTCTGCTTTGACTGATCTTCCCAATAGAGGAGAATTGAGGTTTCCATCTTAGAACTCAAATGCCATTGCAGACTCCCCCTTTTCTTATGATATTGTCATCAGCCCAGCCTTCATACACCGATCAGATTGCTTTTCTCCCAGCACTACTTGACAATTCCTCCCTCTTCTGCTCAAGAGCCTCATGATCTTCCATCTCCTCTGTGATGTGGTGGTGCAGAGAATCACCATGATTGGTTCAAGGCTGTGCACGTGAACTCAGTTACATCAATGATGCTCAAATCCTAAAACTTAGCAAAGAATTACTCTCTCTCCTAAGGGTTGCTAAGCTCACGAGATATAAGCCTAGTGGGCAATGTAAGACCTGGGCTGAGAAAAAATGACACTAACCA
This sequence comes from Xerus rutilus, assembly GCA_028644305.1. Classification (NCBI taxonomy): domain Eukaryota; kingdom Metazoa; phylum Chordata; class Mammalia; order Rodentia; family Sciuridae; genus Xerus; species Xerus rutilus. Next base: position 127,452,071 of record CM053405.1, read on the forward strand.
AAGAGAGAGGATTCCTGATGACACTCGACAGCCCATGGACTTCTTAATTTCATTGCCATAAATAAATATTAATTACCGACCATAAGTATAGGTAACAAGTCTGATAAATATGTGCAGAACATAGTTCTTGCTCTCAAGGGTCTAATGATCCAGTAAAACAGCCACATAGCATACAAAAATTATCTGTTCTATGAAGCCTCATATAAGAAGTAGCCTGTAGAAGATGCAAACATGTGGTGTAAAGGCGTAAGGGAGGAGTAATCCACATTAAATTGGAAAGTAGAATAAGATGTTTCTCGCAGTATACAAGATTTGAGATAGATTTTGAAGACTAGAGAGGAACAAAGAATCTCAGACAACAAGCCCAACAGAGGTAAAATTTTAAAATGGAAGCTTTTGGACACAAAAGGGAAAAAAGTAGTCCATTTTATTCAAACTCAGGTTATGGTTTGAATATGAGGTGTCCCTCTTCAAAAGCAGGAATATTCAGAGGTGAAATGACTAGATCATGAGATCTATAACCTAATCAGTTCTGCCTAGTTTGAATGGACTGACTGGATAGCAGGCAGGTGGGGCATAACTGGAGCAGATGGGTGACAGGAGGAGTGTCCTAGAAGGATTCATCTCCCCTACAGCTCCTTCTCCTTCTCTTTCTGCTTCATGGCCACCAGGAGGAGAGCAGCACTACTCTGCCATGCCCTCCCCCCATGATGTTCTACCTCACCTTAGGCCTAGAGCAATGGACTGCTTATCTGTGGACTGAAAACTCTGCAACCCTGAGCCCCAAATAAAATTTTCCTCCTCTAAGTTTTTCTTTTGGGTATTTTGGTCACAGCGACCCAAAAGCTGACTAAAACAGAAATTGGCACGGATAAGTGGGGTTGTTGTGTAACTAACCTGATCATGTATCTCAAAACCTTTTGGAGCTGATTGGCAGAAGAAATTTTGGAAAGTTCAAAGGTGCATACTGAAAAAGCTTTAGAATATTGTAAATGGAGCTTAGTGGATAATTCTCGTGGGAGCTTAGAAGACTGATGAAAGGAATGCAGACCACATTCATGAAGTTTCAAGGGGAAATAAGAATTTTATTGTGAATTGGACTAGTGGCTACTTGTGTGCGTTATATTCTGGCAATGAACTTGGCTATGTGGATTTTGCTGGCAGCTTTTAGCCAGTTTATTGTGAGATTTAGCATCAGAAAACAGAGATAAAGAAGTTTTAAAACTTGTAGGCAGCTTGACCAAAAGAGTGCATATAAAGTTAGGGCCAGAAAGTTGTGCTTGTTGAAGAGATCATCACCCCTAATGAAATGCCAAGTACTTAACATAGAGACAATAGGAAAAATACTCAAGGGCATGTAAGGGATTTTCAAGACTACACTTATTGTAAGCTCTAGAATGCAGAAGGGAAAATTCTTTTGGGGAGAGATCATGGGAGAGCTACTTGCATAGGCTGGGGGAGCTAGGAAGTTGTTTTACCATGCTAAAGCACACCGGCACTCAGAAGCAATTATAGCTATGATTTCAGGGGCACCCAGTATTTCATGAGCTGGCAACAGATCTTGGCATCATATACATGATGCTAATTCTGCTAGAATGCAGAATGTTGGTGTTAAGGGGTCATAGAGGCTTCCACAGAGGTTTCAAAGGAAGGTCTAGAGCACCAGGCAAAATGTAGCCGATTCAGAGACCCTATGGGCTACCCATGAGAGGACAATACATGAAGTTGTGAAGGTGATGCTGAAGCTCTTATGGAGACCCCTGGAATTAAGAGATGGCAGTAATGTGAATTTTCTGCCAAGAAAAGCTGCTAGCTATGGAGAAAGCTGAGCTAACAGAAAGATCACATGGGCTGTGACAAGCGAGACCAAAGGCATGGAGCTGCCCAAGTCCTTTGGAGAACGCATCCCACATTGTACAGCCATGTGTCCTAGATGCTGTGCATGAATCTACGGCACCTGTTTGCCTAGCTGGGCTTTGTTCTTGCATTGGCCCCATACCTTCTTTCTATACCTCTATTCTTTCCCATTTGGAATGGGAATATTTGTTGTATATTCAATATATGTAACTTGTTTTTAATTTTTATAGGGGATAATATCCAAGAGTTTTCCTTGAGTCTCAGAGGAGACTTTGGACTTGGACTGGACTTTCAGGCCATGATAAAACTTTTCAAAATAGGGGACCTTGGAAATGAATTAAATGTATTCTGCATTGTGAGATGGATGTGAAATTTTGGGGACCAGAGGCAGAATGTTATGGTTTAGATATGAGATGTCCTCCTAAATCTTCTGTTAAAGCAGGGGTTCAGAGATAAAAAGATTAGACTGTGAGAGCTGTAACTTAATCAGTTCACCCTAGCTTAAATAGACTGATTGGGCAGTAACTGCAGGCAGATGGAACACAGCTGGCAGAGGTGAGTCATTGGAGGTGTGTCCTGGAAGGGTGCATCTTCCTGGGGGCCCCTTCACACCTCTCTCTAGCTCTTTCCTTCCTTGCTGCCATGAGTAGGGTAGCATTTCTCCACCACACCCTGCCCCATGCTGTGCTGCCTCACCTTGAGACCAGAGTAATGAAGTCAGCCATCTACGGACTGAAATATCTGAAACCATGAGCCCCAAATCCTCCTATAAGTTATTCTGATAAAGTATAGGGTCACAGTGATGCAAAAGTTGACCAAAACACGAATGTATTTCAAGAGGAAGAACGGCAGAAAATTAAGTTCATTGGGTCAAATAAGACACAATAGGGACATGTTAATGTTATATTGATTAATATTTTCCCACTTAGAATGGATTAGGGCCATGCCTAACAAAGTTACATGTTCAAAATATTAAAGATGTTCTGAATAAATCAATAAATGTTTACCCTCCCCACACTACCTAGAGGCATCATGAAGGCAAAGAACATACTCACCTTGGTGCCATTTTATAATTACCGCAGTGTCTGACACAGTGTCTGAATGAATGAATGGATATTATGAAAGTCATTCAATGTCAGAACAAGGGCATCATACCTAACTCAAAAGATAGATGAGATTCCACAGCAATTTTCAGGAAAATTCAAGATTGAAAGAGTGCCCACTCTGTGCCATACACTGCAGAGGTGTGACATGACCAGGGCTTGCTGTAGGAAGAAAGATGGAATAACTGTGAAGAGGAAAGAAGAGGAACTGGAGGAGAGAGTCTGGGTATCACCCTTAAACTTATTCAATGTAATTTGAAACTGATGTTGATTTGAGGGTCATTTGAAGAGATGTGCTTCTTGAAGAAATTGGAATAGATAGAATTATCACAGGAGAGAATGTAACCAGAAGACAGGCAGGCCTCAGGCCATAGGTGAGGCAGAGGAGTTGGTGTAAAGGAATAGTTGTTATGAAATAGTTACATAATTATTCATTGGTTCATATGCTTAATTATCTGGCTCTCCTGTTATGGATCTCCAGTCTATGTTGCTGCATCAATAAATGCATTAATCAGGCTTGCAGTAGACTACCCAATCATCTTAGTGGTTATCAACAACAAAAATTTATTTTTCACTTTTGTGACATTCATGTTATGAGTGGCTATAACTCTAATCAGACAGCAGTCTTTTCCATGTATCCTCTCATTCTAGATCTGGCAGAAATAACAACATTTATCAGGGACACGCAGTTCTCAGGAAAGAGAGGAAAAGCAAGAGGTCTACAGAAAATAGTGATGCCTCTAAAAGCTTCTGTCTAGATGTGGCACATGTCAAGCCTGCTCCCATTTCATGGGAGCTCCAAGTAGCCCTGAAAGTATTCCGGTTACTTGGCAATGGGTGAATGTTCAAAAGATATAGGTGGTAAATAATTGCAAACAATAATTTATCTCTCCCACCAAAGCGATCCTATGGTCTAGCACATCCCTGGCATTTGGGAGGTATTCAGAAATATCTGTGAGTTAAACGAATGAATTAATATATATTGTCAGGAAGGTGGGAGAAGGGCAAAAGATAGGAAATACTGGAGAACTCGAGGAAGATTTGACTTCATAATTCAAAAACAAAATCTAACAACAGATACTATGGTTTAGATATGAGGTCTCTCCCAAGAGCTCATGTGTGACATAATACAAGAAAGTTTAGAAGTGAAATGATTGAGTCATGAGAGAATCAGTGCATTAATCCACTTGAATGGATCAAGTGGGCAGTAAGCGTAGGCAGGTAGGGTATGGCTGGCTGGAGGATGTGGATCACTGGGAATGTACCTTTAGGGTATATATTTTTTGTCCCTAATGAGCAGAGCTCTCTGCTTCCTAATTGCCATGTTCTGAGTTGCTTTCCTCCATCATGGCTTTCCACCTTGATGTTCTGCCTCACATTGGGCCCAGAGCAATGGAGTTGGTTGTTCATGAACTGAGATGAAACCATGAGCCCCAAAGAAACTTTTTCTCCTCTAAAATTTCCTCCTCATTTGGTCACAGCAATGAAAGAGCTGACAAAAACAACAGGCAACAACTTTATGAATCTTTATGAATCTAATGGCATCATGTAAGTAGACTATCTAATATTTTCAATTTTTTTTCCCCCACAGGAAATTTCTCAGACACCTATCTCAGCTGTGGATCCTGCAAGAGAGTTCATCTGTGCAAAGTTCTATTCTGCTTTCTCCCTGAAACCCACCCTTCCTTGCTTGTAAGTTCCACTTAGATGTTTTAAAACAAGAGTTCTTTGGTGTAAAATCCGGATGCAGATGCTGGTGTGCTGGCTCCTGCGAATCAAAGAGCTGCAAAGACGAGGCAGCTATAAAAAACCATGTGCCTGTGCAATAGGGAGCAAATCACTCTCCACATCTTTTGCTTGGAACAAGATCAGGCCACATTCTTGCTGGGCACAGAGATGGCATTGCCAGACTGAATACGGGTCTGGAGAGGCTTCAGACTAGGGCAGAAAAGAGGGTAGGGCTTGGCTCTGTAAACAACAAAATGAATGAGAATGCTGTGGTGGTATAATTTAGAAATATCCATGCAAGCCATGCTTGTTAACTTTTTTATTTTTAATTCAAACTAATGAAAAATTAAAAGGAAATGAGATGTTCCATGAGATTTAGCCAAATACTGAATAGGTCTTGCGGAATCTGACTACAAAATTAGTCACAAATGACTTTTGGCAAAGACCATTACTGAAATTAAAATACTGCTTGCCTGTTTCTCAAACGTGGTGGTGCCAATTGTGAGGCCTTTGGTGGGCAATTGCCATGGCCCTTGTTGTTGTTGCATTCATAGCAACCTAGTAGATGAAATTTTAAAAAAATGTTTTCATTATAGTGTGTAAACTATACCTGCTGGGTTATCTGGGCCAAATACCCAGGGTCAAAGAGCAAAGGCAAAAAATTTCTAGATTCTGAGATATTGTGTGTGTACATGGTACACATGTATGCATGGGTATATGTAAATACACACAAAAAGATGCAAAAATTTATTAATAGGAAACCATGAGAAAAGCAATCAATGAATGGTTAATAATACTTTCTGGCATGAAGCTCAGTATCTCACATGAATTTTTCTATCTCTGATCCCTGAGTGTCTGAACTTAATCTTGGTCTATCTGCATGGGCACAAAAGAGACATTTGAGCTTAATATTCTCCTCATTCTAATGGTTGGTGGTTAGAGGAATTTCATGTTAATATAGCAAGGGCTCATGGATTACATTCAATTAGCTTTGCCTTGTTATATAGATTTCAGAGACAATTCTGGCTTGCCCGCCACCTAGAAAATCGGTGGAAGGATGAACACAGATTCACTTCCTGTTGCTAACAAGCCTTTTAGTGCTTGTGCTCCACGCTCCAGACACGCTGAGGGCTTGGTGTGTCAAAGCATGCAAGCTGTTTCCATCCTCAGGGCCTCCAGAGAATGTTCTGTGCTTCTCTGCTTTCTTGGTTAACTTCTCAGGTCTCAACTTAAATATCTCATCTACAGGGAAGACTTGCCTAGCCCTCCAGAATCCTCCTCAGTCCATCTAAATTATGCTCCTCCTCATTGCTTCTCATAGTATCCTGCTCCTTTCACCATTTATAATTCTCTAATTATCTTGTTTGTTTGTTTAATGTCTTTCTTACCATGTCCTACAACTACCGTGTCCTACCATGTCCTACGGCAGGGACAGTACCTACCTTGGTCACCTCTGCTTCCCCAGCACTTAGCAGAATTCCTGGCATATGGATCCTCAGAAAATAGTTGCTGAATGAACAGAAGTTGCATTCACAATGGGTTAGTAATGTCTAGGATTATGTCCCTTTAGAGATGGAAAGATCTTCAAGATCTTAGAAGAAAGACTTTAAAAGGGCACATCTAAGCCTTCAAGACACTGGATCCACTTTAATACACTTAACTTATTTTTATTTTGTTCTCAAACAATACCAGAGCTTATTTGTTCTTCTGTCCATTGGCATTTGATTTCTTTCCAGTTTCTTGCTACAGAAAGAAACTGCACATTTGCAGAATATACCTAGGAATAGAATCACTAGGCAATAACGCATGCATATCTTTATCTTTCCAAGGTAATAACAATTTGTTTTCCAATCATCACTCCCAGAAGCTGTACGAGCCTTCCTGGTGCTCCATTTCCTTGGCAACATTTGATTTTATCAGATTTCTTAATATTTGCTAATCTTCTGGTTGCAAAATGATAGTTCAACTTTCTCAAGTCTAATCTGTCTAGGCCAGAGGTTGTGACCCTGCTGTGCATGTCTGGATGAGGTCCACTGATGTGTATTGTTTGACCCGAAGAGCAGTTTTTGTAAGATAATTTCAATTAGTTGCCAACATTTGAAAACTGGAAGATTTTACTTAATAATCTGGATTTCTGTATTTGTCTTGAATCTTGATTTCTATATTTTCTTGGGGAGGAAATCACCAGAGTCCTCTTTACACATGATGACGACTTGCAGTAGTTGAGAAGCAGCTGCCTCTGTTGTAGGGAAGGGAATGTGCTTTGGAATTGACCACAGTCCTACAATCAATCTGTATTTTGTTTGGTTATCATAGCTTCCTGGTTCCTGCAGGCTTCAGAAGCACCTGCCCTGCTTTGAGATCTTATGCACTATAGAAAAGCCATAGAAGTGAATTGGTAGCAAGCGTGATCCAGGAATAACCCTGCACAGCATAGCACTGAAAAACATGGCCCCCAGGTCATGACTAACACTGCCACTGAGCTCAGAGCCACTTGGCCTGAAGCTTGACCCTTCTTCTTCCTCAGTGTAATCTCCCCTTACCCCAAACTACCTTAGCCCCTTTCTGTGTTCATACCTCTCTTTCGCTGCTTATTTATTTTCACCATTATTATGATTATTTGTATACTTTCCCCATTTTCTCTGTTTGGCTGAAAGTTCTTGGATATTTAGGACCATGAATTTATGTATCTCACAGTTTGTTGATCATGTATTCATTTTTGGTCCTTCATCATACCTTAAAGTGGTAACATGCACATGGAGTTTTATTCATTCATTCAATGAACATTCACTAAATGTTCACATACCAGGTATCAGTGGGGCACTAAGAATATACGATGATATCGTGGCCATCAAGAATTGGATAGATGACTCTTCCATTCTTTCAAACAACAAATATATATTGAGGGCTTCCTTTGAGACAAGTCCTGTGCTGGGCACTGGGAGGCAGGAACAGACAAGATTCTGGCCTCATGCTGATTAGAGACTAGCAAGGAGACTAGTTGCCTTCAGTGGCCTAGTGTGGGAGTTGGACTTGGGGAGGCAGGATGCTGACCTAGTGTGGGAGTTGGACTTGGGAGGCAGGGCAAGGCTTGAGCTGAGATTTGAAGGATAAGCAGACGTGCATCAGTGAAGGAGGGAGGTGGAAAGTGTTTATTTCCTGTTTTTGCAGAGGAGTCAGCACTTTGGCTGCTTATGATGGGAAGAAGGAAGCCCAGCTCACTCAGAAGGAGAACCAGTGTGGTTGGAGCTGAAAGTGTTTGTTAGAAAGATGATAGACAGAGATGAGTCTGGAGGTGAATATGGAGGCTAATGCTGGACTCCAAATAGAAAAGTGTTTGGGTGCTAAAACAGGTGATCACAATAGAGCCAAGTAGTTGCTTGTTGAAGGAAGACACAGGTAAGTTAATATATAGATGACTCTTCCAGAAATGTAGCAGCTAGTAGTGAGATAACTAGGATGTCTATCTAATAGGTGTTGGCGGCAGTGATTTAATCAGGAAGAAGTAAACAGATGCTGAACATTTCAGAGAACTGCAATTCCACACTTAGAATCACTTGTTGCAATAAGAATTCTGTGAGCTGGGAGATTTATTAAAGATGGATGGCTCTTCCCCCTTAAACATGACTGGAAAAGGAATAGCCTTCTCCAGGCTTCCATAGTCCCTGAGAAGAGTAGAATTGTTGCCTGTGGAGGATTAGCAGAAATAGGTCCATAATGAACCAGCCCCAAGTCATCGACAGCACTTGACACTTAAGAAGCAGTCTTATTTCCTAAGCTCTCGCCTTACCAGCGCACCTCAGGGCTCCCGAGGCGAACAATCCTAATAAGGACATTCTCCCCTCACCCTCTGCTGCACTGATGCTGACTGAAAGCTTCCTGCCCCGGAGTTGATATTCTAGGCCACACTGATAGCAGCGCTTTCTTGGGCACACAATTGAAAGCTAAAGCATCCTTGGGGAGAGCTGCCTTTTGACCCAATGTCACTCTGAACGGTGGAGGAAATTTTTTTTTTCTCGTAGGGTTTATTATAATTGGTTCCTGAAAATTATAGCTAAGAAGTGTGAGACCTTGAGGCTCTGTGGTGGAGTGTTTTGTTTGCTTGTTTGTTTTGCTATTGCTGTTAATTTATCAGGAATTAAGGAGCCTCCTGTTGCCCTAATGCTTGGTGCCTCTCTGTCCCTTGGCTCATTCTGTTCTTTGCCTGGAATGCCTTCCCCAATAACGCTAGACAATGGAACATCTCCTTCCTCGGCTGCCGTTACTCTTACTAATCACGCTGTACATTTTAGTATTTGATTTTAATATATGTATAAGTCTTGGTTCTTCAAAGAGATTGAAACTTGGTGGTATATTAATAATTACAAAACTCAAGGGCACCCAGGCACGGTGGTGCACGCCTGTAATCCCAGCACTTTGGGAGGCTGAGACAGGAGAATCGCCAGTTCAAAGCCAGCCTCAGCACACTCATACCTTGCTGGTGGGACTGCAAATTGGCACAACCAATCTGGAAAGCAGTATGGAGATTCCTTAGAAAACTTGGAGTGGAACCACTATTTGACCCAGCTATCCCACTCCTTGATCTATACTCAGAAGACTTAAAAATAGCATACTACAGTGACGCAGCCACTTTAATGTTTATAGCAGCTCAATTCACAATAGCTAAACTGTGGAACCAACCTAGATGCCCTTTGATAGATGAATGGATAAAGAGATTGTGGTATATATACACAATGGAATAGTACTCAGCAATAAAAAAGAATAAAATTATGGCATTTTCAGGTAAATGGATGGAGTTGGAGAATATCATGCTAAGTGAAGTAAGCCAATCTCAGAAAACCAAATGCCGAATGTTCTCTTTGATAAGCAGATGGTGATCCATAATGTGGGGAAGGACACGGGAAGAATAGAGGAATTTTTGTCACGGGGGG
>CM053405.1:127461789-127485243 GCA_028644305.1 Xerus rutilus
GATGGTGGAATATGATGGACATCATAGCCCTAGCTTTATGTATGACTGCATGTATGTTGTGATTCTATATCACATACAGCCAGAGAAATGAAAAATTGTGTTCCATCTGTGTACAATGAATCAAAATGCACGCTGCTATCATGTAAATCTAAATAGAATAAATAAATAAATTTTTTTAAAAAGCCAGCCTCAGCAACCGCGAGGTGCTAAGCAACTCAGTGAGACCCTGTCTCTATATAAAACACAAAATAGGGCTGGGGATGTGGCTCAGTGGTTGAGTGCCCCTGAGTTCAATCCCTGGTACCAAAAACAAAACAAAACAAAACAAAAAACAAAAAACAAAAAACCCCTAAGGGCAAGGACTGAGTCACATCTTTCTTTACTGGCATCTACAATACTGAATCCATGGATGGGATCATGAGGAATAATTTGTAAATATTTTTGAATTAAGTTAAATAAACTGGAGTTGGACTGGAAGACAGTGTAGCATAGTGAAGGAGGGCATAGAATACACAATCAGATAGCTCCACGTTGCCCGCTAAGGTCATGGGCAAAGCTCAGAAACTTCTCTGTGCCTTGATTTCTCTATTTGTAATTGCAGTAGTATCCACTTAATAAAACATCATTGAGATTAAACAAGATGATGCACATGCACAAGGCTAACATAGAGCCAAGATTAATTGCAGATGAGGCTGTGAGCAACTTACCTGTGTAGGAATGTTGAGGGCTTAGATAGGGTTTGAACATCATGAAAAACAACAGCAACAACAAAAAGGATAGTTTTGTTGGTGCTTAAAATCCACCTTGAAAGACAAGAACTTCAAGAAGCATCGTAAGATAAAAGATAGCACAGGGGAGACCAGAAAATAAAGCAAAGCAAGACAGAACAGGCTGGCATTTCCTAAACTCACATCCCTCCTACCAAATCAACTCTGCTATATAACTCTTTCATTCTCTTATCCGAGAAATAGTAGGTGAACTTTCCACTTGATGGGATCTCAGACTGATGGTTGTCCGTCCTTGTTCCACCCCCCTCAAATGCTTGCTGATCTTTTTTGTGGGAGAGACCTTTACCTCAGTCTTTGATAGGCCACTGTATATTTTACCTGGAATTTAAAATCATTTTTATTTTATTTAGTTGTATGACTATCTTTTATATGTATGTCTTTATTACTTATTTCAGGGAAAAATACTAGTTTTTCCATAAATGATTAGTCATATCAAGTTTCCTTTTAAATTTGGTTTTCATTAAAAAAAAAGAAATATCTTGTGTTAGTTAGGTTTGTTTTGTTTTGTTTTGTTTTTTGGTACTAAGGATTAAACTCAGGGGTACTTGACCACTGAGCTTCAGCCCCAGCCCTAGTTTGTGTTTTATGTAGAGACAGGGTCTCACTGAGTTGCTTAGCACCTCATCGTTGCTGAGGCTGGCTTTGAACTCATAATTCTCCTGTCTCAGCCTCCCAAAGTGTTGGGATTACAAGTTTGAGCCACCACGCTCGGCTTTAGTTAGGTTTTAATGACTGTGACCAAAATACCTGACAAGAACAACTTTGAGCAGATAAAATTTATTTTGGCTCACAGTTTCAGGGATTCAGTCCATGGTCTGTTGACTCCATTGCTCTGGGCTCATGGTGAGGCAGACCATCAGAAGGGTGTGGCTCCACTCATGGCTACCAGGAAGCAGAAAGAATGAGAGGGGGAGAGAGGAAGATTTCTCTGGGAAGACAAACCCTTCTAGAGTATGCCCCCGGTGATCTACTTCCTTCAGTCATGCCTCACCTACCTACAGTAACCAGTTAGTCCCTTTGAACTAGGATAGACTGATCTAATCATTTCACCTCTGTATATTCCTGGATTGACACAGAAGCTTTTGTGGGATAGCTTATATCCAAACCATAACAGACCTTGATTAAAAACTTAAATAAATAATAGCATAGGAAGGTCATGGCTATATGAATTTTGGTAAAGATAGCATGCACATGGCTGATTTGAAAAATCAATGGGATGGTGATGAGAAGGACCCAGGTTTTATACACACCAGTTCTGCCTTTAAGTAGTTATATAACCTTGAAATTGATCTCACTTGCCCAAGCTTCTCATTTTCTGTAAAGTGAATGAATTAGACAAAAGAGATATCACCATGGTTCTCTCCAGCTTGCGTAGTCTAATATTTGGTGGAGGAAGGAATCAGAAAATTGTCTTTGATGGTGGTGGTGGAGGGTTGAGTTAGCTTAGAAGAACCTAACTTTGCAGAGAGATGGGCAATGTTGAAGCTGAACAGATGCACAGTAACAAGAACATGCAGAATATATTTATTCTCTGTCTATAATTATTCACAGTCACCAACCCCAAGTTGCCATCCTTATTTTAACACTGGAAAATTTTTGTTTTAGACACCCAAACTAGGAATTAGCAAGTAAATCGAGACCAACATGTGGTCAGTCCAGGCTCTTCCTTATTGCTCCTAATGATGTTCTCACCCCTCTTAAAGAAAATACTCCAGATAGCTCCTATTGTCTGTGTTCTCTTATGCCAATAGCTATCACTTACTAAGCTTTTAGTGTGTGCCAGGTATTTTGCAAAACACTTTAAGCATATTATATTGCTTAATCTGGCAACAATTGAAGAAGGAGACACTGCTATTATTCCTGTTTCACAGGAATAGGAGGAGGAGACTAGGGCTCTGATAGCTTAAGTAACTGGCTCAAGGTCACACAACTTGTAAGAGGTAGAAATGGAATTGAAATACAGGTCTGCTGAATTTCAAAGCTTATGCTCTAAACAATTAAGTTTTCCAGAGTTAGTATTTTCATAACTGTTTTTTTTATTCATAAAGTAAAAATCAAGGAGTCAAGGATAGAAAATGGAAAATTTCTTGTAACTTAAATACATTCAAGATATGTTGGTAGAATGGAATACTGTCAGGTTATTAAAATGGCAAGTAGGTGGGCCACACTACTGCATGAAATGTTTATGTGAAATGCCATTTGTGAAAAACAGTGCACCCAGCAACTGCAACTCCGCTGAAGCATTCTCTTTTTAATTATTTTTATTTACTGATTGCTGCATTATAATTATACATAATAGTGGGATCCATTCTTACATATTCACAATGCACATAGCATAACTTGGTCAATTTTATTCTTAATATACATTGGCAAAGACTACAGAATTTGAAAGGTGCAGATGGTTTGTAGTTTAATGCATTTTAGATTCTTTCTTTTCCCTCCTAAATATACAAACTTATATAGAAGAGTAAGAAGGTAAGTTTTTTTTTGAAAGCAAGTAAACTTGGACTAATTCTCAAAGGAGTCCAGCTGTGGTTGACTCCTGAACTGGCACATCTTGGGCCCACCTAAGATATTTGGTGAGCAAGCAATTCCTTTTAGAGACCAGATTGATTTAAAAATCTCTCCCCAACTCCCAGTCTTTTATCATCCTGAGTCAAACTTATTAAATCCGAACTTGGAAAAAAAAAGTTCCTCTTCCCAGAAGCTCTTGAACATTTTGGGTAACTAATCTGAAGGAAAATGCACACGTGCACATACATATGATATCTTGCATAGGAATTCAGTGAACCCTTGGGCCCCTGGACAGGTGAAGCACCCTGTTAAGAAACATCCTTGTGAAGTTTGGCTTAGATGGTTTAAATGAAGTCGAAGTGCACTTAAGAGAGTCTGAATCTGAGGGCAAAAAAGCAGAGATGTGCATCCCAGTGGACTCTGCTACTAATCTGAGATTTTGCTGGTTTTACAAAAGACTCTTTCAAGTTCACAGTCATCTAGGCTGGGCAGAGGCAAATGATGCTATGGTTTTTAGCCTGCAGAACCCCTGGGCCCTGCTTCTGGGGTTCAAATGCCAATTTTGTTATTTATTACCTGTATGAAGTTGGGCATGTAACTTAACTTTTCTAAGCCTCTGTCTCTTGATCTGTAATGTGGAGGTGATAATAATGAGGATGACAATGATTCACATGGGTAGCTGTGACAGTTTAGTGGTACCTGTTGTGTGAGCACTTAGAACAGCACCTAACACAGAAAAAACTCAGAGTGAATGAAAGCGTATGTGCTTAAGATAACTAGTAATGAGCAGAAATGCACCTCTACCTCAGGTCATTCATCAACTTCAAGTCTATTTCTCCTTATAATTTATTATAAAATCTAATGCATTCATTCATTATGTTCCATTATCTATCTACTATATATAACTATATGGCTGTACACTTATTTCCTTTCTTCCTCTCTCATGCAAATTAGGCATCTTTTCAGGAAATTAGTGAACCAACCAGGAACTATTCCTGTCAATATCTTATTTCATAGCAATATTAAAAGATTTTTTTCTTGAGACACCCTTGTAAGATTTTGTCCTTCAAGTTGGAGCCTGCACTGAATTCCTATCTGAGATAAAGCTTGCTTAAACAATTTATGTAAAATTACTGATGATTCATCCAGCTTCATCTGTCATGTTACCCCTGGACCTCCGTGGGCCTCCTTCCCTGATCCCACCCCTCATAGGACCCATACAGCAGCATCCCCCCAACAACTTCCTCAGCTTCTCTTGTCCCCACCAAACCAGCAGTCCCTCTGTGTCGACCCTCATAGAATTGCACCCCTTTATTGTACTTGGTTCGTCATTAGTTTGGGTGATTATTTCACCCGTGTCTGTTTTCCCCGCCAAGAAAGCAGGGCCTGGAGGTCAGATGCTCTTGCCCTTGTATTTCACTTCTGGCTGAATAAACAAGTGTGCAACTTGGTGTGGACATGGACTTCCAGGCCCTCTGAACAGCCCACGTTCCCGTTCTCATAGCACATTTCCAGGTAGGTAGCATTTTATTCATTTTACATCTCAAGGAAGAGAAGGGTCAGAGGGGATGAATAACTTATCTCAGACTACAGGGTAGGTAAGTGACAGAGAACTGATTACCTCTGTTGGAATTCCTTCAGGTCCAGGGACGACTCAGGCAGTGAAAGGCAAGAGAGTCTGCAGATCTGTGGAGGGCCACAGGCTGGATTAATGGTGTTCTCACCCCAGAGCAAGAGCCCGCCTGCTATTGCTTCAAAAGAGCAATCACTGGAAATCAAGTCCCCCTGACTAAGGAGGTGCCTGAAATTGAGATGCCACTTATAATCTCTTTATTCCTGGCCTATCTGGATCAAAATTCCAAGGTACTAAGGAACGATTTTTATTTCATCTCAGAAAAATCTAAACGCTTAAATGTTTTAAACAATTTTATCATCGAGGAGAAAGTTTAAATGAGTTTCATTATTAATTTCTTAATGATTTTTGAAATCGACACATCTTGCTGGAGCAGATGTGCCACAAATGGATGGTTTCCAATGTCCTGTTAAAATCTGGGATGCCACAAAGGCTATAAAAATAAAATTCAAAACACAATCTCATTCTGGCAAAGACTGGGTAACCATTCTGGATTGGATCAAAATATCTAATTGGCTCAAGCACAGAGGATCAATGTTGTTCTCCAATTGGTGAACTTCGTATGTGCAGATTGGATGGAATCATGGGATTGTCATTAGTCATAATTATAGAAATAGTTTCTTCTGTTTTTGTCTCTCTGCTGAGACAGTTGCCTGGGATGGCTTTGGAATAACTTGTTCCTGAGGCTGGGAAAGACTCTGAAAATAAAGTTTTCCTGAAATAATCTATTAATTATTAGGCCTCAAATAATCTATTGACACCTCTGGACAAAAAAAAAATGAGTTTCTTTTAGAATGATTCATTTCAAAGGCTTTGTTCCTCCCTCCTATCTCACACTAAAGCTGTTTGGCCCTGCTGGGAGTTGGAAAAGCAAGGAGTACAGTTACAGGCTGTGAACCAACCTCAACACGAACGGAGGGACACCATGCCTAAGGTGGGCACCTGAACAAAGACCAGTGAGACCCGATAGAGACTCATTGCTCTAGGAAGGTGGGGAAGAGGAACCTACTGCTCACTTACCAGGCTCTTTGAGGGACCATTTTATTTTGCTTTTTTCCAGCTGTGGCATTTTAATTAGAGGCTAAATTACCACAGGTTGAGCATCCCTAATTCAAAAATCCAAAATATGAATTGCTCCAAACTCTGAAACTTTTGGAGTGCTAATGTGACACAAGTTGAAAATTCCACATCTGAACTGTGATGGTTCAATGTACACAAACTTTGTATTATTATGCATAAAAATCATTTTAAAATACTGTATGCAATTACCTTCAGGCTGTGTGTAGAAGGTGCACATAAAACATAAATACATTTCATGTTTAGACTTGGATCCCAATCCCAAGATATCCCATTATGTTTATGCAAATAGCCCCAAATCTGAAGCATTCCAAAAGGCAAAACACTTCTGGTTCCAAGCATTTCCGACAAGGGATGCTCATCCTGTACCGAACATCTAGAGCACAACCACTGCAGGATACTGGTTCTACTTGTTCGTCTCCCATTCAGTTGATGAGTTCTTTGATCCCACTATTTCCTTCCACTCAGTAAGAGAATTCTGTGGTGAAAATATACACCGCTCCTTTTTGTGAAGCCTCTTCTTTAAAGAGATGAAGAGGAACATAAGCCCTATCAGGCCTATGTATGGAAAGGTCTAGAAATCTTTACCTCTGGCAAACTTACAACCTTTGCCTGATTCTACTTTCTATTGAGGTCTGGAAATATAGATAGAAGGATCAAAGTGCATTTATAGCTTGTCCTAGAACCTTCTAGAAAGAAAGTCTGTTTTATGAGATTTTTAGTCCCCAAAAGTGATAATAAGAATAGTGAGCAACAATTACCTAGCAATTACTCCATGCCAGTGGGTCAATCCACAGATCTCTAATACATGCATAGTAAGTTGGAGGTACTGTTTGAGCCACTGGAATAAAATGAGAAAATTAGGGACTGGTGTTGTGGCGCAGTGGTAGCGTGCTCGCCTAGCACGCGTGAGGCACTGGGTTCGATCCTCAGCACCACATAAAAATAAAAAAAATAAAGATATTCTAAAAAAAAAGTATCATTAAAAAAAATGAGAAAATTAGTGCTGAACCCCATTTCCTACCCTTGTGGTACTTAAGTTGCAGTGGGAAGCTTCAGTGTTTGGCATTGTACACAGTAGAAAAGAAATGAGACTTGATCAGTCATCCTGGGAATCAGAGCCAAGGAAGAGGAGGAGAAACTTCAGAGAGGTGCATTGGTTGGGCCAGTGGTTCTTCAGTGTGGTCCCAGGTCAGAAGAATTAGCAGCACCTGAGAAATTCTGCAACTACCGAGTCAGAAACTCTGGGAATGCAGCCCAGAGTGTGAAGCAGATTTTACACACTTGAAACTAAAGTTTGAGAACCACTGGTGTGTATGTAAATGAGATTGCTCCATGAAAACAATGAATCGTCTGAGTTTTAGCATTTTTCTATGTGTGTTAGCTTTGTGTTGCTATAAGAAAATATCTGAAATATTTAACTTAAAAGGACAAAACAGTTATTATGGCATACAGTTTTAGAGGTTCTAATCCATGATTGGGTGGACTCTTTGCTTTTAGGCTTCTAGTGTGGGTGCTGAATGGCAATAGCAAGGATTGTGGAAAGAGAAAAACTGCTCACTCTTCAACCAGGAAGCAATGAAAAGAAAGGAAGAGGAAGGGGCCTGGATGTCACAGCCCAGTTTGAGGGCACATGCCCAATGACCTAAGATCCTCCCACAAGGCTCCGTCTCCTAAAGGTTCCACCACCTCTGGTAGTGTGCCCCTGGAAATCATGCTATTAACACATGGGTCATCGGTGAATATTTAAGATCTAAACTATAGTCATAAGTTTATTTAAACACAAAATGCTTTTATCATTATGGGATGCTAATAGGATACCAATGGGAGTTTGTAAAACAGTGCACAACTGCATTAAATAGATTGTAAAAAAACACTTCCAAGTAAAATAATTGTTGCCAGAAATTCTCAGAAACTGCTTTTATACTTTATAAAGTACATAAAAAAAATAAAGTTATTAATATATGAATGTGAATATTATAAACATACACATCCCTTCCCTTCCCAACCTAACCTACACCTGCTCCTGCATCAAGAACGGGAAAAGCAAATATTCTGATGTTCCTCTTGATCCCGGACAATGTACTCTAGAGGAAAATATGGGGTAGCAAAAATTGTATTTGGAATCTCTCCATCCTTTTCCATGACTTCAAATCTTTATCAGTTTCCTCTTTTCTCGTTTCCAGACCATACTACGCTACATCCTTGCCTCCAAGCCCCTTGGACCTGGGTGCTCAGTGCCCTCAGCTCTCTCCCCAGCTGCAACCTTCACAACCTTTCCCTGCATTCTTGCTCTGGGGAGACTTTCCTAGCTTTTCAACCTCATCAGTCCCGTTCTCTTTCCTGGGAGGACAGAGAAGCTCACCAGACTCTGCTGGTAGGCAGAGGCTGCTCATGAGTTATTGCCTCCTTTCTTGGGTAACCTGTTTGCTTTTTTTTTTTTTTTTTTTTTTTTGCAGGAATCTTCTAGAGTCAGTGTCTGTGAGAGAGAGAGAGAGAGAGAGAGAGAGAGATCTAGAAGTCAACCTAGGGTAGGGGCACAACATGGAAGAAATTCCTCAGTCAGATCCAAACTTGACCTGTCCGGTATTATTCAGACAGGCTTTGCTCTGGGGTTCCATCTGCCTCAGGAAGTGAAACTGAAGGCGAGATGTAACCACTGACTTGGCCTGAAATCGATATGGCTTGAATTTGATATGCACAGCGGAAGAGAGCGGATATTCTCGCTGCACTCCTCTTTCCAGGCAAAATCTTAATCAGCTACATCCTTGGGGTTATAATTCCACTGGCCTTTCCCCTGTGGGTTCAGAGATGGGGAGGGTGGATGACAGACAATGACAGGAAGACAGGAACACTTCACTCTGCTTTCCCCATAACTACCGCATGGGATAGAGTCCTGTTTATGGCCACTTCTTATCTGACATTGTATTTTGGCCTCATTTACAGTGGGGATTATCATGATCTAGAGGCAGCATGCTGGGCTTCTTTGTCACCATCTAAAAATAAGCAAAGCCCAAAGGATCCATTCCTTCTTCCCATTAATTTGAAGGAAGGCAGATGGTGCCCAATAACCTGATTTGAATTGCCAATAAAGCTCGTCATCTTTTTGCTAAGCATTTGCCGTAAAATTGTAACGGATGGTGTCAGGTGGTGCGAAATGAGCTCCAAGAAAAGTTGCTCTGGGTCTGTGGGGTGGGAGAGCCGCAGAAAGGAGCAATCAGTCTATTTCCACACAACCTCCCTGAGAAAGGGGATTTCAAGGGATGAGAGAGGCCAGGGAGAGCTCTGAACCACTGAGACTGAAGAAAAAAATATGACAGAAGTAGGTGAGCAGACAGGAAAATGATATGTTCCAAGAAGCTTGGAAAAAGTTGTACCTTTGGGGGCACCAGCTATGTCTCAGTTATTGCCACCTTCTTACCACCCCTAGGTGTTCAGTAGGCAGTCAGTAAATTCTGGCTGAATGAGCAATTGCAAACCCTTGATGGATGGGAAGGATAATAATGAAGAGTGAAAAAAGTACAAGCAAGATAGAGAAAGGAGATGACCTCCCACAAAGAACCATAGAGATGAAAGAAAACACTAGGTCTGGCTACTTGGGTTGTAGTCCTGACTCTCAGGTTCCATCACTGAAGAAAGTCATGTAAATCAAAGATGGAGGAAGATGGGCACCATATTGCTTAAGAGACTTGCCTCCTTCACCTGGGACTAGAGTCCAAGAATCCAGGCCTTTTCGTGATGCTTTCACAGGCATCAACAAGCTTGTTCCTTGCTTGTATGCTCTGTGAATGGTTTATTGACTTTTCTACCTCAAAATGGTTAATAATGTTGATTTTTTAAAATGTCAAAATTAAGTGGCTAAACTGGAAGATCCATGTTCTTTTCAACTTCAAAATTCTGTGATGTATTTCAGGATATTTGTAAAGGGCCAAGGTCTGTTCTGTTTTACTTTGTTTTGTTTTTTTATTTGCTTGCTCATTTTGTTGCTGTGTTAGTATAGAATGTTGGGTCCCCAAGCCAGCCTAACCCAGTTGTGGGTATGCTAAGGGTTATTATCCCTAGAGAAGAATAAATTGTTGATCGGACATCCCTTCTTCAGGAATCAGATGTCTTGCTGTGCTGAACTGCAGTACATTTTACCTGTTCATGATCCATTCCCCCTATTCTTTCTAACTCTCCCCTTTGGAGAACAACCTCTCCTCATTCTCAATGTCTAGTCAACCTGAGTATTCTGCATACTTCAGCCACAGCGTTTGGTGTAAGGATGAGAACTTAACTCTAAATAGCCTAATGAAAATCAGTTTCAGGATTTTTGCCAGAACAATTGAGAATGAGACTCTTTCATCAAGTTACATAGACAGATATTTTGTATATGGCCATTAACTCTTGAGGAGAGCCTAGACCTAAAGATGAAGCCAACATAGATTAAGCAAACTAAAAAGTGGAAATGAATTTCTGTTGATACCTGCCTGTGTTAATCATCTTTTTATAGGTGTGATCAAAATACTGGGCAAGAACAACTTAGAGAAGGAAAAGTTTATTTTGGTTTATGGTTTCAGAGGTTTAGTCCATGGACAACAGTACCAACCTAAGGCCACCACCCAATAATCCAATCACATGGATTAACCCACTGATCAGGTTACAGTTCTTTTTTTTTTTTTAATATTTTTTTAGTTGTAGATGGACACAATGTCTTTATTTTATTGCTTTGTATGTGGTGCTGAGGATCGAACTCATGGCCTCACGCATGCGAGGCAAGCACTCTACCACTGAGCTACAATCCCAGCCCCAGGTTACAGTTCTTATAATCTAGTCATCTTACCTCTGAACATCTCTCATTGTTAAATAGGAGTTTTGGGGGTTTACCTTATATCAAAAACATAACATTATCTGAAGATAGGTTTGCCCCTGGATTTTTCTGTTAATTAAGTAATGGATTCTTTTACTTAAGTTGTTTTTGCAAAATCCCTATGCAGCCACTTTGGTACTCAGAGTGATATGCAGGAGGAGAAAGAGACACCTGCAACATAATGAGCAAATATTGTTATAGCATATTAACCCAACAGGCTAAGGAGAGAGGGCTTTAGCCGCATTATTTTGTTACAGCTAAAAGACAACTGATCAGTTTATGCCTGACCTCTTATAGTGGTGGCATGGAAGAGCAGGGTTTGGTGAAGCAGAATCCTCAAGCAATCGACATCAGTCATCCAAGTTTTTGAAGGATTTAGATTCTAGGGCAGAACTCTGATCTACTAATCAGAATTTGATCTACTAGTGAGAATATTTTTTCTTTAAAAAATTCCCAGAATACATATAAAAGTTGAGATCCATTGTCATAGAAATGAGATTTCCAACTTTGAAATTAGAAGGTGTGTTAGTCAGCTTTTCATCACTGTGAGCAAAATACCCTAAAAGAACAATTGCAGGGAAGAAAATGTATTTGCCTCGTGGTTTTGGAGGCTCAGTTCATGGTGGGCCAACTCCATTGCTCTGGTGCCAAGGTGAGGCAGAGAATCGTGGCAGAAGGGCTTGGCAGAGGAGTGCTGTTCCACAGATAGTGGCCAGAGAGCAGAGAGAAAGAAGGGCAAGGAGCTGTAGGTAAGATTAACCCTTCTAGGGCATTCCCTGCAGTGATCCACCTTCTCCTACTATGCCCCATCTGTCTACAGTAACTACCCAGACTAGGTTACAGCTCTCTTAAACTAATCATTTCACCTCTGAATATTCCTGCATGAACACAGAAACTTTGGGGGGACACCTCATATCCAAACCATACCAGAAAGTCTGGGTTTGAATCTAGTCTCTACCATTTTACTATCTGCATAACCTTGGGCTAGTAACCTCCTTCAGCCTCAGTTTTCTCATCAGGAATATGGAGCTAATACTGTCCCACATGGTTGAGAATAAATGAGATAATGTATGCATATAGTATACTTAACCCAGTGTTATTTTATATAAGAAATATTGAGTAACTACCACTGTTATTAAAACCTAAAACTATAAGAGAAGTGAACAGACCTAAGAAAACTCAAAAGGAACAGATAAACATGGTTTTTGAATTATGGTGCCCCTCAGAATAGACAGCAGAGCATGCACACGCTTAGTAGTTACAATCAAAGGCCCTGGAGCCAGAATACCTGAAACCAGTTCTGGCTCTGTCACTTGCTAGGTATACAACTTTGTGCCTTAGTTTTCTCCTCTGTAAAATGGAATCAGTCTTGGTACTTAACCCACAGCTTTTTTTGGTAATGAATAGGACAATTTCCCTCTTTTCCAATGACACTCATGCTTTCCCTTTGTGCTTTACCCTCACATAGCCTTATTCTTCTGAGATATTCTCCCACTGACCCCTGCCTTGTTATTAAATAAAGAAATTAGATTCAGAGAGAGGGCCTTCAACTTGAGCCAAATCCCCAGGAAGGTTGCGGGCAGGAGATTGATGTAGGGGGTGTCTGCTAGGTGTTATGGGGCCCTCGTTCTTGTGCTGACAGTCTACATGTTTAAAGAAATGTCTCAAACCTCAAGGTGACATTTTCAAGGTGCTAAAGCCCTGAGCATATTCTTCCTAACAGAGTCCCCAGGAAACCTCAGTACCTGCTGTATTAAGCAAATGAAGGACAATCTACCATTTTGGTCTGTGATTCATGGCGATGGATGGAGCACTCTGGCACCGCCTGTGAGATCTGTGTAGGCATTGAACACTCTGGGATCTATTCAATGCAACTTTTCAAGTGAAAAAAGGGGAAAATCTAGCAAGCCACAAAATGAGAAAATAACTACAGGAGCCAAACGACTGTGTCTGGCAGTGCTGCAGAAGTACTTGGGAGAGTTTGGGGTAACATCTAGACCTGAAATACAAGTTAAGCCTCATCCTCCTTGTCTATTAAGTCAGAAGATGATCTTTAGCGTTGCGTTCAAGCTTGGTTGCTGAAGATTCTTGTATTCTGGATTCTGTAACATTAGGCACAGTGGCTGCTGCTAGGAAGTCTCTTTCTCCCCTCTGAATTCCCAACAGTGGGGGCAGCATGGGCGACATCTGCAGTTGAAACCAGGCCATGCTGTCGAGCAGCTGGCGAGCCCAAGTGCTTCTCTTCTCACTGGAATGGGTGTAGGGTTGCATATTAATTTACAATTACTCATAAAGTACATGGCAAAGGCTTTTCTTTTGTCAACACTTGGACATACAAATTAGGTAATATTGAATGAGCAATGAATATTTCATTTCCACCTTTGTATCATGGTGCCAATCATCTTAAATGAGATGAAATTAATATCAGAAGTGACTCACACATGGTGAGGTATCCAAGTCTGGCCCCCTCAGACTCATTCTATCTTGGCCTCAATTTGCCAAGCGAATTCTGTTCTTGACTGTGCGGGAGCCGAGCAGAACTACACGGCCGATCTCAAGTTTGTGCTGGGCATAAAACTTCAGTGTTTCAAAGTGATCTTTTATTCTGACAATATGGCAGAGCAAACTTGTAGAAAGGCTGAATAAAAAATAGAAATGTAATTTTTAAAAATACTCTGGCATGAAAGACAGCAAAATCCCCAGGTGCAAGAAATAAAAAGCGAAATCAAAGCAGGGCAGTAATGGACAGCTGGCATTGCAGCAAAATTTCTGACCCAGATATTGGCCTTAAGAGCTGAAGGCTGTGAATGTAACACCCACTAGGGTCCAGGAGAGGGGTCCTCAAGTCCTTTCTGAGAAAAGACGCTAGAACTGACCTTCATCATTAAAACCATGAGCCTTAGAAAGTTTCACTGTCCATGGAAAGACATCTTAAAACCTCCACATTTGAATCCAGAAAAGAAGCAAGAATATTGCTACCTATCTAGGACCCTGGCAAAGAAGGAGGAGGAAGGGGGGGAGGAGGAGGAGGAAGAAGAGGAGGAGGAGGGAGAGGGGAAGGGGGAGAGGGAGGGGAAGAAAACAGTGTCCAAGAAATCCAAACCCCAGGTCCATGCTGCATCTGGGTGTGATACCTGAATGCTCACTACCATTAGGTTAGCATAAACTGCTTAGGTCTGTGGAACCCCTAGGACATAATAGAAACAACTGCACAACTGATTTGTTGGGAACATTTTTACAGTTCAAGGCATAAAACTTTTGCACAAGGAAATTCTTGCACCTAGAAAAAAAGTTAGCAGATGCAGCAAAAGAATGATTAGCTCCTCCAAGAATCTGAAATAATAGACTATCTTTAAGAGATTGTTAAATAAGAATATTTGAAATTCTTAAAGACCTTCGAGAGAGAGTAGTATGAATCAACAGACTGAAAGAAATATGTAAATACAATTCATACATAGGTTGACCAACTTCCCCGGAGGGATTTTCCACAACACAAGATTTTCAGTTCTAAAGTAGAGAGAATCTCAGGCAAACCAGGATGGTTGATCTCTCTATTTTAACTGAACAACTGGATAGATTTTGATAAAGACAATATTTACAAATTTGTGTTCAGGGTTTGGGGAAGCCAGTAGGCAATGATGCCGTACCCTGGACCTCACAGTAACGGGGAACTGCTACCACCCCAAGTCTGAAGGAACAGGAGAGGTTACTGAAATCCAGAGAAATAAGCGTAGTGGAGTATGCTGTCTAATGAGAGTGTTTATTTGAGAGAAACTGCAGGGAAGCACACAATTTCAGTTCCCTTCTGCCTTCCCTCTGAATTTCTTTTGAAGCCTCCCGGGAATTGACTAAACTTAGCTGAAAGTCAATGGGCAAGGAAGTCTGTTGACCTAATCCATAGAGCCCTAGTCTCCTGAATAATTAAGGATACAGAATGCATCCTTTTTTTTTTTTTTTTTTTTTGGTTGTGCTGGGGATCAAACACAGGGCCTTGTGCATGTGAGGCAAGCACCCTACCAACTGAGCTATATCCCCAGCCCCCAGAATGCATCTTGAGGGGAAAATGCAAAATAACCAGCACAAACACACAATGAAATTGATCATCTGTGCATGGAACCTTTTAAGTGAAAGCTGGTTGTACCATACCATAATTAGGAGAAGAAGAAAAACACCAGACTGAAGGTTAGGAACTTGTGTGGCATCCAGTGACACCTCTGTTATTCACCATTAATGTGATGATGAGAAAGTTTCTTTCTTTAAATCAAACTTCTGATCTGTTAACTAGTAATGGAATTGTGCTAGAACCAAACTCTCAAACTGGAGGCCCACAGAGCAAATTTTGTCAAACTGTTTTATTGGGCCAAAACAATGTTTGGAAATAAATCTGGATTACTCCATAACATTGAAAAGGTTAAGAAAATGCACATAAGCATCTGGATTTCTTGATCTGTATTTCCACGTGGCAGTAATGGCCTGAAGAACACATTTAGACAGAACCTTCATCCACAGTCCTACAGGACCCCGTCTGACCCATGTCACACATCCAGATCACCTGCTTGCTCCCTGGAAGAACTGGAATTTGCGACCATTAAAAGAGCGCCTTTAGGGCTGGGATTGTGGCTTAGCGGTAGAGCGCTTGCCTCGCATGCGTGAGGCCCTGGGTTCGATCCTCAGCACCACATACAAAGCAATAAAATAAAGACATTGTGTCCATCTACAACTAAAAAAAATATTTAAAAAAAAAAGAGCGCCTTTAGCTTCCAGCTTTAACAATCTGTGAAATTTCAGGTCTGAGCATTGCTGTATTTTTTTTTTTTTTTTTTGCATCTGAACATAGGCTTTTGAATTTTCTCATTGAGGTGGATGCTGAAGCTGGCAGGTGGTTATTTTTGCACATCTTCTTTTACGTCACCAACATAGCACATATGCAGTTTTATGAAGCATATGGTTTTCCGTGTGCATAACTACACTTTGTTGATTTTTTTTTCCTTTTCTTAAGTTCTCCAAGAGCCCTGTAGAATAAACACAAGCTGCCACTTGGAAAACAATTCTGAAGAAAAACCCAACTAGGAATAAAAAAGCAAGATACTCTTAAAATCTGCCAAGTGACCTGTATTTTGGGAACGAGTTGCCACAGTACATAAAGACTACAACCCTTTCTTTGCAAGGTATAGAATAAGCATAGATGTGAAACCGCTCCTGAGTGGGGTCATCTTTGCTCTCCAGGTGGGAAACGGGGCCAACAGGCAAATTCGGCCTCTCTGTGGCAGACCTTGTTTGGGGACATGTGGGAACCTTTTACCGATTGTTGGGCCCTGGATTTCACATCTGACAATACCCATGGCCAAAGGAGACATCAAGAAAGAGAATTTTTTCCAGACTTGGGGAAAGATAAATCTGACAAAGAGCTTTTCTTTGAAGACTGACCTTGCTTAAGAGATGTTAACAGTGAGCTTGCCAAGCCAGGAACCTTGAGGTAGGCATTAATAAGAATCATACTAACTTTCCCTGAGGGACCAAGAAACCAGAGCTAGCTAGCCAACATTTTGTGCAAGAGACTGTCTGCCTGCCTGGCTCCAAGAGGGATTTTCCCTTTAGCCTATCCCTTAGGCGTTACCCTCTCCCCTGTTCCAGCTACTACTGGAGAGTAATTCAGCCAGAAGATTAAAGAGTTGAAAGAGAAGTTCCTACCTCCTTTTCTAGAATAAGCAAAGACTGTGGTATTGAATATAAATTGCTAAAGTATATTAATTTTTCCCTAGAATGAGTCAGCCACCAGTTAATCACCTTTGCCTCTAAGAAATGCAAATGTGTTCTGAGCCCAGCAAGCTGGATGGGCACCTGACAAAATTGCTAAAAAGTGAAGTTTGTCTCTGTGTGGCTCCTATGCCAGGACATCTTCACCCATTCTCTAGCTGGGGATCATCATTTGTTGTTCCTATGGCTTCCTGCATACCGGGCACTTCCTGTTGGTTTTATGAACCTGCCTCTCCTTCTAGCCCATCTGTCCCTCAAAGCTGCTCTTTTCTGTGCCACTATGTTATTGAAGGTGACTCTTAATATCCAAACTAGGATACTTCTGAGGGTAAAAAAGTGCTATTAGTAGTTGTCTCAGTTCATTTGGGCTGCTATAATAAAATGCCAGAAACTAGTGGCTTATAAATAATAAACATGGATGACTCACAATTTTGGAAGCTGAAAGTCTAAGATCAAGGCACTGGCAGACTCAGTCTCTGGTGAATTCATAGAGGATTCCTCCTTGATTCAGCATTTCCTGATTCATAGAGGGTCCCTCCTTGCTGTGCCCTGCCATGGTAGTGGCAATCCAGCTCACTTGGGCCTTTGGTAAGGATGACAGTCCCATTCATGACGGCTCTGTCATTAAGACCTAATCTCCTCCCAAAGGTCCTACCTTCTGGTACTATCATCTTGAGGGTTAGAATTCCAGCATATGAATTTCATAAGGATATAAACATTCAGACCATAGCAGTAATTAAACCTACATGACGTTTTACCCACTCCAGAGAATACATTTGTATTTCCACAGGGAACTTCTAGTGATATTTTGTCTTCTCCCAAGAAGGGACTATAAAAAATGATCTTAAACCAAAAGGATTGAGGATTCTGATATACTGACAGAGTATCAGGTGAGCTCAACAATTTGGGGAAAGGTTTTTGTAGCAGATCAAATCAAACCAAGTTAGTGACTAGGGAGCCCCATTTAGAAATAAATAAATCTGTCTCCTACCATTAGAAACTTTAAATGTAATCTGGAAAGTCAGAACCAATAGGGATAAAAAAGTTCTTGAGAAAGTTTTAGAGAAAAATGATGAGCATTGGGGCTGGGATTGTAGCTCAGCGGTAGAGCGCTTGCCTCGCATGCGTAAGGCCCTGGGTTCGATCCTCAGCACCACATACAAAGCAATAAAATAAAGATATTGTATTCATCTACAACTAAAAAAAAAAAAAAAAAACTTTAAAAAAAATGATGAGCATTACCTTTTAATTAAGACAGATTTTAACCTTCTATCTTCCATATGCTCCAACAAAGACAACCCATCAGTGAGACCCTGTCTCTACATAAAACACAAAATAGGGCTGGGGATGTGGCTCAGTAGTTGAGTACCCCTGAGTTCAATCCCTGGTACCAAAAAAAAAAAAAAAAAAAGAAAGAAAGAAAACCCAAACTCTGAACTGCTATTGACAGAGCTGGTGTGTTCATCTGTTTCCCATTGCTATTTAAAAAAAATACCTGAGATAAATCAACTTTTGAAAAGGGAATATTTATTTTGGCTTGCAGTTTTAGAGTTTTTAGTCCATGGTCTATTGGCCTGGTTGCTTTTGGGTCTGTGATGAGACAGTACATCATGGTGGGAGCACAGGGCAGAAGAAGATACCTCATCTCATGGGAGTAGGGATGCAAAAAGAAAGAAGTGGCTCAGGTCCCAATATTCCTTTTAGGGGTGTGCCTCCAATGACCTAACTTCTTCTCACAAGGCTCCACCTTATAAAGATTCCCTCATCTCCCAGTAGTACCACAGGCTGGAGACCAACCTTCATCACATGGGTGGATGGGGGGCATTCAAACTCCAGACTATAGCAGCTATGAGCCCACATTCTGTGGACAGGCAAAAGGAACTAAATCAGACATAAAATAGCAAGAATTATTAATAATGGCGATGAATGAAACTACAGGTAAAAGCAACATCCAGGGAGGTCAGGTTATGGAACGCTTCTCAGAGAACCTGGCATTTGTGTGAGATCTGAAGTATGAGAGTGGCTCAGCCATGTGGGGACAGGGACCAGCATCCAGACAAAGGGAACAACATATGCAAAAGCCTTAATTCCTGGGGTGTGCTTGAAGTCCTAGAAGAAGGTGAGGGGCCTGGAGGATGGGAAAGGAAAGACAATGTGGAACAAGATAAATTGGAGAGGTGGGCCGGGACCTCAAAGAGCTCTCTAGAGTCTAGATTTTATTTTAAGTGCTATGAGAATCCTTTGAAGTTTATAAAATTAAAATAGGCTTAAGTGTGCAGATCTTAAATGTGCCTTTTGGAGTAAGAAGTGCATTTACCGTATAAAACATTCTCATATCACAGTACAGAATATTTCCGTCTCTCCAGAAAGTTCCCTCAAGTCCACTTCTAATCAATTATCACTCCCAAGAGATTACTACTCTTCTGATTTCTATCACCATATGTGTGTTTTGCCTATTCTTAACTTTATACAAATGAAGTCATACACTACATACTGTTTCATGTCTAGCTTTCACTCAACACAATGTTCTTGAGATTCCTCCAACTTCTGATTCTTTCGTAGTGCTAAGCAACTTTCTGTTGTGTAAGTTTATCATAAGTGACTTTTCTATTTTCCTGTTGCAGGAACTTTCCCCCCTAGTGTTTAGCTAACATAAATAAAGCTGCTATGGATATTTCTATAGCAAGACTTTCTGAGACCATGTACTGGCAATGTCTAGGAATGGAAATGCTGGATCATAAAGTAGGAATATTATTATTTTATTTTGTCTTAAATTAATAAGCTTTATTGAGGTATAGTTTATGTAGAGTCAAACTCATCAATTTTAAGCAAATTATTTGATGAGTTTGACAATACATACAGGGCGTAAGCATCACCATGATCATAACATAAGACTTTTACAATATCCCCAAACATCCCCTTCCCCTTTGTAGTCAATGACTGTCCTCCATCCATTGGCCTTGGCAATCATTGCTCTACTTTCTATCACTATATTTGGCCTTTTCTATACTTAAGAATATGAGTGAAATCTTGTTAAATAATCTTTTATGTCTCCTTTCATTTATAATGCTGTTGGTATTTATCCATGCTGATATATACATCAGTAGTTCATTTCTTTATATTGCTGAGTAGTATTCTGTTGTATGGATATGCTGCTATATGTTTATCCATTAATCAATTGATGAATACTTACATTTGCATTTGGGGGCTATTATGAAAAAAGTTTCTACACACATTTAAATCTGTATTCTTTGGTAATAGTGTCCACTCACAACACTGCTTAGTTGCTTAGTGACCTAGTAAGTTGTTCAGTCTTTACAAACAGTCTCTGTGATGGTTAAATTTGGTTGTCAACTTGACTGGATTGTGAGATGTCTAAAAAACTGGTAATTCATATTTCTGAGTGTTTCCAAGAAGGTGTTTTTATAGAAGATCAGCATGTGGTCAGCAAACTGAGTAGAGAAGACATGCCCTTCACATGGGTGGGCCATCCAGCAGCTTGGGGACCCACATGGAATGAAGAAGTGGAAGAAGGGTGAAGCTCACGTACACACACTTGACCCTTCTAGAGTGGGTATGCTTTGTGCTGTGGCTGCTGTTGCTTGTGGACATCAGACTTCAGATTCTTCAGCCTTTGAATGTGGACTCACACCAGAAGCTTTCCAGGGAGCTTCCAGGCCTTTTGCTTCAGAACAGGGCTACATAATTGGTCTTTTTTTGTTCTGAGGCTTCTAGCTTCTTAAACTGAGGAGCTATTGTTTTCCCTTGCTCTCCAGCCTATAGATGGGCACTATTGGGCTATTTAGCCTCCTGTTGTATTTGCCAATCTAGTAAATCTCTCAATGATATATATATATATATATAGTTCTGCAGAACCCTGATTGATATGGTCTCCATGGGGATGCTGGAGCACACCTTGAACACTCAGCCAGGTGATCGGCAATGCTACCTCAAACCTCAATTCCAGCTTGCATAGAGCCTCGTGGTCAGTGAGAGATGACAGCTGAAGGTCTTCTCAGGTCTTTCCTGTGCTTGAACACAACCTCACAAATGCATGTGGCCTTTTAGACACTCAAGAACAGGTCAGAGCATTTCAGAGCATTTCAGGGCCATCTCATTACCCAGATTTTCCTGTTAAGATTTTTGCTTCATCTAACTGTTTTGCTTCTCCATCTCCCAGTAGCTTAGGCACTGTGATATTAGGCGGTTGCCTGTAACCATTCTTGACAAACACCCCCAGAGTAGCATGGGTGAGCTCCGATTCAGGCCAAATAATACACCCTTTCAACTGCAGTCTTCCAGGGAATTTCCAGATAGGTCAAATAATGACAATTCTTTGGGAAGGAGACTTTGAAGGAGTTCCAGCCCCATTCTGCCCCTTCTGTTGGCTGCATGATCGGATGGCTGGTTTTCACTGTGATTTGGGGCTGTTAGCTTTCAAGGTTGCAGGTAAAGCTGGAGAGTAGGATTGGGAATAGGATAACTTAAAATGCCCCAAGCTCACTGTTCTTAATGAGATGTTTTTCTTGAATAAATACTTCCCATGTTACCACAGACTTTGGTTAATTCCCAGAATTGTGAAAAAATTGATTCTGGCCATTTATGCAATTTTCCCATTGCTTTAATAAAGCAGAAGATTTTCGAGATGCTTAATCTACCCTTTTCCTAATTTGGTTTTAATTTGCATTTCCCTAAAGAATAAAAGTATTGAGTATCTTTTTTCTATGCTTATGAGTCATTCTAGTAGATTGATGAGATTTCTGCTGAACTTCATTTTTTAAAAAATTAGATAATGTATTTTCTCATTAGGGAGCTATTGAAATTCTTTAAATATTTTATATACACATCTTCCATCAGATGTGTTTGGCTAATATTTTCACCCAGTTTATAGCATATATTCTTAGTTTGGTAATATCTTTAATAGAGCAATTTTATGAAGTCTGATTTACTAAGTATTTTATGTTCATGTTTTATGTCCTTTCTGAGAAATCTTTCCCAAACCCCACATCATAAGGTTTTTATCCAGAAGTCTGATAATTTTAGTCTTTTGTTTAGGTTTCAGATCCATTTTGAGTTAATTTTTGCGTGACATATGAGTTGAGAATCAAGGTTCATTTTTATATATGTATATCTGCTTCTTGTACCATTTGTTGAAAAGGTCATATAGTTCTTCTTTGAATTACCTTGACCCCTGTGTACAAAATCAATTTAACAATATATTGTGGATCTATTTCTGGATTCTCTATTCTGTCCAACATTCTACATGTCTTCCTTACAACGATCATCACACTGATTGTCGCAGTGGTATGCTGTCCTGAAATTGTACAGTGTGAGTCCTCCAATTTGTTCTTCTTTGAGTAGGTGTGTGTTTAGTTTTATAAGGAACTGCCTTCAATGTCTCAAAGTAATTGTACTATTATATCCTCCAAAAGCAGTGTGTGTTAGAGTTCCAGTGGCTTCCAAAACTTGTCAATATTTGGGTTGTCTGTCCTTTTTAATTTCAGCCATTCTAATGGGTATGATATGGTATCTTGTAATTTTAATTTGCCTTTGCTTGAAAACTAATGATTTGGAGCCTTCTTTTATTTGCTTTCTGACTTTTAATTTTTCTTCTGTAGTATCTTTTATAAAGCTTTTTAATTATGTTTTTTTCATTATTGATTTTATAAGGTTTTTATATATCTGTGGACAGATACAAGAAATATATATATTTCCACCTGATCTAACACTTGTTTTCTTTTTCTTAATTGTGTCTTCTGATGAACATTAATTTTCAAGAAGTCCATTTGATCTTTCTTATTTGGTCAGTGCTTTGTGTTTTTTACCTAAAAAAGTCTTTGCCTTCCCAAGGTTGTGAATTTTTTTTTCTTCTAGATGCAGCACTTTATTTTTATAGTTAGATTGAGGATTCGCCTTGAATTACATTTTTAGACCATTCAGAGATTTCTTTCTTTCTTCCTCCAGGTGTTTATCCAGTCCTACCAGTGCAGGTTTTTGTTTGAACCCTCTGGTGCTTCTTAGAAGCTCTTGATGCAGAAAAGCAAAGCGCTGTCTGCTGGTGTGGGAACAATGGAATGGAGGAGGCGGGAAGATCAGGGACAAGGTGACTAATGTGACAGTGGCAGCCGAGGAGATGGGGAGACAAGGAGAGGAACTGTCCATCTGCACTGGTGGAGACTAATTTGTGCTGCTCCTGAATGCTTCCTACGTTTGTCCATCTCCCACTTCACCGTCCAGAGCAGGACAGCATAATGATGTGCCGGGTGTCTGAGGCTTTGGTCTAGGCTCAACTACGGAGTCTTATCCAACCTTGTGGATA
Source organism: Xerus rutilus (assembly GCA_028644305.1). Classification (NCBI taxonomy): domain Eukaryota; kingdom Metazoa; phylum Chordata; class Mammalia; order Rodentia; family Sciuridae; genus Xerus; species Xerus rutilus. The sequence goes on from CM053405.1 coordinate 127,484,727, forward strand.
CTTTTCATCAGAAAATTGGGTTGAGGGCTGGGATGTAACTCAGTGGAAGAGCACTTGCCTAGCATGCATGAGGCCCTGGATTTCATCCCATGTGTCATATAGACACCCCAAAAATTAGGTCTTTACTGATGTCCTCCTTCATCCTAAAATTATAATTCTGTGCTGTTCTCTGAATGTTTCAGCAAAGGTAGCCAATAAATGTTTATTAACATCAAGGATGTCTCTTTGGTCTTTAGCTTATTTGAGCTCTTCATAGCACTATGGACTTCCTTAACCCCTCCTTTCTTCTCAAAACTCTCATCTTCCGGGCCGCTGTAACTCTACTCTCCTGATTCTCTAATTTGTTCTCTGGTCAGTGTTTTTTCAATCTCCAGCACTTCCTCCTCTCCCTTTCTACAACTCTTAAACATGAGTTTCACCAGGAGTTTTCATCAGGTTTTTTGCTGCTGTGACCAAAAGATTGGACAAGAACAATTTTAGAGGAGGAAAAGTTTATTTGGCACTCATGGTTTCAGAC
>CM053405.1:127485743-127515249 GCA_028644305.1 Xerus rutilus
CTGGATAGATGAAGGTGTCATCAACTGGAGGCGAGCTCTAGAGGAGAAGCAGGATTGAGAGAGAAAGTCAGGAGCTTTTGAATTCTGCCCAGTTTGCCATGGTAGGTTAATATAACCCTCTCCCTGTTATTGACCATGTCAATTGTTTCCATTGTATTTCTTTTAAAGATAATGCTGTGATAACTCATTTTTGCATGTGTCGAATTGTTCCCATAGAACACAGCCCTATAAGCAGAATGACTGGATACAAAGCTGTGAACATTTTGAAGCTACACTGCCCTCCAGCATGTTCCAATTTACACCTCCACCAGTAAATGGCCCTAGGGTTGGTGTCACAATGTCCTCTGTCTTGTTTGAGAAACTCCATGACTTCCAACTCACACTGTTACCACTTGAAAGATTTTCCATGTTGGAAGGGATTTATGTGATGCTGGCCTATAAGTTGGCCTTTTTGTGATGGAAAAAGAACATTCTTTGCAACCATGGTTAACATCCAAGGTAGGCACTCTGGCAAGGACCTTTCTGGCTCCACCTCTCCTTGGTGTGATAAAAGGAAGCTTCCAACCCAAGTCACATTATATCCATGATATATGTCAGCTGGTGTTCCAGGCCACATCTCCTCTGTCTCCAAAGAAGTTTTTGTTTTATGTGGCACATCCATCTTTTGCCACTCTCAGCTGCCTTTTATCCAGCCTGGCAGTTTGCACTGCCACCCAGTAGCTGCCACACTGATGAAAGCTATGGACACAAGAAGTAGGTCTGTGACCTCAAGGGAACCTTCTGAGGTTACAGTGTGGTGAAGGGGAAGGTCCAGCTTTGGAACCAGTTGTCCTGGACACCAACCCAGTTCCATCTATTATGGGCTGTCTATCTTGTGAGGTCACAGGACTGCTATGACTTAACTTTCTACAACAGGTCTCTGTAGCTAGCTCCAAGCCTGAAGAGGAAGAGCAAGAGTCCAGGCCTTGGCACTGAGCAGGTACTGGATGTAGAGTTTACTGAAAAATGGAGAGAAAGGTGGGGGTCTACAAAGGTGGGGGCTGGCTACCCTCCATATCTTAGTTCCCAAGGCTCTGAGACCTGAAAGTCTCTTAACCCCCCAAAATTGATCAGTTGCTTTTGTAAGATAGAGGAACTGTCTGGAAAGGAAACATAGAAGCAAGGGACTAATTTTCCAGTCCCTGTTTTTGGTGGTCAGCTCTCTGATGATGGAGGCAATGATAATTGTGGATCAGGCATAAGGTGGGGGTTTTCTCCTCCCTGTGCCCATGTCTTTCTCACCAGCTGGATTTTTATCATGTATTTAGGTTGGCATATTATTTTCAAAGTGCCCTTCTAAAGTAGATATCTTCAAGGGGAGATAATTAGTACAGGCTCTGGAGTCAGATGACCTGGAAGTACTCCCTAGCTGTGTGATCTTGGGCAAGTTACTTCATGTCTCTGTGCTTCAGTCCTTTGTCTGTATAATGGGAATAATGCTAGAGTTTGGGGGGAATAGATGAGATAATGCCTGGGACATAATAAGCATTCAATAAATGTTAGCTATGGTCAGTAGCTATTACTGAATACTGAGAAGGAGTAGGTGGTGATAGTTCCCCCATCAAGGATAAATTTTAGTTTCTCCTTTACCCAGGGGAGTCTCCATAAGCCTTTGTAAAATAAATGCTCTTTCGTAGATGAGGCAACAGAGTCTCAAAGAGATTAACTAGTCTGGAGTCACGTGGCTTCAGCAGGATGCTCTTAAGAAACAAGATAGAATGTGTATCTTCCCAAGTAACTTTTCTGCTTTCTTGGGAGAAGGCTACGGGTGGTAGCCCTTGAAATCCACCTGTGCCCTCTGAGTTGGAGAGCTCCCAAATGCTTTCCATCTGGGGGAAAGACAGGGTCCTTGGTTTGGAAAGCAACTTGGAAACACAAGGTCAGATTCTAAACCCGGAGGCCACCCGGATGCTACAGCTTGGCTCTCACGGTGATGACTCGGCATTTAGACATGAGAAATCATCTCCTAGACGACGCGGCTCCTTATTTACAGACGATTGATCCCAGTGTGTAGTACAGCCAAATCCACCTCTGGCCTCCTGCCTGGTGACATGGAGAAAATACCACAGCTGCCGTGTCTTGGGTACATTTCCATCTGCCGGGCATTCTCTGGGTTCCTTGGGGAAGTGAGTCAGCCGTCAATACTGTGGATTTGGTGTCTTGATGTGGATTCTGAGGCAAGAGTTTTGAAACGCTCTATTTACTCCTACCCTACAAGCCACAATGGGGATGTCAACACTGGAGACCGGGCACGGAGGCCCTGGCTTTCTCCTGCTGTAGATATCCCACCTGACAGAAGTGGAGAATCCTTACCTCATTCAATGTGTGTTCACGAGTGCCTACTCTGAATCTAGCCCTGTCCAAGAAGAGAAGAGAAACTTCTAGAAATTTTAGCATAATCCAAATGAAGTTGAACTCATACAACAATAGTTACAATGATATCTGTTTATAAGCCATTTACCATGTGCCAGCTACTGTACTGGGATCATTACCACCTTTAGCTATAGGACCTATCGTCACCTCTCTTTTATTCTTAAAAGATTAAGAACCTTTCTCAAGAGACAGTTGAGTTTCAAACTCCCACTCAGTTCTTGTTATTCAGGGGAGCTACATTCTATAAAGTGACTACAGATACTGCATTAACCAGCCCTGAGCCATTGTTCTTCCTAGGGGACAACAGAGTTAGGATCCTGGAGACTTATAACAACATTTTCATCAATGGATCAATACATAACTTCATTTTAAGCATGTTTCTGTTTAAGGACATCTTAATTGACATGTGCAGTTGACTCATTGACATTGAATTTACAGCCAGCTGCTCTATGATTCTTGCATAAATGAAGCTTCTCTAACTTACTCTTTTTTTTCTCTGAGACATACATCACAGCCTGCTCGTACTTGGAATCACTAGGCAGCTCTATGGCACTATGCTTAGGGGCCATTTTCAACAGCACAATTTCCAACAGAAGAAAAACACAAAAATGAGAAAGGTATGGCACCAGTTAGGCTGCCGAGGAGACACTTGTTCATAGTATCAGCTGAACCAAAAAGGCAGAGCGTCATCTTGTTGTCCTACTTCAAATTTTTGTGCTGCTCTGAAAATGTCTTCAAATGACTACAAAAGTGTCATGAGTATTGATTTTGGAATTACACAAAAATTGTATCAAGTAGGAAATTCACAAGCATGGAATTCATGAATAATAAGGATGGATATTCTTATTCCAAAATGTGTTTTTTGCTCTCCTTGACATTTTACGTCACTGTGGCCAGAAGCCTCCAGATGGGCTCCAACAAGCCCTACCTACTGGTCTTCGTGCCCGTGGAATGCCTTTAGACATGCCAATCCCCTTGAGAATGTGCTACACCTAGTGACTTATGGCCGATGAACAGAATGTGGCTTAAGGTGATAGGATGTCACGTTCAAGATTCAACTTAAAAAACTGTCACTAGCATCTTGGACTCTCTCTCTGTTTGTTCCAAGGGAACCCAGCTAGTCAGTTGCCATGTTTGGAGTTTCGTTATGAAGAAGTCTATGTGGCAAGGGATTGAGGGCTTGATGGGAAAACAAATCTCTTAATACAGCAAGAAACTGAATCCTGCCAACCACTACATGAGTGAGCAGATCCTCCTCCAGCCAAGACTTCCATGAGGCTGCAACCCAGTCCAGCACATTGATTTCAGCATTGTAAGAAGCCTTATATTCAGAGGTGGCAAGCTAAGCCATGTGCACACTGTCGACCCAAAGAAAATATGAAACTATAAAGGATTATTCTTTTAAGCTGAAAAGTTTGGGGGTGATTTGTGACAAAGCAAAGATAATTAATGCGCAGGGTGCAGTGACGCACGCCTGTAATCCCAGCACTTAGGGAGGCTGAGACAGGAGAATCATGAGTTCAAAGCCAGCCTCAGCAATGGCAAGGTGCTAAGCAACTCAGTGAGACCTTGTCTCTACATAAAACATAAAATAGGACCAGGGATGTGGCTCAGTGGTCGAGTACCCCTGAGTTCAATTTCCAGTACCAAAACAGAAAGAAAGAAAAAATAATAATAATTAATGCAATGGCCTTCTCTCAAGCTACATTTATCATAGTCTAGCATCATAGGCTGGTGTCTTCATATGTCCTATTGCAGTTCATCTTGTCCATGACCTGGTCAGTTACTAGTGTCATTCCCATTGTGTAGATTAGGCCAGTTTCCATGAGGAGGATTGGGAAATTTGACCCAAGTCATACAACTAGAGCAGGGTTTGAGTCTCAGATCTGACCAACTCCTGAAGTCAAGCTAGACTTTATAGCACTGGGATGGAAAAGCAGACCTCCTGATTTCAAGGCCCATTTTTTCCCCCTCATTTGTTAAAAAGCAACCAACCCTCAGGCTAAAAATGTTGAGATGAAACTGAAAGTGACGGGGTGACCACAGCAGTGCTCAGCATCTACCACCATTCCTTCTTAATCCTTATCTGCAAAAGAAACCATTTGGGCCAAGGATTGAGTTACAGTTATTTCTTACAAAGTCATCCAATCTGGAATACAATGATCTTAGCCTATTGGGGTGTCATAACAAAATACTAGAGACTGAGTGACTTAAACAACAGAAATGTATTTTCTCACACGTCTGGAGGCTGGAGGCTGGAGGCTTGAGATCAAGGTGACTGCATGGTCATATTCTGCAGAGGCCTCTCTTCCTGGTTTGTAGCTGGATGCCTTCCTGCTGTATTAGAGACAGAAAGGAGGGGGGCATGAGAGCTCTCCACTGTCTCTTCTCCTTACAGTATCAATTCCATCATAGAGGACACCACCCTTATGACTTTATTTAAACTTAACCATCTCCATGAAGTCCCTATTTCCAAATATTATAACATTGGGGGTTAAGATTTCAACATAGGAATCTGGTGGAGGGAAGCACAATTCAGTTCAAATTAGAAATCAGCTCTCGGTTACTGGCTATGCCCAAGGCTGTGTAGAGTTTATGAATGCCACTCCCAGGCACAGGCCTGAAACCTCATGCTGAGAGGGCCAAAGGAAAATTCAGGAATCCATTAGTGCCTCACCTCCCTACTCCTTGGTCTTTAATAGACACACAAAAACCTGTAACCCCACAAGAGAGGTTTGTACTTTGGGTATGTATAGCATTTGTAAATGGTTCAAACATGTCCAGCTTCCTCACCATACAGATGGGAACTTGAAGTTCCCAAAAATAAAATGATCTGCCCAAAGTCACAGAGCTTCTGAGTGGCAGAGCCAGGACTGGGTCTAAGTGTTCTGGCTCCCATCCTCAGACCCCTTTCCCTTGGCCAGGCTGGGCAATAAGTGTCCTGAGAAACCCTTAGAAGGAAATACTGAACAAATCCTTATGAACTTTGGGGTACACAGAGGTTATGGTAGAAGGGTGTTGTTAGACAGCTTCATGGTACTATGATGAAATACCTGAGATAATTAACTTATGAAGAAAAAGTGTTTAGTTTGGCTCCTGCTTCTGGAGGTTCCACTCCAAAATTGGACCACCTTTGTTTTGGGCCTCTGTCAAGGGCAGCCCATGACGACTAGAGCCAAGTGGAGCAAAAAAGCAAAGTGAGAAAGGGCAGGCTGGGAGCCACATCCTCTTCAAGGCACAACCTCAGTGACCTCACCTCCCAATAGCGCCACCCTCAGAAACAAACCTTAACACCTGGGCCTTTGAGGGACCAAACCATAGCAATGGTGTATCTGTGGTGTGAACTGTTGTGTCACACAACACAGCTGGCCCCTTCGTCTTCCACATGATTCAGTTTCTTATCTTGGGCCCTTCTTCCAGTATAAAAGTCCTGCCTTGCAGATCACTAGAGTAGGGGTTGCTAAATTTTTCTCCAGAGAACCAGCCAATAAATATTTTAGAGTCTGTAGGCCATTTGGTCTCTGTCGCAACTACTCAGCTCTGCCATTGTAGCCTCAAAGTAGCCACACACCATACGTAAACACAGGAGTTTGGCTGGGTGCCAGTAAAACTCTATTTACAGAAGGAAGGCAGACTGGAGTTGACCCAAGGGCTCTGGAATCAGGGTTCTCCTTTCGTCCCTGATAAATATTCGTGTAAGAACTAAGAACTTCCTATCCCCTTTCTCTCTCTCTTTTTTTTTTTTTTTGGTACTAGGGATTAAACTCAGGGGCACTTGACCACTGAGCCACATCCCAGCCCTATTTTGTGTTTTATGTAGAGGCAGGGTCTCACTGAGTTGCTTAGCACCTTGCCATTGCTGAGGCTGGCTTTGAACTCGCAGTCCTCCTGTCTCAGCCTCCCAAAATGCTGGGATCACAGGCGTGTGACACTGTTCCTGGCTTCCCGTCCCCTTTCTGAACTCTTTGCCAAATTCTTTGATTCCAAAGGCTGAGACGTCGCAGGGTTCTGTCAGTCCTCTTTCCTTCCAGCTCTGGGCCTTAGTCTCACCACCACAGCTACCTTACCCTGATCCTGTCCCGTGCCTGTCCCTGTACTGAACACCTTAGCAACACTGTGGCATTTAATCCCCTCCACAGCATGGACCTGTAGGTGTTACTCCCCTCCTGACATAGGTGGACCGGGGCTTAAAGAACCAAGTAACTTGTCCAAGGTTACTATAATTCCCAAGTGACATATTTGAACCTGGTTCTTCTGATTTCTAAATCCCAAGCTTTTGATAAATTCCCTACTAACTCCTAAATGGATGGTTTTATAACAGCACAATGAGGAGAAAAAAAATCACCAAAGTGAAAAAGAATATAGAGTAACAAGTTGAACTCCTTGGTCTGAATTATAAGCTTAAGAGTCCAGAGCTGTGGTCACTAGGCTAGGACTCCAGCAAGCATTAGAATCTTCTGGGAGCCTATTGTCATGCGTATTCCTGGGCCTAGCCCTCAGAGAAGCCGATTTCATAGGCACAGGAGGAGACCCAGGAATCTGCATGTAAGCCAGCATCCCAGAGGATTCTGATCCAACCTTTTAGGACCAGTGGGAGGCACTGAAACCTCTGAGGTCCCATCAAAAACCGCTGCGATTCCATCAGGTCTGGTGTAGCTGAATGCTTTGGGATGCCCACCTCCAGGTTTCAAGTCCTGTTGGGCGGCTCAGAAGCACCCCAGCTCTTGCTGAATCCAGCACTGATAATGGTTTAACATTACTCTCCTTAGAAAACTACTTGCTCCACTTTAAGTCCAGCCCCAGCTCTGGTTTTCTTTTTTCCTCCCACCCCACCTCCAATTCCTGGCATGCCCATGCATATTAAATGAGTGACTCTTATCAGAAACCTTCCACATCTTAATGTGGACATTTGAAGCTGCATATTTGAAACTTCAATAATCTCACAAACACAAACAACTAAGACATGACTCTACTTAGCACACGTGGTGGGCAATTATGGAAATTGGTGCAGATTTTGCATCAATTATTATTCTTTTTTCTGCTTGCTGGTCTAGGCACTCGCCTCTCTCCCAATGCAGCAGCACCTTAGTTAGCCACAGCATGGAAGGCAGTGAGAACTCTGTTTTAGAAGGTGATCTTGTCCTTTCAAGTTGACAACTTGCTTGCTTTTTGATCAATCCCCTATTGCCTGCCTCAGAGCCATCCTTTCTAGAAGTCTCCCATTCTCCCCATGAATGCGCTATTGCAGGCCTGCATCCATGTGAGTGTGTAACAGGCTCCTTGGCTTCTGCTCCAAACCTGATGTGAATGCTCAATTGCAGTCACTGAGTTCTTCCAACCTGAATTTCCATCAGGCGGATACTGCCTGTGCGCGGGTGGTGGAAAGTGAGTAATGCCCTGTCGTTCCATGGAGATGCTTGTTCTAATCAAATATTTCAAGGTCCAGTGTTCCAAATCTCATTATGACTTTGCTATGAGAAGAAATGGTGTGTGCGTGTGTGTGTGTGAGTGTGTGTGGAACAGATTAGTTTATCTCCTAATCTGTTAGAATAACAGAAAACACAGCTCAGGAAAAGAAAGAAAGCAGAGGTCAGAACATCCCAACTGTGGCACAGAATAACCATGACTCAGGATATTTCATATAATGACTTTAAACCACAGTAAAGTCTCAGTACGCAGGAGCACAGACACTGGGGTGAGATGGCTGAGTCTGAATCTTGGCAGTACCATGGCCTGGATCTGTGGCTCTGGGAATCTAACCTTCCCTTCCCTTTCAGTCCCTTCCCTCTCTCTTTCTTTTGCAGTACTGGGGATTGAATCCAAGGGTGCTCTACCACTGAGTGACATCCCCCCATCCTTTTGATTTTTTATTTTGAAACAAGGTCTTGCTAAGTTGCCCAGGCTATCCTCAAATTTGTGATCCTCCTGCCTCAATCTCCTGAGTCAGAAAAAAAAAATCTCTTTTATCTGTTTTGGAATTCAGAACATCAAACCCAATGCCTCATGCATGCTAGGCCAACACTTTACCACATAGCTACAACCCCACCCCTTCCATAACTTTACTAAGTTTCAGCCTCCTCATCTGTAAAGTGAAAGTGATATTTCCTCCATGGGTTGTTGCAAAGATGAAGTGAAATAGTATACATAAAAGTGCTTGCATGCCTGGCATGTAGTAGGTGCTCAATAAATGTAGACATCCTTTTCATCAGGTTATCATTATAACACATTCATGGGATGGACCCTACATGCCAGGCATTATTTTGAGGCAGTAAGGACGAAGCAGTGAGCAGACACACAGGAGTCCCTACCTTTATGCCTAAGGGAATCAGGCAAGGAAAGTTTGGGTTGACACTACAGTGCCTGGTCATGGAGAGTGGCCAGGGTTTGCTTTCCTGGCCACCTTCTGAGTTCTGTAAGGATTTCAGTCTGGGACATAAGGCTCACTGTGGGCGTCCTGGGCAGCCTGTGATGACTGAAGAAAATTGGACTAAGAAGCCTTAGAAGATTAATACTGACCTAATGATGTCAAGGTAGAGAATATTTTTGTTGTGAGATGTAAGTAAAGTTCTATTCAGGAGCACATAGAAATCCTATGCTCCCTCTTTATCCCTGCGGATGGTTAGTGGAGCCTGGGGGAAAGGCGTTTGCAAGCTGTTCCCCAGCTTGGGGTCAATGCATGGCCTAAAAGGGGCTTCAGGAACTCCTGAATTGTTATGCAAAGTTATGTATGTATGTGCAAGAAAAGGGTCCATAAATTGCACCCCATTTTCAAAGGGACCCATGGCCAAAAGCAGGGTTGGCACTGCTTGTCTCTTTGACTCCTGAGATGGCAACCAGGCCAGTGTGGTTTCAAGCCTGTCGTCCTTGTGTAAGTATGAACGGTGCTCCCTTCGCCCTCTAAGCGGTACAGATGGTTTGTAGGGTCACAAGCTATAAGATCTACCCTATTCTTTTTGTCTGATGTATTTCTACACCTCTTAGATAGACTTCAGCCCTGGGTTGAGAAGAAGGATCTAGAATACTGTCAAGTAGGATATGCAGACCACTGGGTATGCCACCTGTAACTAACTGCCTAGGCCGATGTCCTTGGGTATCACCTACCCACAGAGAAGAGGAGAGGAGGACTCCACCTCAGGAATCAGGAGGAAGTGTACAAAGGATTCCCTTCAACATGCTCTTTGAAATTTTTTGCATGTCCCCTTCATCTCCAAACTGAAACTGTGACATTATACCAACTCAGGCTGTAGGCAGGATCAAGTAAATAAATACAAAGCACCTGGAAAACAGACAAGATAGATGAGTAGAGGTGACAGCCCCTAAAACCAGGGACTTACGTAATGAAAAGCCCGGGTCTGTTTCCACTGGGCTGAATTTGAGGTATGTGTCTGGTGTCTGAGGGGCTTATCTAAAATGGTGATTGGAAAATCCTTCCCTTCTGGGCACTTAATATGTCTGAATTTTGCTTCCTTATCAGCAAAACAAACAGATAAATGGAAAGTAAATGTGAAACTGCATGAAGAGCTAACAGCATTAAATATAGATGAGTGGCCACCGAATTCTAGCATGTTCACTCTTGCTTTACCACTTTATCTGCACAAGAAAGACTTTGGTTGATGATTCTTGACTCCTTTGGGTCTTCAGACCTTGGAGCAGTAAGGAAATGAAGTTGTGTTCCAGACAGAGGAAGAAGTGGAAAAGCAAGCAACTGGGATTTGGATATGTACCCTCCGTCATTTTGAGAAGGCTCACTGTTTCTGTTTGGAGGTCTAAGGTCCTCGGTGAATCACGTTCACTCCCTAATTTGTTTTGCAATGAGTGGAAACCCATGAGAGGCAGGCTTTCCAAATGACTCATATTTTTTTTTTTATAAAATTGCCAAACATAACAAAGACTAGCCAATATAAAATTATTTAATTTGACTAGACCACACTTCCTGATTAAGATACACCACTCTGCAGACATACACACATCCCTCTGGGAGATGAGGAGGCTTAGCACCTCAGCGTCTGCACAGGGAATTCCAGTGTCCATGTGGGTGTGGGTTGGAGCTTTGGGTACACTCTCCCTCAGAAGCCACCTGGACCAGCAGTGAGGATTGGATCTGGGATGAGACCCAGAACCTCCTGTTGGGGTACCAGGATTGTTGAAGCAAATATCAGGAAGTTATAGAGCTCAGGGTTCTCAGACTCAGTAAAGCCCATTAGATATGACTTGAACTTGTGAGCGCTGCTGCTCCTACCCAGGCTATACAAACAAGGCATCTCTAATGCTGATCCTGATGCTAGGCAGTGTCTCTCCCTGGGACATTGGTGGCTCTAGTGGGTTGGTATGCTGTTGGACTTTGGAACTTAGAGTCCTAATTTCCATATATAGCAGGCCGTGCCAAGGCCCAGGGTCAGGCTAGGACTACAGGCATGGATTTTGCTAAGTACATAGAAATGTACTTTCTATGTTTTTGGTTTGTTACTTTTATCAGAAGATATTGGTTCCCTAGCCCCTCATTATCACACACCAAACAAGCAGACATTTGCTCTCTCTTTGGCCCTGTTTCTACCTGGCACTGTTCTCTGTCCCTGCAAGCAAGTCACTCTGCCACCTTGATTTGATTTGAAGACCTCAATTCTGCCCCCTGGTAAATTTGATGACGCCCTATTTGCTCTCCTATGGTCTTTAGTCTAGACCGATGATGCCCAAGTTTCCATTTAAGAAAGGACATTCCTAACCACCTCCTCTGCCCTCTGCAGACCCAGGCTCTGCACTGGTGACCACTACTTGCAGGACTGGGCGCTCCATGAGGAGATAGAAATGGCTTCTTTGCACTGAGAGAGGGGAGTCCATGTTCCCCTGAGAGGACGGCAGGGGTATAAGAGCCCTCCATGAGAAAAAGGAAGAAGTCTTAATCTGTTTGTGCTACTTAAACAAAGTACTTAGACTGGTAATCATACTACAGATCAGATATTGTCACATTAGTGCCTGGTGATGGCCTGTTCCTATAGATGGTACCTTCTATGGGACAGCCAAGGCTGCTTTTGGGGCTCTTATTAGGGGACTGATCCCATTCACAAGGGCAAAGCCTTCATGACCTAATCACCTTCCCAAAGGCCCCACTTTCTAACACCCTCACCTTGGTGATTAGGTTTCACATGAATTAGGAGAAGGCACATGTGCAGATTATAGTAGGAGGGAAATCTCATCTTTTCTACCTCTCCTAGCTGTTGGCAACTTTCACTTCTAATTTCCTCATGTATGAGTGAAAAATCACACAAAGAAGTTCCATGATTATCCCAAAGTTGCACACCTGGTTAGCAGTACATTCAGGATAACGATCTAGGTCTTCAGATCCTTGGCCCAGACAAGAATTTCCTGGCTCTTTATTTTTTCCAGCATTTGAAGTTATATTCTGGGATGAAGCCATCCTTCTATGTTTCTCCCTCTCCCTATGGAAGCCCCTTCATTTGTTTTCACGTTCTCCCTCCCGCTGGTCAGTGGACTTGAATTTCACAAGTACTGTAAGTGTGAATTGCCTTGGGTTACATCTCCTGGCTGGAGTCTGTAGCAGTCGATACTTTTCCAGGATGATCAGGCAATCAACAAGTATTCATTAATCCTTTGATCTTTGTTTAGCACAATAAGCTTTCTGGAAAAATATTACATTGAATCATTTCTATAGCAAGTCACAGAAACTCTTTTTAGAATCACTAATGCAAAGGGGAAACTTATTGGCCCTGGAATACAGATATGAATATTAGGTCATGGGAAAGGCAGGACCACACCTGGGCCTTGGAAAATTGGCAGAACTCCAGCAACATCAGGACTGTCTGTTTAGTTCTAATGCACTTCTCCCTGTGTTTTGGCCTCATTCTGCACAAGGTAGGAAAATGTCCACCAATACTCTTGACCTTAGCCTTTCTACTTTGGCCACTGGAAAAAGACTGACTTGTGGGTCCCCAAAGCATATGGAATTTCTCTGATTGTTTTTAACTTATTCAGGTCTCCAGGCCAATCAACTATGGTGTGGATGGGAATGGAGGAGGTGCTTGTCCACATGGACCAATCAGCAGGGACCTGGGGTGACCCCTGGTCTACTAACAGATTTCCACCACAACCTTGCGAAATGGGGTGAAGGTGCAGAGGGCAGTTCTAGAAGAGGAACAGAGGGGGGCCAAGCAAGGCGAAGCACTGTGTCCAGCTCAGGTCCACGGGGTCTTCTAATGAAATGGGGAGTTAAGAATTACATATAGGAGCAACATTGGTCCAAAACTGATATGTCCCTGGTTATGAGGAGGAGGTCTGCAGAAAGCGCTGGCATTATCAAGAAAAAGACCACCATTGCTGGCCTTCCGGGGTAGGACTAGCTTAATTAAGCATGCATCTTTTTCTCCTGGAGCCTCAGTTTCACTGACAATTGGGTGAATGCATTAAAACCAATATATAGCACAGATCTATTATGAGGGAAGAATACAAAATTTGAATGATTCCTAAAATAAAGCTATAATTTAAAAGATTAAAAATTTTCTTTTTTTTTTTTTTGGCCTGGAATTCTAAAACCCCCCTACACACAAAACTTCTCTAATAAAACTGGTGAAAAAAAATTTTAGTCTGGAGGGTAACAGAGTTCTTGAATATTGCTTATCCCGAAGCTGAGTGCTTTTGTAACATTCAGATTCTCTGAGCTAGGAATTTAAGGTGGGTAGGGAAGGATGAGCCAAGCTTTAGGAGGGGATCCCTGAACTCCCTCTGGGAATAAAGTTCTGTGAAGGTTTTGCTTCCTTGTTTTATTTACTTTGGGAAGCAGGATTTATGGAGTCACAAGCTAGATGAGGTTTAATTAGTTTATAGTTCTTTTACCTCAGTTCTGGGATCTGCTGGACTGTCCTTGTGATTTGCATATCACCTTCAGTACTTTGCAGGCAAATGCTACTTAAGTAATCCTTAGAAGGAAAGCTATTTTGCTAATCAGAGGGCACCAGGCCACAAAGGAACTAAAAGAGAGAATGCAATATGTTGGGATGAGGTCAGTGGAGGCGGCAGGTCTTTGAGTCGCCATTCCCTTAGATGCCTGAGGACAGGTGAGTCTGAAAAGAAATGAATTTGAAACACAAAGATGATCTTCTTCCTGGGATGGAATAGCCCAACTGTGTGCCAGGCTTTTTTGGAACCTTTTCCAATGGAAGCCACGCCCTCCTTGTCTGAGCTACTCCTCCCACCTGGTAGCGACACCTTCCTCCCTCCTCCTCTGGGATCAACTGATTTTTAGTAATTATCTCTCTCATGTGCTTTTAGCTTCTACAGCCCTGATGGTATCTTCCTTTTGCATTAAAGATGCTAAGTCCTTCTCAGGGTGGACGTAAGACAAAACACCACCCGCTTGATGTCAGGCCCCCTCCAGGGAATACTATTTATCTCCTGACAATTACAGCCATACTTCTTCAAGTGTCTACACTCTCTTCTTTCCTTACCTTCTACTCAGTGATCACCTCAGCAATCCTGGGGCCCCTTCCACCATTGCCTGGAAACTTTTCTCTCTGAGGTCACCAAAGACGCTCTTGCTCCTGGGTCTGTTGAGCGTGTCTCATTCCTGATTGCACTTGGCTTCTCGGCAGCTTTTAACTCCACCAACTGACTCTAGAATTTCTCTCCTGGTTTCTGTGACACCCCATTATTCTGGTATTTTTGTCTTCCTCCTCCTTATGGGTCTTTTCTTCATTTGCTCCTCTCTGCTCTTTCTCCTGTGTCGGGGAAGAAAAGCTTTTCCTTTATGCTCTTACATTTGGGGTCTGGGGCCTGAAAACCAAATTAATAAGATGCAGATTCATGGGAGAAAGTACTTTTTATTGAGCACTTACATGCACAAGAATTCACAGAAAAGAAACAAAATCTAAAGAAGTGGTGGGATCAGGAGTTTATATACCATTTTAACAAAGGTAAAAAAAAAAAGCTTGGCCTTAGAGGATAATAAATTGTGGGAAGATGGCTAGAAAATATACTATGGGGCACCGATGGGAGGGGAAGGTTTTTTCAGTAAAGTCTGTTTATGCAACTTGTCTGGTGTTGATTCTCTACCTCCAGTGACAAGGCTGCCCTTCTCTTTCAAGGACCAGAGGCACCTTTCTCAAAGGGAAATATGCCTTATTTTTAGGTAAATAAGGAGAGTATATAAAACTCTTCCTGTATCCATTGATTCTCAGTTGTCTTCAGCTCAAAATAATACTCATGCCAAAATTGCTTGTTTCCCGGTGGCAGGTTCTGTTCACCTTCACCTGCATCACTCGCTTTTCCTCTCCACTAGACCACTCTGATCAGAAAACACATGAGCTGTTTTTAACTCCCAACTTAAAAAGAATCCTCTCTTGACCCCTTTTTCTACCATTTTCCTCTTCCCTTTACAAACGCATCCTGGATACATCTGCAAGACCCTTCCCAGTTCCTCCTCTCCCTTTTCTTCTTAAACTCCCTCTAGCCAGGTGTTTGCTCCCAATATGCCACCAAAGTAGCTTTTATTAAGTTGCAAGCTGGATATTTTAAAGGCTTCTCAAGCTTAATTTATCCCAGACTGAGCTCTTAGGTTCAGACTTGTCCTGTCCACAGTCTTTCCCAGCCCAAGCCCCTTTCTCACTTGTTCAGGCTCACACCCAGAGTCACACCGACTCTACTGCTCTTCCTCTCACCTCCACATTCAAAGCCAGCACATCCTGTTGGCTGATACTGGTGCCCTCTCCACCTCCTCACTTTGTTCATAGGCTGAACTTCTAATGATAGGTGTGGTGGTATTTGGAAGTGGAGTCTTTGGAAGATAATTAGATTTAGATGAAATCATGAAGTTTGGGCCCCCATGATGGGACTGGTGCCCTTATAAAAAGAAGAAGAGATTAGAGTTTTCTTTCTCTTCTTCCTCCTCCCCCTTCTCCTCCTTCTTTTTCTTCCTCTTCCTTTCCCCCTCCCCTCTCCTCTCTCTTCCTCTCCCTCTTCCTCCTCCTTTCCTTTTTCTTCCCTGTGGGACACAGAGAGAAGGCATCCTTTTGAAAACCAGGAAGTACACCCTTACCAGGAACTAAATTGGCCAGACCTTATCTTGGACTTGCCAGGCTCCAGAATTGTGAGTAATACATTTCTACTGTTTAGACCACCCAGTCTATGATATTTTTGTTATAGCAGCCCATGTTGACTGAGACAGACTCTAACTTCAGTTATCTTTAGCATCATACCACTCCTTATCACTTCCCCTGAATGCCATCCTAGGGCAAGGCCCTGATATCTCTCACCTGCTTCAGTGCCTTCCTACCTCTGCTCTTGGCTTTTTCAATATCATTTCATCACAGCCAGATGCTCCTGCTAAAATATAAGTTGGGTCAAGTTACTCTTCTGATTTATAACTTCTGATTTTTCCCATCTCACCCAAAGTCAGTACAAAGATCACAGAGTCCTTCAGGTTCTGCATTGCTTCCCACCCCTGTCCCCATCTCTGGCACTTTTGTTCCTCTCATCCACATTGGCCTCCTTGTTCCCAGGAATGCTCCTGCCTCAGGGTCCTTGAACTGACTATTTCCCTTTGCTGGGAGGCTTCCCTTGCCGCCTTCAAAATTTGCCCAACTGTCATCTTTTTGGTAAGAACTTCCTTGACCTTGAAATCTAAAATTCAACCCTCTTCTCCCAGACTTATTGCCCATATTCCTGTCTTTTTATCTCCATGACACTTATTACTATCTGCCATATTATCTCTATATTATTTATCTTGATGATTCTCTGTCTCCCCCACTGGAATACAAACCCATACAAGCAGGGATTTCTTTTTTGGTCTTTTGTTTGCTAGTGGATTCCCAGATTTGATACATAAATATTTGTTTAATTAATGAATTATTAGTCATTTGAATACTGTCTCTTTTTCTTAGTTTTTTAAAAATTAGTGTCTTGCAGATACACATAATGTGGCATATTGAATATCATCTTTACAGGTTTTACCACTTTAAAACTTTAATGGATTCACTTTTTAAGCTCAAATTAATTTCCTTACAAAGAAATAAATTGCTGCTGTTAGTGGGGAAAAAACCTATCATTTTCCCTAAATGAAAGCTATGTCTCAACATATATGCAGTAAATACATAGCTATTAAATAAACACAAATTTATTCTATATCATTTAACCTCAATTTTACACTAGTTTATTGAAATGACATTTTGGGAAACATTTCATTAAGTGTCCATATTTCTTGAGGTTTGTCCCTAGATGAACCTCTTCTCTATATATTCTTCATGGTCAAACTTGTCAACTGCAAATGGTCTCAATATCCACATGGTCCCAACAATAATTCTCTGATGTCAACTGGGTGCCCTGCAATTTCATTCAATTCTGACACTATCCAGAGTTATTGCAGACCCCATAAGTTAAGAGCAAAGTCTTTCACAAGACAGTGACCATTGCAGACACAAACCATAAGACTCAGGGGACATCCACATGTCTAAAGAACTGGCTACAAATTCAGGGGGTCCCATGACCCCACAGTTTCAATAATTCATCAGATCAACTTTCAGAATTCTCTGAAAGTGCTATACTCATGATTATAGATTAGTTATAAAGGATACATCTCAGAAACAGCCAAACTGAAGGGACACAGGGCAAAATCTTGGAAAGATAGAAGGGAAACAGAGCTTAGAAGCCGTCTCCTCACGGGATCCAGGCACATCATCTCCTCAACACATTCAGACATCCACTGAGCAGTCAGTTCCTCTCAGCCTCGCTGTCCAGAGATTTTACTGGGGCTTCATTGTGTAGGCATAGTTAATTAAATCATTGGCCATGTGACTGAACTCAATGTCCAGCCTTGTTTCCCTCACTCTGGGTTGATTTGGTGGTTCAAAGTTCCAACTCTAATCAAGTGGTTGTTTTTTTGTTGACTAGTCCAAATCCTAAAGTTACCTAGAGGCCTACCAGGTGTCCCCTCATGAGCATAACAGACATTGCCATGGCTCAGGAAATCCCAAGATTTTTGAAGCATTTTGCCAGGAACTGGACAAAGACCACACATATGTTTTATTGCCTCATACACGTATATAAGTTTGGATCATAATTTTATATCTCAGCTTATCTCTCTCTTCAGAAATTAAGAATCTCATGTCCAACTGCCACCTGGACGTCTCTTTAAGGAAATACCACCAACCCATCAACACCCAGAAATAAATTGCTATCCTCACCCCATGAATCTATGAACAAATGAACTCTTTCCTCTGTATTTCTTAGTAAATGTCATTATACCACCATCTACCTAGGCATCGAAACCTGAACCTAGGCTTTAACCTTGATGTTTTTACTAACATCCTCCTCTTTGGATGTTATCCACTTCACCACCTCGTCCCTTCTTTATAGTTCAGATAGTCCTGATATCCAGGAAGTCTTTGATGACCTCCCACAACTGGTTAGGAGCGCTTGTGCTTCCATGATCACGGTGTTTATCACACAATGTGATACTTTTTTGTTTGTCTCTCTTGCCCACTAGCTTGGTCAGAATAGTAATTGTATCCATCTTATTCACTTTTATGTCTTTGTACCTGGCACATAAGTGGGTCTCAATTAATACTGAAAGAATGGATACAATAATTCAGAATCAAAGCACTTCAAAATAAGACTTCTCTCTCACCTAACTACTTTCTATTCAAGTGATTTGTCATTTTCCTATAGGGAATGCAGTGGTATAATCTGACTTTGAAAATTAAGTCATCTATTGGGCAGCATTCATAATACCTGACTTGTAAGTCTCTTCACCTATATATTTATTCTATGAATATTTATTGAGTATCTACTAATGTGACAAGAAGTAGCCTGGTTCCTAGAGCTGGGGATGAGTGAAGACCTAGTCGCAATCTTCTGGAAGAGTCATATGTAAACAATACAATATGATAGGTCCTATAAAAAAGGAACAATTAACATGCCATGGGAAGTCATGAGTGTGGTGTGTTGGATTGTAATTCCCAACTCTTTATTCCTTTACAGGAAGAATTATACAGCCATACCCTCTGTCACATATTTTCTGGTGCATTTCTGATAGTAAGCAATATACATACCTCCACCCTCCCTTATTATGTAACTTGACCAACTAACATGGGCAGAAATGAAATCACATAGCACCAGTTCTGAGCAGACATGAACTGCACAGTAGGTTTCTATTAGACATCTGAAACTTTTGCTCTCAGCCAAAAGAGATATGTCCTAGGTAGCCATTGCTCTTTCAGCCTGTACTGGAAGAAGGACACAGGGAGAAGACTTCAAGCCAAACCACAGATTGCCGTCTAACCTAGCCCAGCTGAGCCAAACTAACTTGTAGGTAGCCTATTGAAATTCAGGGGGAGGGTTGTTGCTATTTAGCATTTTCACAGCGGAATTGTGCTACACTGAGTATTCATCTAACTATGTGGCTGGGAACGAGAGGTAAGGAAAAGGCTTCAGGGCAGTGGCTGTTTCCCAAGACACAATGTCACCCATTCTCAGGTTGTTGTAAATAATGAAAGAAAAATTCAATAGAAGAAACTCAATGGTTTTTCCCATGTACTGTGAAATTTGAGATCCAGGCGTGGAAAAAGAGAGAGAGAGAGAGACTTTCTAACAGCATTTGGCCTACTCACAGATGAAAATTTTACTTTGTGTTATTTCTTCACAGCTTAAGTTTTCTTAAGTAAGCTAGATGTAGTGGCATTGAACAGTAAGGACACACACAATCTTACCTATGTAGAACATTAGCATTCTGATGCCACCACATAAAAATAGGCAGGACTTGACTAAGAAAAGTTGGTCTTCCAAAGCAGAGAAGCACACTGTTGTTGGAGTGGTTGGTTTCTCACTGTGAATTTCCTTCCATTGGTCATTCATAGTTATGACCTGTGCTACAACTTATTTTTAATTTCTGCCAACAATAGGTAGCTACAGTGTTAAAATTGTATAAAAAGAACTCTCAAACTCCTAATCTCTTTTTCTCTATCCAATAATTTTCTTGTTTGTTTTAAATGGGAAGCAATCAAGAATACGGATGAAAGAAAAAGCACTATGAATTAGACTTCTTCAAATTAGATTCTGAATCCAGGTTCCATCAAGAATAGTATAAAAACAAGCTCTCAATCTCAGTTTCTCCATTTATAAAATGAAGATAATAATAGTGCTTCTTTCCTAGGCTTATGAGGAGTCCATGAATAATCCTTTGAGGCCTCAGCCCAATGCCTAGTAGATAATCAGCAGTCAATAAGGAATAGAAATTATTACAGGGTAAGTTTGTTAGTGCAGCTTTTCTTAGGAAAGCAGCTATTCATTATAGGAAGACAGACTGTGTCATGGCATTTGGTTTGACCTTTTTACTATTGGCAAAAAAAAAAAGCACATCTCAGGACCCAAATCATGATTAATTTATATGCTATGTTTACGAATAGCTAAGCTTTCTCCACTTCGGTTCTCTGAGAGGAATAAGGGTCAATGACACAGAATATTTGGACTCACCACAAAATGAACACTTCCTGAAGCTTCATTTGGTTGAGATCAAATAGTTCAGGCTCTCTGATAATGAACTGTGGGCAGGTCTCCAGGCTGACACATAGGGTCCCGGATTCCTTCACACATACCACACTATAGTGGTAGCAACTATGCTGGGGAGCCTCCAAGGTGAAATGTTCCTCCAGCAAATTTGCCAGGAAGCTAAGAACATTGCAACAGGCAATGTGTTGCTCAAATAGCAGATCACTCATTCTCAGATCCACTCGTTTCCTGATGACAGGGATGAAAGTAGATAGTATTGGGTTTATGGAAATGTGATGGCCAAGGCAAGTTAATTCTCTTTAGAAACTTCCAGTTGATATTGAAATGATGTTTCTGATTCATAAGAAAGAATTTGTTATAAGACATATTAGACCATTTATCATGAAAGGCCCTGTGAGGTGTGTGTGTGTGTGCACGCGTGCATGTGTATGCATGTGCATTGTTGGAA
This sequence comes from Xerus rutilus, assembly GCA_028644305.1. Taxonomy (NCBI): domain Eukaryota; kingdom Metazoa; phylum Chordata; class Mammalia; order Rodentia; family Sciuridae; genus Xerus; species Xerus rutilus. Next base: position 127,506,115 of record CM053405.1, read on the forward strand.
ATAAACAAGCAATTATAATTTCCAAATCATAAGAATCAACCATTTGAAATGTATCTTAAATTCTACACATTTTCCCCTCCTCTGGGGATTCTCTTCCTAGTCCTTTTAGTCTTTTCCATTTCAGAAGGTATTGAACTCACAGGTGAAGCTAGGCAAATTTACAAATTTATTTTATGCAATATAGAGCTAGGAACTTGACCTCATTCAAAATATGTATGTGTATCCTTGAGTTCATTCAGAAGAGAGGCTATACTTTTGATGTGCAATTCTAGAGAAAGATTAGTTGGATCTATGAAAAACTGAAGAAAGTTCATACAGTAAAAACCAATTTTATTTTTTAAAAAGAAAATATAAGATATTTTACCTCTCTGAGAAAAAACAATAGGGACTATAAACCATTAGTCAATAAACAAAGTAAATAAGTAAGCATACACTGTGGGCACTGAAGGCAATGGGAATGAGAGTAAAGAAAAATGAAAGAACAAAAGAAAGGAAAAGAAAGAGGCAAGAGGAGAAAGAGTGAAAGTAAAATTTGAGCTAGATACAGACAACACAAATATGTAAATGTATACCAGACATTTACAGAGGGCAGCATTACTGTCTACTACACTTTTAAGGCAATTGGTACATTTTCTAACTCTAGGCCTAAATCAGGACATTTAGATTGGGACTTATGCTCTGTAACCTAATAAAATTAGGTGAATGATTAAACCCAGCCCATGGTCTAGGGGTCTTTCCCTGTAGGGGAATCTGATGGAAATTCATAGTGTTTTCTTAATTTGGGTCCTTCTTTAAGGGAATATTTCTGAATAGTAGGTGAGATTAAATTTTCTTTCTATATTATCATATTGCCTTATTTGTTATAATAAGGAAGAAATTCTTTTAAATGGACTTAAAAAGAAGAATCAAAACATCTCACGTATACTCACACATAAAAAGGTGATTGATTAGAGATGGGGAATTTTGAAAGCATTTCTTTTGTGTAATACCTATTGAAGTCTTTTCCAATAAAAAATATGTATTTTTATTTTTAAGTTATTGATTTGTAGCAGTATTTATTGTGTATTTATTTAATGTAATTACCATTAACTTGCCATCTTGATATTTGTCCATCTTCTTTTCCTGTCTTCTTCTGTATTTGTCCAGTATTTTCTATTATTCAACTTCATCTTTTCTAGTGGGCTTTATTTGTATGTTCTTATATTATTTTTAGTTGTTATTCATATAGAGACTATAGTAGTTGTTCTTTAATTTATCACAGTCAACCTTAAGTTTTTATATGTATCCATGAGCAATATTAGAACCTTATAACAGTATGATTCTACTTACTCCTCTTTTTTGTGCCATTTTTATATATTTTACTTCTAATATATCATAAACCAAATAATACATTTTTATATATGCTTTAAACAGTCAATATATTGAAATATATTAATATATTAACTTAAAACATATAACTTAATATATTAACTTAAAAATAAAAATACATATTTTTTATTGGAAAAGACTTCAATAGGTATTAGACAAAAGAAATGCTTTCAAAATTCCCATCTCTAAACCAAATAATACATTTTTATATATGCTTTAAACAGTCAAATATTCCTCTAAAGAAAAATATTAAAATATTCTTTTATATTTACATACATACAGATCTTTTCAAATGATTTTTATTTCTATCTGCTGATGTAGATTTGTATCTGGAATATTTCCCTTCAGCCCGAAGAATTTTTCTTAGTATTTTTTTTTTTAAAATATTTTGTTTAGTTGTAGATGAACACAATATCTTTATTTATTTTATGTGGTGCTGAGGATCGAACCCAGTGCCTCACGTATGCGAGGCAAGTGCTCAACCGCTGAGCCATAGCCCCAGCCCCTCTTAGTATTTTTGTAGTGCAGGTAGGATAGCCAAAAATTCTCTCTGTTTTTGATTTTCTGAAGACATCTTAATTCCGTACTCATCTTTGAAGGATATGTCATTGAATAGAATATTTTAGGTTGATAGTTTTTTTTTCTTTCATTGTTTCACCCAGCATTTCCAAAAATTCAATTGTAATTCTATTGTTCCCATAAATTAGTGATGTATTTCCCTCTGAATGCTTTTGATTTCTTACTTATCCTACTTAAATGATTAGTAGTTTGAAGACAATGTGCTTAAATGTGTTTTTTCCTTTGTGATTTTTCTTTATATCTGCTGTGTTTATAAAATGTATGTGTTGGAGTAATTCAACCATTTTTGAAAATATGGGACCATCACTCCTTCAAACATTTTTCTACTGTCCCTCTACATTTCTCTACTGTCCCTCTCCTCTGTTTATGAGACTGCAATTATGCTTACATTAGCCAAGTTTATATTTTTCTATGGGTCTTTGATAGCTTGTTATTTTTAAAACATATTTTCTCTTTGTGCTTCAGTTTGGACACTTTCTATTGACTCACTTCCAATTCACTAATCCGTCGTTCTGCTTGTCTACCCTGATTTTAAGTACATCCAGTACTTCTCTGTCTCTTTTTCAAAGGTATGCTTCAGTTACGGAGTTTTCTACCTATTTTATTTGAATAGTTTTTATTGTTTGCCAAATCTGTGTATCTAGGCCCATGACATCCCTCCTTTTCTCTATATGCTTTAACATAATTATAATACATACATATAAATGAATTATTTCATTATATGGGTCATCTATGGGTCTGAGTCTATTGACATGTTTTTATTTCTCTTGACAGTAAGTCACATTTTCCTGCTTCTTTGCATGCCATGATTTTTTATTGAATTTCATACAGAGTGTATAAAATACCAGCAGAGATGGAAGGAGATTATAATTTTCTCCAGAAAGGGCTCACCCTTTTGTCTGACATGCAGCTATGGTTAGGGCCTGAGATCATCAATCTAATCAACATGTGAGCCGAATTGGGGCTGGATTGACAGTAGAGGTAGTTTTGTTTAATCTCTACTTTTAAAGTCTTGGAGGAGATCAGGCTCCCCCTGTCCAGCAGGACTTTGGGGTCCTAGCACACCAACACCACCTCTCTCTCTCTCTCTCTCTCTCTCTCTCTCTCTCTCCTTTCTACATCTCATTCCAGCCTTTCTGATTATTCCACTTATTGGATGAAATTATCATGAGGAAGAACTGGTGGGTGGAGAGGGCTAACTTTGAGTTTGAGATCCTTCAGATTCCAATTCACCATGCCAGCCAGAGCCTGGCTGATTTCTTCTTGTTCCCAACAAGTTCCTCTGCCAGCCTCGGGCTTGTTTCTCCTCTAGACTCAGCAACCTTCTAGGGATTGAGGTATTTCCTCCCCTCTATCATTCAAGTGGGACTGTAGCTCAATGCCAGGGCTCTTGCCTTCTCCCTCTCTGTATTTCAACTGGCTTTGCATGCACAGTCTTCAATGGCTTCAAGGAGAAATGAGTCATCTTTGAGTTTTGATAGTATAGTTGCCATTAGGGTGAATATCACTATGAAATTCTATATCCTAACTCATAATAGAATTTTTAAGTCCGGTTCTGATGAGTTAAATAGTAGATTCTTTCAGCAATTTGCTTTCTCTTAAAATAACACGTGAAGAGAGAGCCTACAGAATGAGAACAAATCTCTACCACACGCACACCTCAGATACAGCACTAATCTCCAGGATATACAAGAACTCAAAAAATTTAACACCAAAAAAAAAAAAAACCCAATCAATAAATGGGCAAAGGAACTGAACAGGCACTTCACAGGCGAAATACAAATGGTCAACAAACATATGAAAAAACGTTCAACATCTCCAGCAATTAGAGAAATGCAAATTGAAACTATACTGAGGCTGGGAGCGGTAGCACATGCCTGTAATCCCAGCAGCTCGGAAGGCTGAAGCAGGAGGATTGCGAGTTCAAAGCCAGCTTCATCACTTAGCGAGGCCTAAGCAACTCAGTGAGACCTTGTTACTAAATAATAAAAAAGATGGGGCTGAGGGGTAGCTGGGGATGTAGTTCAGTGATTGAGTGCCCCTGGGTTCAATCCCTGTACCAAAAAACAAAAAGAAACAAACAAACAAAAAACAACTATACTGAGATTCCATCTCACTCCAGTCAGAATAGCAATTTTCAAGAATATAAGTAACAATAAATTTTGGTGAGGATATGGGGAAAAGTTTTACTCATACGTTGCTGGTGGGACTGCAAATTGGTGTAAACACTATGGAAGGCAGTATGGAGATTCCTAAGAAAACTTGGAATGGAACCACCATTTGACCCAGTTATCCCACGTCTTGGTTTATACCCAAAAGACCTAAAATCACTATACTACCGTGACACAGCCACATCAATGTTTATAGCAGTTCAGTTCACAATAGCTAAGCTATGGAACCAACCTAGGTGCCCTTCAACAGATGAATGGATGGAATTGGAAACTATTATGCTAAGTGAAATAAGCAAGTTCCAAAAAAACCAAAGGCCAAATGTTCTCTCTGATATGTGGATGCTAACAAATAATAAAGGGCGGGGGCAAGAATAGAAGTTCATTGTATCAGACAAAGGAGAATGAAGGGAAGAGAACAGGGATGGAAATAAAGACAGAATGAATTGAATGTAACTTTCCTAGTTTCATATATGAATACACAATTAGTGAAACTTCACATCATGTACAACCGCAAGAATGGAACCCTAATTAGAATGTTATACTCCACATATGTATAATATGTCAAAATACATTTTGCTATCATATATATCTAAAAAGAACAAATAAAAAATTAACAGAAATAAAATAAGGTGACTCATGATTCGTCTAATTACAATGCTTTTGTAGAGAGAAACTTTCTCATCTGCAATGCCCAAAGTCAACTAATTCAAGAAACCTTCAAGACTTTAGTCACCTGCCCCCTTGGATAGTTGAGCTAGAGAGAGTAAGGAAGACCTAATGTATAGACAGGAAACAAAGGATAAGGATAATTAATATTTATTAAGTGATAGGCTGTAGTATGTCCCTAAGCCCTTTAGATACAGCACATTATTTTTTAGAATGCAAAAAATGTTTACTGAGCATTTACCCTGGGAGAGAAGAAACCTGGGAAACAAGTGGTCAAGAGTCCATCCAGGAAACATGAGTAGAGATGGGAGGGGTCTTTCTGAAGAAGAAGGGGGAGTTAAACAGCTAAGGTGTTGGACTTGGGAGCACATTTCCTTGTTCCTGATTTAGTGTATACCAAGAATCAGGAAATGGGGCATCTGGACCGTGCACATGAACTCCATGCTCTGATTCTTGTTTCTGCTTCTCTGTCCAGAAATAGGACCCTTAAGTACCTCTAGGTTGAATGAGATGGATATAACTACCCTAGGTGCATGTATGAAGACGTAAGTGGTGTGACTCTATCTTGTTTGCAACCAAAGAGATGGAAAATTGAGCTCTATACATGTACTATGACTTGAAATACCTTTAAATAAATTTTTAAAAAATAGCACCTCTAGGGTGGGAATAACACACATAGGACTTTCTCACAAATGGGGGTTTCTTGGTTACCCTCACGGTCCCACCAACTTACAGACATTTCAGTTACTTTCTCTGTTCTGTTTTCCAGGACAGATTTTGTTTGAGAGAGAGAGCCCCATGGCAGTGCCCTGAAGTGAAGGACTCAGTTCTGTGCTTGTATTGCAATTTGGGAAAAGTGATGAAATTGTGGGTACGCCTCGTGGTACTCTGTGAGAAATGATGCACTTTGAATGATACTCCCCCCCAAGGTCATCCCGATGCCTGCTGAAAAGAAGATGAGCCACTTCCTCCTTTTCTTGTTGCTTAGCCTTTCTTTCCTCTCTGCAGTTTCGCTGGCCACACATTTCTCCCCCCACCTTCTCTCACTCCCTCCTTTCCTTCCTCCCCCTCCCCTCACGTTCCGTCCCTTCCCTGGCTTTTGTGTTCTGTCTTTCTTCATCATCCCTAAAATGGTTAAACCCTATTGGTTTCACTAATATCCCTTTACTCCTAACTCAGGGTGACCAACGTCCTCATTGTCCTCTTACACTGTCACATGGTAGGAGGAAGAGAATGGAGAGGGCGGCACTTGTATAGTCCTAACTTGGTTGGTTGCTATCATAAGTGCTTTGTATATATTAATTCATTAAACTGTAAGAAAACAACTTTGAAACAGGTATTGTTTTTATTCCCATTTCACAGATGAGGCAGCTAAAGCCCCAAGAAACTTTCTCAAGCTCACTCAATGACTAGTGGAACCATGATTTGAACCCAGACAGTCTAGCTCCAGGGTACATATGCTCTTAAGCAGTATCCAACGCATTCAATGCTTATCTCAATGCATTCAATGCTTATCCTAAACCCATGAGATGCTACCCTTCTTAGTGTGACTTTGAAGAAACGGAGACTAGAACTGTCCAAAACACTTTGAAATACCAGACTTGCATACCACATGTCATTCCTTGATATATGAATTCCACATTCTTACAAGCCTGTGCTACCCAAATGCTCTTGTGTCTTATTACTATAACCTTCCCCAGTTTCTCCACTGACAGGATTTTGGAAGAAAATAAAAGCAAGGGTGGAGGTGGGGGCAGATACTCAGAGCAGACTAAAGCCCAATTCTAATCTAGTAGGATGGATCAGGAAAGAGTAGGAAATTTTATAAAGGTAACCCTGGGGACAAGGGAGCTAAAGCCCAGCTGGTTCTAGATGCTACTTTCTTCTCAGCTGCTCTAATATATCAATAAATTAGAGCATCTCTGATTCACCATCCAAAGTTATAAAATCCTTCATTTCTGTCACTAGTGGGTGGATTCTGGAAGTGGTAGCAATGGCATTGACAGGAAGTTTAAGTGTTGTGAGAGGAAAAAGAACTTGAATTCCCTGACTCTGGGCAGGATGAGTCTTCTGCTTTGGGAGGAGAGACGTGTGTGTGTGTGTGTGTGTGTGTGTGTGTGTGTGTGTTACCTTAGGGCATCAAGTGCTATGGAAAGAACTCTCCCTTACATCTTTATTCTGGTGGCCAATATATCAGTTGGGATACTTTGGGTTGCAAATAATACAGAAATCTAACTAACAGTGACTAAAACCGTAGGCATGTTTATGTTTTACTGACAAAGGGCAGAAGTGCCTTTAGACTTGGCTAAAACCAACTTTGGATGGTTGATGACTGCTATGGTTTGAACATATGTGTTCCAATTTATGTGTTGGAGTGTAAAGCCCAATGTGATATTATTAAGAGCTGGAACATTCAGGAAGTGATTAAGTCATGGACTCCACATTCACAAATAAGATTAGTATCTTTGTAAAGGGCTCCTGAACTAGCAAGGCCCTTTTGCCCTTCTGCTTTTGGCCATGGGAGAGTGAATCAATGAGGTGCTATCTTGGAAGCAGAGAGTGAGCCTTCACCAGACAGCAAATCTACCAGCACCTTGATCTTAGACTTTACTGCCTCCAGAACTGTGAGAAATGAGTTTCTATTACTTATAAATTAATCACTCTTAAGCATTTTGTTATGGCAGCACGAATAGACTGACACTAACTCAACAAGATCATCAGGACCCAGGCCTTTTAATTCTGCCCTCTGAAGCAACTTAGATTTTTATCCTCATCCCAGAGGCCTCATGATGGGAAGGTGGCTGCCTCAGCTGCAGACCATCACACTTTCTCTTGGCTATGGACAAATACAGAAAACAAAGACAGCCATGGTGTTGAGAAATTATTTCATGTGTAGGGGGTGGAGTGTATATCTGAGCACAGTTTTCCCTTCCTTTTCATAGAGCAGTATTCAATCACATGGAAATGTATGATCACAAGAAAGGGTGAAAAAGTATCTGGCAAAAAGACACTAAGTTTGTCATGATTACATTAGCAGAAGCAAACACAATTTATCTCTTAGGGCTGTGTACTTGGAAACCCAAACAAAATCAGAGTCCTGTTAGTGCTATATTGTGTGCATGGTAATTTACTTTGAAATACTTCAGTATAAGTGGTGTGGTGTGTATGTGTGCCAGTAACAGTAATCAACAATCTAGGAAGGAGTGGTTAATTAGTATTTGAAGAGTCCTTAGCTGAATCAATACTTTTGGGTTAGTTAATTAGCATATGGAATGTTAGATATATTTTTTTATTGGCTAAATTAGTTGGACTTAAGAGGAGACAGGAATAGAGGAGCAGGAGCCATCACTTGCGCACAATTAAGGTAGAAAGAAATGAGCATGTTCAGTTATCAAGAGCAGAAGTGGAAGTCCTGGAGCACTTTGGCTCAACTTCAGGGCTGATCCCACCAGCTACCTGATGATGAGGTCCCTCAACATGTTCCAAGGGAGTCTTTTTCTGGGGAGCTACTCCTACAGGAGAAGAGAACCTGAACGCACAGAGAAGGAGTCTCCCTTCCAAGCCAAGTCAGTGTGCCTGTTTATGAAGGGGAGGAGGTTGTTCTGATGGGTGTGAAGGGAATCCCTCCCCAGTCACTTCTCTAGATCTTTGGCAACCTCTGCTCTTCTCTCCAGAATTCTGCTGCTTCTCCATCTTGGCTTCTGTATTAATATAGATCACAGAATAACAAATTACCACAAACTTAATGATTTAAAAACATACACAGTCAGCATCTCACAGATTCTGTGGGTGAGGCATCCAGGCTCAGTGAGCTGGGTGCCCTGGTTGACAGCAAATTTAGTTCCCTGTGGCCCATTGGATGGAGGACCTATGGAAATATCCCTCAGTTTCTAGCTATTTGTTGGCCAACGATCATTTTCTGTTCTTCGCCACATGGATTTCCCAAATATGGCTACTTGTTTCATCAATGCCTGCAAGACTTTTTTCCCCCCAACAAGACTGATGTTATAATCTTATATAATATAATCATATTGAAGTCACAGTCCCATATGCCATTGATTCAAAGCGGGTCACAGAATCTGGCCACTTTCAAGGGGAAGGGATTACACAGGGCATGAATACCAGAAGGGCGAGATGATTGGGGACCATCTTAGAGGGGCTCTGACACAGCTCCTAATCTCTAGCCCATGTGTACCTGGAGCTTACAGGACAGGGATGGAAGTTGCTAAAACAGCATCAGAGTGAAACGTCTATTAGACAACACACCATCCTAGGGTTCAGATGAAACAAGTCAAAATGTACAACATCCATGGATCAGTATGATAGAAAGTGTCTACCCCTTTTCTCAATT
>CM053405.1:127515749-127579082 GCA_028644305.1 Xerus rutilus
AGGCCACCCTCTTCTAGTCTCCATCAGTTTCCTATGCCTCTACTAAGCCATTCGAATGTCAGTCCATGAGGACAAGGACCTGTCTGTCTTGTGCGCTGCTGGAGCTCCAGTACCCAGCACACAGTAGACACTCTGTATTTGTTGAATAAAAACCAGCCACCACAAGTGGGCTTCTCTTGGTGCTTTTTCCTACCCACACGAAGCATTGGTGCATGAGTGAGTTATGTCCCCTTAATTCTTTTAGGATACCTTTAACTGGATCTCAAAAATGTTACAACTAGGGCTGGGGTTGTGGTCAGTGGTAGAGCGCTTGCCTAGCACCTGTGATGCAGTGGGTTCGATCCTCAGCACCAAAAATAAATAAATAGATAGATAGATACATAGATAGATAGATAGATAGATAGATAGATATATTGTGTCCCTCTACAACTAAAAACATATTTAAAACAAAATGATACAGCTATTCTTGGGCAAGTCTTCTTCACTTCCCACTATCTTCCTTCTTTCTTCCACTCCTCTTTCTTTCTTTCTTTTTTTCTTTCTTTCCTTTTTTTTTTTGGTACCGGGGATTGAACTCAGGGGCACTCGACCACTGAGCCACATCCCCAGCCCTATTTTGTGTTTTATGTAGAGACAGGGTCTCACTGAGTTGCTTAGCACCTCGCCATTGCTGAGGCTGGCTTTGAACTCGCGATTCTCCTGTCTCAGCCTCTCAACGTGCAGGGATTATAAGCGTGCGCCACCCTACCGGGCTCCATTCCTCTTTCTTTGCTCACTTATTTTTCTTTTCTTCATCAGGCTGACATGGCTCTGCCTTGCCTTTCTGTTGGGAGAGGACACATGGGATGCTGACCTCCAGTAGCAGCCACCTGGCTTACCAAGACAGGCTCCTCCTCGACTGTGAATGCAGACCCCCTCCTCACGCCTGGCCTGCCCCAAGGCCCTATTCCACCTCTGGGAAGCCTTTGTGGGCCTTATAGAATGAGGGAGACTACTTGGCCATTCCCCCTGACCCAAGGAAAGTTTTCTGCCCAAAGTTCAACCAGCAAAGATATACCTTTCAACAAAGGAGCCCAGAAGGTATAAGAAGAATCCCTGTGGAGGAGGGAAGCAACAGGGATGTGGGACAGGAAGTACCACAGGCACCCGGCTCACTGAGGCCTGCCTGCTCTGGCTGAGGAGAGAAAGCAGGACAGCTGAGTTTGCCTCCTCTCCTGCTACGCAGGGACGATGGGGGTTAAGCGGGATTTGCTTTCAACTCTTGGATCAACATTGCACCCAAATTGTCTGCCAAGCCATATGGTTTGTAGAGAGGCAGAATCAGGCTGGGTTTTGGCAGATGGAGAGAACTATGCTGAAAATGACAGTCTAGCAACTGGCGAGGGAGGGGGCCGGCAGATGAGAAGCTAGGGAGGAGGCCAGTTGGGATGTTAGAGGCAGGAGATGAGGAAAAAGGAAATATTTTCCAATAGAGAGAGGGGAGAAAGCATTATTTGTCTTGGACAGGAGAGTACTGAGGAGCTCCAATTAAGGATGTGTACATAGTGCTTTTTTATTTTGACACATTTGGGCGCTACCTACGTTATAGTTAGATAATATTTCTTCTTTATACTGACTTTGGAAAAACATAAATAAATTTTTTTAAAAAAAGAAAGATTTTATCACTTCCACATGTGGCAAGTTTCTCATAATTGGATGGTAATCATAAGCACAAGGAAAGGAAAACAATGTGGTAATATTAAATTCTAGAGCCCACCGAAGACTCTCGACTTGGAACTACTCTTTCCCCTAAACAAAACAAAACAGAAGTAGAGTTTCAAAGACCTAATCTCATCAAAGTGAGGCTTTTTCTTTGATATGGTTAGAAAGTTTGAAAAAGGAATGATTTTTCTCACTGTGGGAATCAATGTCATTCAATGCAATGATATGGCAATAATGCAAGTTTTACTGAAACATTTTTGAAAACCCTGGGGGAGGAGGCAAAATAAACAAGGAAGTTAGAATACAGGGCTTTTAGTTCTCTGCCACTATCACGCCTCATCTTTGGACACATTTCCTTATGATGAGTGTCAATTTTCTCATCTGTTGGAAGGAGTAGCATTGAACTTCCTAAGAAATGGCAGATTGGTTTCATCTTTTGGAGTTACATATCGAGAATGATTCTGAAGCTATACCCAAGTTTGGTGGGAAAGAAAGCCATGATAGATCGGCAATGTCTGCTACAGGTGCAGAGCTGGGAATGGTTGAGTGCGTGCCTGCCATCTGCCATTGCTAGATTAGAAACTTTCCAGGGTATCCCTCTGTTCTCACAGCCTGTGATTGTATGACTTACATAATCATCCAAGAGCATGTTTCGCTTGCTTATTTTTTCATGATTGATAGCAAAGTATGAAATAAGACAATTTTTTTAAGGATAGGCAAGCAATTCAGTTCAGTCCAACAGACACTCACTGAGTATCTATATTGTGCCCATCCCCTGAGCTGGGAATACAAAAATGAGTAATAAAACCAAGTCCTTATCCTGGAAGAGTTAGTTCACAGTCCTGGGCAATGTGTGTGTAGAAGGGATGGTGACAGACAGTGTAGACATTTTCACACAGGTTTCCACATATGATGAGTATTATGTTAGAGGTACGCGTGGCGCTTTGGGAGAGCTCAAGTCACAGCCGCAGACTCCCTTGAACTCTACCTTTTGGAGTCTTGACACGTAGTTCTTCAGAAAGTGATCCCACCTTAAGAAAAGGTTTTTGTTCAGATAATGAAGTTGAATCAAAGTCATTAAAGGTAGGTCCTAATCCACTATGACTGTTGCCCTTATGAAAAAGGGTCACAAAGACAGATGCACAGAGAAGGAAGGTGACTTGAAGAGATAGAGGGAAAAGATGCCACCCGTAAGCCTAGGAGAGGTCTGGAGCAGCAACTTCTCTCACAGCCTTTGGGAGGAACCAACCCTCCTGAAAAGTGCATTTTGGACTACTGGTCTCCAGAACTGTGAGAAAATAAATTATTATTGTTTACATCCTCCACTTTGTGGTACTTTGTTACATCAGCCTTAGCAAACCAGTACACAGTGATAATTAAGACAAGGTCATATTGGGTTAGGGTGTGCAGCAATCCATTGACTGACATCCTTATAAGAGGAGGCAATTTGGACACATGAAGACATACACATACCACTGCCATGCGACAGTGGAGGGAAAGGTTAGGGCAATACTTCAACAAGTCAAGGAATGCTAAGACTTGCCAGTAACCACGAGAAAGTAGAAGAGAGACATCAGATAGGTCATCCCTCAGAACTCTCCATAAGGAACCAACCCTATCAGCACCTTGACTTCAGTCTCACAGCCTCCAGATCCCTGAGGGAATGAAACTTGTTTTAAGGCACTTACTTTATGGTCCTTTGTTATGGCAGCTCTAGGAAACTAACGCACTTACCTTTTCTCTTTCGCTCTCCTTCTACACCATCCTACCTTGGGTGGCCTCTTTTTCCTCTTCCTTTGGGGAATCTGCTCACAAAATAGATTACACAGGGGGCTAGGATTGTAGCTCAGCAGTAGAGCTCTTGCCTCGCATGCGTGAGGCCCTGGGTTCGATCCTCAGCACCACATACAAAGCAATAAAATAAAGACACTGTGTCCATCTATAACTAAAAAAATATTTAAAAAAAAAAGATTACACAGGCTACCAAGAAGAACACCATATTTATCAGATGAAAAGAAGAAGCCTGTCATTTTGCAATACTGACCTGTGGTTCCCACCTGGTATTTTCCCACACCTTCTCTCCCAACCACACATGTACAGCCAGGTTCTCCTCACTTCAGAAGAATCCACAAGTCAAGTTTTGGCTTTGAGTTTACAGAGAGAAAGAGAAGTGTCGTGGTAGGAAGAAAAGGACAGACAATGACCTGAGTGAGCAAATAACCAGAGACGGAAGAGGAAGGGCCTTGTCAGTGCACAGCACCCAGAGACAAGTTGCCAGGAGAGGTCTGGAGCAGCAACTTCCTCACAGCCTTTGGGAGGAACCAACCCTGCTGAAAAGTGCATTTTAGACTTCTGGTCTCTAGAACTGTGAGAAACCAGGACCTGCCCTCTTCAGCACCCTGTATCCCGTCCAGGACCATGGAACCCAGGCACCATCCAGGGAGACAGTCGGAGGAGAGAGACTCAGGCTTGACTGACATTGCTTCTACCACAAGCAGAAAAGGACACGTATTGAGGGCACAGAGTGAGAAGAAAGCCCTAGAATTTGCAAATAAAGTCCAGTTTTTAAAATGATAAAAGGCAATTTTTTGAAAAAAAAATACTACAAGGTTGAGCACAGAGATATGTACCTACTGCAATTATCTAACTCTTTTCTCTCCTTCAGGGGTAAATAAGTGCAACCACAATTTGCATATTGAGCTTTTTTTGGCAAATTTATTGAAGTATAACATATATGCAAATCAAAAGTATATAGCTCAATGAATATTCACAAAATTAACTCACCTTCGTAGCCCACACTCTCAACAAAGGAACATTCCGATCATTAATTCCATCTGCAGGGCGACTGCTCTCCTAACTTCCAACAGATTTGTTTTTATTGTTTTTAAACCTTGTGTAAATGGAGTAGATATAAATATCTTCTTTTGAGTCTGACTTCTTTTGCTCAAAATGTTTGTGAGATTTACCAATGGCTTCATGTGTTCCTGTACTTTGTTTCATTCTATGGCTATAAGATGTTTTATTGTATGGATGACAAGATTTATTTATCCACTCTATTTATTCTAAGCAGGCATTTGGGCTCTTTCTAGTTTGAGCATGTCAAATACAATGCTGCTACCAGTACTCTTGTGTATATCTTTTGATGCACAGAAATGGACATGACCATTGTGAATGATCCTTACAGTAGAATTGCTGGGTCATAGAGTATGCATATGGGTCAGCTTTAGCAAATACTGCCCAATAGTCTTCCAGACAGGCTGTACCAATTACATTCCCACCAGTAACGCACAAGAGTGCAAGTCTCTCCACATCCTTCCCAATTTTTGGTATTGATTATCATTTTAGCCATGCTAGTTTATGTTAGGAATCTAGTCACTTTTTCTCTAGAGTAAACACAAATAGTACTAGAAGCTAATTCCAAGCTTCTAGAAGGCTTTATTTCTGGTCATTGCCTGTTTTAGGTGGCCCAGTCCTGTTCTTCTCTCCTCTTGCTAGGGATCTGGGAAAACAGGGACAACTATGCTTTACCATCACAGAATATTGGAATTGAAGAGATGGCCTTCAGAATCACCTATCCCACTTTCATTAGACAGATAAGAAAACTAACCTAGCAGGGAGAATGAGTTTATAAGACTCTTCCAGCCAGTCCACTGCATTTTCTGCCTCTCTGTACTATTCCTCCATTACAACTTCCAAATTTCACTGCCAAACTTGACAATTGAGACTATTCTTTGGCAAGTATCATAAATACATGTCAGCCTACCTCTGGACTTCTAACCCTCCCACTCGACCCATCCTCTTGGGTGGTGAGGACCATCTGACATGAGGGTTTCCTGACAGAGTGGATGAGTACATTCCCAGCCTTCTTGTCTGCCTGGGGCTTGAGGTGAGATTGCATTTCAAAGCTTCTGGAAGCCTCCTTAATCCTCATTTCTCATCAGCCTTGGCATCTGCCTTCAAACTCTGTGTCCTAGTTCCCAGACAGAGTCATGATATCACATTGGGGTGGAGTGTGTGACTGCGTGTGTTTTCTCTCTCACATGGTTTCATGTCAATAAATGGGTCAGGTCACTTTTTCTTAGGTATGAGTGATTCTAACTCTAAATGAGCACCTTCTATGGGCCATACATCATCTCACTTAATGCTCACAACAGCTCTAGAGGGCCAATATTGCTTTATTCCTATTTTTTAGTTGGAGTGTGGAAGTTGTCAAGAAGTCTTGTCATCCAAAGACCCACTATGAAGTGGCTGAGTCAGGACTTGGACCCAAGAATTCATGGCCACACTCTCACTATGGCTCTACAGTTTCCATGACTGTGAAACATTTTCATGGGATCTAGTAGGGAGAAAATGCTAATCAGGACATGTTTTTCTTTAAGAAAACTAAAGAAAGGAAAAACTGAAGCTATAAAGAAAATGTGTTTTCTTGCAGAAGGGACTCGGTGTTGTTCGAACCCAGCACTGTATCTGGGAGCATGCAAGTGTTTGTTTTCACAGAATTTACTACTTGACTTTGTGACTTGGCAGAGTTAGAGAAACTCAAACAGAATTGAGCCTCCAGAGGGATTGGGAAATTAGGATGAGGTATCTCTTCGGATATCAGGGGCCATGGAGGCATTTTGTAATCATAGATTTTGGAGCAGCTTCTAGATGGGAATGCTTACAGGTGTAGAAGGTAGTGAAAAAAGAGAGCCAAATAGCAGAGCGCAGTGGCGCAAGCCTGTAATCCCAGCACTTAGGGAGGCTGAGACAGGAGAATCACGAGTTCAAAGCCAGCCTCAGCAATGGCGAGGCGCTAAGCAACTCAGTGAGACCCTGTCTCTACATAAAACACAAAATAGGGCTGGGGATGTGGCTCGGTGGTAGAGTACCCCTGAGTTCAATCCCTAATACCAAAAAAAAAAAAAAAAAGAGGGAGAGAGAGAGGAGAAAGTCAAATTTCACAGAATAAAGTCAAGGGGCTTCTTTTATAAAACCAGAGAAGTGTGTGCCATTCCTTCCCTGTGAGAGAGGAGTCTATGGAGGAATTAAAGTAGGAGACTCTACAAGAAGTCAAATGTAAAACTGGCCCTGATGGTAGGATAGTGAAATCCACTTACATTCAGGAGAAGAATGTTCAGGAAACATGGTTGAGAACCCATAAAATTTGTGTGGAATCTTGGCTGACAGCAGAGGTCAGTGTTGGAAATGTTGATTTTAAACATCTATTTCCCACAGTATTGCTCATGCCACTGTCCCCACACTTCACCCAAAAACCTTCCAATGGTTTTCCACTTTGTGGAGAATAAAAATCAAACTCCATGCCAGGGGCTCCACCTGATCTGGCTCTTGTCTGCTTTCCCAGCCTTTTTCTCCTCCCACAGTCCCTTTGTTTCTCTGGCCAGACTGCTTCGGTCCCTCGAACAAGCTGGGCTCTTGACTAACTCAGACCCTTTGCATTCACTAGTCCTCCATCTAGAAAGCTCTCCTCCATGGCGCTTTGCATAGGCCCCCTTTAAGCTTTCCAGTCTCAGTAACTAATCCATCCCCTTGGAGCATCTTGCACTCACCAGGTGATTCTGCTTCCTTTGCTTAGCATGATCTCGAATGACCTTGTTTATGTATCTTTTACTTGCTTAGTGCCTGTCCTCACTCACTAGACTTCAAGCTCCAAGAAAAGAACTTGCTTGTTTTGCTTGTTTGTTTTTAAACAATGCTAGAAATGTCTGGACCTTTGACATAGATTTGTTGAATGAATGAATAAATGGCTGGTAGAACTAGATATCTCACTAACCATGCAAGGAATATTCAAACTCCTAGTTTCTACTAAGAAAAACGTGCCCATTTCAAAATAGAATAAAGTCAGTTCTTTTTTTGAAAACCAATATAAGCCTTCTCTTGTGATTAGGAGTATCATATATCCTTGTTCCAAAATGATTAAATACAAAGATCTGAAACAGAATCCATGAGATTGATTCCTAGAATGACAATGTGAGAGGTGTCAAGAATCTCCTCCCTGATGAAACTGGTGAAAATTATTCAAAATAAAATTTTCAAAGCTTGCTCCATTGCTCTGGGCCCCAGGTGAGGCAGAACATCATAATGCAAGGGCATGGTAGAGGAAATTTATGCTGTTCATGGTGATCAGGAAAGAGAAAGAGTAAAAGGAACCGGGGACAAAGTGTATAATCCCCAAAGCATGCCCCTAGAGATATACGCACACCTGCCTACAGTTACCACCCAGTAATCCATTCAACTAACAATCTTTCAAGTGGATTAATCCATTAAGTGAACTAATTTACTGGTTAGGTTATAGCTCTCGTGATCTAATCATTTTACTTCCTACATGATCACAGGAACTTCGGAGACATTTCATATTCAAACCATAATAGTTCCTTATCCCTTCCCAAAAGAATTGGGAAGAAATAGGGATTTAAAGGTGATCTCACTATTGGTGCAAGTAGAGGTGAAAGGCAATTGGGGAGAGATTCAGTACCAATTTCATGAAGCAAAAACTGACAAACAGAAAGAGAAATAGACAATTCAACACTATTAGTTGGAGACTTTAATATCCCATTTCAATAATGGATAGAACAACTAGATAGAAGATCAATAAGGAATAAGAGCCCTAACACCACCACGAACTAACTAGATTTAATAGATATTTATAGAACAATCTGCCTTACAACAGATTTTAATTCTTCTCAAATGTATAGGGAATATTCTCAAGATAGACTACATGTCATGTGAAATTCAATTACCAAAAACACTGGGGAAACTCACAAGTGTGAGTTGTGAGTTTAGTTGTATTTTCCTAAAATGAGTGAATCAACTAAGAAATCAAAAGGAAATTCAGAAAATATTTTGTAATGAATGAAAATAAAGACACAAACTTGCCAAACTTATCAGATACAACTAAAACAATAATCAGAGGAAAATTTATAGTTGTAAATATCTATATTAAGTCAGTAGAAAAATCTCAAATTAATAAGCTATCCTTCTACCTACGGCATTGGAAAAAAGAAGAGCAAACTAAACCTATAGAAAGAAGAAGTAAGAACATATTAAAGATCCAAGTGTAAATAAGGAATAGAAAAGCAACAATTTGTCTAGCAGGCTTTCTGGCTTTTGCTGGAAAGTCCCCCCCCCCAAACAAAAACAAAAACAAAAGCAATTAAACCAAAAGCTAATTTTTTGAAAATGTCAACAAATCAGTATGCTTTTATATAGATTAATTGAGAAAAAAGAGAGAAGATTCATTACTAGAATTAGAAATGAAATAAGAAACATCATTACTGACCTTAGAAAAAGAGAAAAGGATTATAAAGGAATATTGTGAACAGTTAAATGCTAATAAGTTAATAACTTAGATGAAGTGGACAAATTCCTAGAAGAATAGAAATGACTGAACTGACTCTAGAAGAATTAGAGAGGCTGAATAGACCTATTAACAAGAGTAGAGTGAATAACCAAAAAAAACAAAAAACTACCCACAAAGATAAGCCTAGGTCCAGATGGCTTCACCACTGAATTCTACCAAATATTTAAGGAAGAATAAATGCTAATTCTCCATAAATGTTTCCAAAAATAGAGGAGAAGGAAACACTCCCAATTCCTTTTCTAAGGTCCTGATATGAAAGCTGAACGAGGACATCACATAAAAGAAAAGAAAAGATCAATATCTTTCATAAATCTAGTGTAAAATTCTCCTCAAAATACTAGCAAACTGAGTCCAGCAGCATAGGAAATTCAGGAAATCCAATTTTAGAGTTAAATCAAGGGAGTTTTCTATTCTATGCAGTTCTGTCTCTGTCTCTGATTCACACACATCCTGAGAAAGAGGCCTGCCCTGCACTGCCTGTCATGCTGGTATCCACGCAGCTCCAGAAGTCAGCTGCGTATAGAGCTGGTAGAGGTGCAAATTCTCCTGAAAAACTTTAGGGAAAACAGAAATTAGAATTTGCATATCAACCCGGTGGGATGACACATGCCTATAATCCCAGCAGCTCAGAAGGCTGAGGCAGGAGGATTCCAAGTTCAAAGCCTAGCTCAGCAACTTAGTGAGGCCCTAAGCAACTCATAGAGGCACTGTCTTTAAGGGCTGGGGATGTGATTCAGTGGTTAAACGCCCCTAGGTTCAATCCCCAGTACCAAAAAACCCCCAAAAAACAAAAAAAGAAGAATTTGCATATCATTTTCCACAATGGCTAGAAAACTTATAGAGAGGAATCAAGATGATGTGGAGATAAAGAATATGGACTAGTTTTTTCCCCTTGGTTTTTCAGATGTTTACAAGGAAAATTTAGTATTTATATTTCTCTTAGGTCATATGTAAGTATTCCTAAGGCTTCTCAAGCATTCCATTAAGAACTCAAAATTGTCCAGCTATAATTTGCAGACACCCCCAACTTTGACTTGAAAGGAATTCCTAAAGAAATGTATAATAATCAGCTCTCACATTGGCTTGGTATTGGTCAGGAAGCTTCATCAGAATACCAGATGAACAATAGCAGAGACAACAAAGTCATTTATTACCTCACCTAACAAGAAGCCTACAGGCAGACAGTTCCTGAGATAGTTCACTGGCTCAATATTGCCATCAAAAATTGCATATCTTTCTACATATTCCATCATCTCTAACTCTCGGTGCTGCCTCCTCATGCTCATTACCTCATAAGCACAACATGAAAGCCACAGCTCTAGACATCACATCTGTGTTCAGTGTAGGAAAAATAAAGGTGCAGCAGCACTAGCAAGTGTTTTTCATTCACTTCTACCTTTTATATAAAAATAAATTATTTCTGAAAAGACCCCTAACAGACTTATGTGTGTGTGTACATAAGTGTATATATATATATATAGTGTGTGTGTGTGTGTGTGCACTGAACTCATAGCCACTTCAAGATACAAGGGAAGCTGGGGAAAAAGTGAATTAATTAAAAAGTCAAAGAGTGAGAACATTGCTTAAAATAACTATAATTTAGTTACTGAGGCAGGAAAAGGTGCTTTTTTGGACTGACATCAGGATTCCGTTAGCAGTGTGTGGCCTGGGAAAGATAGTGGGTTGGGGTCCTCACAGCAACAGCAGGACCGCCATTTACTTGCTCTTTTTGAGACATTTTTTTGCATTCGTCTTATATCCTATCTCATCCTCAAACCTGAACGTTACAGAGAAGTGAATTTGGTAGGTGAGTGGTTCAGGTGTTCCGCAGTTTTCTGACATGTGTTTCTTGGAATGAAACTTCATTCTGTGGCAAAATCCTTGGGAGAATTTTACACATGGCATTAATGCAACATCTCTTAGGATACAAGAAGTGTCCTGGGAGCCTTAGAGGTACCATCTCATTTAATTCTCTTAGAAACCTTAGAAAGGAATCCTATGATCATCATTTTAGCCTTACAGATAAGTAATCCAAGGTTTTGGTAGGTAAATAATGTTTTCAATGACCAACGTCTGGTAAGGGGTGGAATCAGGATTCAGATCAAAGAAATCTCTTTCCAAAGCGTATGCTCTATATATGAAAGGGCAATTTAAAAGATTGCCTTGTCCCAGGACTTTTCAGCACCTTTACTGGGAATGTACTGGGAATGTACTGGGAAAATAAAATGTGCTAGAATCTCCAAGAGAAAGAGTAACTCTCACTGACCACAGAACACTGTGTACTAATACATGGCAAGACTTTGAAAGACTGGAGTCTTGGGTGACACACTTCTGAAAATACTGGTGTAGTGAACAAAACATTGAGCTGTGGATTAGAAAACTGGGTTCCTTGTGCTGTTCCTCAACCACCAGCCCTTCTTCTCTGAGCTAGTTCCTGCTTGCCTCTCGAAACTTCGACTTTCTGTTCCAGGTTATCTCCTCCAGGTATTTCTCCAGGAGAGAGACCCAGATCTCCAGGTCTGATTTTGGTGTCCCCTCTGTATGACTTCATGTTGCTCTATGCAGTGGTTTCCATCAGGGAGGATATTTGGCCATCTCCCCAGGATACATTTGGCAATGAATGGGGACATTTTCAATTGTCACAGCTAGTAGAGAAGGGATTGCATTATGGACATTTAATGAGTAGAGACCGAAGGCAGTTGGTACATCCTGTGATGCATAGGACAATGCCCATGCCATCTCCAGGCCCACAGCAAGGAATTACTCAGCACTAAATGTCAAAGAATGCAGAGGCTAAGACACCCTGCTCTAGGGTCACTTCAGCCCCAGCACTTATCCCATGGCCTGCATCTCACATTTTCCCCTCTGTGTTGACCCTCTCAGTTGTTAACTTCTTGACCAGAGCTCAGAGATTCTTAGAATTAATTGGGCCCAAGGAGGTCTCAACATTTCCTTTTGAATAAAAGAAGTTAGTAATAGGTTGCAGTTGGTACATTTGGAGTGCCTACCTACATCATAGACCCTCATTCTTAAATAACACTGTGTAACTGAGAAGGGGATCCTGGAAGCTGGCTATGTTTGTGTTACACAACTGTGTTCCTTTGTCCTAGTTATGAGCAGAGAGGCAGACACTAATCTGTATGGCAGCCCATCCTATTTTCTCTACAAGAGTCATCTTGGGTTACTTGAACTTGAAGTCTATATACCGCAGCCATCTTTGGCATAGACAATGAAAAGAATCTGGTCAGAGGAGGATTTATCTATTGCAGACAGGTACAGATGCAAGACAATGTGGCATGCTATGAATAGAAGCCCTGGTTTCCAATGGCTGGCTCTGCTGAGCCCATGCATGCCCCTCTTACACGTTCTTGCCTGGGGTTTCATTTCTCCACTCCTATAATAAACTCCCTGTTTTATTTTTGATCCAAGTGGGTTTCCTTTTGTACAGAACCAGAGAGTCCTGATTAAGACACAAGTTGGGAAACACAGCCCAACCTTCTCAACCTTTAATACCAGATCTTTCCTTCTTCCCAAACATGAAAGTTTGGAGAAGAAAAGAAATGATGCAAAAGCATCTGTGAAATGGACATGGCCGTGGAAGGCACCTCATCGTCTCATTTCCAGCATTCTACAAAGGGTAGCTAGAAAGGCCATTCCTATTTTTGGATGATTACCCAGAAAGGGTGACTAATGCCTGGGGGGCTTGCTTTAGACTCTAAACTATATAATGTTGCAGAACCATGAATTCTCTTCTAGATGAAAAGCATTAACAATCTCCTTCAGTTTCAATACATCAAAAGAGGCTCGTGGAGACAATTATTTGCTGAAGGGGCACACGACCTTGTTGGACTTGACATTTATTTTATCTTCCTATGAAAACAGTTAAAATTGCACAATGGATGTTTTTGCACTTTTAATCTTCTGCTTCTAGATGATTACCACAAAGAAATAATAGTAATAAAAAAGAAGATTAAATCTGGCTGTTGACTTGGAATAGTCTTTGGAATTGTTTTCTTTCCAAAGAAAAACAAGTTAAAAAAAAAAAAAAAGAAACCTCTGGCTGCACCAGGGTTTCAGGGATTTGGCCACACAAATGGGATGTGCTCCTGGCTGCCTCTGGCTGAGATGGCCTGGAGACATAGAGGAAACTGCAGCTACAGTTGCTGGTCTAAGCTCAGCACCTTCAAGTTCAAATTCAAGTTCAAGTTCAAGTTCAAGTTCAGTGCCTGGTTCCAGATTTGACTTGAGAACAAATTCTGTCGATGGTGTGCTGTCTAACCCAGGGCTGGCCATTTCCCCAAAGTGGGTCCACCTTCTGTTTATTCCTTGACCTCCTCCCACAAATCTGGGATAGTTTGCTAGTGAGAAATAGCTGCTACATTTCCCCACCTATTTTGTCCTTGATTTGCCCAGCATGGAAGCCAAGTAACATGTGCACAACTGATGAAGACCCTCAGATCCTAACTGTGCTCTGTTGCAAACTGATGGCACTCTGGTCAACACCAGCCATTTATTCATCTCTTTACCTACCCCAATCCCCCACCCCAATACAATTTTACTTTTTATAATCATCCTTATTTCCAGATCTCAAAATAATTTTTCTGTAATCTATTTTCTTTGATGACTGCTGACTCCAAATCCCTTCCTCCTTGGTGTTGGTTGAACTGTAATTTTTTTAAAATGCTATTTTCTTACCTCCTTTATTCTAAGCTATAGCTCTTCTTCCATGCAGCACGTGTCAAAACTGGCTGAGGCTCTCTGCTTCCCAAAACTCTGGTGTCAGGATTAAGTGTAGAACAAAGATTTTATAATATTTTATAAGTTTGATAGTCACGCAATAGTCTTAGATTCAGGAAACTTCCTATCCACATGAAAGAATTTGGTACATTAAATTTTTAAAAATGAACAAGGGGAAGAAATAAGACAATTCCTTGGATTTGAGGCCAATAATCAGCATCAGGATTTCTCTGACTCTCCGGAGAAAAATCCCACACCAGCTCACTCCCATGTCCTCCTCTCAGAAGCCAGTATTAGAATGTCGAAAACCAGCAGGGGTGGGCAGGGAGCTGTAATCTTAATGGGACTGCAGAGACCACTTTGAAATATTGCACATTTCCAGAAGAACAAATGCGACAGCCCCACCTGACGTCATGGTCATTTGCTCATTAAGGATCCAAGCACGGAGGCAAGTTTTCTTGACGTGGAATATGACTAGGTCTTTCAGGATGCTGAAGGATGTCATTCACAGGTCACAGTTGGCTCCCTGGCTGTGACTCTGCCAGGAGCTGAGGCTTTGATGGCAGTGCTCCTCCTCTGAAGCCACGGCCATTGCAGCCAGGTGGTGACTCAAGCAGATGGCTGACTATGACAATCCTCTTCTGACTGGCAATAAAAATACCAGAATCCACACCGCATTGTGTACAAATACGTGAGGCTATTGCTGATTGCTTTGTATCTCTGGATTCTATTTTGAGAACAGTTGATCTTTTCTAGGCAGAACACTCAGAATGAGCAGTCACCCCAGGTGTGTGTTTGAAACATCTACTGCAGTTTGTTCAAGTCAGGGTTTCTTCCTTTCTTTTTTCAACCTCATTCTTCAAAACCTCATTCTTATACTTGAAGGTTTCTGACAGACTGCCCCTGAATTTTGGGTGGGGAAGAAAATTTTGATCTCCTTTCATAAAAATCATCAGGGGCACTCTCAGACTCAAAGACTAAATTCTGTTGCCTGCCTCTTCCCTTAAGAGATGCTGCTAATGAACAAGAAAAAGAGAAAGAAAGAAAGAAAGAAAGAAAGAAAGAAAGAAAGAAAGAAAGAAAGAAAGAAAGAAAGAAAGAAAGAGGAGAGGAGAGGAGAGGAGAGGAGAGGAGAGGAGAGGAGAGGAGAGGAGAGGAGAGAAGAGACGGCAGGCAGTATTGGGGTTAGGTGTGGGCAGAGTCTATACCCTCTAAAGACTGAGTCTTCCATTTCCTGGATAATGAGTCCAGGAAGAGTTGAGAGTTGACTCTGAAGTAGGAAGTCCCTATGGATGTTTTGCTTAGTTTATTCCATTGGTTCCCAGACCTTTGGACACCAGAACTGATTACTGAGCTTTTTTTTTTTTTTGGTACTGGGGATTGAACTTAGGGGCACTCAACCACTGAGCCACATCCCCAGCCCTATTTTGTGTTTTATGTAGAGACAGGGTCTCACTGAGTTGCTTAGCCCCTCGTCATTGCTGAGGCTGGCTTTGAACTCACAATTCTCCTGTCTCAGCCTCCTTAAGTGCTGGGATTACAGGCTTGAGCCACCGCGCCCGGCCTGATTACTGAGCTTTTATAAGATTGCAGCTTGCCAGGCCCTGCTTCAGAGGTTCTATAATTCAGCACGTTTAGTCTGGAGCCACAGAACCTGCATTTTGAATAAGAACCTTGGTGAGTCTAACCTGCAAATACTGCCTTAAAATGTGGCATTAATAAGTTTAAAAGTCATGGGACCAAGTGCAAATCAAGTCACATCAATGCTAATGCTGTGGCCTCTACCTGCCAATCACAAGGGTTCTGCTAAACAGGTTTGAAGAAGGATAATGGATGAGTGATTAGAAGCTTGGGTTTCCAGTGTTTGCTGTTATTTATTAGCCACATGACCTTGGACAAATGTTACTGGGAGGCTCAGTACCTCGTCTGTAGAAGGTGGACTGTAATTCATGCCTTGATGACCTCATTGGGTCATGAGGATTAAATGAGAAATAATCTCATAAGACATTTTGGGTTAGAAGCAAATGTCTTGGGTTATTGAGAGGTAGCATCCCCCCTCCCACACCCGCCACCACCACAATCTAAAGATGGCGTGCTCATACCCCAAAGCCCCAGACCCAGATCCTCTCACTCAATGAAGCACAGGAAATCTGCTATACTGCAAGGGCTAGTTCCAGGCACGATTGTCAGAGACGGGAATGCAGCAGTTTCCAGAATCACTAGCTGCATGTGTACAACCAGAATACAGTGGCACTTTCCCTGCTGGTGGGAGTGGGAATTGACCATTATATTAAGGTCAGAGATCATTCTTCACCTACAAGGGTGGGAAGTCACTGGGCACGGTAGTGATGGAGGCTGGGACCTAAGGATGGAATGTGACCTCATAGATCTCTTTCCTACTTCTTTTGACCCTGAATATCATTCCCTGGTGCCCCATTCCCCTTTTCTCCCCTGCCTTTCTCCTTTACCAATTGATGCTTTTGACCCCACCCCCAGGCAGCCCAACCACACACCTCTGAAGTCTTTAACCACCATGCTTCTTCCCTCTGTCAAGACTCATTCTCTTCCTGTCTATTCTCAGCCTTCCTTCCCCCAGTAGACCACACAGGCAGGTGTCTGGCACAGGCTTTGACACTCTTAAGACACTTTGTCTTCAAACAATTTTTTTTGGCATTTTATCATTTTATCAAGTCATTCCTAGAGAATTCCAGTAGAGGAATATCAATCCTCTGCACCAGGTCATTGAGGAAGATATTGTGGGACAAGGATCCTTATTCCAGTTTGTACAGCCACCACAAACCAGGCCTGTTAGTCTGTATGCCTGACCACCTGATTCCAGATGGCTGATTCCCGCACTCCTTCATCTTCTCCTTTGTCTCTTTCTGTGTTAGCTCTCCATTGCTATAACAAAATGCCTGAGATAAACATCATGTAAAGAGGAAAGGTTTATTTCTGCTCGTGGTTCCAGAGGTTCTGGACCAGGATCAGCTGGCTCTGTTGCTTTGCCACCAAGGTAGGTCATCATGGTGGGAAACATGTCGTGGAGCTGTTTACCTCAAGGCAGCAAAGAAAGAGAGAGGCGCCAGGGTCCTAATATCTCCTCCAAGGGTACACCACCAATGACCTAACTTCCTTCCACTAGACCCCACCTTCTACAGCTTCCACCACCTCCCAGCGGCAACCTAGCCTTCAACAACCAAGCCTTTGGGGGACACTCAAGATCCAATCAATAGCAACTTCCTTCCTCTACTTTCAAAAATGAGGCAACAGGTGTTGTTCTGCACATATGGACTACCTCCTTCCTCTGGCACTTCATCATCCTGCCACTCCATTCCAGAAGCTTCCCACTGGGCTCTGATCTGAGGGAGCTACCACTGATTTTCTGATGTCTCCTGTTCATCCTCTGAGGAGCTGGCAGCCTCCCTCCCAGGCAAGGCCTGGCCCGTGGAGTCCTGTTTCCTAATTTCTGGTGTGACACTGAGCTCATAATATCAGAATTTTCAAGGCCAATGTTTTCCCTGAAGTGGCATCAGTGGTAATTCATTCCATGAGGACAATGTTTGATAAAGGGAGTGTGTCTTCAGCCAACACTTTTAAGGACAGTTTTGGTTTGGTTTGAGAAATGATTTTTAAAAAAAAACTTATTTCTTTTAACTTGAGAGTAAAGAGTAAAATGAAGCAGTAAGTGAAGAAGATAAATATAGAAGGTAGACTTGAGGAAAAGACTAATTTTAGCAGTGTCCAGCAGGGGATGGGAGATGACCAGCATTGCAAGTGAGTCAAGACATCAAAGTCAGCAGCTGGGAAGAAAGGAGCACTGGGAACTGAGCCAGCCAAACTGGACCAGAGCAGAGCTGTTCTTTTGTTTCAACAGAGACCATGCAACCTGCAAAATCAAAAATATTCACTACCTGGCTCTTCACAGACAAAACGTTTGCCGACTCCTCATCCAGAACGCTGTGTCCTGAAGGGCACTATTTGACATACTTCTTTCCTTAGCAATAGGATGTGTTTTGGTGAAGAATATTTTAAATGTGGAAGCCCATAAGAAAGATAAACACAGGGTGATGTGGGAGGGAACAGGAGTCACAGAACCTGGTGACACAGCCTTCTCTGAGGTCTTCCTCCCTCATGGTGTCTCCAGAACCCAAGCTTCTGTGGAATAGAGTTTGAAAATCATGTCAGAGAACCTTCTTGTAGGCAGGACACTGCCTTAATTCTGTGTGTGTGTTTAGCGACTGGCACTTAAAATACAATTAGTGTGATTGATATGTTGTAGGATGAATGGCCTCCGGTCCAGATCCACGTCCCCTGTGGGTGCTGTTGGATCTCGCTCTGGCTTCTCTGAAGTGAGTTATACCTACTCTTCTTCCCATACTTATGTGTCACTGGATTCTCACTTTGGCCCCATGTATCTGCCAACACTGTTGTCACCAAGGTCCCCAATGATAACCTTACAGTTCATTGCATTGCTTGATTCTTATCTTCAGGTGACCTTTTGAGCATTTCCCTGTTGGTTTTCT
This sequence comes from Xerus rutilus, assembly GCA_028644305.1. Lineage (NCBI taxonomy): Eukaryota > Metazoa > Chordata > Mammalia > Rodentia > Sciuridae > Xerus > Xerus rutilus. Next base: position 127,534,071 of record CM053405.1, read on the forward strand.
TTTTTCCCTTTCACTATCCCCTTGGTTCATTAGGAAAAACAACCACCACCACCAGAGAACCTAATTTTGGTTTTAATTTTTTAAAAGTTTTGTCGTTCTTATTTTTTTTTCCTGGTACTAGAGATTGAATCCAGGGCCTTGAGCTTGCTAGGCATTGAGTTATACAAGCTCAAAGTTTTATTTTATTTTTAATTGATAAATAATAATTATGGGATGCAAATGTGATATTTTGCTACAAATGTTTTTTGTAGTATGATCAATCAGATCAATTAACTTCCTTATCACCTGAAATATTTATTGTTTCTCTATGGTGAGAACATCCAGTCTTGTTGTTATTTTTAAAATACGTAAGACTTTATTATTAACTGTATTTGCCTTACTGTATAATAGATCAACAGAACCCATTCCTACCATCTGACTGAAATTCTATACCCTCTAATCAAAATTTCCCCTTTCCCACCCTCTTCCAGGCTCAGAAAACCACCATTCTATACATTGGATAAAGGGCAAATATCAAAATATACAAGAAGCTCAAACTACTCAATAATAATAATAAGCCTATTAAAAAATGAGCAAAAGAATTGAGTAGACTTTTCTCAAAAGAAGACATACAAATAAATGGCAAAAAGATGTAGGAAAAAATGTCCAGTGTGCCTAATCATAGAAAAATGCAAATTAAAACCACAAGGAAATATCACCTCACATCTCTTAAATTGGCTATTATCTAAAAGATGATCAAATAAGAAGCATTGGTGAGGACACACAGAAAAGAGAATGCTTGTTGTTATGGTTTGGATGTGAGGTGTCCCCCACAAGCTCACTTGTGAGACGATGCAAGAAGGTTTGGAGGAGAAATGATTGAGTTGTAAGAGTCTTAACCCAATCAGTGATTTAATCCTCATGTAAGGATTAACTGAATGTTAACTGAAGTGGTAGGGTATAACTTGAGGAGGTGGGAATTGGGGCATGGCTTTGAGGCATATATTTGTATCTGATGAGTAGAGTCTCTCTCTGCTTCTTGATCACCAAGATGTGAGCTGCTTCCCTCTGCCCCACGCTCCACCATGATGTTCAGCCTCATCTTGAGCCCCAAGAAATGGAGCCAACCTTCTATGGACTAAGACCTCTGAAACCATGAGCCCTCAAATAAACGTTTTCTCCTCTGCAGTTGTGCTGGTTGGGTCCTTTAGTCCTAGCAGCGGTTAAGCTGACTAAAACACTTGCTCAGTAGTGGTGGTATTATAAATGAATGCAGCTATTTTGGAAAATGGTTTGGAGATTCCTCTAAAAGCTAAACATAGAATTGACAAATAAGCAATTCCACTTATATATGAATATTTATCCAAAAAAGTTACAATCAATATGTTAAGAGATGTGCATACTCCTGTGTTCATAGCAATGTTATTCACAATAGTCAAGAAACAACCAATGTACCCATCAACAAATGAATGGATTGTAAAAATACAGGTAGGCCAGGCATGGTGGTACATGCCTGTAAAACCAGTGGCTCTGGAGGCTGAGGCAGGAGAATTGCAAGTTCAAAGCCAGCCTCGGCAACCACGGAGGCGCTAAGCAACTCAGTGAGACCCTGTCTCTAAATAAAATACAAAATAGGGCTGTGGCTGTGGCTCAGTGGTGGAGTGTTCCTGAGTTCAATTTCCCCTGCCCCAAAATGCAGGTGGATCCCTGTTCTTCTATCTGATCTCATCATACACACTCACTTCCGCCAGCTCTACTGTTCTTGATATTAGGCAAACCTGCCATGCTCCTTCTGAGCACAGAGCCCTTCCATCTGCCTGGCATGGTCTTTAACTTCTGCTCATCCTGGAAATCTTTGCTCAAACACCACTTTTCTGTGAGAAGCCACCTTCTCTGACCACAACTCAGATGCAGCCATTAGTGGATTCTGTGGGATCCTAAAAGGTCGCAGCTGTAATTTCATACCTGTTCTTACCATTACTTGATCTATTTCTCTACATAACTTCTGAAAAGGCCAGAATCAAGTCTGAATTTGCTTTTTCTCTTATCCTGGAAGTTCCCTGCCCTTCAGATTCATAGCCTCCAGCACAGGATTGGCTCCTGAAAGTACAAATAATTGTAGAGTGAATTAAATTATTCATCTTCGACTCAGACCTGTTCCCCTCAAATCTGCTCTCAACAAATCCTACCTTCACACACCCATCACACCTTGTTCCTCCTCTGCCTTTAAAAGGTTCCTCTTGTCCTGCAGGATGAAGTACAAACCCCTTCATGGGCTTTACGATTCTCTGGGCTCATCTCCTATTCTCACTGCTGGGCCCCTGATGCTCCACCAACCCAGGCCTGCTTCTGATTTAAGTTCACACTATGCTGAGTCCTACCTAAGAGCTTGCTTCTTGCATAAACTTCACTGGGACTACCCATCATTGATAGTTTGGCACATTTGCTTTTTCCCTGACTGCTCATGTATGTAAGTGTGGGGTGTGGACTCGGACATGGATTTGGGAGTAAGTTGAAACCATCACAACACATTCACCCCTGGACATTTCTTCAAGCATCATTTAAGAGAAAGGCTATTTGTTTTCACCCTCAATGTAATTATCACATTTGGGAGATTCCACGTTAATGTAATCATCGTCATACAGACCATATTGCCCTAGTATGATATTTATAGCTTTTCTTTTGTTCCCCCTGATACCTCGTCTCATTCCTACCTCCCTGTCCTTCATTCTAAGCTGGTTTGCTGACGTCGCCTCCTCGTTTCCACACTGATTTTGAAAAGGGCAGAGTTCATGGAGTTGTACATGAAAACCTGTTTGTTTGGCTTCCTGAGCACACCTCATTTCTGAGTGTCCCTTGAAGTTGGGTGTGTGACTATGCGGCCAAGTTCTGGTGACAGCGATGGGAGCAATTGGCAAGAGGTAGGGCAATCTCACCTTTTTGCCAGTTCAGTGTGAACAATGAAGAGAAGCCCTAGGGAACAGAGGAGCTGTGGGATGGGAGGCGCCCTGGTTCATCAAGTCACTGGACAGAGGAGAGTCTCATGCCAAGCAGGGACACATGCGTGGGGTTTGCAGGTGGGCAAAAATACACTTTATTCTGTGTGTGCCTCGTGCAATTGGGAATCTACTTGTCAGAGTGGCCAGTGTCGCCAAAGGAGGTAAACGATCCTTCTGTGGAAAAGGGACTAGATGGGTCTTCTTATCCACAGTGTCAACCTTCAGGGGACAATAGAAGTGCAGGAACGGGCTTATGCTTCACTAGCTGGGGACCATGTGGTCCTGGGGCTAAATCTAGCAGCAGGAGCATCAAGAGATGCAGGAACTCACTCCTGGAGACACCAACTCTGGATCTCTGTCTTCTAACACTGGTGAGGGTGCTATTGTCTAATTATTCCTTTGTTCAAGGATTCTATTTACATCTTAAGCAGCATCAGAGAAAATCACTGACACCGTGGCTTGTTTATAAATGCAGAACTAACAAAGTAAAAGGAGAAAAATCCATAAAAGTTTGACAACATAGAAGTAACATAAATAAACAATTACAGCCATTCTGTGAGCGTCTCCTTTTGTCTAATTACCATGAAGCACAATTATAAGATTTATCATTACATATGTCAGATTCATTTTGTTAATTTATTTGATCACAACTTAAAGCTTAGCTCTTGAATATATAGCCTGCATTGTCTGTTGCTCATGCTGTTTGTGGATTAAAAAATTAAAGGGAAATTTATTCACCACCCTCTTGTCATAAAAAGATTCATGGCTGAGGAAAATTTGAGAGCATTTCATTGATATCTAAATTTCATGGTTCTCTATAATTTGTTTTCATTTTTGACCATGTGCGCTGAATTAGGAGTGAAAAACGCGGAAAGCCAGAGATCTGAGGCTTTCGATGGGTCCTGTCAAAGCCAGCTGCTTTGTGTCACACTGTGGTCAGATGGACCAGACTGGAGTTTGCTAACCAAAATATGCTTGGCCTCCAAGCTTTGGGCATCTCAATATACTCAATTAGTTGCACATATTACCTGCAATATTACTTATATGTATTAATTGCATAATAACATAACAATAACACTAACGTGCTTTGGAAGAGTTATTCTATGGAGAGTAGAAATGGAAAATCTTACACTCCAACACCAGTTGATGCTAATCAAATAATAACAGCATCTGACATTTACCAAGCATGTACCATGTGCAACACACTGTGCTGTTTGACATCTCAATTAATTTTTATATCAACCCCATGAGGGAAGCAGAGGGGTCACGACTTCTCCTACAGTTTGAGAGGATCTGGAACTTGCCTAGCTCACAAAGCCCTGGTACCTGAGACTAACTGTTGGATGAGGCCATTGGCCTCCTTTACCTATTTCAACCTCTCTCCATCAATCTTCCTCCTTATTATGCCCCAAGACAACACCAATCCTGGTTTAGGCAAATCTGTGAAATAGGAGAATTGGTGCTCATTGCCTCTCTATTGCTTCTTGAAATTTTGGGGAATACTGACATTGATCTGGGGTGAAGTGAGAAGGTACTCATTGCATCTGATTTAGTCATCGATGAATATATATTCAACAAGTGTATTTTTTTCAAAAACATATACAGTGTATATAGAATTTTGCTGAAGGCAACCCAGCTCTCAATAAGCTATGATCTAGCTGGATGCGCACACCTGTAATCCCAGCACTTTGGGAGGCTGAGACAGGAGAATCTTGAGTTCAAAGCCAGCCTCAGCAACGGCGAGGCGCTAAGCAACTCAGTGAGACCCTGTCTCTACATAAAACACAAAATAGGGCTGGGGATGTGGCTCAGTGGCTGAGTGCCCCTGAGTTCAATCCCTGGTACCAAAAAACAAAAAAGCTATGATCTGGTGAGAGAAAGCTAAAGAGTCAGTAGACAATTGCAATACACTGTGATAAGTGCTAGGATGGGAGAAGTACAAGGTTTTCTGTGGCAAACTCTAACAATTTGGAGGCAATCAGGAAAGACTTTCTAGAGGAAAAGGCATCTATGCTGAGGCCCATAAGACACAAAGCAATAAAGCAGGAGAGGAGGAGGTCAAGGAAAGAGGATCCAAATCAATAAAACCTTCACAGGGGTATAGGAAGGAGAAGACCTGTGCATTTAGCCTGTTAACGTACACTGGCTTTACCAGATAACCACTGGGTGGTTCCTTCTAGAAAGTTCTGCTATAGCACTTGATTTTCTCAACATTGATTCTTTAACAAGAATTTCTATTAATAAGCCAGAAAGATTCGCTAAGTATTTACTACACAGATGTCACCAGGTGAGGAATTGAGGAGAACTCAAGGAACAGAGACCCTGCTTTTACCTTCAAAGAATAGAGAGTGTGGGCTGGAACCTTCTCAGAGGGAAAAAAATAAATAATGATGGCAGCTTTTAAGAAAGAGGAAGAAAAGTGCCAGGCAGAGACACTGAGGCTTGGGAGTCAGACCCTAACTATACCACTCACCAGCTGTGCTGCCTTGCAGAAATTACTTAACCTTAATAATAAAAGGTCCTTGTCAAGACTGGTGCAAGGATTAACCCAGCAGTGCATGTAGAGCATTTAGCATGCTGCTCAGCATGGAACCAGCTCACGAAAAATGTTTAAGCCATTATATTATTATAATTAATTCACTGCGTAAGTACTTGAGAGCTGCTCCGTGACGCCTTCTGTACATTCTGTTTCTGGTCCTGTGGCCTCTTGCCACACCGGCCCTCACACCTGTTGCTCCTCCCTCCATTGGAAGCTTCTCTCACATCAGCATCGTCTTGCCAAAGAAGCATAGCCCAAAGCTCTGGGGAGGCTGGTTGGTCTCTTCCCAGAGCACCTCTCCAGATCTCCCTGGACTGTGTGTCTCAACAGGCTGCCTAAAGCCTTCTGGTCTCACTTACATGACAGTTAAATATAAATCTACAGTGATATATTTTCCATGCTATGGTATACTTTTATCTACCATTCATTCTAGTAGCATCCAATGTTTGCTGAGCTCATATTATGTGCTAGTGCTATTTACCACTGGCCTTGCTTGCTTAAGGGATGGAAATTATTAAACTAGGTTGAAATATCTAGCCCTAAACCATTATGAAATATTCGTTCAAGTAGAATCCATAATTGAAAGCATACTTGTTAGAAAAAAATAGAAGAAGATCTAGTCAATTTAAAGACCAGGTAAAGGCTGATTATGAGATAGTTTGGAAACATTAAAACCAACTATTTATTTAGTCACTTACTTGTTGACTGATGACTGATGCTGGGAATATCTCCTGTTTGAAGTCAATGTTCTCTTAACAGATAAGAAGCTGGGAATGGACAGAGGAGAGCAGGTGTGATGGTGGTAAAGGGAAACAGGTTTGGAGTTGTGGACAAATTAATTTCAAGGGCATCCATGGCGAGATGTGCAAGTGGAAAGGTCCAATCAAACAGCTGGCCATTGAGTTGAAGAGAAAGGACAGAGAAGTAAATGTAAGAATCTTTCCCAGAGGAGAAAGCCGTGCCTCAAACAAAACTTCTTGGGCATCTGAAGTCCCAATGAAAGGGCATTTTACAAGGGTGGTTTGCACATTTTGGGGGCTGTTTAGACCTCCTTGCCCAAAATGAAGAATATTGGCTAAGACCCAGAGGCTCTGGTGTTCCCGACCCCAGCTGCTCACCTTTGAACTCTCCTGTTGGCTTGAAACATTTTATGAATTTTCCTTCTAATCCATAGTGTAGAAATAAGATTTTAAATTACCTTTGAGTAAAACTGACTCAGCAACATGACAGGAAGCCTTTAGCTTGTGGTTGCTCAAGGACAAATTATCCTGGGCATGCCTGGGAGGAAGGGAGCTCCCAGTCATGTTGAGAAGAAGCAAGACTAGCAGCAAGGAGCAGGGGAAGGCCTGGAGAGAGTGGGACCCCAGGCTGGTGCTTCGGATGAGAGCAAAACCACCAGGAAAGGTCTGGTCATCAGGACAGTGGGAGGCAGAGGGGTGGCCTGGTGCCCATTAGGTCTTGGGGCTCCACAGAACGTGGTGTCCCCTGGAAGGGACAAGGAAGTGTTGGAAACCCAGAGTTTGGCAGTGGCCGACTACCAGGGATGGGAGGAACGGAGGATGGGCACATGATCAGGGAGTACTTTCCTTTGGGGCTCTGTGAACCAGATTTTAGGAAGTTCTCCTCAGGGTTACAGACAGACTGAGATTTCTTTCCTGAGTGAAAACAGATTGCCCAGTCTTCAATCCCACAGCATATTTTACTGACAGATTGGATGCGATTTTTCCTTGGAAGGGGATATTTCAAAAGCAGGGGAGAAAAGGATGGCTGGGACTAGGGAGATCAGTGGAGGAAGACAGCTGTCAGCTCCAGTGTGGCTGCAGGATGGCTCCGGCAGATGTGTGCAGAGCATGAACTGCCAGTTCCCCTAGCCATAGGCCAGTCACCAAATCCAAGGACAACATGGCCCAGACGCAGGGTGGGTTCAGTTCTCACGTGAAAGGAACATCTCTCCTTGCACCGAATTAAACCAATTTGATCAAAATTTGTAATGCAGAGGAGCTTAATTAAATTGAAGATTTTAATTAGGCACAGTTTTGATGAAACTTAACGGGAGCCGGCAGGAACAGCCTTGCTGTCTATTAAACATAATCCTGCCTGGTGAAGAGCTCTTTAGCTGATGATCTTTAATGACTGCCCAACTCTCAGTTCTGCCGATGTGCCAGTCAGCTGAGAGGAGGGCGGGGGACATGAGAGGGGACATGGGGTGGGGGTAGTGAAGTGGGATTTTCATCAGTGAGGAGGCATCTCTTTCAAAGGAATACTGGTGCTAAACTTTCAGGGTACTCAATGACTTGTTATTCATCTGCCAAAGTGGAGAAATGGTAAGAATTAGGTTGAGGGCTGTTTTACAGTAATGAATTAGAAAGGGGAGGGCAGGGCTCCTGCAGGCTGAGAGGCGCCTCTGCTGGCCTTCTTGGCTAATTGCTTTGTGACTCTTGATTTCATTTCCCAAAACCTGAATCTTCTCCTGGCCTCCCAACAAGGACAGCGGACAGAAATAAGGCTTCTGGGAATAGTGATCTGACAAGAGTCCTCGGCCGGCTCGCCGGCCAGGACTGGAAGCTCAGGAGAGCCCGCCAGATCAGTGTCCCAGGTGAAGGGAGACCCAGAGAGCCACGTGTCACTGGAGTGAGAAGCGAAGCTGTGACTCAGCCTGGAACTCTCTTGACACGGAGACAGAAAGTGCGAGCCAGACACAGATGTTGCTGTTTGACAAAACGTGTCTGGGCCTGATGAAGAAATCCGTCCTGCCTTCCTTTCTCTCGTCTTTTCTTCCTTATCCAACAAAATTTTACTAAGGCCTTTCTGGGCAGCAGGTACAGTATTTGGACAAATACTCAAGAGTTTGAGCTCCTTCTGCCCTCGTGCCTATATCAGACACGTCAAGAGACAGGTAGAGGGGTGCCTGTCAGGATTCCCCTGAAGCTCTGGGAACGGATGGATAGCAGAGAAGTTTTACATTGGCTTAGACCAGGGATCAACACACCACACCTAAGGGACCAAATCTGGCCCCTTGCTTTCTTTTTTTTTGGTACCAGGGATTGAACTCAGGGGCACTTGACCACTGAGCCACATCCCCAGCCCTATTTTGTGTTTTGTGTAGAGACAGGGTCTCACGAGTTGCTTAGCGCCTCGCCCTTGCTGAGGCTGGCTTTGAACTCACGAGTCTCCTGTCTCAGCCTTCCTAAGTGCTGGGATTACAGGCGTCTGCCACCACGCCTGGCCCTTGCTTATTTTTGTAAATAAAGTTTTATTGGAACACAGCCCTGCCTATTCATTGACATATCACCTGTGGCTATTTTTGCTGCAATGACAAAACTGAGGTTGAGTATTTGTGACAGGGACCTCATGGCCCACACACTCTAAAATACTTGCCATATGCCTCTTCCCCCTCCCCCCCACTACTGGGAATTGAACCCAGGGGTGCTCTACCACCAAGCTACATCTCCAGCCTTTTTTATTTTTTGCTTTGAGACAGGGTCTCCCTAAGTTGCCCAGGCTGGCATCAATAGCCTGAAACTTCAGATCCTCCCACCTCAGCCTCCCAAGTAGTAGGGATTATAGGCATGTGGCACCATGCCTGGCACCATGTGACTTTTTACAAAGGAGATATGCTAACTCCTGGCTTAGATAGTCAAGGAACATGGCTCAGAGAAGATGAGGACCTGGAGGAGCAGAATTCAGTTGGGTGAGGAATTCCTTGTGGCAGGTAAATGTGGGAGCGGGTAGGACAGGAACAAATTGGGTATTTAAGGCCCTGGAGGAAGGTCTGAGTGACTTCATGGAGGGTGGTGAGGAAGCCCCCAGGAAGAGATGCCTTAGAAGAGGAAGCAATGCCTTTGAACTCTGAACTTTGTGATTTGATCCTGGGAAGAGATTTGGATAAGATTCTGGAAAGCCACGAAGGCAGGCTCTGAAGCAGGAGCATGGTATGATGTCAGTTTTCAAGAGCACTCAGGCCACTGTGGGGGAGAAATAGTCATTCAGATGGTGGGGCCTTGGATCAAGTTCATGTCAGTGGGGGTGAAGAGTTGTGGGCAGAGCTGAGATGCCTTTGGGAGGGAATATAGACAGAATTTAGAAAGAGATTGAATGTTGGGAGGGGTGGCTAGAGAGAGAGAGGGATCAAGAATGATTACAGCTGGGTGTGGTGGCCCACGCTTGTAATCCCAGCACTCTGGGAGGCTGAAACAGGAGAATCACGAGTTCAAAGCCAGCCTCAGCAATGGCGAGGTGCTAAGCAACTCAGTGAGACCCTGTCTCTACATAAAACACAAAATAGGGCTGGGGATGTGGCTTAGTGGTCGAGTGCCCCTGAGTTCAATCTCTAGTACCAAAAAAAAAAAAAAAAAAAGAATGATTGCTCCCAGATTTTTGGCCAGAGTGACAGGATAAATGGCAATATCATTTGCAGAGGTTGAGAAGACTGGGATTGGGGGAAGAGAAGGTTGAGTGGATGATTTAAAAGTGCAGTACTTTTTGTTCTCCTTAAAATTGAGATTCGTGTGAGACTCCAAGTAGAGATGACAAGGAGACAGTTGGATATATGACCTCAAGTGCAGATGAGAGGCCCAGGCTGAAGATAAAAGTTTGTGAGTCATCGGCATATAGATGGTATTTAAGCAACAGGCCTGGATGAGCTCACCTAGGGTGGGAGGTAAAGAGAAAAGGAAATAGAAGCACCAGCTGCTGTTCTGCAGGCTGCTTAGCCTCAGTTTGGCCTGTTACTCATTGCTATTTATCAAAGCATTCGGCTGAGGGTGAAACACTGATGAGACTTAATTAAAGAATATGCTAAAAGAAACCCAGCGACTTGCTCCTGAGCATATGCAGTTATTCTGAGCTGACTCCCCCCAAAGTAGTATCCAACAGAGGGCTTTGTACATTTTATAGACTGAAAATCTGAGTAGCACGTGTGTTGGCTCAATGGTAAAGAAACACTTTGCTCGCTGAGCGTTGAGATGTCCTTCATGGGTTTGTCTGATAGTAGAGTGGTTCGTGGTGGTTTCCAGTCACAGTTGCTTAGCAGAGTCATCTGACCAGCTGGTTAACATTAGGAATTCCCAGACAGGTGAGGCCCCAGGAATCTCTGTTTTTAACAAAGACCTCAGGAGAGTGTGATGTGGGAAACTCACACTTGATAACAGTCTTGCTGACTATTTCAAAGGCTAATTTGAGATCCACCTGGCCCAAAACACCACATCTTTTTTTTTTTTAATTTTTTTATTATTATTTTTTTAATATTTATTTTTTAGTTGTAGGTGGACACAATATCTTTATTTTATTTTTATGTGGTGCTGAGGATCGAACCCAGTGCCTCCCGTGTGCTAGGTGAGCACGCTATCACTGCGCCATAACCCCAGCCCAAAACACCACATCTTATAACAATCAAGGATCTGAATTTGTAAGGCTTGAATAAGGTCTAAATTTTGTGTTTATTGCTGTAATTTGGATGAAAGAATGTCCCCCAATGTAGTTGTTGACTTGCCAAATGCTTGCATCCTTCCTCTTCTTCACTCCTTGACAAGGCCTGACAATTTCAGTTCATAAAAATGCAACCAGCGCACATATACCTAATGTTCTCACATTTGCACACAATCTCTCTCCTTCTCTTTCCCTCTTGCACATATGCACATACATAAGCCATTCTATTTGTCTGTGCCAGCCCTGCCTCAGCGAGGTCTTTATCATTTTTCACCCAGGCCATTTTCATAGTTTCCTAACTTCTGTCTTTGCCAGACTAGTCAATAGCAGCTGTACAGTCCATTTCCTAATTTCTGCTGGAGTTAACTTGCATAAAGCAAATCTGATTCCCTCAGGATCCTAGACTATGAGAAAACTATTGGCTTCTCATTGCCCATCAGGGAAACTCCAAATACCTTAGCCTAGTGTCATTCAATGGTACCAATCTCCTCCACTAGCAAGGCTTCCTCTAACACACCAATTCCAGAACATTCACACCTATTTATCCACAACTACCCTTTCACACCTGCCTTTCCACACCTGTCCAGCTACCCCTGTCCCCTTACACCTGCCTATCTGCACTTGTCCCTATCCACCTGTCCATACTCACCTGTCCATAAATATCTGATCAACTCTGATCCCTGAAGATCCAACTTAGAAGTTCCCTTCATTCTGAAATCTTCCTCTGTTTCAAAGGCAGATCTTGATCCTTCTTTCTTTGTTCTAAACATAGCAATTTGCACACATTTTTGCTGGAGTATTTATCACATTGAACGGTAATTATTTGTTTCTTTCTCACCAATCCCCAACCTCTAAATCACACTGTGAAACTATTTATCTCCCATACATGGTGCCTACTTCAGTGTCAGGCTGAGAGTAGGCCATTATTAAACATGTGGAGAGATGTTTTTCTCCATTCTTGCTGTCTGGCTCTCAACAAGCTGGGTCTTGGAGGTGATCAGTGCACCTGTTGGCAGCACCCTTCTTCCACTCATTTTGCTGGTCACTAGGGAAACAGGCAACTGAGCATGGGATTTTGTTAAAAATAAGAGCCAGGAGGTTCCTAGAGGGCAGCACAGCGATTCTATGGATAAAATGCATCCACTTCAGGTGCATTTTTCAGAGTGTGGTCTTCCAGGCAGTCTCTCATTCTGCTTCCTCCTGGTTCCTCAGCTGTGTTCTGATAGTTTAGGCTGCTGGGTACAAATCTCTGGACAAATGAGACATCTGTATCATGCACACACCAAGCAGAGCCTCATTCATTGCTCGCTATCTTCATCACCAAAACTTAAAGTGGAGATCAATGGGAATGAGATGTCACGCCAATCACAGTGAATGTCCCTGACTTAGTATCCACAGATGGGCATTAGACAATCCATGAGCATCACTGTGTCATATATAATATGCGTACATGTGCATGTGGGTTTTTCTAGGGGTAGGTTCCATAGGTTGTATAAGGTTCTCAAAGGGGCCTGACATCCTTAAGAGTTAGGGTTCACTGACTGAGAATATATTTTGTGCCCTTTTTTAATAATATTAACACAGGAACGAAAAAACCTTGGGAATGTAGGCAATTTTAATGCTATATGCTGACTCCCATGTCCTCCAGTCTCCAAAGTGGCTTTTTTCACCCACTATGTTCACCTCCAAGCCAAGGAAGAGTAAGTAGGCATCATTTCTAATAAATCCTGTAAATAAAACCAGCTCCTGCTGTATTAGATCACTGTAAAACAATTCCCTGAGGCCCCAGGGATTAAATAATAGAGGAAAATGCTTTCCACTAAACCATGTGAATGATAGAAAATATTCTCGCTATCATAATTTACACAGATTACTCCAAGACAAATTGGTTGTTAGTGCTGATCATGGTGATCGCTTAAACACTGCAAATTATCTCCCGGGTTTGGAAATGCTGCAAATGTATTGTGAAGCCTTTGTCACTGACTCACCAGCTTGCAAATGTACCTTAAGAGAATGCTCGGTGATCTTAAAGCCAGAGTGAGCATGTTTTGCCTACAAAACAGTTGCTTTCACTCTTTCGTGTCAAAGAGTGGAAATGACCAGGGCTCATTTAACATCCTTAGAGCTATGCTGCCACCAGAGTCTGCAGGGTAAAGGACATTGGAGATCCCATGACGGCGGGTGGGTTGCTGGCTTCATCTCTCCTCCATGTCTCACTGTTTCCCACCTGCCCTTCCCCAGGTATTTCCATCTCATTGAATAAGGTCCCCACAAATACTTGACCAAAGAGGAAAACATAGGCACAGCCTTATTTCCTCTTTCCTCTCTCTCCCCACTGCCAAGTTCCATTGAGTCAACCCCATCTTGTCATCTCAAATCTGCCCATTTCCTGCATTTTGAGGCACTGAAATCACTCCTCTGGGTGTCTAACTAGTCTCCCTTACTCCAGCCTTGCCCTTGTTCCAAATTAAAAAAAAATGTCTCAAAGGACAAAACTGGTTGTGCCTCACCCCATCCTCCATCAGGCTCCTTTCCCACCCACACTGCACGTAGAGTTCAGCCTCTCTTCTCAGGAAGCCACTCGTGGAAGGCATGAGGAAATTCTCTGTCAACATGGTAGACAGGGAGGAGGCAGGGCTGGCATTTGGAACTTCCTGTAGCCCCCCTGCAGTTGTAAGACCACCCAATGCAAGTGCCCCGCCTCTTCCTTTCTGCTAGGAAAGTCCTCATTGCAGTGGGGAGAATGGGCGTATCCTGTTAGAAACTGAGCCAGCCTGCCTGCTTCCACCTTTTTCTTACCCTGGTAAAGAATATTCCATGAAGACGGGGCACAGTGCACAGGCTTGTGATCCCAGCACTTAGGGAGGCTGAGACAGGAGGGTCGTGAGTTCAAAGCCAGCCTCAGCAATAGCAAGGCACTAAGCAATTCAGTGAGACTCTGTCTTTACATAAAACACAAAATAGGGCTAGGGATGTGGCTTGGTGGTCAAGTGTCCCTGAGTTCAATCCCCAGTACCAAACAAACAAACAAACAAAAAAGAATATTCCACGGAAGGCCTTTGAAGTATCTTTGAAGATATAAATAAAGCACATGTGGGGTCCATTGTGCCCGAAGCTAGAAGCTGGAAGCTAGAAGCTAGAAGCTAGAAGCTAGAGGTTAGATGCTGGAAGCCAGACCTGTCTGGTTTGCAGGCCTGTCCTGCCCTCGCTTTTTCAAACTATTTTCTGTGTTCTGTGATTATTTTGCTTTTTTATTTCTCTTAGCTTTTATTGCTCAGCCAGCACATTCCACCTAAAGGAACTTCATCTCCACTGCCCACGCAGGACATGGATGGCATCTCCTCCAAATCAGTGCTCAACATTCATGAACTTGAAGAAGGGTTGGACTATTAGGCCAAAAATACTCATGCATCCAGCCACACCTGGTCTGTGTACAGCCCATCCCTCTCCATAGTCACTGCTTGGTTGGTGGTTGTGTTAATCAGCTTTCTGCCACTACAAGTACCTGAGATAATCAAATTATTAAGAGAGATGATTTATTTTGGTTTAGAGCATTGAAGTTTCCAGTCCATGATTGTTGGTCCCCATTGCTGTGGTCCGCTGGCAAAGCAACAGGTCATGACAGGAGAGTGCTGGAGCAAAGCCACACATCTCATAGCAGGAAGCTTAGAGAGGAAGAAAGGCCTGGCAGTCCACTCCCTTTGAGGGCACAGTCCCCAGAGACCTAAAGACCTCCCATTAGGCCCCGCCTCCTAAAACTTCTTCCACCTCTGACTGTGCTACCCTGGGGACCAAATCTTTAACACAGGACTTTTGAGAGGCATTCAAGATCCAGACTACAGCAGTTGCTGATCTCCCTACCAGCCCACATTGTCTGGGAGGGCAAGAGCTGATTTTATTTAACCATTTTCTAGCTGAGCACCTGACATGTGGGAAATAATCAGTACATATTAAATGACTCAGAACTTGAAGAGAACAACAAAAGCAAAAGAATTTTTTGATGTCAAGGATAATGAAAGGACAAAGTTCTTGCACAGAAACCAGTTGATGGGACAGAGATGGTGTGAGCATTTCCTTTCTGATATTTACTAATCCTCCTGTGAGCCCAATCGTTTTCAGTGTAAAATGCTTTACTTTGGATCCTAAATTGTAGTGAGGGCACAGCTGGAGTGCCAGACCGAACTTCTCTTTTTAACTCCTCACACTCAACTTACCGTGCCACACTGCATGTGGGATAAATGAAGAAGCCAAGTTCACCAGCTGGTGATGTATTTGGGATTAGAATGAGATTTTTTCCTTCCAAAAGAAGGTGATGTTTAAATATGCAAGTCATAAACTGATACAAGTGTAGCTAAGATTATTACATTAGCTTCAAAGTCTAAGCAGCTCCACATGAAATTCGCCAAGGGGTGAGGGGATATAATACAACACACCTTGTCTGCCAAATCTTTCCTGCTCTTGAACCAAGGACAAAGGGGATCTCCTAAAATGGTCAATGATTTCTAGCTGGCTCTTTGTTTCTGATGCCTTCATCCAAACTCTGAACAGCTTAATTCTGATAAACAAATACTTATGTCCTTTTTAGGACTTTAAGTGTTGAGTACCCATCTACCTATGGGGCACACGATAGGGTTAGGTAGCATTAGACATACTTTCCATTCTGCCCAGCCTGCATGATCATAAGCCATGCTGGGATAGAACCCATTTCTCTGCTACAAGTTACAGGTCTGTGGAACCCAAGTTAAGTCCATCCCTAAAGATCCAATCTAAGGGGGATTGCAAAGAGAAGTCTTTTTTTGTGTGGATGCTAAGCTTAAACACTGTAGGTGCATGGAGGCTGGTAGCTATTTTGCCATTAGTGGGATCTTATCTGCAAACTGAGGTCAGCAATGACAGATGATGATGATGATGGTGATAACAGAGGACACTTACTGACTGTTCCTTATATAGCTGAGAACTGCTCTAAGTGTTTTGCACGTTTTTTAACTCATTTGATCTTCACCAAACGTAGGATTAGATCACTATGATAAGGCACAGCTTACACCCATGCAGACTAGCTCCTGGGCCCATTCTCTCACCCATTTTACTCTGCTGCCTCTAGCAGTACTGACCAAGGAGGAGGAAGAGGAGAAAATAAGAAAGAGGGACACAAATAGACTATTGTAGAAGCACTTGGATCCAGTCATGCCTAGGGCTCCTAGATTCTCAGTGAAGTGACCCATACATTTTGTTTGTTATTTAGGCACTTTGAGCTAGGTCCTTATCCTTTGCAATTTGCCTGAAATACTCTGTCTCCTGCCATCTGTCGTTCTGATTGTCTGTCTTAGTGTTTTGCTACAAATAATAATTTATGAAATAATATTCAAATATTGTACAAATTGGGAAAATAAAAAAGATCACAAAGAAAATAAAACTTGTATGTAATGCAACCAACTTGAGATAATAATTACTATTTTTATGTTTTCTTCCAGTCTTTTTTCCTAATTATTTATATATTTTACATGTATACACCTGTAAAGTTTCATATATATGTATATATGCATTTTTAATATTACCTTTTAAAATACTATATCATAAACACTCTCCTGTGTTAAATGTTTTGAAAGTGCAACTTCAATGTCACCATAATCTGTGTGCACACACACGCAAGTTCATATACTCTCATACATGTGTGCATATGTGTGTCTTTCTATTCATCTTCTATGTGCTTCCTCAAGCTTGACCTCTTTCCTGATTTAACCTTTTTTTTAATGGAAGCAAGATGTACACCAAAGGTTGCAAGGACAGGCTTGGCCTCTGTGATGGTCTTCAGGGCCTTGATGACCATCCCTACAACTGACATCAGCTCCTGCCCCATCTTGGCCTCTCAGGCAGGAAAGAAACTATGTCAGAGATGTCAAAGGCAGAGGCACCTTTCTGTTCCTTGTCCTTCTGCCCATGAGCAGAAGTCAGCTGGGTTCTACAACAGCAGGCTGAGAATTAGACATGCTCAGGGGAAGGCCCAAGCCTGTGTCACAGATCAGCAAGCATGAAGCCAGGACAGCCCGGCAGCTCCAGGCATGATTTATTCTAAGGCGTGCAGTGTCACCAGCTAGCACACTAAGAAACCTCTTGTTCCTGCGTTTTTAACTCCACACATCAATAACAATTTGTTTGGCAAAGCCTGGGGTACTGGGCTTAAATATTCAAACCACCAGGAGGAAACATGTGAAGAGTGTTGAGAAATTAGATTTAAAATACCAAATAAACTCTTTTCACAGTATCCCTCCCAGTTAGTGCTGCATGAAGGCTCATAACACTTATGAAGCATTAAATGCCACATAAAGGACTAGCTATTGAGAAAAAGAGAAGGTGAATGGATGCAGATTTCCATCTCATATTTGGGAAACCTCTCATGCCATCCCAAGCCACAGCCATGGTGAATTAAGATGAGAGACTTTGAAGTCCTGACCAAGTGCCTAACGCTAAAGTTAGAGACAAGGAACGCCAGGTAGTCCATTGTCAAAGAAACGTACAGCCAGCAGCATTCAGAAGAGAGCCCTCGTTCCAAGTCAGCACAATCACAAAGACAGGAGCAGGCCCCCTCCTTCTGTTCATGGTTGATGCTTCCATGCTCCATTAGCTACCAGCAATATACCACCGTTACAACTATTAGTTGCTCAGCTTGAGACTTACTACCAATTACTATCATTTATTGAAGGCTAACTTTGGTTCAGGTATTTGACAAATTATTTTACATGACTCATGATTCAATCCTCATAACCATTCTTTAAATTGGATATTTTTATCTCTACTTTATTGATGAGAAAACTGTAGCTCAGAGAGCTAAAGCAACCTGTGAAAGGTCAAGTGGAAAGCACGTGTGAGACCCATGGGCCCTTGCAGCCTCACTCTCTTCTCCATATTGTAGCTGTTAAGTTCCTACCATGTGCCCAGCTTTAATTAGGCCTTGGGGCTACAGAGGAAACTTGGACACTAATTCCTCAGGGAGGCAAACTGGGGAATAATCAGATGAGACCTTGGAGTGAGGAGACTGGTGCTTTCGAACACCCAGAAAGCAAAATACAGAGAATTCTAGCAACCTCAGGAAGAGATACCTGACTCTTATTTGGCAGACCAAATAACTCAGACCAAATAACTGGACCTTGAAGAATGATCTGTTTTGTTCATGAGGTTGAGAAGTAGGAAACATGTTCCAGGTAGGAACAGCACAGACAGACAGAGAGACGTACTGGAACGTGTCTCCAGAAAGCAAAGCAGAGACCACATGGCAGAAGCAAGAGTCTTTGGGAACAGAAGCATCATCCCCTCAAATGCTAATGTTTGCCTATGATTACCATGGAGAGTCTGAAGGTAAGCACAGGTCAGAGCCCCCTGTGCAGAGCTGCCCAAACAGGCCCTTCCCACCATCCCCTGCCTAAAGTGTCCACCCCAACGCCACTGCCTCACTTGGGAAACCTGCCTCATCCAAGGTGAGTGGATCCAAGGTGAGATCCACTCACCTTGGATCTCCTGATTCGGCTTCCTTTTTTACAGCACTCAACACTGAAATATTATAGATCAAATCATTTTCTTAAGGGTTGCTATATTGCTTCTTTCCCCACTAGAACAGAAACTCCATGAGAGCAGAGATTTTATCCATCTCATTCTCCATTCTTTCCTCACTACTTAGAATAATGCCCGGCACACAGTAGACCTTTGATATTTGCTGGATAAACCTGACCAAGGGAAAAGGGGAGACCTTGCTGCTAGTCAGGGGCAGGAGCAAAGGCAGTCCTGCCATGAGCCAGGGCCCTGTCACTCACCTGGGATTCTCTCATAATTTCTCTCTAATTACTTCTCAGTGGCTTTGAGTCAAAATAGCTTCCATTTTCCTTCAGTGGCTTGTGGAATATAAAAGCAGTGGCCTTTGCCCACAATCCATGTGCTCCCTTTCACCCACCTTCAAAGGCCGGCAGGCAAATTGCTTGCTCTTGGCCACCACATCTCCCTCCTGTGCCCATGGCAGACATTGCAAATCAATCATGGCAATTTTTCCTGTAGTCGTAGAGTCCCTGTCAATACCACACTCCACACAGACACTGCTAATCGATAGGAGGTGGCATTAGAGATGACACTTATTTTTCATCTTGAGCATGAAAAGAATTAAATAGTTGTGAAAAGGACATAGATAAGTAGGTGTAAGGAGAAAGGGACAAATCTATATTCCAGGGAAATCATGTAAGCTTTATGTCCTCAGAGACCTCCCCAATGATGGCAAATAGAACAGCTCAGGGACAATAGAGTACAGTGATTATGAGTGTGAACATTGATGTCAAGCTGGCTGAATCCAGTCCTGGGTTTTAGAGTGTCCTAGCCATGTAACTGCGAGCAAGGTACTTACCCTCTGTTTTAGTCAGCTTTTCTACCAGCTGTGACTAAAAGACCTGACAAGAACAATTGTAAAGGAGAAAATTTGGGGGCTCATGGTTTCAGAGGTCTCAGTCCATAGACGGTCAACCCTATTGCTCTGTGCTTGAGTAAAGTAGAGCATCATGGCAAAAGGATGTGCAGCTCAGGACAGAGCAGTCAGCAAGGAGAGAGGGACAGGAAGAGGGAGGGGAGGGCAAGAGAGAGGGGGAGGGAGGGAGGGGAAAGAGAGAAAAGGAAAGGGAAGGGAGAGAGAAAGGCGAGCTATGTTCAACTAGGACAAAATATAACCCCCATTGAGCCACCTCCTCTAGCCACACCCTACCTGTCTATAGTTATCATCCAGTTAATCTACCCAAGTGGATTAATGAGGTGAAGGCTCTCATAACCCAATCATCCCACCTCTGAACGTTCTTGCGTTGTCTCACACATGGGCGTTCAGGGAACACCTCATACCTAAACTGTCACACGCTCTCTGAGTCTCAATGACCTCATGTGCAAAGTAGAACTAACAACTATACCTCACTCATCAGATTCTTATGGAGAAAACAATAAAAATCCACTTAACATCCCTAACCCAGAGCCTAAGACACTGTATATGCTCAATATACATTTGTTATTGATTGTTGTTCAAACTTGACAGACTTACAACTTAACCAGGGTCTGAGTCTGATCTCAGAAATACTTATGTCAAAATTGGTCCTCTCTCCATTAGGAATGTGAAAGACAAGACCACTTCCCACTCCACCGAATGTTTTCAAGTTTCTTTTTCCAATATCTATTCATATTTAAACCACTATTATAAAAAGCATTAAAGAAAATGCTTTAAACAATGAGCACTCTCCCGTAATCATGGCCCTTTCCCACAACTCATTTCATTTTTAATGTTTATTTCCAAGCTTTTCCCAAAAGTAGGGTTTTAAAAAATATAACAGCCATGATCTTCCTGCTCTTTCTGTTAGGGCTCTGAGCCAGGAGATTTCATTTTGAGCCCTTTCTCCGTCACTTTGTTGCCACGTCAAGTTTACTTGACCCTTATCAGCCTCAGGGTTCCTGTCTGTCAAATGGGGATTATAGCAAGTGCACTGTTCACCTCAAAGTCTTATGCAATGGGGCAGATGTGAAAATACTAGGTACAAAAATAATAGCTCTCTCAGTCATTTCAAAGGAGCCCTATCTATAGGAGTAAGCTATGTTACATGTGAAGGCGCTTACGTAAAGTGAATGATTAAATGAGCAGGGAAAAAAAGTTGAGATGTAAAACTTAAAGGAAATGAAGAAATAATGCTTTAAATTATAAAGTTGGCTTGAAGCCCTTCAAAAGTGAGGCTAGCCCAGAGTGGTGGCGCACGCCTATAATCCCAGAGGCTGAGGCAGGAGGATTGTGAGTTTGAAGGCAGCCTCAGCAAAAAGCGAAGTGCTAATAAGCAACTCAGTGAGACCCTGTCTCTAAATAAAATACAAAATAGGGCTGGGGATGTGGCTCAGTGGTTGAGTGCTCATGAGTTCAATCCCTGGCATAAAAAAGGGGGGGGAGCTAAATTTCAAGTAATTCTCTTTGGTGATGATGCTAAATTGTTGGCTTTTCTTTCTTCAATTTTGAGTTTGTGTCCCCTCTTCTGTACAACAGTGTAGGTTCAATGACTATTTTTTCTACCTTCATAAATAATACAATATCCTCCAGGGTTTTTAAGTATTTAGCAAACATATTGAACAAAATCACTTATAAAATTTACACTTGGTAGTAAAGAAAAGTATCCAACTGGAATGACAGGTGAAAGTAGAGACACGCATGGAGTTTTGAAACCCAGACATTAAGTCACTTGTTTCTAGAACTTCCCCAAAGGAATTCCCTGCATCAAAGGATTACTGAGCGATGCTGAATTAACTAACGATCCCATGGAGGGGATCTTGGAGTTTTCCATAGCAAACAACTTGAAGCATTCCATATCAGTTAGTGGCGGTTAGGTTATGCTGCAGTAACTTAATTCTCCAAACCTCAGAGGTTCAGCACAACACATATTTATCACTCTTTTATTCTAAATATCCAAAACGGGTGAACAGGGAGCTTCCGCTCAGTCTGCCTACTTGGCGAGAGAGGCAGATAGCGGCTCCATTCGCCTCCATGGGCCAGAAGTCACAAACGTCTCCTCTCCTCATTCTGCTCACGTCATTGACCAAAGCCAGTGACACAATCATGCCTCACATCGGAGAAGGTGAGGAAATGTCACTCTGCATGTTCCTGGGAAGAGAAGCGGAAATGCTCAGTGGATGGCAAAAATGGCTCCCACATGTTCCTTAGATGTTTTAACTAAATCCATCAGCGTTCTAAAATAGAATATTTTTCTTTCCCCAACATGGCAAGTCTCAGGGAGCACCATGGCCCCGGGAAATAATCTACTTGGGTGAAGCAGAAAGAGTTAGGTTCATGTCACTGGTTTGTTTAGCTTGCTGTAGGAAGAATTTGGGGGCATACATGGAGTGGGAGAAATGTGTCCTGCCTCCCCTGGGAATGCAGATATGCAGAGTAGGGAATGTAACCACATCTTGATACAAGCTCCTTGTGGCATTTGGGAATCTGTCTCTTGCAGCTTAATACAGATTCTGTTCTCACACCCCAGGCGGGGAGCATCATCTGGGATGCCAAGGGACAGGGCCTCCATGGGACATTTGATTCCTATTGCAGGAGGTTAGCAGAGAAAGGTCATTGCTTTAGTTTTGCAAGAGCACATGGGGCAAACAGCTAGTCTGTTTGGACAGACCCCATCAATCTTGTTCTTTGGCCCCCAGCTGCTTGAAGGGCTTTTGAGAGTATTTTGCTGGGACTCAGAAAGAGAGAAGCTCAATTGAAGTCCTGCTCCTTGCTAGTTGGCTT
The DNA here is from genome assembly GCA_028644305.1 of Xerus rutilus. Lineage (NCBI taxonomy): Eukaryota > Metazoa > Chordata > Mammalia > Rodentia > Sciuridae > Xerus > Xerus rutilus. Next base: position 127,556,299 of record CM053405.1, read on the forward strand.
GAAGCTATCCTGCTATTTTCTAGCTGACCTCATAGCCCCATTTTTTGCATCTGAGACCCTCCCTTACTTTTGCAATGTCATATGCTTTCTAAGTCTTTCTCATTTCTACAACTGAGAAGATATTTTTTTCTATAGGGTGCAGAAACCTCCAACCAGGGAGAAGTTGTATTAGGAACTTTATTATATCTCATGAAATACCCACCACGACCCTAAAGGAGAAATATTATCATGACCTTCTTTTTCAAATGAGAATAGTGAGACTCAGATACAGCAAGAGACCAGTGCCCAGGAGCCAAGGCAAGACTCCAACCCAGATCTGATGGCTCCCAATGCCAAAGCTTTCCCCTCATGGTAGTGGGTGAGCCTACCATTGTTGACTGAACTCTTGCTACATTGTGTTGGCTTTCTGAGGATTTGCGAGATCTCTTGCTATCAAGTAAAAACTCATATCCAGCTGAAATTTTGATGTGGTCAAAAGAGAAGCTCCCTACTCCTGTGTTGAATCTGTAGTCATTCTTTTTTTTTTTTTTAATGTGGGAGGAGGTTACTGAGATTTGAACTCAGAGATACTCGACCACTGAGCCACATCCTCAGCCCTATTTTGTATTTTATTAAGAGACAGTGTCTCACTGGGTTGCTTAGCACCTCACTTTTTGCTGAGGCTGGCTTTGAACTCACGATCCTCCTGCCTCAGCTCCCCGAGTCATGTCGTCATTCTTAAACGTGCTATGAATGTTTCTTATTAAACATCTGTAAACTCCTTGAAGGCCTGGCATTCCTCCAAGAGAGATGCAGACTTTGGGCAAAGGCGTCTATGGCAGCACAGGATCTTGGGAGACTCCTGTTCCCTGAGCCAGCTTTACCATGGCACTCAACGATGCAAACACATAGACACGTTGACAAAGGACCAGCACCTGGGCTTGAAGAAGGCCTCGAGTGAGCCCTGGGTGTGATTTGGAGGCAACAGAAAAGCCCACCGATAAAAATATTGCTTCTGGAAAGGGTGGAATGGGAAGTGATTATTTAAGGGATATACAGTCTCCTTTGCAGATTATGAAAATGTTGGGGAACTAAAAGGAACAGATGGTAGCTTGATATTGTGAATATACCAAATGTGCACACTTGAAAGATGTTTAATCTCATATGAATTTAATCTCGATTAATAAAATTAAGTTAAAAAATATTGCCTCTTTTAAGTGCCACAGTTTCTGAAGTACCATTGTTCAGAGTAGGACTAACTATCTTCTCTCAGCTCCTCCTTCCAGTTGCTGTTCCTACCTGGACCTTGTACCTTGCCTGAAGCTGTGGGAGTAACTTCCAGGCCTTCTTTTCTCTCTTATTTGCCCTTCCTGTGGAAAGTGGTTTGCTTGCCCAGGTTAGAGAAGCCAGAAAGGAAGAGACCACTTTCCTGTCCGTCCACAGGGCATCCATGGACCCAGTCATCAGCTCTGGTTTTCTATTGTTACCAGCTATAATACCTCTCAAAGGACATGAGGCCTTCCTAAGGCTTCCTGGGGCACCACTCCCTCACCAGCTGCTGCCTGAGCCACTGCCCATCAGAAGATCAAAGTGCATCTCTCTGTCCATGTTCTTGCTCTTATTGGTAGGAAAGAGTAAGACTCATTTCTCTGCATAGGGCTTCTCCTTACAGAATACCTAGTTCACTTCTTCATCCGCTTTGAAATTCTTAGTATTTGACAACCACCACGAGCACCAACACCAAAAAAAAAAAAAAGACATAAAGCTATTTTTGTAGCAAAAAAGTCTTTATTGATTTCCTTTACTTCAGTTTGCAATTTCAATTCAAAGCACAGGACCCTTTCTATCAATCACCTGCTACTTTAGCCCCATTTGCCCTTCTAGGTTCACAGACACAGAAGGAAAAGTAAGATCATTCTTGAAAAATCTACCATGTTCAGAAATCTAGAACTTCAAAGAACAACAGAAAGAGCTTTCCATCCGCTTTCTTTGTTTGTGTTGTTCTTTCTTTGGGAGCTAATTTTTAACTATAATCACAGGAGAAAGGAGGTTTGGGCAATTAGGCTGTAAATCTGATCTGCACAGGCAGCCCACTGGGATATTGTTTTCCTGGGGCTGGAATTTTGGCCAAAATCATCTGGGAAAGTTTCCTCATCTTCTAATATATTCTGCCTATGGAGACCTTGTAAATAATGCCAAATACGCTTCACATTTGTATAGCCATTTTAGATTTCTTCCAAACCCTTATCATATGAATCATCTCACTTGATCTTCACAAGTCTCTTGGGAGATGGTTAGAGAAGGGACTGAGATTCATCCATCACAGATGAGAGAAACGAATGCACAGAGGTTATGCTACTTTCCCAAGGTCACAAAGCCAGCTGATCAGAGACAACCAAGTCTCGAGACCTTATTTTTAAACCTATAGTTTTATCTGTAGTGTGGGTCACAAATACAAATCTACATTAGAAACTCAACCGTTAAAGCCCCCCAAAGTCAAATTCCTCCTCTGGGTATATATATAGTTCTCTCCTCTCATTAATATTTGACTTGGAGATCACAGTTGTTCTTTTGTAACTCCACACTGGTGACTTCTTGTTCCCTTCACCGTCTGCCTGGTACTCTCAGAAATCAGAGGATGGGACAAGGATTGGTAAATCTTTCTGTGATCTGTTTTAAATGAAATCCTATTTACAAGATACACTTCACTTCTTTTGATGTGCAGCTCACTAATTAGCTCACATCTGAGAGCAGTTTCCCTGGGAGAAAAAAAAAATTAATTAGTTCATTTCATCTCAAAAAGACACAATTCTTGAACTAATTATGGTATTTGAATGATTAATCTCCTTTAAATACACATGTGTTCAGGAGTATTGCAGTTAGGAAGAATGTATAATGAGAAAGAAGACAGAAAGAAAGGGAAATGGAATGAGGTAGCAGTGTAAGGTAAAACTCCTGCCCTCCTGGGCCAAGGGAGAGCTAGAGCTTCTTCAGTAGCAGGTAGAATACCTTTGATATGCAAAATGGTGTAGTTGGTAAAGGTCATTCTGATCCCTCCTCCAGTCTTCCATTTTCTGCTTCTTTACAAACCCCTGGTGAACAACGTTTAAAGATCAATCAAATTACTTACAGGAGCCCACCAAGGAGAAAAAGGTCACTTAATTTACACTAAAATCTTAATGATTGATGTTGATTTCTATCTGCTTTTCTTTCTCTCACAATTATGTATTCCTCAACAGCAAGCTGTGATTTTACTCCAGTGAATGAACCTCTTGTGGTGGAATTTATGAGATGGCATGTCTATTTCATTTAAGATCCCTTTCAGATTGACTGGCAGTAGCTTTATACCATAACCTGAATATAATAGATCTGTTAAAAAAATAATAATAATGTTTGGGTGTGTTAATGATATCCTCCAGAACATAAAGATTGGGAATGTTCATATATAAACCATGTGTCTACTATTCTGATCGTATCTTGTGGGAAAATGATTTGTGGGAGTGGGGTGTGGTGGCACACCTGGGATCCCAGCAGCTTGGGAGGCTGAGACAGGAGGATTGTGAGTACAAAGCCAGCCTCAGCAACAGCGAGGCGCTAAGCAACTCAGTGAGACCCTGTCTCTAAATAAAACACAAAATGGGGCTGGGGATGTGGCTCAGTGGTCGAATACCCCTGAGTCCAATCCCTGGTACAAAAAAAACAGAAACAAAAAAAAAAACAATAAATAAAATACAAAATAGGGCTGGGGATGTGGATCAGTAGTCAAGTGCCCCTGAGTTCAATCCCCAGTACCCCCAAAAAAAATGATATGTAAAGAAACAGGGAGAGTTGTGGGGGGTTCATGAAATCACACTGCATAGGGTAAAACCTATTCTTTCCAAAAGTCTGGCTGCCACTATTAATCATAAGTCCAGCAGGTGTTTTTTTTATTTACTTTAATATTCATATTGCAAATCCCTTGAGAATAGAAATTATTTTTTTGGTATCTCAAGGGTGCAACTGTCAGTGGACCTTGCATAAATGTTGAAAAAGCACAAAAGAGGTAGCTTAGTAAGTGTGAAAAGAAAATGAGTTACTAAAGCCGAACAATTAATAGAAAAGTTTGGAGACTGAAGAAAGAGTATAAATATACCAGACTTGCTATGGTTTCAATGACTGTCCCCACAGGTATGTGCTAAAGACTTGGTCTCCAGGATGACACTGTTAGGAAATTCTATGCACTTTTAGGAGGTGGAGCCTCATAGATGGTAATGGCCTTGAAGGGTATTGTCCATCTTCAGTCTCTTCCTCTCTTTTTTGCTTCCTGGGGGGTGGAACTGGTGGTTTTGCTCTACCACATGCTCTTGCCATGATAAGCCTCTCCAGAGGCCCAAAACAATGAGTTCACCCAACCAGGGACTGAACTCTCCAAAATCAAGAGTCAAAATAAACCTCTTCTCTTCATTCATTAGTTGTCTCAGGTATTTCTTTTTTTTGTTGTTAAATATTTTTTTAGTTGTAGATGGATGCAATATCTTTATTTATTTATTTTTATGTGGTGCTGAGGATCGAACCCAGTGCCTCACGCATGCAAGGCAAGCGCTCTAACCACTGAGCCACAATCTCAGCCCCTCAGGTATTTCTTTATAGTAACCGAAAGGTAACTAACACACAATAATTGAAACTGAGCATAGATTTATCTCACTCATCCTGGTAGCCAACACAAAATGAGCAACAGGTTCAGTTGTATAGTTCCTCTTATATAATTTAAAAATCTCTGAAAGTCCATCTGGAAAGACATTTTTCCTGGCATAAAGTAGAGATATGTATCATCTGGCTTATCCTTATTAAAGATCATTAAGTAATATCATAGCCAATAGCTTTGAAGAGGATTCTGCAAAAGACTCAACAACATGTTTTAAATGGAGGTTTTTTTTTTCAACTCTCTGAGATGTAGTGAAAATAGCATTCAATTATGTATAACCAAACAGTTGCCATAGGAACCCCTGCCTCCTGCCCCACCCAGGTGGGCTTCAGCCTTCTCTGTGAGCCTTATCCTTGTGATTTCTTCTGTTCAGGGGCTTCCAGTGATCTGGGATGGAGATAATAAGTGCCTCCCTGTAAGATGGAGACTGGACCCACCCCCCATATGCAGAACACCTTCCTCCTTCTGAGCCTGCTCCAGGTAAACTGAGGCCTAGGGTAGCACAAAGAGCAGGGGTGGGGGAGCACTGCCTTGGCTCGGCATGTCATGTGCCCTCCCATAGTCATTTGGCCTCTCTTGAGCTTTGCTTTCTCTCCTGGAAAATAAGTATAGTTAGATTATCAGAATTATGCCAAGTTTTTTGAGTTTATAGAAAATGAACATCAAGCTTCAAATGCCACACTTTTTGTGGCAACTCAACTGCCATTAAAGCATGACAATACCTATGGAATATGTCTACCTATTTTCCAACGTAGCTATTCCCAAAACCAGTGAGCTAGGTTTGACCCAGGGGCCATAGCTTGCTGACCGTTGGACCAGGTGATCTAAAGTTGGAGTTTTATAATACAAACAGAACACAATACAAAAATACTAACCATCTATGTGATTTTAAATTTTCTAGTAGCCATGTTTTTTAAAAAAGAGATAAAATTAATTGTAATGACATACTTCATTTAACTCAATATACCCAAAGTATTATTTCAATATGTAATCAATATGAAAACGTATTCATGATATCTATTTTCTCTCCTTTTTAAAAATACTGAGTCTTTAAAATCCAGGCTGTATTTTTACTCAACTCTGATGGACCCACCACATTTTAGGGGCTCAGTAATATCCTCCCCACCCCCAGTGGTGCAGACTTACTTTAAGGCAGTTAGAGGCTCTTTCTACCCCACTTACTTCCTGTATTCCATAAGAAAATACAAAGCAGTGAGCTTTTCTCTTGTTTCCTCCTCCCTGATAATTTAATGTAAGTCTGCAAAAGATGTGATAATGAATGTCAGGAGGTCAGTACAGCTTCTGAGTGACTTGATTACTATCTCCACTGCAATTAGTAAATAGCTGATAATGCCTTCTTGCAGAGCTTTAAAACATGCTCCCCCGCCCTTAGGTACTCTCCTTAACGAGAGAGAGGTGTGAGCATTTACCACGGGTGGGAGGTAGAGAGAGTGGAGGCGGGCCAGGGACTTGGATGGAAAGAGCCACCCAGATGAGGTATTTCTCCAAAGTCTCGCCTTTTCCTTCAGTGTGCATTCAGTTATGCCTGCTACTTCACAGGATGATCTGTTTTCATTTTTTATTTGAATTTCTCACCAGCAAATGTTTTCAGATGGGCTGCCCTGCACACGCTCCTTTCAACAACTAGCTCTTCTCACCACAGATCTGTGACCAAGATTCACGCTCCCAGAAGATGCTCCACATTTGTCACCGTGCCCTTGGGAATAAGTTTATACAACACAAAGCTAAACTAGACGTCTACACTGAGGCCCCAAGACACAGTGGATTTCAACATGCTGGAGTGAGTTGTGACAGATCACGATACAGAAATGTCCTTTGAGGGTTGATGGGTGACTCAAAGGGCTCCCCCACAGGAGGGCAGGAAGGAGTGGGGGGGAGAGGAGGTGTGGAGAGGACTTCTTTGGAGAGGGCAATGCTGTGCGTTCTGTGCCCTCTCCTCTCTCTAAACTGGTAGCAGGAACTTTAAAGACAGCCAGGGGCTTCGCGGCAGCACAGGCTACAACAGAAGAGCTAACGAGAGACCATAGTGAATTGAGAAAGGAAAGATTGCTGTTCTGGGATTCGCTTGAACCCCCAGAACATTCCAGAGCCAGGGAGTCCATGTGGGCCAGATGCAGAGAAGGAGCAGGTGGGTATCATTTGAAGTCGTGCCTCGTGGCTCTCCTCCACGAGTTGGGGTCCTGAGAGACGAAAAGGGATCTTCGGGGAAGACAAAGTGGGGTCTCACAGGACGAGGCTTTGGGGTCCTGGGAGACGAAAAAGGGTCCTCAGGGAAGATGAAGTGGGGTCTCACGGGACGAGGTTTTGGGGTGATGGTCTGCAGAGTCACTCCACCCAGACTCTGGGGGTAGGTAAGACTGCTCTGCCGGAGCGAGACGCAGAACTCATTTAATCCAGGAAGGACAGAGGCTTATATGGGGTCCTCGGACCAATCACGGCCCTGAGGTTACAACCAATGAGGCACGCTCTGCTGGGCATGCGTTTCTTCACCATAGAATGGGAAAAGAGGGAAGGGAGGGGTTGAAGGTATGCGGAGTGCTCCTACAGGTGAGTGTGGGGGAAGATTGGGAAAGAAGGGTGCTGGTTCCCTTCCTGCACAATCTTCCCTCGTTGAGGCTGAGTGGGTAATGAGTGTAAGGGAAGGAGGGAGACCTGACCGTCTGACCATCTGAGGACGTGGGGAGACTGCACTGCAGGACCCTCTGTGGTCAGGGAGCTTCATGTTGGCTGATTGACCTGAAAAACACTCCTGCCCCACTGAAAGAAAGAGAGGATGGAAGAAAGAAGCTAGTATGATGTGTCATGAGCTGGTTTAAGATCCTGGACCTCAAGATGTGACTCCACATGTACTCCATGTTAATACGGTCACATTAAAGGAGTAATAAGCAATGGAGGAGAAAGCTTCCTGCTTATTGGATTAGCTCAGAAGATTAGAAGTCCAGGCCACACTCACCAGCCTGGTCAGGGAGATAGTTGGTAAGGGTACTGGTCTTTCTGACTCCTCAAATGATACCGAGTGCCCTTGGCAGTGCTGGTGTCTATGATGGGTAGCTGGCACACATTCTTAGAAAAACAAGACCCAATCTAAAAGAGAAATGACAATGACAATAGTAGATGATCATGTGTTATGCATTGTACTTTTTTTTAAACAACAAAACCCAAGCTGGGTACTATTATTCCATTTTGTAGAAGGGAAAAGTGAGGCTCAGAGCAGTTAAGCAACTTCTCAAAAGTCACAGAGGCAATAAGTAACACAAATGAGATTTGAACACATTTTAGTCACCTAAACAATTAGCCTCCACTGAAGTTACTGTCCTAACCAACTGTGGCCTTGGGCCACTCGTCCTTTTCTTTTCCACCTGTTTCTCTTCTTCCTTATTCCACTTCTCTCTCATAAATGTAGGATTTCTTTTTCAACCAACATGGAGTCTCTCTCCTTCTGCCATAGCCAAGATGTGTGAATTGAACAAACTGACCAAGACTCGCCAATTTTAAACCAACTAACTCTTGACTCCAAAGAACTCACAAGACTCTTAGACAAATCCTGCAAAGTGCTGGCCAGGCAAGAGAATGAAGATGAGGAAAGCAAATTCTTACTCCTTGGTGTAATCAGGTTAGAGTTCTGTTAACATGGGGTTGGATCACGGAGGAATAAGGATCTTTCTGTGGGCTCCAGGCAAAAATCATGGTTGTAGTTTATCAGATAGAAATGAAGATGCCACCTGCTCTTCCACTCCAGCAAGCCATCCTCTTTGGTGTCCATCCAGTGGACCAGTTTGCCACTGGGAAGTGGATCAGCCTGTAGCCTCCTCCTTCAGGCAGTGTTGGAGCCTGGTCATCCAAAGCTGGAGGCATGTGCAGGCAGCAATTGCTAGACAACCTCGACAACTGAGTTCCATTTTCATTGTCTGTAAGGACATTATCTCTTACTTTTTCTTCCTTTAGTAAGTTCCTTTTCTTAGGCTTCCATTGTAGAATTGTCAAATGAGTGCTCCAACTGCCAGCACAACCCCCACCAGCACGTTTCTTGTTAACAGAGCTCTAGATCCTAATGACATTTTGTAAGGAGGAGCCTCGGATTTCAGACTTTCATGAGACTTTTCCCAGGATGAGTTGCTTGACCTGGGAACAAGCAAGCAAAGTTTTGTTTTGGTTTTGGTTTTTTATTTTTTTATATTTTTGTGGCCAGGGTCTTCACATGAACTCTGTCCTTGGATGCACATTTGAAAGAGGATGTTAGAAATTCCTCTCTGCAAGGAGTTGATCTGACCCCAGATTTAAAATGTTCTACTCTGAAATTAAGAAAGGTCAGTGAAAAGAAGTGACTGACAGCTTGATCCCAAATGCTGGAGCATCTTAGCTGGAAAGGGGGCAAGCCCTGGAGCAGGAAGGATCAGCAATAATTCACAGCTAGAGCAGGATGAGGCAAGGAGGACTTAAGAAATTTAACTGCAAATTTTTTGATCCATTGATTTAAAAAGATGTTTACTGAGCATTCCAAAGGAGAAAAGGAACTATTTTTCTCTATGTTAAACAGCCACTCACAGTATACTTGCATATTAAGTCAGCTTTCTGTGACTGTGACAAAAACACCTAAGATTAACAAATTAAAGGAGAAAAGGTTTTATTTTGGCTCACAATTATAGAGATGCCAGTCCATGATTGGTTGGCTCTGATGTCTAAGCTTATGCATGTGGCTTCTTTTAGCTGAAGTTAGCTAGGTCTGAAATTTATATAATGGCCTCTTCCTTGTGCCACATGGTCTCTCTGGCAGTTTGTTCTGCACCTCTCAGGTGGTGGAGCTGGGCTTCCAGGCTGAAAGTAGTTCAAACTTGGGCACAAAACTGGCCCAGTGTCCATTCTGCAGCATTCCATTGGTCAAATGAAGTCATGGGCCAGCCCAGATCTAAGGGAAGCTGCCTGCTTTGGGCAGCATTTGCATGTAGGCATCAGAGCAATTGTTAGCATTATCTCTGAGCTTTGGGCCTTCAAGGTGAAGCTGCTGAGCCTGAGATATTTTCAGTAAGCCATGGTCTTCAGAGGGACTAAAGTAGTCCTAGGCCAGTAGTGTCTCTTGGCTCCCTGAAGAAGCAGCTGTAAGTCTTCTCTGGAGAAAAGCACCTGCAATGTACTCCACCATGATTCTCATGAAGTTTAACTAAATATAAACTCCCAATTTAAAAAAATCATCAAATGCACAAGAAATAGCCACCATGAGTAAAGGCAGTCAAAACTTCAAACACACAATTAAATTGTCCAAGGACTTCATATTTTGAAATCATCACATACAAGATATAAAATAACTGTATATGCAATGTATTTTAACTAATTCATTTTATGGATTAACCACCAAAATGACCCAGGCAATGCAAAAGCAAACATTTAGACATTATAAATACACTGGGCATGATGGCGCATGCCTATAACCCTGTAACTTGGAAAGCTGAGGCAAGAAGATCACAAGTTCAAGGCCAAACTCAGCAACTCAGGAAGAAATATCTAACTCTGCTTGGGCAAACTGAATAACTCAATCTGGATCTCAAAGAATGCTGTGTCTTTGTCATGAGGTTGAGAGGTAGGAAACAACTTAGTGAGACCCTGTCCCAAAAGTAAAAAATAAAAACAAATAACCCAATCAATAAATGGGCTAAGGAACTGAACACTTTGCAGAAGAAGAAATACAATCAATCAATAAACATGAAAAAAAATGTTCATCATCTCTAGCAGCTAGAGAAATGCAAATCAAAACTACTCCAAGATTTCATCTCACTCTAGTCAGAATGGCAGTTGTGTAGAATATAATAAATAATAATAAATGTTGGTGAGGATGTGGGGGAAAGGTACACTTATACATTGCTAGTGGCACTGCAAATTGGTGCAACCACTACAGAAAGCAGTATGGAGAGACTTGGAATGGAACCACCATTTGACCCAGCTATCCCACTCCTCAGTTTATACCCAAAGGTCTTAAAATCAGCATTCTACAGTGATGCAGGCAGCCACATCAATGTTCATAGCAGCTAAATTCACAATAGCTAAACTATGGAACTAATCTAGATGCCCTTCAACAGATGGGTGGATAAAGAATGTAATATATATACACAATGGAATATTACTCAGCCTTAAAGAATGAAATTATGGCATTTGCAGGTAAATTGATGGAACTAGAGAATATCAGGCTAAGTGAAATAAACCAATTCCAAAAAACCAAAAGCCAAATGTTTTTTCTAATAAGTAGATACTGATCCATAGTGGGGTGGGGATGGGGGTAGGGAAGAATGAAGGAACTTTGGTTTGTGTAGAGGGGGGTGAAGGGAGGAATGAGACTGTGGGGATGGGAAGGATGGTAGAATGAGACAGACATTATTGCCCTATATATAGGCATGATTACATTACTGTAGTGACTTTGCACCATGTACAGCCAGAGGAATGAAAAGTTGTGCTCCATTTGTGTACAATATGTCAAAATGCATTCTACTGTAAAATAAATAAATAAATAAGGGGATGTGGTTCAGTGGTTAAGCATCCCTGGGTTCAATCCCTGGTACTTGCTATGAAGTTAATATTAGGCTAAATAGCATAGTAAGTATAACTTGAAAGACAATAAGTAAAATAAAGAAGCTAAAGAAATTACCCAGAATATAACACTAAGAGACAAGGAGATAGAAAATATGACTGATTAAAAGACATAGGGAGAGCCAGGCGTGGTGGCTCAAGCCTGTAATCCCAGCACTTTGGGAGGCTGAGATACGAAAATCGTGAGCTGAAAGCTAGCCTCAGCAATGGTGAGGTGCTAAGTAACTCAGTGAGACCCTGTGTCTACATAAAACACAAAATAAGGCTGGGGATTTGGTTCAGTAGTCGAGTACCCCTGAGTTCAATCTCCAGCACCAAAAAAATAATAAAAAAATAAAGACACAGGGAATAGAATGAGAAAGTATTATTGCTTCCATTGCCTAATAGAGACCCAGAAGAAGAGAACAAAGGAGGAATTATTCATAGAGATAATGGTTCAGAATTTTCCAGAACTTATTAGCAATCTGAATACACAGATACTGGAAGCAGAATGTATACTAAATAGGATACATAAAAAGAAATCTATATTTAGACCTAGGGCAATAAGACTAAAGACCAAAGACAAAAGTAGCCAGAGAAAAAAACACGTGTCCCCACATAGACTGATGTAGCTTTCTCAGTAATAACAAAAGGGACCAAATGGCAGGGATATCTGAGAGAAAACCATCAAGCTGAAATTGTGTGCTCATTAAAATTATCTTTCAAGAATGAAGACAAAAAATGAAAGTATTTTCAGATAAACCTAGAGAGGTTCTCTCCAGCAAACTCACCAAAGAACAGCTTTATTTTAGGGGAAGAGAAGTGTCCCCATTCAGAATAAAAAAAATATTTAGCAAATGAGAGATAGAAAGGAAATTTCTCAACCAAATAAAGGATATCTGCCCAATCTCCCAGTGTGACCCTATCCTTGGTGGTGATACACTGAAAACACACTCCCTCTCTTGAAAATGAGGATGCAGATGAGGATGCTGTCATAGACTGCACAGGAAGCAGACTCTGAGCTCAAGGGGGACACACCAAATGCATACTGAGAGTGCTCCTGGGAATGAAGGGTGCAGAAGAGAGGGAGGCAGCGGGCTCAGGCAGAAGTAGAACTGAACCTGGGAAACCGTTCCGAAGAAGACGCTAGCCAACCTCATGCAACACTCTGGACCTGGGTTGGCCTGTTAGAATTGCACCCAGTTGGAAAGCAGAGGCTCCACCCTTACATATCAGTCAGACATCACATATGGTCTGTTCTAGCTGGAGGCATACCTTGTGTGAGAAAGCTGTTTTCAACCAAGGTGATCCCCCCAAAGGACTTAAAACTGAGAGCCATCTTCAAGTAGCACTTCGAAGAGTTGTGGAAATGAGTCCTTCATTCCCAAAGGGATCTGAGCAGTGCAGAGAAGAAGCCACCACAGATGTCCTTCATTGTCATTTCTATTCAATAGAGCATGGAAATCTAACCAATGCAGCTAGACAAGAAAAAATCCTGAGTTATAAGGACAAGAAAGAAAAATTGTCATTATTCACAGAAGATATGATTTTCTAAAAAGCTCAATGTATGAAAACAATGGTTAAAATGAGTAAAAAGTGATTTTTTAAATGGCTAAAAATAAGACTAAAGTGCAAAAATCAATTGCATTTCTAAATATCAGGTGAAACAGATAGAATTCTTGAGGAAACTTGCAGATGTACACCAGAGAACATTTATTGCTTCGTGTTTGGAATAGCTACGCTGTGGAAACGTGTGTTCACAGAAAATAGATATTTTATTTATTTTTTTACTTTATATTCTTCTTTTTTTACTTTTAAAAAATTTGCTTTTTTTACATATACATGATAGTAAAGTGTATTTTGACATATTATATATACATGGAGTATAACTTATTCTAATTAGGATCTCATTCTTGTGGCTATACATGATGTGGAGTTACACTAGTGGTATATTCATGTATGAACATAGGAAAGTTATATCCAATTCATTCCACTGTCTTTCTCATTTCCATGCACCCTCCTTTCCCTTTGTCTAATCCAATGAACATCTATTCTCCCCTCCCCACAACTTATTGGAAAATAGACATTTTATATCCACACATGAAATAGTAGGTAGAAGTAAAAATGAATGAACTATATATTTATACACAACAACATAGGTGAATCTGAGATACAGTTCTGAGTTTAAAAAAGACTACACAGAGTATAACATTTTTAAATGAGTGCAAACTTGCACTATAAATTATTTTGGTAAACATACACGCATGATAAAATATTTTAAAAGCAAAGAATATGTTAAGAAAAAATGTATAATAGTTGTCTGGGGAAGGAGGAGAATGGAATTGGAAAAGAACATATGTGCAACCTCAGTAGGAAGATTTCTTATATTAGGTGGTGGGTTCACAGGCATTTGTTTTATATTGTAAATATCCTTATATATATATATATATATATATATATATATATATATATATATATCAATAATATTTAAATTTAAAAAATCGTTTTTTAAAAAAGATATCCAACATCATGGGACATAGTGGGCTAAGTACAGTTAAAGAAAGAAAAACCCTCAATGACACTTATTAAAGTATGCTAATGAGACTTCTGTTAGCACCATCACAACAGTTATAGGGCCTGTTTTACATCAGGAGAGAGAGATTGGGCTCAACCTCAAATACAGCATAAGTGGAAATTTATAGCCAAGGTGTAGGGTAGAGAGTCAGTGGATGGAAAATTAGTAAGAAGTAATAGCACGAGTGAGGGGGATTCTGGCTGAACTGGCTAACAGAATTCTTGCTAAAGACAGAAACATCATCACACATAGCGTGAAAGATGGTGCAGGATGAGGAAAGTGATCAGATATGAGGGTGATCAGATATCAAGCACAATTGGACATTGAGGGTGGGCTTCTTACCTAAACTAACTTAGCAGGGTTCTTGCTAAAACTGGATTTTATAAGGAATTGCCCAGCTAGGTCTGGTGGAAGGTTTAAGAGCTTGACCAAAGTTCAGCCAAGCAAAGAATCTTCGTCAGTGTTGCCCTGGAAGGACTAGGAAAGGCCTCAAGGAGAAGGTGGTTGAGAGTCCGGCCTTGAATTATAGATAGGATTTAGAGGACAAAGAAATTAATCTGGGAGGCTAGTGTCCCCAGGGGAGGTCAACATCCCCATGACCACCCACAGCCTAGTGACAAGGCAGTATTTCAGTGTAAAGTTTTCTCAGTGTGAAGGTGAAACCTTTTCCAAGGTGAGAGGAGAATCTCACCCTTCTGCGTGAAGGCCGTGGGGATTTGCCAAGTATCAGCAGGAGAAGCCAAAGGATGGGCCACGGAAGTCCGCCCAGGACGGCAACATTGGCATGCTAGACGTGGGCCCAGGCTCAAGTGCCAGAAATGATTCTCATCTGGAATTTGACCAGGACAAAGCTTCTAACCGATGAAGCATGTCCACAGAACAAGTTCTTTGGGGAATGTTGTGATGTTGCATTGATAGAAGTTTAATAGTTGAAGACCAATTGTTTTTGCCTGCCTGATGATATCCATTCACTTTTCTTCAAGACATCACATATGATTTTTGTTAACAGGACTATCCTATCAACTTTTAGCCACTGTGGTTTCAATGGGCTTTTCTCCCACTAACGCCAGAGAAGGGCAGTTGACCCAGGGCTGGGAAATAAAGTCATTTTTTTTTTTACCAGTAGGCTATAGTGATGGCTAGGGGTTGAGCACTTAGCCAGACCAAAAAGACACAGTCCCAGGTTTTGCTAGGACTATAGGGAATGAGAATCACTTCTCCTACTGGGGGTGAACATACACAGTCTAAGTCTGCTGTTGTTGCTGGCCATCTTGCCACTGTGAAAGGGAAACTGAAAATGGATCCAAGAGTAGAGCCAGCAGATGGAGGGGACCAGTGTGCTGCTGGTAGGTAGGTACTATTATTTATTGATTACTAAATATTGGAAGAGTATGCATTAATGCCTTGGGTGGTGGGGGTGAATGAGAAAAGTCCTCCCGTGATGGCTTGAGAGAGGCGGTGTGAGGTGGTAGAAGAACTCAGAGATGTCACTCACAGATTTTTCCAAACTCAGTGCAGGACTCTGGAAAAGTCATGTATACCCACCCCAAGTCCTAAACTTCTTCAACTGTAAGACGAAAATAATAATAATAATAATAATAATAATTATTATTATTATTATTATTTTGGTACTGGAGATTGCACTCAGGAGCACTCAACCATTGAGCCACATCCCCAGCCCTATTTTGTGTTTTATGTAGAGACAGGGTCTCACTAAGTTGCTTAGCGCCTCGCCACTGCTGAGGCTGGCTTTCAACTCGCGATTCTCCTGTCTCAGCCTCCCTAAGTGCTGGGATTACAAGCTTGTGCCACAGTGCCCGGCTCGGAAATTAGTAATAGGTCACCATAAATTATTGAGATTAAATGTACAGCACACATCACATTTAATGAGGTGCACGGAAATTATCCAGAAAATATTATCTTTATTATTAGCTGCTAGCATACCTGCTTTCTTACCCTCTGCTGCACTATTTGCTCTATGCTCCTTTATGCATCAAAAATGATTTATTTCAGATCTCCTGACAGAGAGAGAGGAGAGAGAGAGATTGAGATTATTGATCTAGACTTTAAGACAAATAAAAGCAATTTAAACCTAAAACAAGACAAGAAAAAGCCGTTTCTTGCCAAGGAAGATGCAAGTAATGACTGCTTGGCAGATGCCAGCCCTGTGGGCTTGCTTTGACACTGTCAGCCAAGCTTCATTTAAGCCTAATCTGATTGTTCTGACCCCAGAGAAGTTGTCTAGAAACTGGGCGGGGTTAACAAAAGATACCGCATGGTTCCCTGTGGCTGCTTGGACCCTCAGGCTTATCACACATCTGATGTGTCCAGACACAATTTAGATCACCTGAATCCTAAAATGTCAACCAGAAGCCAGAACATTGGGACAGCAATGTCACATAGATGCTCCTATGTCTCTAAAGGAGACGATATCTTCTAGAATCTAAAAAACACAGAGCATTTAAAAGGAGAGGCCCTGAGAATTCTGTGTTCACAAATCAGCACCCACAGCAGGTAACTTGTCTTTAGTCCCTTATCTATTTTAAATGACAAACCTCTTTTTATTACTTTTCTCTACTTGAATCAAGAGGAAATTTGAGTCTAGGATGGCAAAAAGATTTCAGCTCACATGTCAGCTCCCATCAATTTCCCTGAATTGATAAAGGTTCCCAGACTGATCTTAAAAAAAAAATCATGCCATAATCAATTAACAATGTCTGCCATGGACAACAGTCAGAAGCAGGAGGTCTGACTGCCTACATATTTGTCGGTGGTTATAACAGAGAGTATAGGAGGGAAAAATTTTAGGTTATCTATTGTACTCTTCATCCTTCCTTTTCTATAGGCCTTGAATTTTTATTTATCTCATCATATATTTTATTTTTTGTGGTGGCTAGAATAGTTGCAGGTCATTGCTCCAGGTTGCTCCTTATCCTATATGAGAGGAGAAGATAAATCGCCACATAGATCATGGGCCAGACATGTTTTATTTCTTTCTCCTCATGGAGAATGATCCCCTGGCCAAACATGTCCTTCCCAGGACACAAGACCAGAGCTGCTGCAGAAACCCATTACAACCTTTTGTTTGATTTCTTTAAAGTAAAGATATCACAGACTGTGAAACCTAGGTGAGGCTTGCCAATCTAGGGAGATCTGATTTTATAGATGAGGAAACTGAGGCTTAAAGGAAGGAAATGGTTTGTCCAAGGTAATAAGGGAAATTTAGTCTTTCCACAATGCCTGCATTACTCTTTCTGCAACTTTCTTTCCTCAGTTATGGTATCAAATTTGCCAGCCAGAAATCTTTTGAAAAATAACAACTAAACAAATGGCCATGAGGCCTACTGCGATCTTAACTCAGAAAAAGCAACATGAATGCAAAGTGATAATGACTAACTTATGTCTCAAAGGCACGCAACAAAGAGTGACAGGAAGATTTGAAACAGTGGTGGTAATATTATTCTAGTAAGGAGCCTCTGCATTTCCTAATCACATCAAAAGTCACATCAGAAATCTTTCCCTAAGACCTGAAATGGAACATAGTCTTTTATTTGTAATATCTGCTAGAGACAATATATGAATATATTGATAGTTTTCCATTTTGATAATTTTGCATTTGCATTGAGTCCCTACTCTGGGCTAGGTATGTTTCTAGGAGTCAGTAATATACAGATGATAAAGTGTAATATAAGCTTTGCAAATCTCACTCTGGTTAGAGAGGAAAAAAATAATGTATGGGGCAATATAAATGGAATTATAAATGTGTATATAAGGTATAATCCTGGCAGAGGAAGAAGGTTGCAGGAGATTTTTCACAGAAACAACATCTGAGCCCAGCTTAGAAGGATAAAAAGGAGTTCATTACTAGCTCTCATATACTAATCCATTCAATAAACTTAGTAGCCTACCCGAGGCACGCCAATCACCATGTTAGGCACTGGAGATGGAGAGAGATGTCAGACAGGGTTCCTGACCTCTCAGAGCTCAGAGACTAGACAAAAGGCTCTTATATAAACAACAAAAAAATTACCTTACAATGTGTTGAAAACAGCAGTCTGTGAGCATAACAAGTACAGTCACAGGAAAGGGGTGAGGACTTGGCCATTCGTCCTCCATGTTTTCAGTGGTCCTTTTCAGTAAGTGCTTATGGATCATCATGACCACACTAGAGCATCAATGGCAGAGCAACTGTTTATAAGAGAAGTAGAGAGAAGATAAACTGAAATACTGACTGAAGCTCAGCTACCAACTTCCATTTAACAAAACTTCTTGAGTACCTGCCTTGTATTAGGCACTATGCTAATTTTGAAGGCTACAAGAGAAATAAATGCCAACAAGTTAACAAAATAGATGATGGAATTGGCCTTCATGGGTTCAAATTCTAGTTCCCCAACCCACCAGCTACAGGATCGTGGACAAGGTGTTCAATCTCTCTGTAATTCAGTGTTTTCATTTAGAAAAAGCAGATGAAAAAATAACTCTTGTCATTGTGATATAAAAAACGCCATACAAGCAAAGTTCTTAACTTATTCTCTGGCACGTAGTAACTGCTCAATAAAAACACAAGTAAGGAAGACGACGATAATGATGCTGACAGGCTTGTGGGAGTTCAGAGGAGCTTCCTTAGAAGAGACATCTGAATTAAGACCCCAGGGATACGTAGAAATTAGTCAGAAAAAGAGGGTGTCAACATGCAGATTACATTTTGCTGCCTTTGTTTCATCTATCACATTTTTCTTTGCTCAAAAAGTTTAAAGTATTATAAGTCACAGATATAATTTTACTCGTATATGCTTAAGAATGAATCTTTTTAAAATATGGGTTTAGAGGGTTTTTTTTAAACAAGATTCACCTTATTCCTTTTCCTCTGCCCTGGTGCTAACAGGAGATTATGCCCAGATGGACTCCCCTTAGCCTGGTGGTGGTTGAGTGAGTAAACACTGAGTTTCAGTTGTCACTACAACATGACCTCATCCTTTTTCACGAATACAGGTGGTTTTGTGAACCAACCATTGCCTCACATCACAGAGCACCTAATGTCTATATTTAATAATGCTTATGTTCACCAGGGCACTCACTCTTCTCAAGCACTCGTGGAATATTCTCAGGAAATAAAGAATTAAAATCATCAAGCTAGAGCAATCCATGAGTGCCCATGTTTATAGCAGCACGAGTCACAATAGCCAAACTATAGAACCAGCTTAGGTGTCCATCAACAGATGAATGGATAAAGGAAATGTGGTATATATACACAGTGGAGTGTTATTCAGCCATAAAGAAAATGAAATTATGTCATTTGCAGGAGAATGGATGGAACTAGAGACCATTATATTAAGCAAAATAAGCCAAAGTCAAGATTAAGCTCGTATCATATGTTTTCTCTCATATGTGGAAGCTAGAGAGGATAAAGAAAAACAAAAGGGGGAGGAGAAGAATCTCGTGAAAATCAAGGGGACATCAATAAGAGGAAAGGAGCCAGGGAGAAGGAGGAAGGAAAGGAAAGGGAAGGGCTGGGGAGTGATACTGGCCAAATTATACTGTTATATTGTGTGCATGTACAAATACGTAACAACAAATTCCACCATTACGTACAATTATAATCCACCAATAAAAGTGTTGAAAAAATATTCTCCAGGATTGATCATATGCAAGGCCATAAGTCTTAATATATTTAAAAGTATTGAATCATGAGAAGCATGTTCTCCAAACACAACAGAAATAGGTTAGAAATCAAAAACAGAAAGAACAGTAGGAAATCCACATTTGGAAACTAAACACACATTTCTAAACAACTCATAGATCAAAGAAGAAGCCACCCAGGAAAATGGAACTGAAGGAAAACGGAAACACAGAGAAGTTTATGGGAGGCAGCTAAAGCAATGCTTAGAGGTGAATGTATATTTTTGGATTCCTATAACCTAAAAACAAAACAAAAAAAAAAAAAAACCAAAAAGTAGAAAACAAATGACAAGATACTGAGAGTGGGGGGACAGGTAGGTACAGGGAGGATGGACACAATAAACACACCCTATACGTGTGTATGGAAATACCATAGTGAATTCCATCAATTTGTACAATAGATTTTAAGAATTCTAATTTTAAAGAGGAAGTAATAAAAAAAAAGGAAGGGAGTTATTTTATATTAAAAGAGACTTGGGATCCTTAACACCAAAATTCAATGCATGTTCCTTGTTTAGTTCCTGGTTTTAATAAACCAGATATGAAAGAAATTTGGGGCAGAAAGGGACTGGATATTAGATGATAATACCAATGACTAAAATTTTGTCCAATGTGATAATAATACTGTGTTACATAAGGAGTGGTTCCAAGCTATTAGAGATGGGTATTTATTGTACTGTTTCCATTTTCCAATTTTTTTCAAATATTTCATCATTTAAAAATTTTGTGATGCTGGGTGCAGTGGCTCATGCCTATAATCCTAGTGGCTTAGAAAGCTGAGGCAGGAGGATCACAAGTTCAAAGCCAGCTTTAGCAATTTAGTGAGGCCCTAGGCAACTCAATGAGACCCTGTTTCTAAATAAAATATAGAAAAGGGCTGAGGATGTGGCTCAGTGGTTAAGTGCCCCTGGGTTCCATGACCAGTACCCTGCCTCCCCTCAAAAAAGTTTTCTGAGAAGAGAATGGAGACAGGGGTGAAAAGGAGCAGGATGGAATTTTTCTAATGCTTTTTGCTATCATAAAAGATGAATTGCTGTGCAAGACATGAAAGATAAAATCATGAAATAATATAAAATATAAAGCTCAACAAGCATAAATGGACTGTATTTTTTAAAAATCAGTAACCAAAATTATCCCTTCAAGAATCTGGAAAATAGGGCTGGGGCTGTAGCTCAGGGGTAGAGCGCTTGCCAGGCATGTGTGAGGCACTGGGTTCGATTCTCAGCACCACATATAAATAAATAGATAAAATAAAAACATCCAATCTGGAAAATTATAAACAGACTAATCCCAAACTAAGAAGAAGAGAAGAAATAAAAAATAGAATGGAAATCCATGGAATAGGAAACAGGAAAAAAAGGAAATTAATGAAATCATAAGCAGATTTTTAAAAAGATCAGCAAAACTGACAAATCTAACTAACCATTCCCACCACTCTTATGTATCATCATCCACTAATCAGAGAGAACATTCAGCATTTGGTTTTTTGGGATTGGCTTTCTTCACTTAGCATAATTTTCTCCAATTCCATTCATTTGCCTTCAAATGCCATAATTTTATTCTCTTTTATTGCTGAATAATATTCCATTGTGTATATGTACCACAGTTTCTTTATCCATTCATCTATTGAAGGGCATCTGTCTTGCTTCCACAGTTTTGCAATTGTGAATTGTGCTGCTATAAACATTGAAGTGGCTGCTTTACTGTAGTGTGCTGTTTTTAAGTCTTTAGGGTATAGGCCAAGGAGTGGGATAGCTGGGTCAAATGGTGGTTCCATTCCAAGTTTTTTAAGAAATCTCCATACTGCTTTCCGGATTGATTGCACCAGTTTGCAATCTCACCAGCAATGTTTGAGTGTACCTTTTTCTCCACATCCTCGCCAGCACTTATTGTTACTGGTACACATAAGGGGGGTGGGAATGGGGAATATAGGAGAAATGGAGGAACTCTGGATGCGGCAGAGGGGATATGGAAGGAGGGAAAGGGGAATGGGTACAGTAAAGATGGTTGATTGAGATCGTCATCACTACCCTTGGTGCATGTATGAAGACACAAATGGTGTGACTCTATCTGGTTTGCAACCAGAGAAATGGAAAAATTGAGCTCTATATATGTACTATGACTTGAAATGCATTTAAATAAATTATTAAAAAAATCTAACTAACAAAGGAAAAAGCTGCATATCATCAAAATCAGAAGTGAAAAAGAGATACCACCAATGCCACCAAATTTAAAAAAAGAGATTATATGAATAAATTTGTATCAACTAATAACTTAAATGAAATACACAATTTCCTAGAAAGATCCAAGAAGAAACAGAAAATGTGAATAGGTCCATAACAAGTGAAGAAATTGAATTAGTAATTTAAAAATCTTCTGCACATGCACACACACAAAAGTTCAGGCTTAGATGGCCTCACTGGTGAATTCTATTAAATAATAGCAACAATGCACTCATCTCCCAGAAAATATAGAAGAAAGGACGCTTCCTAACTCATTCTTTGAGACCATTAATACTCTGATTCCCAAACCAAAGAAATCACACAAAAAGAAAATAACAACCCATATCCCTCATATCTGGATATGAGAATCCTCAACAAAATATTTTAAAAATAGCAGGGTGTGGTGGCACACACTTGCAATCCCAGTGACTCAGGAGGCTGAGACAGGAGGATCACAAGTTCAACTTGTGATCAGCCGCTAGCAAGGCCCTAAGCAACTCAGTGAGATCCTGTCTCTAAATAAAATCTAAAAAGGGCTGGGGATGTGGCTCAGTAGTTAAGTGCTTAGTTCAATCCCTAGTACCAAAAAAAAAAAAAAATTAGCAAATAGATTCTAGTCTTATAAAAAGATTAGGCATCATAGTCACGTGAAATTTATCCTAGGAAACAAAATTGTTTTACCATTCAGGGGAGACAGCCTAACTCCTCCTTCCTGAGACAGTATCCCTTCATGAGTCTCGTCTGCTCCCCGTGTTTTTATTAATGTTTATTATTTTTATTAGTTTTTGGCCTATCTTTCCACAGTTGCCTTCACAAAGATAAATAGTGTATGCATATAAGGGGGTGTATGTGGTTTCTTTATTGTTACACAGTTATATATGCTGTTTGCCTCCTGCTATTTTCTCACAAGAGTATCAGATGTGCATTTCGAAAAGATCATGCTATCTCCCATATGCAGAAAAGATCAGAAGTGAATATTCCTGCTGGAGATAGGGAGGCCACTTAGGAGGCCTCGGCAGTCATCAGAATAAGTGATACTGATGGTGGCCTGGACTAGGATAGTGGCAGT
>CM053405.1:127579582-127642830 GCA_028644305.1 Xerus rutilus
CTCGCCACCCCAACTCCTACTAACACACACTTCGGGGAGCACCTCCAGTGAACTATTGCCTGGGAACTTTTGGCTTTACACTTGTAACTCTGGTCTACAGGTTTGGTCTATCATTTCTCAGATATTTGATGAAAACTATAAAGAGCTCAGCACTGTTTGGGGTGTTTTAGGGGCTACCATGGTAGGATGGGAGGAGTGAGGAGACCTGATTGGAGTCCCAGCTCTGATCTGGAACTTAAAACTGATTCATTGTCTTGGGGAAACCTTGATCTCTTTCAGACTCAATCTCCTCATCAAATGGGGCTATGGATAACATTCTCACCTCACCACTGAATTCAGCAGTGACCAGTACAAAATAGACCCAATAAGATACAGGACATGAGAACATTCTGTAAACTTCAAGGCACTAAATGATGTTAGCTATTATAAAAAATAATTTAAAGAATGATGTTAGATATATGGAAAGAGAGAGGGATAGCCTTAGGAGCACAACTTAATTTCATGCCTTGTGATGTCTGAATACAATAAATATTTTGATATCAAAATATTTAACAAAATATTAAAAATTAAGACAATTTACTCGTCTACCAAAATAGAAATTCTCACTTGTACCCCTTTTTGTTTGTTATTTCACCTAACAAACCATCTTAAAACTCAGTAGCATATTTATTTATCAATAGTTATTTCTTGTTCTTGTGTCTGGGGATTGACAGATTCAGCTGATGGAGGTCAGGCTTGGCTGGGTTTGAATCCAGGCTGTGGATGGGTCCAGGTCAGCTCTGCTTAGACACATGGAAATGAGATGACAGAAGAATAAGAGGACACTCTCAACCATACAAGCACATGTCCAGCCCCAATTCAGTCATGTCCATTATTATCCCATTGGCCAAAGCAAGTCACACAGAAAAGGCCAGCATTTTATTTTTTCATTCTTTCCGATCTTTTTCTGTTTTTGTTTTAAAGTGCTGGGATGGAACCCAGGGCCTCACACAGGCTCAGGCAAACACTCCAACACTGAGCTACACCAAAGCCCAACATGAATGGGTGGGGGAAGTAGATTCTCCCATGGACATGGAGTGGGTACAGAAAAAGGGAATATTTCCTCCTCAGTAATCTATCTACTAGTCTTCGTGCTCCTTCCATTTGCTTCTTCCATTTCAAGCAGGTAATCAGACTCAGAAGGAATGACTCCCTCAGGGATCACTCCGTGTGGGGAAGTAGGAGGAAGTAGAAATTGACTGAAGACAACAGCTCTCCCACTTTTTCAGAAAAGCCTGAGACGACTGAAGGAACTACCTTTGAGGTCAACGGGAAGTGAGAGAATGGCTTTGAAGCTAACCAGAAGAGAAAACAAGAGAGGTGGTACGATTTTTAAAAAGCTCAGCATTGGGAAGGAGAAATCATAGTCAAAACATAGCTTCTAAATGCAGAGCTGCATGGTTGTAAAAATATACATACATACATTTATGTATATATATCCCAGCCCCATAGGGTACTCAAAATTGAGCCCCACTACCTATAGGGGCCACTGTGCCCCAAGCCATGAGCACATAGCAGGCCACCATGGCAGCCTGGGATGTGAAGCCCTACTACTGCTCTCTGGACATTTTACCTATAATTCCTGGGTTGAGATGGAGCCCTGGGAAGGTACAGGATCCCTTCACAGCTGAGGTTGAACCTCCTGCTTATTTGACACTCTAAGACCTATTAAGTT
The DNA here is from genome assembly GCA_028644305.1 of Xerus rutilus. Classification (NCBI taxonomy): domain Eukaryota; kingdom Metazoa; phylum Chordata; class Mammalia; order Rodentia; family Sciuridae; genus Xerus; species Xerus rutilus. Next base: position 127,581,297 of record CM053405.1, read on the forward strand.
TCTCTCTAACAATAAAGATGACAAATCTTGTACACTGCCTCTATGGCTTAATACACGGAGTTTTATGCTATATTATTTTTCTACTATAAATGATGTCATGGCCTTTTTGAGTGATGTGAAATTAGTTGCCAGATGTAGCAAACATGAAAGGAGGATGTCCAGTTAGATTTGCATTCCAGATAAATAACAAATCAGTGTTTTTTTTGTATCTGAGACACACACACAAAAAGAAATTCTCCCTATTTCTGAAACGCACATTTAACTAGATGATCTGGCAACTTCATATAGGGTTTTCTAAGCTTAAAACATATTTTTGATCAGTGAAGGATAACTTTTGACCACCTGGCCATTTCTGGGTTGTTCTATAGCTTTACAACATACAATCTGAGGACTGGGGTTACTCCAGAGTCATCTCGAAAGAAATAAAAGGCAGACTTCCCACTGGGGACAGTGGAGGGGTGCCAAGCTCTTTCATCCCTAGTGAATCAAGGGGTTCACCCACAACGTCTCTATTTGGAAGACACGTCAGCAGGAATTCTCACATCCAGTCTGCTTCTCCCCTGACCTTACTAATTTAAGATGGTTTCCAAGATTTTCAGGACATAACTGGGTAATCTAATAAAGGTAGATTAAATTACAGCTGAGTATTTTCAGATCTAAACATGGGAAAAATGTATCCTGTTTCAAAAAACGATAAACTGCTCCATACTTGTTCTGTTTTTCTTTTATCTGGGAACTGGTCAAACAGGAACTATCTCGGGTTATTGTATGTGAAAGTTCTCACAGCTGTGTTGGTTCTTCTAACAAAAAAAGAGAGAGAGAAAGAAGAAGAAGGAAAAGAAAAAAAAATCTCAAGTTCACAAAATTCTATTTTTATCATCTCTGGAAGATGTAAAGAACCTAAACTACAATTTCAAAGAGGTATTTTATTTTAAAAACTATGCTGATCTTTTACCACTATTATTACTACAAACACACACACACACACACACACACACACACACACACACTTTAAAAGGCTGTCCAAATGAGAAATGCTGCCTACCAAATCACTTAGGTAATTCTGCAAGAAGAGAGAGGGAAGGAGGATGGGAGGGAGGGAGGGAGGGAGAGAGAGAGAGAGAGAGAGAGAGAGAGGGAGATGGATTTAAACCAAATGAAATATTGGCCCTGTTGGGTCTATGGGTCTAGTTCAAAAGGTTTAGAATATCAGTTGGGTGAACTCCAGTTTTGGGTGACATTGTAGGTTGAGTCTCAAGAGAGAAAATGAAGTTCTTTCTTACTTTGCCTCGTTAACCTCACTTCCCTTTATTTATTTATTGTTTGGCAACATTAGCTTTTTCTGGTGGTCTAATGCAATCAAGCACATGTCTAGTAGAGTTTGTTTGCTTAAAACTTTTGGGTGCTTCTTGGCATTTTGTCATGAGCAGAGTGTGATCAGTATGACCCATGACAAGTCACATAGGGTTGAGCAGAAGATCACTGGAAGTGTAACTGATTCTCTTTTGGGTTCCTTTTGAGAATGTTTTTCCCCTTTTTGCCTCAGCAAATGAATTTAGAGCTTCCCAGAATGCAGAAGATTTTTTTTTTTTGGTACTGGAGATTAAATTCAGGGACACTCGACCTCTGAGCCACATCCCCAGCCCAATTTTGTGTTTTATGTAGGGACAGGGTCTCACTGAGTTGCTTAGAGCCTCGTCGTTGCTGAGGCTGGCTTTGAACTCACGACTCTCCTGTCTCAGCCTCCCTAAGTGCTGGGATTACCAGAAGGCAGAAGATTTAAGATGAGGCGCTCGGAACTCCTGAAAGCATAAGCAGCTTTCCTGAATTCAAACAATGCACATCCTAATCTGTTGGCTGACACTGACCTTGCCATGCTTTAGGAATAAAGTATTTGAAAACAAAGTGAGACTATATACAAGAAAAAGCAGCAACAACTTTGAGGAGTATAAACGTCCAGAGAACAAACTAATTCAAGCATTCTAGAACTCTTTAGGAACATCTCTTAATCCAGTATACAAATTACAGATAATTCTAAGAGGTTTATTTTTAAAGTTACTAAAAAAGTATTTTAAATGAAATCGGTAAGCCCCCTCCCAACACCTCCACTCCACAAATACATTCCTCATATCCAAAATGTTTTCAAAGAGCAGAAGGAATGTCTTGTGTGATTTTATTTTATACTCAGCCCGATATCCTAAAGTTGTTGGAAGTTTAGACTTTTAAATTCAGCCACATACAAATTTCAAGCTACACAGGACCACAGTCCCTTGATTTCTCAGATGAATAAACTGAGATTCAGAGAGGCAAGGTGAAATAACTTGACCAAGGTTCACAATTCATGGATGTGGGACCAAAACTCAAATCTCCTACTCTTGGGTCAGAGCATAAAAGGAATTAAGCTCATAATAGTGTCCCCCAAGTCCTCAGAGCAATCCATGTCACCCAGAATGGCTGACCTCTAGCCATTCCCCAGTCCTTACTTGGCAAGAACAAGAACTTGGACACCGAAAAGATGTCAAATAATCCTAGGGCTGAAACAAAAAGATTTCCTGCCTAACTCTTAATTACCCATAAAAGTTCTGAGACAATCCCATTTCCTTATGCATTTAAAGCTGATTTGCATTGTTTGAGGGCCCTTACATTTTATGTGTCCTCCTTTCCTTCCATCAAAAACGAGATCTTTGTTAATTTAGGTTTAAACTATGTGGTTTTCTGAGCTTTCTCAAGAGTCCTGCACACCTGAACTAGAAATCAAGGAACTGTGGTCCTGTGTAGCTTGCTGAGACCATTAGTCAACATTTTACCACCTCCTTTCCAACTCCACAAGAACATCCACAGTCCCCTTTCAGTCTTCTTTTATGACAACCACTGTAAAATCTGACTCTGAATTGACAAAAAAAAATGTATAAACATCCTGGGAGTAATTACTCCTGGGATCTATCTGCCTAGCCATGCTAATAAAGTATGAGACTTCCTTCTGTTCATCAGCTTTAGTTGGGGTGAAGTGCATCTGATTAACACTGCAACTCGGCAGCCCGAATCCTTCATCTCATCATCAAAAATAAAATAAAGGGATACAGAGTGCCTCCATGACCTTTTGTCTCTTCTTATCTACCATGGCTGGCCAGATTAGCAGCCAAGCCGGGGAGTGGAAGGGGCTGACATTCTGTTCTGTGTTTTGCCGAAACTAATTTCCTTTCCAGCTTTCAAGACCTCGCAGCCACCGGGCCTTCTTGGCAGCACTGGCTCTTTGGCCAAATAATGAATGTCAGGGGCTTTCTCGTCTTGGAAAGGAATGTGCCGTTTCGTTGGTCTACAGCAGGTTCCAGGGGACCCAAACACCAGGTCAGAGCCCCATTTGTGCTGGCTGTTGACTGGTGGCAATGACAACTGGCCAGGATCAACACTGAGACTTAGGCATGGTGCCTCTTAAGCAAGCCTTTCCTTTTTTTTTTTTTTTTTTTTTGAAAGAAAAGAGGATACTCTGGTTAGGGAAATAGGTTCTCGTGAGAGAAAGAGAAAGGGCCAGGAGTCAACAAAAATAAGTTATAAAATCTGGAAAATATTAGGTCCCTTAGGACCTCAAGATGCCCTTAAAGCCCTTGTATGGTTGACATCTGTCTCATTTTCCAGCTTCCTCCCCTGTCACATTTCTGAACACTCTGTGCACCCAATTTTATTTCGGCATGACATTTCCTCCATCCACAGGGCCTTTGCTCGGGTTATCATTCCTTCTGGAACTTCCTCCATTCCACCACTATCCATTCTCCCCTCCCCATTATCTAGATAACTCCACACTCAACACTCAGGTTTGATTCAAAGACTCCTTCCTCAGGGTCCCTTCTCCGGCCTTTCAAGCTAGGCCAGGCCCACCTGTGTACTGATTCAGCACAAAGGCTGCTCTTGGAATGCTACATTTATTCGTAGGGTCATTTGAATAATATCTGTTCCTTTCATGTGACAGTAGTCTCCATGAAGCAGGCTCCTGCATCTTGTTTCCAGGGCAGCTGCCACACCCAGCCCACTTCAGAGCACCAAGAGAGACACACTGAGGGGGAATCACGAGCAGCAATTTTAACCAAGGAGAAGACCAGGCCCCAGGGCTGTTAAACCCAAGGTCACAAAGCTAATTAGTTAGTGGTGGCACAGGGGCTACAAACTAGGCCACGCGGCCTCTAACCCCGAGTTCTCATGATGTTAGGCAGGTAGACCAGAGGGCTTGGGTTGTGATTTGGCCAACTTACATAACTTCTCTTAGTTTCATTTTCCTCTTCTATAAAATGGGTTGAATAACACTCTCACATCATAAATATAACTAATGTAATACTGATCAACTACTGTTATTCTAGGAATCTGTGATAATTCAGACAAGAATTTGGCAGGTGTTGAACTTTTCAAAACCTATGAAGAGCCCTAAGCTCCCGAGAGCTGGGTAGAACTTATCTGAGGTGACAGGAAAAGAAGGAAGAAAGATTTAGAACGCAAATGGACAGTGTTCACAGTTTAAAGAGACTAAGAGGACAAATTGTTTTAGAAATGTCAAATTAGGCATTTTTAGAAGCATTTATTTACAGACAGTCCTGTTATGATAATTACAAATAGTTCCTCTCTATTCATCAGAGTAGGATCCCTAAGGGTTTCTCAGTACATATATTTATTAGCCTGTTTCCAATTAGTATTGGTGCTTAAAAGTAACAAAACTGCATTTTCCTTAAAATCTTTCATAACTGATGGTCTTACTGGTTCCAGCAAGCCCGTCCTTCCCAAGGCTGCCATTTCTCTGGTGTCTTATATCGAGCAAGCTCCTCCATGCCTCCAAACCTCTGCCAGAAGCACCTCCCCAGGTCTTCACGAGGCACTTTCCTTCTTATCAATGGGGACCCAAGGCAAGTTCATTCTTCAGTGAGCAATTTTCTAAAAGAGCCCCTTCTCCCTCCCTCACATGACAGCCCTTGGCTTGGTTTAAATCCTTCCATAGTTTCCACCACTGTGTTGTGATTACTCATGTGGGTCTACGTGTTGAATGCCTGTCTCTGCCCTGCAGGCTGGAGTCTTCCGGAGATGTCAGAGCTCTCTGTTTTGAGCATCTGGTACATCATAGAGGCTCAGAAATTATTTCTTGAATGAAGTGTGCAGTTTCTAGAACAATTTGATTGGGTTAGGAAAAGCTGATTAGAGAGCTAATCCTGAGAGAACCAAACAAATAAACAAAGCCCTAAACCTCTTTAGCAGGAGAGCTCTTTCTTTCATAAATAGTGCACATTTTCAGCATTTTTACAGGAAATCAGCTACAATATTGGCAAACATTGGCTAATCGAGGAGAAGAGAACTATTTAAAGGATGGTTCAAATTGATTAATGTTTTAATGAAACACCAACAAATCTTTCCTTTCTTTGTATTCCAACCCACCAATTGCACCACCCTTTAGGAAAGCTTTAACCTAGACACACTGGTACCAAATGCCTTGCTTGTGAAATTAATATGAGCTGGAAGAAAGCAGTAATGATGTCATTCATATGGGAGCAAAAATTCCAGGCTCAATAAATATTAAACCAATCATCCAGAAAAGCTAATATAAACAGTGCATTGTTGTTGACTAATTTATTTAAGATTCTCCGTCTGATTTATGCTCAAAGGAGCCCCTTGGAAAGTTCATTATTTGATGATGAACAGGGTGACGCCACCTCGTACTGATGAGGAAACTCAGTGATCCACAAAGATTCCATGCCTTGTTCAAGGAAGTGAACCAGGCCAGCTGGGAAAGGAGAATTCCATTTCCTCCTGCTCTCTCCACCTGTCTACCCTCTGTCTCCTTGCCCTGGATTATCCCTTCTCAGTTTTAAAATTTTCTCTTTTCTTTAATCTCTACTCCCCTTCTCTACTTTTCCTTTAAAAACTGTCTCTCTGTTATTGCTCAGATCTATAATTTGGGGGTAGCTGGAGAAGGAAAAGGTGATTCTAGTCCTAAAAATGACACATATAAGCTCCTAAGGCTCCCAAGCTCAGATATCTATAGAGACTGTGTAGACAATTTGAGTTAGTGACTTGGTCAGTGTCACCTCTATAGTGAGGACTGTGGTAAACTGGAGTTGGCAAGTGCCCCTCCCCTCTACAGGGGGTAGCTACGACCCAGCTCCATACGAAGAAGAGGGGAACCCAGAAACATCAGATCTTTCAAGCAAGAAATCTGGGTTTTTGTGGGAAATTGCCCCAATTTTTAAAACCCTGTTGGACCCCCAAATTAGTGTTTGACAGGATTCAGCCCACAGGCTGGTAGCTTATAACCCCAGATCCTAACCATGCCTGGATCAAGAGTCCTTGTCAATAGCTGACCCCCTACAACCTCCTGGGAACTCATCTTCCTTTGTTACCGTCCAACGCCACCCCCCCCCACCTCCCTACCCCCATCCAGCTTTCATTCCTTTGGGTTTGTTTCTGTTCTGTTGAGTTATGGTTTTAAGTTCACTCCCTCCCTCTTTTTTGCTCTGGATCTGGCCTATTCCTCCCCCTTCACTGCTGATGTTTTTGGAATTGGGTCTCCCTGCAAGGCCCATACAGAGTGGGTGGAAAGAAAACAGGTGCGGCCTGAAGGGCAAGGACTCATTCCTCAGGCTCCTGCCAGGCCCAGTGGGTGTGTGGGAGGAGGAGGAGGAAAAGAAAGATGGGGGAGACTCTCTAATGCTTTCCAAAGCCGAAATCCTGGCCAAGGTGGTGAGACCGGATGTCTCACCAGCCACATCTAGTCAGCCACTCTGCAGCCAGGCTGGTAACTAGGAGGGGCAGTGGGCTTCAGCCACTGCTATGTCTCCACCCCAGGGCACTGCGGGTGGCTTGTCTTCCAGGAATAGGGAGGGACGTTACCCGGTTCCCCATAATGCAGAGGTGACAGTCTCCATGGGAGGACAGACTCTCCAAGTGTTATACCTGTCCTGTGCCATTTAATTTTGACATAACTCCATGAAGCAGGAGTTACAACGAGCTCCACTTTATAGATAGGGAAATAGAGGTGCAGAAATGTTAAATGCTGGCTTGAAGGTCATAAATGCACCCTTCTCAAGATTACCGTGGAAACTAAATGGGATTCTGCACATGCTCCATTAATGAGATGTGCATTTTAATTTTAAACCAATTAGCACAAAGCTATTAACAGCAAATAACATGTTAATATATTACCCTTCCCAGGGGACTCATTCACTCAATAAATATTGATTGAGCATCTGCTATTGCACCCTAGATGTACAAATGTGCATAGGAGGTTCTAGAATCCCATGATTCTGTCCAAGGTGGCATGGTGACAGAAAGACAAAGAGGGCCTCTCTTCTCCTGCCAAAGGGCCCTAAACTGACCACACTGCTTGGTCTTATTTTACGCTGGGCTGTACCTTCCAGACAAGGCAGAATTCAGTGAGAAGATCTCTTCCTTTGCAAGACTCTGTTAGGCTTTCTGTCAGCTCCGTTCGTGCTTCTTGAGTGACTGATAAATATGTAGGCCTTTGTTCTCCTCAACACCACCTCACTGCATTTGCTGCCTGAATCAACGCCCCTTTCTGCCGCCCCTTCCTCCTCTCATTCCTATTCATGGGCTTCAGAGCCAAGAATGTAAGTCACCTTGACTTAATTGTAAGTGGCAAGCTCTGGGAGAAGCCCTGGGTGAAGCTGCTTTCCTTCTCTTCTCATGAGACAATTCTTTTCTTCTTGTCTGAGTCATTTCAAGGTCATCCTGGAAGTGATGGGTGGTATGATAGCATGTATGGGAAGGCCCTTGGATTCAGGCCGCGGGTGCTGGTCAGTTGGAAACGTGACTTTTTGGGGGAGGGGAGGGGAAAATTGCTGAACTAGAAAGACTGGCCAAAATGTTCTCACTGCAATGTTTAATTGATCTTAGATATTCAAATAGACCTATAATAATGTAGGATGCTCTAGGTAAAGTCAGGCTCTTTCACAAGCAGAGTGGGTATCTGTCTTTGTGGTGTGCTTTCTACCTTTTGCCCATTGTCTGATACCAAAAAGTGTCCCCACATTATCATCATTTTGGGAAACTGAATTCCTGTTATAAAATGCAATGTCATTACAGAAACCTCTGCTTTAAGGATCCTTAGATCAGGAGTGAATGCACCTTGGGATTGCATGAGAAAACTTTCACCATGATGTGAAGCTGGCAGTTGCCAGGGGTCATAAATAAAATAGGACTGCTGGGAACGAGCAAGGAGAAAACATTAGATTAAGTCTCCTGAGGGAGGGAAAGCATTTGTCTTTTTCCCTGTTACATCCCTGGCATATGCCTAGTCTTCTCCTTTAAGCTGACCCTCTCTGACAAACAAGGAATGAACAAGCCTTGGCTTTGGATGAAGCAAAGTAAAAAGGAGTTCTGGGATGGGCCTCCTGCTCTCTGGTGTAAGGGGGAACCCAACTTACCACGATGCGTTGAGTGAGCACAGGCATCGCCTGTGAGATGGCTGCGCCTTAGAGAAAGAGGCCCAGTACATGTGCCTGGAAGAGGCAGAGAAGGTAAGGGAGGAGGGCCAGGCACTGGGACCAGCTTCCATTCTTCTGGCATTATTCATATTTGTGGGACTCCTGCTAAGAGAAGCCATCTCCTTAGTGACCGTGAGAATAGGCTTTGGCATCAGAGAGACATAACCTTGACTCCTGATCCTCTTGCTTACCAGCTATGTGACCCTGAAAACATGGCTTTATTTCTTTGCTTCAGTTTCCAATATGTTGAACCAAGATTGACAGGTCAGAACAACACTGTTTTCAAAACACATGCCAGTGCTGACTCGGTGTCAACCACGTAGCGCTCAATAAAATGATAGTGGTGATGTGGATGATGGAGAAAAGGATGAGAAGCACCTAATTATAAGGAGCTGTTTTCACAAATGTCAGCACCATCTCCATTTGGTGTGTTGGTGAGGGAATGACTCACGCTGAGGGTCTAGACTCTGGGCGAGTTACTCATTTTCCTCTTCTGTAAAATGAATGTAATAATTGTACTTATGGGATTTGAAAGAGGATGCATTAATTCATTAACTATTTACTAAGCAAATATTTTGTGCCAGGAACTAGCTTGTGAACTTAGAACACATGTGTGAACAAAACAGACAAATCTGCTAGTCCTGTGAACCAATACGTAAACCTTTTGGAACCAAGCTTGGCACTCAGTCAGCTCTCAAGCTCAGCACCTTGTAAGGTTCAGAGATGGAAAAATAGCACCTACACAGACTTAGATCCCAGCTTTACCATATCCCAGCCTTAGAACTCGGATGAGTTCTTAACCTCTCTGGTTCTCAGTCTTTCCTAGCCATAAAAATGCAGTAGTAATTCCTTTCCCAAAGGTTGTGTAGTAGCAGAAGCAAAGCACTTGTTAACCGTTAAGCATCTGTGCATGTGGGCTCCTGTGTTAGTTTCCTAGGGCTTTCAAAACACAAGTGGAGACTGAAAACAGCAGAGATTTATTCTCTCACAGATCTAGAGGCTACACGTCTGAAATCAAAGTGTCACCAGGATCCATTCCTCTTGGAGGCTCTTAGGGAGCATCTATTCTGTTCCTCTCTCCTAGCTTCTGGTGGTTTCTCCTTGGCATTCTTTTGACTAGCAGGTGAATCCCGTCTCTGCCTCCATCTTCACCTCATGGTGATCTACCTATAGAATGTCTGCACACCCTCTTCTGTTTTTATAAGGATACATGTCACTGGATTTAGGGCCCATCCTAATCCAGAATGACCTCATCTTAATTGTATCTGCAAAGACCCTAATTCCAAGTAAGATTCCTCATTGTGAACTTTTAGAGCTACATTAATTTGGCAGGACACTATTCTCCTTGTTACAGTTCATTTCTAACCCCTTCATTGCAAGGCTTCTGAGCAAAAACTTCTTTTTTGGATGCACCCTACTCTGTGGGCAGAACCTGGAATATCATGTCTTCCCTGCTCTGCCAAAAAGACCATGTTGCTTCTGTCAATACTTGCTGGTTTATCAACCACTAGGGAACCATTTTGCTAGTGAGGGAGGCAGATTGTGAGTTTTCTTATATGCATCTCCACCAAGAAATGAAGTATCACTCAGCTTGGGAAATGAATCCATTATTTCTAAGCTACTTGGTGATTTGTCTCCAGTGGTTGAGTAGCAATAACTCAAGGTACTAATGAGTCAATCAACCCATTAACCCTCCTATTTATATCTTCATTTCAGCTCAGTTCCTCTGGAGGCAAGATCTTAAATCAAGGAGGTGGTTTAATGGTGCCAGTGTCAAGTACTCATGGGTACTTGGAAAGGAGTTTGGAGAAAGAGAGAGCCCGTGGTCATTCAATTGAATTCCACTAACACTTCTTGAGCAGCTCCTACATCCAGGGCTCTGACCTAAGCATCCACATGGAGGCCTATGCAGAGTAGAACCCAATTCCTGCCTGTTGGGGATTTATAACAAAGTAACCACTCACAAATAAGAGTAAGGCGGACAGGGGATGTTATGAAAGACACATGAAGGGCAGAGCTTTCTTACATGTACTTCCACCATGGAGATGCAGAGGTTGATTTGGGTGATGCTGAACTGCAAGAGTAGATTGCAAATTCTTGTAGAAAGGCAGATACTAAAAGGTAGATAAGCAAGCAGCATTTCAGGTAGAGGTAAGTAGGAGTGCAGAGATGGGGAAGGCAGAGTACCCACCACAGCAGCATGCTATCTGATCTGGTCTGGCATCTGGAACATGTTGCTAGGCACTATGGGTGGTGAAGACCAAAGAACTAGACCAAGTCTTGATGGCAGATGACTTGGTCTGCCAGACTGAGGCTGTGAGGCCAGTTTTTTTTTTAAATTGATTTTTATTAGTAATACATTGATTCTTATTAGTAGAATGTGTTTTGATAAAATTATATATGCATAGATTATATCAAATTCTAATTAGGACCCCCTTTTTTTTGGTACTGAGGATTGAACTCAGGGGCCCTAAACTACGGAGCCACATACCCAGCCCTATTTTGTGTTTTATGTAGAGACAGGGTCTCACTGAGTTGCTTAGCTCCTCACTATTGCTGAGGCTGGCTTTGAACTCACAATTCTCCTGTCTCAGCCTCCCTAAGTGCTGGGATTACAAGTGTGCGCCACTGCACTTGGCAGGACCCCATTCTTTTTTTTTTTTTTTTAATATTTTTTTAGTTGTAGATGGACACAATGTCTTTATTTTATTGCTTTGTATGTGGTGCTGAGGATCAAACCCAGGGCCTCACGCATGTGAGGCAAGCGCTCTACCGCTGAGCTACAATCCCAGCCCCCAGGACCCCATTCTTATGGATGTACACAATGGTGGGATTCACTTAGGTTTTTTCACATATGTACATAGGAAAATCAAGTCAGATTCATTCCACTGTCTTTCCTATTCCCATCCCTCACTCCCTTTTTTCTTCCTTTCATTCCCCTTTGTCCAATGTACTCAATTTCTCTTCTTCCTCTCCCCCACTTTATTGTGGTTTGGCCTCCACATATCAACCAAAACATTCAACCTTTGATTTTGGGGGGATTGGCTTATTTCACTTAGCATGAGAGTCTCCAGATTCACCCATTTACTAGTAAATGTCATAAAGTCATTCTTTTTTATGGGTGAGTAATAGTCCACTGTGTATACATACCACGATTTCTTTATCTGTTCATCTGCTAAAGGCCACCTAGTTTGGTTCCATAGCTTAGCTATTGTGAACTGTGCTATAAACATCGATGTGGCAGCATCACCATAGTATACTGATTTTAAATCCTTTGGATATATGCCAAGGAATGGGAAAACTGGGTTAAAGGGTGGTCCCATTCCAGGTTTTTGAGGAATCTTCATACTGCTTTCCAGAGTGGTTGCACCAATTTGCAGTCCCACCAGCAGTTCACGAGTGTACCCTTTTCTGAGGCTGTGGTTTTATCCTGAAGCCAGCAGCTCATGTGTGAGAGGCAGGAACATTCCATGCTCTAAAACACTGGTCTGTCTGGCATCAGGCTGCTGCTTTTGCTCTGGAAATCCCATAATTTACTTAGCTTCTCTGAGCTCTAGTCTCCTTGTCTATAAAATGAGATGATACTAGTCCTATTTTATAGCATCCTCATGAAGATGTGGTAAAGCAACGCAGGCCACTTCCCGGATGGTGCACGCACACAGTAAGCATTTGATAGTTGCAATTATTGACTAGAGAGGTTTGAGCAGGACAATGGGAAAATCAGAGTTTTTTCTCAGGATGCTAGCTATGTGACTACCCAGACAAACTAGTTGACTAAATGAAGGAAACTGAAAGAAGACACAGGAAAGCCTACAAGAGGGACTGGTCTAGAGTTTGGAAATGAGTGACGTGAAGCTTGGGCTTAACAGCAAGAGTAGGGCTCACATGGGGCACTGCACTGGAAAGTTCTATGCACTTGCAACCATGAGAAGAATAGTTTGCTCTGCTGGTCTTAGAAAGTAGCTTCTCTTCTCAAGAGGGCAGAAAAGACTTCAGTTTCCACATGATCTCTCAGAAGCTAGTTAATTCAAAGGGAACCAGGATAAAGGCAGAAGCATGGACAGAGTCCTGGAGGTGGGACAGAATTCGTGGAACAACCAAGAGCATGCTCAGCAGTTGCACTTATCTTGCAGTGTTCTGCTGCCAACAGTAAAAGTGCCTGAGAGCGAGTGGACCCTGCCATGCTGCACGCATCCCATTTGACCAGAGCCCGCTGGCACTGCCCATCTCCTCTGCTCCTGCAGCTTTGACTTCATGCCCCTGCTTAAGTCTCATGCCCTTTTGGGAACTTTTCCAACAACCCCAGTCTATGCTAATCTCTCCCTTCTCTGAACACCAGAAAAACTGGAGGTCGATGCTCTCAGTTCAGCAGCTAGTTTTCCATTCATTTTCAAAGCAGGAGAAAATGAATGGAAAATTAGAATGACCTGTCTCATGTCAATTAAATGCAACAGCCTTGATCATGCATTCAGCACAGTACCTAGTGCCTACTCAGTGCACAAGAAATGATGGCTACCCTCCTGCTGCTTCTCCTGTTGCACATGGATATTATCATTCTCACTTGGACACATATGGTAGATGGCATCCTTGGGAACAATGCACTCCTGGAGACAGGGTTGCGTGGGCATTAGCTATTATGCCAACCCTTTCTCTCCCACTCAGGAAAACATCCTAGAGATCTAAATGAATGACATTATTAAGATCACCTTGAATCTACTTTAATTCATGTTTATTTTTTAAATCATCTGCCAACATTGGTACTTTAGCTTTATGAGTCACAAATTCCTTGTGGCACACCTCATAATACGTGATGACTCACCAATGTGCTGTGTCCCTGAAGGTAAGAACTTCTGCTGGAAGTATTGCCCTATGTTTTTTCTGCTTTCCCTGATAGACTGCAAACTGGGTGAGCGGAGGGGATCAGGCTGGCTTTCCTGCCCCCATCATGGTACCCAGCACAGTGCTTGGCAGGTATGTTTTTGATAAACGGTCATGTGCAGAGAACGGCTATCTAGCAACACTTATAGGAAGGTACAGGTTGTTTAAAGCTAGAAGTTTCAGGGGCAGATTGCAGTTCTGCCCAATTCCTATAAAAATCTCTGTGAAAGGGGAGAATTTCATCAGGACTTCTCTGTATATTCATAAGGATGTTTGGGGGGGCGGCAAGTGACAGAAACCTAATTCATACTTCCTTAAGCAACTCTTCACTTTCCTATAAGTGAAGGGTCTAAAGATAAAGTTACATCCAAATGTAACTAAGGCTACATCCAGATGCTCAAATTATATCAGCATGAGTCTGTCTCTCACAGTCCCTGGACTCTGTTTTTCCTCTAAACCATCTTTATTTTCTAGCTTGTTTGACACTGCTTGTGGCGATGAGTGCTACCAGAAGTTTTGGGATCATGTTTCATCAGCTTGACAGTGGCTGGCAAAATCCAGTCATTTTCTCATTTTGTCAGGATCCCTTAGCTGACACTTAGATGCAAGGTTAGTCCCATAGCCACACCTGAACAAATTCCTGTGACTGGGTTTGACCAGTTCTGGGTCACATGTTCAGCAGAGGGGTGAAGTGGGAGAGATACTCTACAAAATAACCAGTTTGAGAGTTCAGAAAGATGATACCCCAAAAGAATCTTGATGTGTTCCTAGAGATAGAAGAAATGGATGCTGGGCAGACACATATTTTTGACATCTGGTAAGGCTGGGTAAGACAATAGTTATGTGTCTTACCCAGTTTCCATGTCAACTGCTGTCACCATGGTGAGAAAAACACTGATCCACTGCATCATCTTCGGACAGATGGGGGACCTTTGGCAGAGCACTCTGGACCCTTACCTTGGTGCTAGCATTGCAGAATTGTAGTTAAGTGGCCCTCACAGGCGGAGCCTGTCCCCACCTGAATGAAGAGCTGCTGATCTACTGAGCTACATGGAGAAGTACTCAGTAAAGAGTGAGCACAGCTTACATAATGAACATGGGGAAACATCTGAAAATAGCTGTCAGCCAGTTAGCAAGGGGTGAAAGCCTTTTTTCCTGGTGTGATTGCTCTGTCTCGGGAATCACCTTCTCCTGTGGCCCCGGAAAAGGCCCTAACCCTATCCGCACCCCACCCTATCTCCATTCTGAATCTCCTCTTATCTCTTCCTTCCCATTCCGTATAAACAAGAGCTGGCCCTGGTCAAGGTTGCGGCTGCCTAAGACCACAGAGAAGTGCACTAGCTGGGCAGAGAACTCCTTCCTCAATATGAATTTTTTCTTGGCCTGTGTGCTCTTGAAGAGAAAGCAATAAGCACAACTGAAAGACAAGTTGGACTATGTAGATACCTTTCCTCTTATTGGGTTTTCTTGCTAGAGAACTGGACTCGGTGATTTCATATGACATGATGGCTTTTCTTAGGCCATTTTCTATTGCTATAATTGAATGGGTGATTTTAAAGAAGAGAGGTTTCCTTAGCTCATGGTTCTGGAGGCACCAAGAGCACAGTGCTAGAGTTGCCTCATCTTCTGGTTAGGACCTTCTTACTGCATTATCCCATGGCAGGGGCTCGTATGGCAAGACAGAGCAAGCATGCAGGAGAAAGCTCACTGTGACAATGCCACCTCCATAATAGCCCATTAGCCCATAAATGAACTAACCCATCAATGAGGGCAGAGTTCTCATGACCAAATCACTTCCCAAAATTCCTTCCTCTCTGCGCTGCTGCTGTGGGGGATCAAGTTTCCGGCACATGCACTTTGGGGGGCACATTCAAAAACTGTATGACTGTAATACTCCACTAGTAGTAAGAGCTATAGGCAGCACAAAGATGATACAACTTTAGGATAACCGAACAGGAAATGACCTTAATATTCATTCTGACTCCCTAAGACTTGAGTTCATCCGTTGAAATTGTTTTATTTACTGCTCTTTTCCCAGTAGCCAGCAGACTGTCTAATACTCTGGATATGCATAATACCTCCTGTGCCCATGACAGACATCACTAATCAATCATGCTCTTTTCCATCGGTTAGAGGTAAGGCTTCATAATCATTCTCATCATAGGATCCCAATAATCTAATACTAGCCATATAATATCAACACAAAAAAAACAAAATTGATTTGCCATTCCTGGCCTTGTGGCTTGTTCAAAGACTATGGGGTCTTAAGGAGAGACGATTTTTTTTCTTCTTCTTCTTTCAACTCATGTAGCTTCCATTTAAGAGAAACCAGAGGCTTAAGCAGTTTTTGGTCATCTAGAACGGTGATTTATTTGGGCTTTGTTGTTGATATAGAACACTCCATTTTACAACCCTAGCATCATTTCTCAGAAAAAATTAAAATTAAAAATTAGACGTCAGACACCACAGATTAATTTCTGGAGACTGCATACTCCTACCAATGAGTTGTAACTCCTTCATAGTCAGTAGGATAATAAATAGCATGTAGAAGTCAGTCTACAATTGTAAGGCTAGAGGTTTAGATGCAGAAAGAACATTTCTGGGGATTCTTTTCTTTCCTTTGGTGCTAGCCACTTATCACTTCAAGTGGTGAAGAAACAACACTTGGAATGAATACCCAGGTAGCAAACTCCCTTCCTTTTAGAGGTTAGCCTAAGTGGCATTAGGAAATAGTCAATCAGACAATTTGGGCTCTTTCAAATAACAGTAGAAGTTAAACTGACTTTCTATGCAAGAGAAACAGGTCCCTAGAAAACATCTATCCAAATGAGTCCAAGAGGCTGGGCCATCAGTGTAGCCAGCAAGATCATAACAAGCCAGTCAAATTACTGAGGTAATGAGAGTTGGAAAAAAAAAAAAAAGGCACGGGGGATGGATCACTTGGATGATTGAAGCTGCAGATGATCAAAAATTCTTTTGTTGGGGCTGGGGTTATGGCGCAGTGGTAGCGTGCTCGCCTAGCACGCGGGAGGCACTGGGTTCGATCCTCAGCACCACATAAAAATAAAATAAAGATATTAAAAAAAAAAAAATAGCCCATCTCTTTAAAAAAAAAAAAAAAAAATTCTTTTGTTGAATTGGACAAATAGGCTACTAGATTGGCCGTCAGTCCCAATGAACAAGGACCATAGCCACATTTGCCAGCAATAAGATCACACTTTTAATACCCAACAGTTAAAGAGACCAGAAAGAAAATAGCCACTTCAAGCCAGACTGACTAGAAGGCTATTATGCAAATTCAACGAACTTATAAGTAGAACCTAGCAGTGCAGAGGCTCCTGAGCGTGAGCATCGAGCATAGCTGGGCTCTAAGGGGGCAATCAGCCATTCCCTGAGAACTGCTAGGAAGAGACAAAAACACCTCATGCCTGGCTTTGTTCTTGGGTGTTATTAGAATGATGTAGTGATTATCAGTTAGCTGCAGGGTTCAGCAGCAAGTGTCTGACTCACATCAGCAGCTGGGCGTTTGTACATCTCTAACTCAGTTTTATATCTGCATTAGCAACTAAAGCAATTGTGTTTATGCTAGAAAGGCGAAATTTACAAGATAGATCCCAGAACTTTAAAAGAGAGAACTAGCCTCTGAACTCAGCCTCTTGTGCATGGGTGTTGCTACATTTCTTATGAGAGATGGGTGTGGGGTAATCATTGAGAATCGTTAATAGCTCGACTTAGGATGTCAGCCCTGGAGTTACATTACAGTTCTGATATTTAATAGCTGTCTGGCATTAAATAAGTCATTTAAATTGACCAATTCAGCTTTTTTCCCTCAAAACGTGCATTATGGTATCACCTGTTTCCTCTTTGTAAAGTGGAAATAATAGTAACATTCATATGAAAAATGTACTTAAAGTGCTCAGCACTGTATGGAACATTTGCCAAGATAGACCACATATTGGGATGTAAAATAATTCAATATATTTAAGTGGATTCCAGTCATACAAAATGTTTTCTGACCAAAATGGACTAAAATTAGAGATCCATAACACAAAAACATCCATAAACCCCCCCCCCGAATACTTGAAAATTATGTAAGATACTGCCTAATAATCCTTGCGTGATGGAAGAAATTAAAAAGGGATTAAGATACTATTTTGAACTAAATGACTATTGGACAGTGGTAGAAAATGCAGGAGGTGGGGCTGGGGGGTGTGGCTCAGTGGTGGAGCACTTGCCTAGCATGTGTGAGACACTGGGTTCGATTCTCAGCACCACATGTAAGTAAAATAAAGGTCCACTGACAACTTAAAAAGAAAGAAAGAAAGAAAGAAAGAAAGAAAGAAAGAAAGAAAGAAAGAAAGAAAGAAAGAAAGAAAGAAAGAAAGAAAGAAAGAAAGTGCAAGAGATGGGACCTAGCTGAAGGGAGGGGATCTTTGAAGATACTGCTGGGGACTCTTGTCTTGTCCTGGCCCCTTCCTCTCTTTCTGTTTCCTAGCCACCCTGAAGTGAGCGGCTCTCCTCCACCACGCCCTCTGCACTGTGATGCTCTGCTTCACCATAGGCCATAACAGTGGAGCCAGCCAACCATGGACTGAAACTTCTGAAACCATGAGCCAAAATAAATGTCTCCTTCTCAGCAGGTGCTATTATCAGGTATTTGGTCACAGTAATGAAAAGCTAACACGAATCCCAATCAGAATACTAATAGAGTTGACTATTTATTAACAAACTAACTTTATCATTGATGGAGAAATGCAGAAGACTCAGGATAGCCAAAACAATTTTTAAAAGAACAAATTTGGAGAGTTAATACTACCTGATTTCTAGAAGACATATAAAAATAAAGTGATCGAGTCCCTGTGACATTAATATCAAGACAGATAAATAGCCAGACACAGTGGTGCTCACCTGTAATCCCAGCAATTTGGGAGGCTGAGGGAGGAGGATTGCAAGTTTGAATGCAGCTTCAGCAACTTAGCAAGGCCCTAATCAACTTAGGAAGACCCAGTCTCAAAATAAAAAATAAAAAGGGCTGAGGATGCGGCTCAGTGGTTAAGCATTCCTTAACCCCCAGTATGGAAAATAAATAAATAAATAAATAAATCAGAATAAAGAGGCCAGAAATGGACCCAACAGGTATATGAACAATTGATTTTTGGTAAAGGTACAAAGGCAATTCAATGAAGAAAGGATAGGGTTTTTTTTATTTTTTGTTTTTTGTTTTGTTTAACAAATAGTGCTGTTAGCAGTTGATATCTGTATAAAAAATAAACCAAAATAGAACTTCACTCATGCTGTAGTTTCAATCTGAAATGCCCCCCACAAAGGCCCATATGCTGTAGGTTCGGTCCCCATCCCAGGGTACAATTGCAAAGAGGTAGAGACTTTAAGAGGTGGGGCCTATGTGGAGGAAGTGAAGTCTTAGAGGCAAGCCTTTCCAGGAGATACTGGGACTCCAGCCCTTTCTGCTTCCTGGCTGCCAAGAGGTGAATAGACCTCATCCACCTCACAGCCCCACCAAGAGGTGCTGTGACCCTACAGGCCCAAAGCAGCAGGTCTACGTGAAGCACTTTCCATATGTTCCCTCAGTCATCTTCACGAGGTAAATATGGCTTCCCCCTTTAAAGGATGAGGATCACAAAATTAAGATCTTATTTAACATCTGAATTCCAAATGCTGGTTTTTTATGCCTCTCTGCTTCCAAACAAAACCCGGAGCACCAATAAGACCTAGGTGAACTAAGTTTCAAGTGTTGATGAAAAATAAGAATCAATACAAATGAAGAGCCTTTGTCCTGGAACAATACTTCTGGCCCTGGAAGTGGTGCATGTAGCTTATTAGCACAGCTGGAGATGGAGAAGTGTCTGGGGAGTGGAGAAGAAACAATACACTTGCAATATTTGGTAATTATCATGAAAACGACTTGCTTCTTGTTTACACTTAAACTTCAGCACAGAGGAATGCCACTTATTTTTCCTCCCAGCATGATGTGTGTGACGCATCCATCCAGCTGCCTCCCTGGACTCCTGGCCCCCTCTGGGAGTGGGGACTTGTTTATGCCTCTGTTGAAGGGGCTACACAGCCATGCATCTTTCCTGCCCTGTACCTTCTTCCAAGAAGGCGTCAGCAGCCTGTGCTTTGGACAGCAATGCCAGATTCTCTCTCTGTAGTGAAATTGCAACATCATATTGTGGGGACAAGGGAGGGACCACGACCCCAAATACCCTTCAAAACAGAGCTGTGGGACCAGGCCAGGTCATGGTCATTTGCCATTTCACCATCTTTAGAAGAAAGTGAATGGTGAAGCAGAATGTTGAAAGCATGGATGGAAGATTGAGTAATTTGACAACTTAACCACTCTGATCCTTATTTTTTTTTCATCCTATAAGAGTAAAAACAGCATCTTACAGCATGTAATAATAGCTACCATTTATTAAGCCTAAACTATGAGCTGGGTGCTGTGCTAGGGGCTTTTTATGCACAGCTCATTTGACAGTCTTATTTGAGACTTATTATTGCTTCATTTTACAGATGAGGAAACAGAGGCTTAAACTGGTTACTTGCCAAGGAAGATAACCACTTGACTCCAGACTCAGAGCATCTAATCACTGAGATAAAGAACTTTACATGGAATTCTATAAGCTACCTACCTATTCCATAGACGTTAGCTAAAATTACATTGACTTTAGCAGTAGCACTCAGTATTAATTGAGACTTGGGGTCCCTTTAATGCCACTCCTTTTATTATTTATTTATGGTAAAATAAACATATAAAACATCTTACAAAACTAGTGTATAGTACAATGATTTTCATAAGACACATGCCATGGTAGCTCCTATCAGGTCAAGAAATAGAACTTTCCAACCCATCCCAAAGCCCACCATGGGCCCTATCAAATCACAGCACTCCCAAAAGTAACCATGATCTTGACTTACATGGGAAGAACTTTAGTGGAGTTCCTTTGCATTTCATCACTCTGCATCTATCCCTAGACACTGTGGATTCCTCTTTGGCATAGGTTTTGTACATCTCTGTTAATCTAAAAGTTCCCATTCCCACCTCACCCCATCCCCAGTTCCAGCGGTTTCTCCCCATGTGGACTCCTGCCCTGGTGCTCAGTTTGTGGAGTTCCTGGGAGTCAGACTGCTCCAGCCTCTATACCCTTTCTCCAGGTCCCTATGCTCCCTGACCACTAGCTTGGACAAAATACCTCTTACTTGCAGAGGCCATGCTCAAATTGATCAGTATGTCGTTCAGTAAGTGTCTATTGTCTATTTGGGGTTTCTCCTATTCTCAGGTCTACCAGATGCCACTTTGCTTCCCTTTCATCTTCATGAACAGACATTAACACTATGTGAGTTTTAGAGCAGTTGCTGCTTTGTCCCTGTGGGTTGTATTTGGGAATTCATAGGAATACTTAGGCATCTAATTTTGCTTTGGATTTTGTTATGTATTTGTTTTACTTTGGGGTAAACTAAAAAATGAGGTTGCCAACCTTCTCGTCCTCTAAAATCCCCTAGAACTCTTGGCCCGTCTTAGATCATAAGACCTTGTCTACTTTTCCCTGAACCCATAGAAGATCGACAAATCCTGCAAGAATCTGCCTCATGATCTACCCACGTCAAACTCTGCTTTCTGTCTCTGATAGTGGACACAATTGGTCCATTCTGGGAAGACGAGTCTATGTTCCTTCACAATAGATTTCACCTCCGTGTAAGACACCATTTAAAACAGCGATGAAAAGAGCTTCCAGGTAGAGAAGAGATCAAAGGTCCTTGTAGCAGGAGGAAGTTGGTCTAGAGATTTAAGACTCCTTCCAGCTCTAGTGTCTTGAGGTCCCCAACTGTACAGGAAGAAGCCCCCTGAACATCCCCAGCTTTCTTTAATTAATCTTATCTTGAGATAATAGAAGTCCCTAGATATCAGACCTCCAAGCTATTGAATTTGAGATTTCCAGAGGTCACTAGAATAAGACTAGATTACTCCTATTTTAATCATCATAGACATGTAAATGGTAGCAACGTGGCTCCTGCTATCCATGAGCTTGTGGTCTGAGTCAACATCATGAAAGGCCATGATTTTATGTTTATTTCATCTCATATTTGTACAGAAGCCCAAGATAATATTTGGCTCAGGAAAGAAATTTCTGATTTTTGGATGTCTGCATTAAGGGATAGTTATAATTTTGTATTGTTACAAGAAAAAATAATAAAAGAAAATGAAAGCTTGTATAACAAAGAGGTTTTAGATTTTATTGTGGCTCTTATGAACACTACTCACTACCTATATTTTGCAAATATAGCATAAACCCTTTTTAGAACAATGTGCTGGAAAGAGAGGGTCTTAGACTCTCTCTCTCTCAGCCACTCCCTGTCCACCCTTTTCCAGGAGAGATTAATATGAGAGGCATCATTTAATTAATTAATTAATTAATTAATTAATTAATTAATATGGAGGGTACTGATTGAATCTCAACAGTAGCAGACAGGGTCATTGTGGATGTAATGTTTTGTTCTGTTGGCAAAAGACAAATGCCAAAGGCCTAGAATATTCTCCTAGAACTCTTCCTATTTCCATCAATTGTTTTTCAATCTCATCCTAAGAACTGACGAGATCTAAAGGATATCTCATGGGTCCTAAAAAATATTCTTCAAATTTCATTTTTAAATACATTTAAACTACTTTAAGTTTATAAGAAACAAACATACCTTGTGTTTTAGTCAGCTTTTTCACTGCTATGACTAAAGACCCAAACAGAACAATTGTAGAGAAAGAAGAGTTTATTTGGGGTTCCCAATTTCAGAGGTTTCAGTCCATAGACGGCAGGTTCCATTCCTCGGAGCTCAAGATGAGGCTGAACATCATAGCAGAAGCAGCTCACATGATGATCGGAGAGCAGAAAGAGAGACAGAGACCCCACTCACCAGATACAAAATATATACCCCAAATACTTGCCCCCAATGCCCACGTCCTCCAGCCACACACTACCCTCTCTCAGTTATCACTCAGTTAATCCCATCAGGGAATTAATTCACTGGTTGGCTTAAGGCTTTCATAACCCAATCATTTCTCTTCTCAACCTTCTTGCATTGCCTCACACCTGAGATTTTGGGGGATACCTCACATCCAAACCATAACACCTTGACATGTGCTATATGCCAATTTTTAATTCTTTGAGTCTAACACAATTATTATTTGTCCTAAACTTTTGTGTATGTTTATAAATTCTACACTAAATCTCCCACTATCTGTTTTTGTTTTTGTTGGTAAGAATCACCTGACATTATAAGCTGAACTGCTTTTAAAACTATTATTGCTTGCAACTACTTACCTATTTGAGTCACATTTTCTTAATACGAGCATTTCAGATATGTTTTAGATATGAAAGACAGAACTCCAAGCCAAAATTGCCTGAAATACAAAAGGGATATTGCCAACTTGCATAACAGAAAAGCCCAAGAACAGGGCTGGAGTAAGTTCCAGCTAGATCCAGACACCCCAGTGGTGCCCTATAGTCCTGGACACTTTCCCCTGGGTGGGTTTCCTGCCCATGCAGTGGTGCAATACCCCCAGCAACTGCTGGCTGACATCTTTTCAGCTCAAGGCAGCAGGAAGTGTTTCCACTTCCCAATCCTCTTTGTCCCTGCCTCCCAGGCCCACCTCTGTCGCTGGAGCAGCTATTCCAGAGTCATTAGTGGAAAGTAGGGAACTAGGGACTGGGTGGCAAAACAGCAGGAGTCTATTCTACTGGGCAGTCTAAGCAAAATTCAAAAGCATACTGGAACCCAAGGCTGCACTAGCCCCACTTGATATCAGTCCCTAATTTCAGATCCTCAATTTCTCCAGAAGCCTCTTCCGGGCTGATCTGATAATTTGTAAATATCATGCACCTGAGCCTAAAGAAGTGCATGTATGCTGCAATACCGCTTTTTTTTTTTTTTTTTTAACCAGCTTAAATAGTTGGGACTTCACCACGAGATATCAAGAAAGGGTGGGTGTTGTTAAGGTGTGTGTGCACCCACATTCTGGGATCACAGCCCACAAAGGCTCCTTGGCCACCTGGGCTTAGAACCCTGACCCTTTTGAGCCTTGGTCACTCATTTTGCTTGTGGTATAGGCGACTCAGGCAAAGGGGAAGTTTGTTGCCTGAAGTTCATGTCCAGGCTTTGCTCCTTAATGTCTGTGTGGCTTCCCCTACCTGCAAATTGAGGACATTGATGCCCATTCCCTCATCACAGGGGCATGAGGCTAGAACATTTTGAGGGAAAATTCTTTAGAGTGACTAAAATGTTAAGTGATGACAAAGGCTCACCTTTTATCCTATGTTAATCATATATCTATGTTTATAAAGCAAGCATCTATCTCTCTAGCCCCCTGAAGTAGATCACCTGCATTGATGGCCCGTTTCTTTACCCTTCCCTGAATTAGCATCCTTTGCTAGCGAGTTTAGAGTCCCCTTCAACACTGTGCATGGACCATTGCCTCCTTACTTAGCCCATAGCACGGGGCCAAAGGGCACAGACAGAGGCCTGAGGGACACCTGCACAGGGGCTTGCTCACTCCTGCTCCTCTACCTTTGCCACATGGACATGTCTGGACTAGCCTACTGGACAATGTCACATCACCCCTGGTCAACCATCAGCCAACTTCCAGGCATGCGTGAGCCTGAATCAGAAAACTGCCCAGCTGAGCCCAGGCTAACCTGGCCATGTGTAAATTTGTGACCCAAATAAACACTCTTTGTTTTAACCCATGGAGCTTTCTAGTGAGTTTCTTTTCCACATAATTTTTGTGTCCAGTTGTGACACTCTCCAGTTGCTCCAGTCTTCTAAAGGGAAATGGAGTTCCAAGATTTCTGAAAGCTTTCTAACATCTGGGCATATGAGGTAATATTTACACAGCACCTTGTTTAATCTACACAATATCCTTGAGAAATAGGTATGGATCTTACCATTGTACAGACAAGAAACTGAGGGTCAGAAAAGTGAAGTAAGGTCACACGACAAGAGTAGTAGAACTGTAAGCCTAAATAGAACAAATAAATAAATTAAATATGAAAAAAAAGAGTAGTAAAACTGGGTTTTCCCTCAGAGAACCTGCTCCTCACACCAGTTCTCAATATCCACCACATTTGATTAAGTCCCTTGTACCCCATTACTCCAAGGATCAGAATCACCTGAGTTGACCCTTCACAAGATGTCATCTTGATCTCCAGTGGTATATTTGTTGACCTTGGATCATAGACCTTTCTTGGATTTTTTTTTCCCTAGTCATATCATAGAATTATATATATTTATTGCCTCATTGGTTTGACTTCTCACCAATTGTCAGTTGCTTCACGTTTATTGATTGAAATAAATGGGGCGAGGGGAGATGCTTTCGAAAGATCTGAAGAATCTATCTAGCATTAGCCCAGATTTGGCCCTCGCTCTGCAGTCTGGATTTCTGGCCCCAATATTGAAGTTGCCCTCTTCTCTATACAAAAAAAGAAGTTATTTTTAAGTTGCAGTTTGTCCAAAGGGCATTTTTCACAGACTGTCTTGGAAGGTTCTGGACTTTTTGTTCACCTCAAGAACTGTCCCTCAAATCCGCCTCCTCTGTCTGGGGAGTTTTAGTTTACACAAAAGTCACATGTGTTCTTTTCATGTAGTTACCTGGGTATTTTCCTTCTACAACCTTGATCATATATCCCTTAGAAAGGTTGGTCTGTAATCTTCCAGGCACAGAGATGGACACTATCCGCTAAGAAGGGAATCACTACAAACCCCTTCCTCAATCTCCCCCAGCCACAACCATGACTTCCTCTGGGTTCCCTCAGTCCAGTTCCATTTCTTTCCTCTGAGCCGAACCCCTTTCCATCTACTTTGTGATGCGTTCCTTGACTCTGAACTCACAATACTATTCCTCTTTTATGAATGCCTAGAGAACCTAAAATATTTGATTGCATATTTATTTAAGCACTTACTTACTGAGGGTATACTTGTGCTAGGCTCTATCCTCCAAAACCTTACAGTCTACCATAGATATGAAGCCACAAAAAAATAAGATAGATCCAGGTGGTGGAGATGATATTTTAAAAACAGGACAGTGGACAGAATGAATAGGAGGATGGGGAGGGTGACCTCAGGGTGATCAGGGAGAAGATCTCTGAGGAGGTGGGGCTTTCCCGGAAGGGAGTCAGTCAGTCCTCTGGGGAAAGAGTGATCCAGTAAGGGTATGGACAGTGCAAAGCCCTGTGGCCGAAACCATCCTGGCCTGTGTGGGAAGGAGTCTAGCGTAGCTGAATCACAGATGAGAAGATCGTGACGCCGAACAGGGCTGAAGAGGAAGGGGCAAACAGCCAAATATGTCCAAGGAAGGAGTTTGGGTTTCACTCTCAATGCAACTGAAGTCTAGAGGGTTTAAAGCATGGGAGTGGTATCTGATGAGTGCTTATTAAAAATCTCTTTGCTAGAGACTGGATTGACTGGAAATGCAGTGATGACTATCATTCTCAGAAATAATAATGGAGATTTGGACAAAGATGGAAGAAAAGTGTCATGATTTATTTTAAACAGCTTTTCTCCTTCCTATGTATATTAAGTCTGTCTACTTTTAAATATGGACCTGGGCTTGTATTTTGTTCCCTTATTTATAATTCCAAACCAAACTAGAATTAGTGGCAGGTAGTTAGATATTTGCCTAATTAACTCTGGTTTTACAGTTAGGTTTTTAAATTGGGCATCTGGTAAACCCTCTCTCCCTTAAACTAGAAGTTAAACTTGGAATGTATGTTTAAGTCTGTGAAATGTAAGTTTACATTTCAATCTGCAACTGTAAGTCGTCGCATACCAACCTTCTAAACCTGTCAACACGGCAATGTCCATGACATCGATCCCCTGGTGAAGACATGGGCTGCAGACCTGCAGAAGGATGCTAAGCTCAGAAAATCAGCCTCTGTCTTGTGCAAGCCACTCTGGTCTGATCTCTGTACCTTGCAGCTGCTCACAGCCCCAGTTAATAGAATTGGTCACTTGAACCTTGTTCAGACATGCCTCTACCTTCTCCCGCTGCTTCACAGGGACACATAGTGGGCAGGTCCTGGGGCTCTGCCAGACACCACGGAGGCTTTCACACATTGGCAAGGCAGCAGGCGACACCTGGGAAGACTCCAGGCATTTCCAAAGCCTCCTCTTCAACTATTTCCTCACTTGCTGTCAGATCTCACATCTCACCAGCCGAGCTTATTATTCAAGGTGGCTAAACTCCTCCAGGAGAAGTGAGAATAACTTGACCCTTCTCTGTGAAGCATCACCCTTTCTGTAAGCTTAAGCAGTGTTGCTAATAGATGAGATGATCTGCCATGCACTTTGGTTCCTATAGATTCTGAGGGTTTATTTGAAGGAGTCTTGTCTCTGCCATCCGTAGTAGGCTTGGCCAAAACAATGCAAGCCAAGTGAGACCACTAAAGAACTTGCAGTTTCCTCTTGAGCCACAGGGTTCTTCTAGGGTAAGGGACTGTTTGACTCTTTAGTGGAAGATTTTTAGAAACAAGCTTTTAGAGCCATAAGGGTCTTACACAGCATCCAGTCATTTGGCAGAAGGAAAATGTGGAGCCAAAAGTTTAATTGAATTTCCTGTGATCACGGAGCTCTGTATTTCCAGCACCAAGGCAAAACAATAGGAACCCCTTAGGCATGGAAAACTTGCTCCAAGACCTCCAGTGGATGTTTGAATCTGTAAGAATACCAAATTCTATACATGCTATGTTTTTCCTAGACATACATATCTACAATAAAATTTAATTTGTAACTTAGGCACAGAAAGAGATTAACAAAAATAACAAATGGTAAAATAGAAGAACTATAACAATATACTGTAATCAAATTTTATCTCTCTCTCTCAAATGTCCTACCATACAACACTCACTGTTGAGCTTCTTGTGACAATAGGAGATGATACTTGAAGGAAGAACTTTCTGGCCTCTCTTGACATTATCTGGATTGCCAGTATCACTACTCTTGCACTTTGGGGTCATTATTAAGTAAAATAGGGGTTACTTGGATACAAGCCCTGTCATACTGTGACAATTGGTCTAATAACTGAGATGGCTACTAAATAACTAACGGGCTGGTAGCATATATGGCATGGATACACTGGAGGATTATTCACAGGCAGGCAGTAGGAGCAAGACAAAACAAAGTTTCATCATGCTACTTGGAGTAGCATACAATTTAAAGCTTATGCATTATTTATTTCTGTAATATTCCATATACTATTTTCAGGCTGCAGTTGACCTCAGGTAACTGAAACTTTGGAGAGTGAAACCACAGATAGAAGTGGATACTTTTTGTATGAAGTATATTATTCATTAGAGACCATAGCAGATTTTATATACATACTGGTCTTACTTCTTCCTCTTGACAGTTTTGGAACAGATGTTGATATCACCATGCTATACATGGGAAAACTAAAGCCTGGAAAGTTGAAGTAACATCCTAGAGTTTCAGAATCTTTAGATGTTATAGAGTCTATTATTATCGGTAAACATTCACTTTCTTCTCTCCATATTGTGTGAACCTTTCTATCCTCTAGATTTCGGGTTTGACCATTTGACTTGCTGTTGCCAATGGAACATGAGCAGACACAGCATACCCCACATCCAAACAAGGCCCTAAATATGTTTATGTGGTGTAGCATGTTTTCTTACTCCCTTCTCTATCATGACAGGCCATGCCTCACTAACCTGGGTTCTGCAATAATAAATAGACCCAAATCCTTCCAATGCCTGAAGAACAGCTCAGAATCACCTGCAGCCAACACCACATAATATGAGAAAGATATCTGGTTTCATAAGCTATTGAGATTTGGGAGCTGTTTGTTACACAGCATGATCTAGTGAAAGGTAATGAATACAGATGGACAAAGCCCAGATCTACACCCAGATCTTTCTGCCTCCAAATTTCCACCATACTTTTCTGACTATCCACACATCTGTTTTAGCCTCAGTCAGCAAATATTGCTTTTTCAGAGCCAGACCTTTAAACTTTCTCCTCTCTAGCACTCAAGACATTTTTTTCCTACCGACTTCCTTAGGCTCAATTTCCTGCCCTCACAGATGCCCTTTCTCTAGCTCTCATCAAAGGATGAACCTCTAAAGCTCTTGAAGACAGAGAGGCCATCATGCATAAACTTCAACTCCCCTCTTGCATTTCTAGAGTTATTTATCCCATCACCTTTTTTTCTCCTGGACTTTCATCTCCATGAAAAAGCCCTTTTATCTTCTGTGCAAGGTCAACCTCTCAACTCTTCTCTTAATCCTCTTCAGAATCTCAATCTATCACCTTTCTTATTTCTGTCATTCATCCCCATTTCTAATATTTTTTTCCATCAACCTACAAACAAAAGTCTCCTTCTTTTTCTAAAACAAAATTAAAAATATCTTCACTGATCTCTTTTTTTAGGCCATTTTTTAAATTTCTTACCTTCCTTTGACACCAAAATCCTCCACTGAATTGATTCCTTCCTTAATTTCATTTCTTCCCCATCTTCATTTCTCTGTTCACCCACCAGCTTCCAGGTTCTACCTGCACTGCTCTGGAGAACCTGCACCTACACAGAACATCAAAGACTTTTTAATGTTCAAAGTTAATGGTTCCTGGTTAGACTTTTGTCAGCCTGTTGGGTTGACAGATAAAATACAAGATTCCCAATTATATGAAATATTTGGGATACAAATACAAATTATTTTTATTTAAAATTCAAATATTGTCCTGCATTTTTGATCACTAAATCTGGTATCCTATTAACTTTCCCTTCTATCTCAATTGCATTTCCTTCCTTGAAATTTGTGATCCTAGGATGCAATTATATTTTTCTTCCTAGCTCTGTGACCACTCTTTTTTATATCTCCTTGAAGATTATTCTATTTCTTTCTGGGCCATAAATATTGCTATTCCCAGGGGTTATGTTTTCATCATTCTTCTCACTCTGTGAGAACTAATTTGCCCTCATGATTCCATCTCATTTATGCTGACTCCCAAAATACTTACTGCCAATTTTATCTTGCCTTTGGAGCATTAAATTGACATGCCTAGCAATTAATGGAACATCTCCACTTGGTTGCCCTATAACAATCTGAACCTCAACATGTCTTAAACCATACTAGCTCCTTCCTGAAAATGCATTCTTCCTGCTGTGTTCTCTATCTCAATTAAAAGCTAGCCCAGAATTCGTAATATTTCATTGATGCCCATCCAGTCCTTTAGGTATCTCATGAACATAAGTCTTTCTGTAATCTGTTCCATCTCTCTGTGCTGTGGTCACTGCCCTGGTTGAGGTAGTCCTCACTGCTTGTCTGGACAGTTGTATGACTTCTTCCTACCAGTGTCCCTGTCCTCTAATCCCTCCTGGCCATACTCTCTGTTGCACCAATGTGATCTAAGTTCCAATCCATCCTTTCTCTTACTTAAGTGTGTTTAGCTCCCTGTTGTTCATAAAATAAATCCAAAATCGTTAATGTGATATTCAAGGAGCTTCAAAATTTGGTATCACTTTTTTCTTTCAACTTTATTTTTTGACACATCTGTTCACAAACCCTCCATTGTAGCCACAATGGATGACATCATCCCTTAATCACAAGCAGTACTTCACTTTCCTTACTCATGTACTCTCATCTGCAAATATTACAAACAAATATTGAAAAACTATTATCCCCTCTGCCTCAACAATCTTGCACCCTCCCACATACATACTTTGCTTCCCTGGAAAAGTTTCATAATCTCTGCTGAAACCGGTTGAAATGGCACCTCTTCTGTCAAATCTCCTCCCATTATTCATTTTGCCTGAATAGTGGAGTAGCTCCTACTTGAGATTTATCAGCAAGTGAGTTCATGTTCTAAGACTCGTTCACACAAATTAATGCTTTTTATCTGACTCATATACATCAAAGAGAATGCAAGGCTAATATAGACGTCTCTTTGTACTTAAGATTAGCTGGTAAAGTTAAAAAGCAAGAATTTGCAGTTAGGATGAATACGTCTAGAGGTCTAATGTACAGCATGAAAACTACAGTTAATAAGATGGAATGCTGATAATTTGCTCAAAAATGCAGTATATAGTTTAGTGCTAATTATGAAGGGGGTTTTTCTTTGTCTTCTGTCTCCCCAGATTGATGAGCTAAATTGACTGATGGAAAATGTTCCTTTCATCCCTTCTAGCTCCATGTATGCACCCCCTGAAGCTCTCAATTTGGTCAAAGAGGGGGTGGTGGTCTACTTTCCATTGCAGTGACAAAATATTTGAGAAAATCAACTAAAAGATGGAAAGACTTGTTTTGCCTCATGATAATGGAGGTTTTGGTCCATGGTCACATGGTTCCATTGTTTCTGGTCCTGTGGAGGAGAGTGCATGGTGGGGGGAAGCTGTTTACCTCATGGCAGCCAAGAAGCAGAGGGAAAAGGGGGAGAAAGGAGCCAGAGACAATGTAAGGCCTTCAAAGGCGTGATCCCCAGGACCTACTCCCTCTGAGTAGGCCCCACTTCCTAAGATTCTACCAAATCCCAATAGCCCATTAAATTGTGAATCCATCAATGGATTAATCCATTGATGAGGTCAGAGTCACTGCTGCATTGGAGACCAAGTCTTCCACACAGGGGGACATTTCATATCTACACCATAACAGGGGGCAGTCACCTAAAGCGTAAAGCAGTACTGCAGGATGACAAGTGGCTTCATTCTTGGGCCAATACCTTAATAAATGAGTAATGTCCTCCCAAAATGCTGTTGAGACAAATTCCAAAGCCACATCCAGACGTATAGAAAAGAGTGATAAGTTGTGCCTGCTCTGAACCCAGAGAAATGACTAACAATCGTGTAATAATTTAGTCACCTCATCAATAGTATTTAAATAGCTACATCCCGTTATGCAATCACAAAAAGCTTCCATGGTTCTATTCAGTGTGAAACGTGCTTCCTTGCCTAAAGTCCTAGTAGTATTTACATTTCCCTTAAGTAGTGTTTTTAAGTTAGAGTTTGTAGCTCAGATGAAGACTATTTAATTAGCATATTTAATTTTAAAAAACCTAACAAATACTTCTTGAACATACAATATCAGCAAAGAAGCCTGGCACAGTCTGTCTTTCATGAAATCATGATCTACATGAAAGACAAACCACAAACTCATTAAAGGTTGTTTTTTTAATTATGAAAGTTAAAACAACAATACGAATAAAAATGCAAGTTATATTGCCATCACTGCATGGTTAATTGCCAAATGAGCACTTTGAATTAGAGCGATGGAGAGAGAATTAAGATATTCATTACAGCCTTGATCATTCCTGTCAGGAGAGGATGATTGTGAGTTTGGGTTCTTGCTAGAGTATGTGCAACGTGAAATGCACACGTCTGTGTGATGTGAATACATTATCTCTGGGGAATAGTAAGGCAATAAAGAGACTTTTTAAAACAGATTACTGTTTTCTGCTAATAATGACTGATTTAATTGTTTTTCTTTTTCTTGCTAGAGTTTCTCACTGGTTAGCCTTCCTAGTGGATATTTGAAGCACACTTCCCTCAATTTTGATATGGTGATTGTTATGGTTTAGGAATAAGGTGTTCCCCAAAGTCTCATTGGGTACAGCAATGCCAGAAAGTGTAGAGTTAAAATGATTGGGTCATGAGAGGCTTAACCTAATCAGTGCATTGATCCACTTGAATGGATTAACTGGGTGGTAACTCTAGGCAGGTAGGGTGTAGCTGGAGGAGATAGGTTACTGGGGGCATGTGTGCCTTTGAGGTTTACGTTTTGTTCCTGATGAGAAGAACTCTCTTTCTGTTTCCTGATTGCCATGTCCTGAGTTGCTTTCCTCTGTCATACTCTTCCACCATGATGTCATGCTTGACCTCCAACCCAGAGCTATGGAGTTGGCCATCTCTGGACTGAGACCTCTGAAACTATGAGCCCTAAAATAAAATTTTTTCCTCCTCTACATTGCTCTTGTCGGGTCTTTAGGTCACAGCAATAACAACAACAACAGCAACAACAAAACTGACTAAAGCAGTGATCTACATGGGCGCTCCCCATTTATTTTTTTTCTTTTTCTTCTTGGTACCAGGGATTGAACTCAGGGGAACTCGGCCACTGAGCCACATCCCCAGCACTATTTTGTATATTATTTAACAACAAGGTCTCACTGAATAACTTAGGGCCTCACTTAATTGCTGAGGCTGGCTTTGAACTTGGAATCATCCTGCCTCAGCCTCCCGAGCAGCTGGGATTATAGGCGTGCACCACCACACCTGGTCCCACCTCCTACTCCAAGGATAAAATGCATTCTAAAAGCCAGTTTTCCATTCTTTGGTCACAGTGGGTGGTTCAGGAGAAACATACAACTGATAACAAACAAATCGTGTTAATGTTGGGACTTCACTTGCAAGGCCAAGAAGGAAGAGGTAGTCACACTTTCTTACTAGGCTTGAACTTGGAATACTGTACCTGGTTCAGCTACCTTGCAGCATGTGGAGCCTCAGGAGAGGGCACCAGATGAGAGAATTGCTGACTACAGAGACAGGCTTCCAGGAGCATCTTTTGCTGAATCCAGCTGTGCTAGAAGCGAGAAGATCCAACTTTGGACCTCTCAATTATGGATACCAATAAAGTCCTTTTTCTTGCTTAATCCAGTGTGGGTTGAATTTCTGTCAATTCTAATCAAATTAAATGGTTTCAGTCATTTATAAGGGTCCTTAGTTTTCAAAGTCATTAGTCTCATTTCAATATAACATCTTGACTATAACAACTAACACTTCATACATAACACCCCACACTCCAAAGCTTGCCCATCAATTAACTCACTTGGTTGCAACCACAATTTTCTGAAAGTGAATAGAGCAAGTGCTATTGGTCCCAATTGATAGAAGCATCAACTTTAACCCAAGGAAGGTGAATTACTGATGCTCCCCCAAGGAGTGTACTCCAGTTAAAACTTAAATCCCTGAGCTAGAGCCCAGGACTTCTGATTTCTAGCTGGGATTCTCTTACTAAATCTTGCTCTCAGTTTTCCTCCACATTTCATTTTGGACTCGTCAGTTTTTGTAACATCATTCCCAGAATGGAAGCATCCTTCCCTGTTGAAAAACTCCCTAGAGGTGGCTGCAGAACCAGGAACATTTTGTTGATTACAGCCTCTTCACTTAGAAAATTGCCCCCATTAAGGGATAATTACAAAGTTATTGGATGGGATTTAATCTGTGCTTGTGGTGGTGACGATGGTGATGGTGATGTTGGTGAAGATGATGATGATGACATCACATTAGAATAAAGGACATTCCAAACGTACAGCAGACTCAGAGGAGCCAAGACACAGAGACTGACCACAGTTGCATCTAACAGTGGCCACCACTGATGGCTCTTCACTCTTAGCAGCTTTGGTCCATGGCAGTCACACCTTGTGCTAAATTAAGATGTTCTCAGGCTGAGTGGTGGCATAGAACATGGCTGGGAAACAGGCCTCCAGGTGCTGGAAGCCACTAAAGCCTGGCACACAGGCAGGGCTGTTTGGCAGTACAAAAACTCCCTCAGGGGATACACTGGAAGTGAAATAAATGAATTCGACAGTATGTGCCTTCGCCAAGCATAAAATTATTTCCCACAAGCAAGACAGTTTGCAAGACAGTAAGAGAATCCTGCCCCCTAGAGAAGGAGTCTTCAAGTGAGAGGGTCAGAAGAACCTCCTGGTGGATTTCAGGGTCTTTTCAAGTAGATCTTAGGTTGTGCCAGGATGTGGCACAACCTCAGCCTCACTGCTGACATCAAGTGACTCATTGCTACACCAATAATCCCCACTCCACCCCTGCCCTTCCTACACACTTGGATGGGTCTCTCACAGGGCAGTGAATTCTGGACCTCTTGGGAACCTTAACTCAAGTACATGCTTCATTTCACTCAGGTACTCAGATGTGCGCTCCAAACCTGCATGCATCCCAAATGCTCATCATCAGTATTTACTTTTCCTTGTTCGTGACTGATATCTTGTCATTTTAAAAGACAACATCATTATTTCAGTTTACCACAATCAACTTCAAATTGGCTGTGAATTTCATTCCTTCCTTCCTTTGGCACAGATCTGTTTGTTGTCTGCTGTTGAAAAGCCCCATGTCAGAATGTAAGACATCCAACTCTGTCAGGGTCCCCATCCTATCACAGTGACTAAGCCACATCCTACTTCAGAATAACATTCGGGAGAAAAATTGCTGAGATCTCTCTTCACTCTGAAATTCTCCGAATCCTTGGTTCTAAGCTGTGGTTAGAAAATGTATATATCAAAAGGTTAAAAGACAGAGCAGGAGTTTCACAAAACATTCCTTAACCAGAACTATAAGAGGTAAGGATTGAAAGTATTGAGAAGATGAAGAGATCTTGTAGGCCTGGGGAAGGAAGTTGTGAAGGACTTGTGGAGGAGATGGGACTTGTAGGAGGCCTTTAAGAAAGTAGTGTGAGAACAGGTTCACAGTTTGAACCGATGGAAGTGATTTAAATGGAACAGAAGGAATCAAGTTACAGGGGCTCCAGTGGGACAGAGCTTTCTGAATAGGAAGAAAAAAACACAAAATGCACAAATTCAGTGGCCTCTTGGGGCCCTTGTTCTAATGGAGAGTATAGACAATGCTCAAAATTAGCAAAATATGGAAGGTGCTGGGTTCTGGGTGGTGCTGAGGGCAATGGAGAAAAAGAAAGCCAGGAGCAGGGATGGATGTTTAGAATAGACTAGAAGTGGTGATTTTAGATTAAGAGCTCAGGAAAGATCTCACTGAAAAGACAGCATTTGAATGAGCCCCAAAGGCAATGAGAGAGTGAAACTTGCAGGAGAAAAATATTGACAGCAGAGCCAACAGCATGTGCAAAGGCCCTAAGGTGGATTATGCTGTGTGGGCATAAGAAATAGGAAAGAGGCCAGCTGACTGGAGCCGAGAACAAGAGGGAGAGACTAGAAAGAGGTCAAAGATCAGAATGGCCTGGTAGGCTATTGTGATGAACTCTGAG
Source organism: Xerus rutilus (assembly GCA_028644305.1). Lineage (NCBI taxonomy): Eukaryota > Metazoa > Chordata > Mammalia > Rodentia > Sciuridae > Xerus > Xerus rutilus. The sequence goes on from CM053405.1 coordinate 127,616,671, forward strand.
CCTCATGTTGACTTCCAAGCAACCTGTCAGTCATTCCCCTTGACTTGAGGACTGAAGCTCAGTAAGTTGATGTGGCTAGCCTGAGATTACAGAAATGACAGATGGAAGATCCAGGGTTCAAACCCAGCCTACCTGGCCCATTCTCCTTCACCTGACCCACTCCCTCCTGTCTGCACACACATAACCCGACTCCCCTGTTGTCAGTCCTCCAACACACCAAGCTCTTCCCTACTCAGTGGCTTCACAAGTGCTGTTCCCGCTGATGGGAATGATCCTCCCCCTACTCTTGATTGTATTAGACCTTGGTTCAAGTGGAAAGACCTCAGAGAAGCCCTCCTGACCCTCTAATGTGTTTGGCTTCACTCCCCAGTACCTTCCTTTGCAAGGCTCTAGTGCCGCCTCCCCTGGTAATTGCATGTTTGTTTGTGAGTTAGTTTAACTTCTTTCCTCCCTCCACCCTTACCTGCATCCCTCCCCTGCTCCTAGCCCAGTGCCTGGCATATATGAGGCACTCAATAAACACTAAATAAATGAGAAGTCCAAAGGGATAAAGGAATCGAAGCAGAAAGAACCCAGAGAGATTTCCAGGCATCTGTAGGGAAAAGGAAACCAACAGCTGTTGCAAAACAGATTTGGGGTTATCTGTTTCCTGCTCAGTTTTGAAACAAGACACCAGCCTGTCTCTGGCTGTTCCACAATCTAATACATTTGTCATGTGATTCACCACTGCAACTCCCCGCCTCCCCAGCAGCCTCTGGAATGAATGTTATTTGGAGTAATTGGCCAAGCACTTAGAAAATGCTAAGGTTTATTTTTAAATATGATTAGGACCTGTCTCTTGCTTTCTGGAAAATCACATGTGCTTTTCAGAGATACAAAATACAGTCATTGCATTCTTAAAACCAAAATTTGAATCTTCCAAATTGGCTAAGTTGATCTAGGGAAAAGCATAACCATCCCCATCTGATTGATAGAAAAACTGAGGCTTAGGGAAAATTAAATGCACCATCTCAAGCCAGATAAATAGTGGAGGACAGAGACAGGGCAGCTGACTTGGAAACAGAGGCATGGTGTCCACCTACATCCTATCTTCCCCATGGGAATAATACAGATGGTCCCCTCTAAAATAAGAATTAGGGAAAGGGAGCCTCTGCCTTCTTGGTTTGGTGTTTTATGAGGCAGCAGGGCAACCAATCGTTCTAACTAGGCCACGGGAAGCCTGTTTCTCTTTAAGAACCCATTAGCAAGCTGGCAAAAGCTCATCCCATTTCCATGTAAATAAATAAGGATAAATTTTCCCACCTCAGCCTCCCAGAGCTAAACCCAAATTCTCTCCCTTTGCACATTTTTGATAACCTGCTCATTCTGGAATATCTCACAATTAAAGATAGCGTGCCCTGGAAGTCAATAATTCATCATGGAAGGGAGAAAAGAAGGAGGAGATAATTAACATTCTCTGGCTCGCTTGAGCTGGGAAATAGCTTAGTAAGCACAAGGACATTTTTGGGGCTATTTCCATCACTAGGGTAGAATAAATAAAATGGATCACTTTGCACACCAGGCCTGAAGGGTCCCTGTCAGGCTGGTTATCCGCAGCTCACAGAGTTGGGTAGAGACCCTCACTGAGAAAGGAAGGGCTTACTACACAAAGGCCACCAACGTAGCCCTGGGGCTGAGGGGAGATGGTAGTAGCACTCAGGAGTGGTGGCAACCCTTCTTGACCTTTTAGTCCATGCCTCTCAAGCTTCAACTTTTCAAAGAACTGCTCTTAAATCTCCCATTTTTCCTTCTCTGACCTCCTTTGTCAAATCACTTAACACTAGTGAAGCTTCCTTAGTGTACCCTTCTGTAAAATGGGAGCGACATTGCAGAGCCAGCAGGGCTACTGAAGATAAGCACATGCTCAGCATCTCCACCACCATGCTCAGCACTAGGTCTTATGAACTATTTGCGATGTGCCTCCGGTTTTATGATGTTCACCATGTTGTACCTCATTTGCGTCATGACATCTAACACCTCTTGGGATAAATAACCACTCTGAACCTCAAAGTAAGCTAGAAACAGAGATTTGAAAATTCCGTGCCGCACAGTGACAAATAAATTAATGAAACACACAATCCCAGGGGATGGTGTGGGCAATCCAAAAGGGTTTAGGTGTTTATGGATGGCAGAGCCATAAATGGGTGCTGGGATATACCTAACCTTTATGGTTGACGTCATGGGGGAAGCAGTTTCTCTACTAACCAAGATCAAGGACGGGTACAGCATGTCTGTGCCTCTGGTACCCACCCCATGGGACCGCTGTTGGCAGCGCTGTAGTCAGCCTGTGTGGACTATGGGTCAGTCCCATTATGGCAGTCCCTATATTTTATGTTGTTATGATTATTAAGAGAAAAAAACAATTTTTTTAGCTGCGACTAGTTTCTATGCTGATCCAAGTGACCATTATCCCAGTAAACTTTACTCCCTTTAAATTCTATTTTCTGGTCTAAGTAGTGAAAATGTAGTCATAATTTATTAAAGAAAATCACAGAAGCATTGCCCTAAAACATTTGAGCATTTTAACCAGCATGTGGAAAACCGTCCCCTAACTTCCCTATATGAGTCCCTGAAGACACCTTGACATCCACCCATCTCGGCCCCCTTCCCTTCAGGCCTGATGGAAGGATCATTGCCCTGCAGTCTAACACCAATCCTGACACAGGCACTTCACTGTTCCCAACACATACCTCTCAGGTACCTGACCATGTGCATAATCCCCACTCCCACCCCGTCGTCCTCCATCTTCAGCCACCCACCCCCAACTCTCCAGCTGGCTCCTTCATAGAAGCAGGCAGACTTCTTCATCTCAAGGGGGCGAGAGAGAAGAAAAAATGGAAAAAAGGGAAAAAACCCTACTTCAACCCCTCATCCTTTTCCATCCTTACTGCCCCATCTCTTCTCCCATCACAGCTGATGACTGAGACAGCTGTCAACATCTCTGCCTCCACTTCCTCCCCTGCCCTTCTTTCCTCCCTGCATTTCAGCTAGTTCTGCTCCTGCTGAGCTTCTGAACCTGTGCTCACCAATATATTACCAGACTGTTGGGCTTGGTAGTCAATCCAATAGACACACTGAGCCACTTTATTGGACCTGCCTGTGATTGCTGCCAGGGAGAACCTCCATCCTGACAATCTATTCTTGGATTCCCAACAGCAGACTTCCTTGATTTCTTTGTATTCCTCCTTCTTATTTTCCTTCAAAGGTACTCCTGAGTTGAGCCTTTTCTAGGTCCCAGTCTTCTCTCCTTCCATGTGATCTTCCTGGAAAATCCAAGGCCATCATTCTAAACATATGCCAGTCACTTGAGGGTCCCTGTCACCAGCAGGGTGTTTTCTCCTTGGCTTTTATACATCCCTGCCTGGATTTCCCATAAGCCTCTTACATGAGTTTATAATCACTATTGAAACAAATAACCCCAAAATCATTAGCTTAAAACAACATATGTTTGTTATCTTCCAGTTCTGGAGGACAAAAGCCCGAAATCAGTCTCAGAGGGCTGCATCCCTTCTGGAGGTTTCAAAGGAAAATCCATTTTCTTACTTTTTATTTTCCTCTCCAGCTTCTGGAGCAGCCTGCATTTCTTGGCACATGGCCCTGCCTCACTCCAACCTCAGCTTCTGTTGTCACATTTCCTTCTCTGACTCTAATTATCCTGATTCCCTTTTACAAGGACCCTTGTGATTTCACTGGGTTCAACCAGATAATCCAGAATAATCTCCCCATCTCAAAATACCTATTTACATCTGCAAAGTCTCATCTGCCATTATGGTGACATGTTCACAGGTTCGGAGATTTAAGATGTGGGCATTTGGGAGTGGCCAGAGTTCTGTCTATCATACTCCTCAAACGTGAATTGTGTCCTACCAAGATGCTTTCATCTTGGTGACAGGCCACCATCCATCCCACTGAGCCAGCCAGAAACATGGCACCATTCTCAATTCCTTTTAACTTATCCTTACCTCTAACCCATAAGCAAATCCTATCAGTTCTTAATATCTGACATATAAATTCACATCACTCTACCTTTACTGCTGGTACCTTGATTTGAGCCACCATTATTTCCTACCTGGATCATTACCACATGTTATTCTCTGCCGTTCTCTGATCTCAGCTCTCTCAGCCATTCTGAATGCTGTCCACAGAGTGTTCTTTCAAAAACAGATGTTAATCTTCTTAAAACTCATGAAATTCCCCCATAACACCGACATCAGTGCCAGGATGAGATTCAGGCCACTTAATTATGATAGTGCGTTATAAGAACATATATTTGGTTTCCATCCCTCATTCCTGACACAGAGCTCCTAAAATACTTGCAATTTCCTCAGGGTTAGGAGAAAGAAGAGTGTCATTTGGTATTCACAATAAGCCCCTTTCAATGAAACCTGAGTTTGTGCTAATGGTTGACCTCATCCCTACCCCTAATCTGAGAATGGGGTCTGGCTGCCAGAGGAACCAACCATGTGATTACATGATTGGAATTTTCAGCCTCAGCCTCCAATTTCCAGAGAGATTGAGTTAAACCTTCAACGTGCATGTGTTCATGCAATGAAGCTTCCATAAAACTAGGGGCAGAGAAGGGCTCAAAGAGTTTCTAAGACTGATAGGTACATGGAGGTGCTGGGAAGGTGCTTTCCTGTAAGACACCTATCACCCTTTCACCCAACCAACCTCAAGTCATTCTTCCAAATTAGCTCAGTTCTCCCTTTGTCTCTGGCCATGGAAGCTCCATGTGCCTCTCAGCCCCATACCTTGTCCTGCGCGTGTCTTCCACTTGGCTATTCCTGAGTTGAACCCTCTATAATAAACTGCTAATAGTTCTGTGAGCTGTTTTAGCAAATTTTCAACTCAAGGAAGAGATGGTGGGAACTCCTGATTTATAAAAGGCTGGTCGGGAATACAGGTCATGACTTAGGACTTGTTGACTGGTGTCTGAAGGGGCAGAGGATATCTTGTAGAACTGTGCTCTTAATCTCTATATTCTGCAAAAATCCAGGTAGTTATTGTCATAATTGAATTATTGGACATTCAGTTGGTGTCCAGAGAGCTGAAGAATTACATTAAACTGTAAAACCTACACATTCAGTGTCAGAAACATTTCTCTGAGTACTATATACCGAGAATGTTTAACACTTTTATTAATGTAACGTCAAGGCCTTTCATGATCTGATTCCCATTCTCCTGCCATTCTCCTCTTGACTCTTGGATGGTAGCCACATGAGGCCACAAGCCACTCTTAGATAAATCTGGGATGTTTGCAGATCTGGCACATCTGCCCTGCATTATCTTTCCCATAAGACATCTGTCACTTTTTTCACCCACCCAACCTCAAGTCATTCTTTAAAATTAGCTGTTATCACTTCCTCCAGAAAGTCTTCCCTGACTTTCCTTCTAGCCGGTCTAGATTCTTCACTGATTCCTGTATCTTTGCCTTCTGCAGGTGACTTCCCAGCTCCTCCCATGAAGAGGCAGAATCAATTTCCCCACTCCTTGATTCTGGGTTTTCCCCTGTGACTTGCACTTTGGTCAATGAAATTTTTACAGTTCCACACAGAGGTAGGCCTTAGGGTTTTTTGTTTTGTTTTGTTTTGTTTGTTTTGTTTTGCCATGACTGCAGTTCCTGGTTTTGCAGCTCCTCTGATGGCCCAGTTCAGTGCTGTGGTTTGTAGGGCCTTTTCCTGAATGCTTGCCCTGGAGACTATTTCTTCAGTCCACTCAATATTATGAACTGTTTGGTAATAATACTCTAACAAAAACAACAAATATAATAAAACACACTTTTCATCTACTATTAATAAGTCCAAAGTATCCAGAGTGTATTCCCATTGTCTTCAATTAGGACCTGTAGCCCTTGTGGAGATGATGGAAAGACAGAAAGAGGAGGAGGAGGGGAGGAGAAAGTAAACCACAGGGGAAGGAGCAACCAAGGGGCTGCAAAGGTGGCAACTTATTTTCACTTCACAGATGTCTTTAAAGTATGTGAAATTCATGGGAAAATGTCCCTGGCATAATACGTGTTTTAGCCAGTTTTTCTGCTGCTGTGACCAAAAGACCTGACAAAACCAACTTTAGAGGAGGTAAAGTTTATCTGGGACTCACAGTTTTAGGTCTCAGTCCACAGACAGCCAACTCCATTGTTCTGGGCCCCCGGTGAGGCAGAAAATCAGGACAGAAGGACGTGGAGGAGGGAAGCAGCTCAGGATGTGGCAATCAGGAAGCAAAGCAAGCTGTCACTCACCAGGGACAAAATATAAACCCCAAAGGCATGCCTCCAATGACCCACCTCCTCCAGCCACACCCCATCTGTCTACAGTTACCACCCAGTTAATCCCTATCAGAGGACTGATGTACTGATAGGTTAAGACTCTCCTACCCTAATCATTTCATCTCTAAACAAATCTGAACTCTGTTGGATTGTTTCACATGTGAATTTTTGGGGGGATAGCTTACATATAAACCATAACAATACATCTTATAAATTATGCATATTTTAATCCAATTTTTGCAAAGAAAAAATATGTACACATATATTCATACCCATGGACAGTAAGCATAGTAAAGAATATAAATCAATATGTTAGCAGCTGTTATTCCTAAATAATGGAATTACGAATGATTTTATTTTTGATTATTTTTAATTGCTCTATAATGCACATGCAAAATAAGAATAATAATTCTGTTTCATTTCCTCTGGACCTATTCTCTAATCTTGGTTAGTAATAAGTTTATCAGACACATCATCTTTGCAAATGACTTTGAGGCTGAATATTCACATTATCTCTGGAAAATATCCTATTTTTAAAGAAAGAAAAAATAAACAGGCTTGGAGAGGTGAGATACCCGATTCACCTTAACTCTTTATTTTATACATATTATAATTTTTATTATTTATTTGTTTATTTATTTATTTATTTTTGGTGCTGGAGATTGAATCCAGGGTGCTTAACCACTTAGCCACACCCCCAGCCCTTTTTACATTTTATTTTGAGATAAGGTCTCACTAAGTTGCTTAGGGCCTCACTAATTGCTAAGGCTGGCTTTGAACTCTTCTTCCTCCTGCCTTAGCCTCCTGAGCCACTGGGATTACAGGTATGGACCACTGAGCCCCACTCAACTTAACTCTTTAATGTATCACCTCCTAGATTACAAATGCCAGCTAGTAAAGCAGCTGGAAGTGCTGAGTTTGGAGACCCTCTGGTTTCTAATACTGTTTGTTATTCAATAGCTATGTAAGCAAGGGAGTTTCTTAATGTCTGTGAACCTCTGTTTCTTTCATCTGAAAATGCATATAAAAATAGTACAAGTCAAGTATCCCTAACCAGAAAATCTAAAATCCCAAATGAAAAACTTTCAAGTAAAGTTTAGACAATATTCCAAAATCAGAAACACTTCTGATTCCAAGCATTTCTGAGAAGGGATACTGAACTTGTACCTACTTCTCAGAGTTGGTGTGAGTCTCCCATAAGATCCTGCCTGTGAAAGCTTGGAACACCATTTGGCCTATCATGTTCAATAAATGTTAGTTACTACTACTACTACTATTATCATATTAGTCTACTGTAATAGGATTACTATTATTACTGTTATTATCCTGCTATTAATTATTACTATAATTGCTATTTTTACCCATGGTAATTACCTTTATTACTATTATCATCCTGCTGTAATAGAACTCTGTTGCAAATATTTCTTTAATTCTGACAGGATGGAGTAGAGAGCTGCCCTAATCACCTTTGTGTTCTCAGCATCCAGCACAGTGGATGCTAATTTAAATGAATGAATCAGTGAATAGAAGGACAGATGGATAGAAGGATAAACGGAGACAGATGGGAAGTAAATTACTGGGTGGGTTATTGATGGGTGGGCAGAAAGAGGATCTTAAATGACTTAGTATGTCAAATGCCTGGACCTGGACGGGAAGGCAGAGGGCTGGGTGGGGAAATGGAATGGATGGGTGGCCGGATGGACAAATAATGGATGTACAAATAATGAACACAGATGGCTGCTTCCTGGCTTTTCTCCCGCTGCGTCCCCACAGCGTGCCCTCCCTCAGTTCCAAGGATCCCAGAGGCAGGGCGCTTCCCAGGAGAACTCCCAGGTTGGAGCCGCGGTTCTGAGGATCTGCGGACTGGCGTTGGTGCAATGATCAGCGGGGACCGTGGCCGAGAGCCACCGGCCTGGGTCGCCTCCCCCGCACCCTGCCAAACATCCCGCTCCTCTGCATTGACGTCTGTGGCCGCAGAGGTCCGGCTCTCGGGAGCCACGGTGAATTATGATGCACATCCAGCGCTGATGCTAAAAAAAGGGCCGTGACTCACCGCCCGCCGGGCCGCGGAAACTTCCACGAGAGCCGCACCACAGCGGCTGGGGCGCAGGACCAAGGGCTTCGGCGCCCGGGCGCGCGGGGCTGCAGCCATGTGTGTCTCGAAAACAAAAGGGTAAAGACTGTGGCACGGGGTCCAGTGGGAGCCAGAGAGTCCCCAGAGCCCTCTGCTCAGCCACAGGGCTTGGGTTCCACCACTGGAAGCCCAGAGCCAGCTCCTTTCCAAGGTGTGGCAGGGGGCAAAGCGGTGGACAAGGGCTCATGTTAGTAGGTGGCCTACATGTGCTAAGTGCTGTCCCGATCATAATTCACTTATCCCTCAAAGCGGCCCTGAACATAAGTAACCTGATTGTCCCAGCTTTTCTGATGGGAATATTAAAGCCAAAGGTGTAAGGGGCTTGCCAGGGGCTACAGTGCTGGTATTCCAGCCGCATCTCTCAGTATATTCAATAAAGCAGCTACTCGACAGACTGTGTCACCAGCACCACAGATACAGAGGTGGGCAGAGTGGTCCCTGCCTGCCTGTGAGAAGCTCACGTACAGCGCTCTTTCCCTTGATACTCCCATCAGGATTTACCTGGGGAAACCAGATTCCATCCCTTCCCATTCTACAAATATTTTTGAGCCCCACTATGTGCAGAGCATAGTGGTAGAAGGGACAGATAGTCACTCTGGTAACTAAGGCACTCTGGTTCGTTTGTTCATTTACCAAGTAGTTATTTAACACCTACTATGTGCCAGGTGAGCAAAGTAGCTTGACACATCCCCGCCTCATGGAAAGCATTCCAGCAAGAAGATGGGGAAACGATGTAGCAGAAATGCTACATTAGGGTGCTAGAGAAGCCTTTAACACAGAGGAGAAGCACTTGGCCTGATGGAAAAACTTTGAAGCCAACGCCTGAAAGATAATCAGTCACGGAAGTTAAGCAGATGGAGAGGAAGCAGAGATGGAGAATAGCATATGCCTAAGTCCAGAGGTACAAGAGATCCTGGGTGATTTGAGGGGAGAAAAGCATTCAGTACAGCCATTGCAAGGAAGCCAAGAAGTGGTGCACAGAGGGAAGATGGGGCCAGGCCACGTAGAGGACCTCTGGACGGCTTAGACCTGGCTAGAGGTCAAGTACGCTTACAGCTCCATGTATAGCCCATTGCATCTGCAGGGAGAGAGGGACCTCAGTTCTATTTGAACCCAAGAGGGCCAATAGGAAAGGGAGACCAGGGGAAGCAAACAGGCGTTTAAGCTGACCTGGTTCCTAGATCTTCTGTAGAAATGGAAGGGGAACTGGATACAATGTGATGTGGATTGGTGGCAAACTCACTCAGGCACCCTGGACCCTCTTTAAAAGGCCAGGGTGTTTGTACAACTAGGGCTAATGTAGTATTGTTCTTTTAGGGCCTAAGGGTGAATGAAATGGCCCACTATGAGTAGCATGGGGAGGAAAGCTCTGGTCCATCAGCTGTTCTATCCACTGGTGCTGACAACTGGAAAACAGAATTCACTGAATTATTCAACAATATCTATTTAGCACCCAGTATGTCCCATGCTATAGCAGACACTAGAAATCCATTAGAGAACAAAGACAAATATGGTATACGTCCTCATGGACATTAATTCTGGGATGGAAAATATTAATGAAACACACACACACAAACATGGAATTTCCACCACGAAGGTGCCCCAGGCACAGGCACTCATGAGGCTATGAGCACAGAAGAGGATTGCTCTATTCTGGAGAGCCTTAACTGTGCACTAGGTGAGCAGGATCTAAAGGACGCGAGGAGAGTAAAAAAGCAGAGATGGTAGGAAAGAGTGTACCAGGCAGTGGGACAGAGGGGAAAGGAAGTTTGGTGTGGAGGGATGGAGAGCAGGGGAAAGCTTGGCACACAATAAGACTGGTCAGCAGAGGCCAAATCATCCAAGGTCTTATTCACTGCCCCCAATGACTGGGGAGTGGCTGCTGGCACAATGGGAAGTCATCAAAGTTGTGAGCAACACACTCCAAGTGCAATGAGTGTGCAGAGAACCTGAGAGGAAGCTGGGAGCCAGCACTTACTGACTTGCTCTTTATTCATATCACCTCATTTCACCTGGACAATAACTCTGCACAGTTCTGATCTCCATCTTAATGAAGAGAAATCTGAGGTTCAGAGAGGTAAGTGATTCGCCATGGCCACAGCAAATTCAGAAGAAAACATCAAGATCCAAACCATAGTCTCTGCCACCCCAAGGTCTTTCTAAAGGGGTTGTGATTAGCCCCTGCGAAGAAGGTGGGCCCAGGAAGTATGACTCAGCCAGGTAGGAATGGAGAAAAGACTTTTTTCAGAAGGGCAAGAAATCATCAGCGACAGAGAGACTAAGAATGGCGTAGAGCAAAAGCAGCACAGGAATTGCCCACAGGGAACACAAGGCAGAAGAAAAAACTAAAAGGAGATATGCAAAGAGGTTGCTCTTGGAGGTTTGTCTCTAAAAGTTATGGGCAATTTTTTTTTTCATTTTGCTTTTCTAGAGTGATGGTTCTTATGTAAATGAGGGAACAATAACAAGTATATATTTTAAGGGGATCATGTAAGCCTTTTACATTCTTGCATGAAGTATATTTTTTTCATCCTCCTATGGAGCCCAACACAATGCCTGGCACATAGTAGGTGCTCAATCAAAATAAGTTAAAGGATGAAGTAGTTGGAGATGAAGATTAAAGTGAGGCAAGATGTTAGAAAGCCAAAGCTGGCATTTTGTTCTGAAATGAAGTTCAGGCTCATGTGTCAACAATCAGTCAAATGTAGCAAACCCTCAGAACTGAGAATTTTGCCTGCTGTTGGTTTCATAGCATGTAGTGGCCACACCCTGACTCAAAGACATCAAATTCCTCAGGAAGTTTTAGTTGAGCTCTTTCGACATGCCCAGCCCTGTATAGGCTCTCCAGGGGAACAAACCAGGACCCCTTGCCAGAGTAAATATTTTGATGCTGAATGATTTGATGAGACCTGAGAACAGTGGCTCAGAGAGCTGAGTCTCCTAACCAAATGGCACAGCATACTATGATATTAAAATATTAGGTTCTTAATCACAGAAACACTGGCATCTGTTTCGGCGGAAGCTCCCTCCCAGATGGCGTATCCCACAGTTTTTGTCATCTGAAACAGTATGAGGTTTCTTAAATGACTCCAAATTTCCAAATCATCCTGTACACAATGGCAGCCTGTTAATTAAGTGGTCCCTTTGTGACTTGCATTTGATAAATATGAGATGAGAAAGATTTATTGAGATGTGAAGAAAAGCAACAGGGAGGAAGGGATAGAAAGGCCTGTGTGCAGGTGTTGGCCAGTGGCTTCAAGGAAATCGAGGACAGCTCTGGATGAGCAGCAGGGAGGCCAAGATTCATCTAAAGCTTCCTCCTTTACCCAGGGACACCCAGTCACAAGCAGGTCACAGGCAGATAGTCTGTGAGGAGCTCTTTGGTTTTTATGCCTCATGAGTCTCTTTCCACCGAAACAGACAGGAACGTGGAAGCCTTCCAGTTCTTTCTTGGAGTGACTCGTGCCTCTTGGTGATGTGCAGCTGTCAGTGGCACTGCCAGGCGCTGTTTTGACTCCAGTCAACAGGATTTGGAAATAGAGCACCAAAAAAGGTATCTGCTTTGGAAGTAGCATCCCCTGTTCTTGGAAGAGCAGAGAACTGGTGACAACGTACAATTAAATATAAACGCTCAGGCACAAGACCTTGACTTGGAGGGTTGGTGAAGTTTCAGGTCTGACTTGTGAAACTGGCTTTCTCCAAAGACCAGGCAATTTCTCCCCAAAATAGCGCACAAGGAATCGGGTCTAGCAATAAGTGGAGTCTCCAACAAAACATAGATTTCTGTCAGCCACTCTCCTTCCTCTAGGAAGAAATAAATCAGCTCCAGGATCTGTGGTTCCCAGATGACCTGTCTTCCTCCAGGGTTCAATCTTAATTCAATCATTCATGCAACACGTACCTATTAGGCCTCCTCTAGAAGGAGGACACATCTTGGGGTATAATGGCCTGGCTAGTAGGCCTCTGTCCTTGAGGAACATACAATCCAACAGGTCCATGTTCCATGAGCCCCGTGGGGCCAGAGGCTTTGGCTCTTATCTTTATATGCCCAACACCTAGCATGGTACCTGCTTGTGGCAGGTGCTCAATAACGGTTAGGCTGAGTGATTGCATGAGTGGAGGCTAATCTCCCCTCTGCTATAGTTTATATGACTCTGTATCTCCTTTAACTTCCTCCTACTTTCATCAATGCTTATTTTTCTCTCTTTGGAGGCTATAAAGAACAGCTGTTAGCCAGGCGCGGTGGCACACATCTGTAATCCCAGCACTTTGGGAGGCTGAGACAGGAGAATCACGAGTTCAAAGCCAACCTCAGCAACGGCAAGGTGCTAAGCAACTCAGTGAGATCCTGTCTCTACATTAAAAAACACAAAAATAGGGCTAAGGATATGGCTCAGTGGTCAAGTACCCCTGAGTTCAATCCCTCATACAAAAATAAAATAAAATAAAAGAACAGCTGTTTTTCCATGTCTATATCCTAATGCTTCATATGCTTGGAAATTGTTAGTAATTTACCTCTTGACTTTGGCTTCTTTGGCCCCCTTGTCTTCCCCTGGCATCAGCATCTCATCTTGGTCCCCTGAAATAAGAAAAATAATTTGTTTTGGCATCTAATTTTCCTCTACATCTTGCAAAAGTTTTCATTTTTTAAGATTTTAAGGACCAGAGGAGAGCCCTAATACACCTCAACCTCACCCAGGCTACATCCACCCAAACTCTTCCCTAGCCCCAGACTCTTTCCTAACTTGTCCCCTCAACTTTAAAGTTCAACATCAGTAGATTTAAACTTTCATAATAACATTAAAATATGATGCAGGGAGCACCACCCCTAAAACAGGCATCACACTGACATTTAACGTTTTCACACTATAGTGTAAGTGATGCCAGATCCTGTGTGAAAGTGGGTTGTAATAGAGGAAGAAAAACTGGAAAACCACAGGAGAATCCAGAAACGTTGCCCCCAGCAGCCTGCACAGCAGCAAATCCTTGACCTTCTCAGAGAGATTCAGCAGTAACGGATCTTTGTAATTATTATTATTACAATGACTTCTATTGCCATCAGTGTTGTTTCTACTCTATAAACACCAATCCAACAAATTCCTGTTTCTTTTAGGAAATGCAAGCTTGACTAGTGATTATGTTTTCATGGCTGTCCACAAACTAAGCCGATCCTTTTGTTTTTATTCATTCTAAGTGTCAACAGATGTTCTCTTAAAATATTCACAAGCTATACCAAAGGGAGAGGTTTTGATGGCTAGTACATTTAAACTGCAACCAAGAGGAAAGGGTTTCTTTGGTGCAAGATAGTGGAACATTGGCTTTCTTCCCTGTCTCTGAACCAGGTATTTTTCCCACAGAGGGAGGGCCTCGGTCCAGCAGTGATTTGCTGAAGGAATTTCTGGAAACTCATTTACACTCTTTCCTGTGTTCAAGTGATAAGCCAGTGGCATCCTAAACTTTGAGCAGTTCTTTCCCACAGCTGGGTTCCCCCACCATGTCTTCACTGACCTCCCGACCCAAGGAGGCTGTCTTGGATTCCACACTGACTCCCTTTGTAGAAGGAAGTTGATAAGGACCTTTTCCAACAGTCAGGAGTCTGCCTCCTGTCCATTGCTGACTATCCGCTTGGCTTCTGGTGTCCCATTTTCTGAATTCTGTTCATTTCTTGATTCTTCCCATAGTCTGTTTGGATTTCTCACCTCTAGCTGCTTCTGAGGTACATGCGAGCCCTCTTGCTTGACGTCTTCAGGCCTAGCTTTCTTGCTGATCTCCACAAGCTATCAGGATTGCAGCCCTCACAGAACAAATGCAGAGGATACGAACTTAACAACTTCCCAGACATTCCCTGGTGATGATGAAGTATAGATGTCTGCCTGCAAGTTACCAGATGAGAAAGGGATCACAGCCTGCTATAAATGAGACCATGATCGTCCTGATTATTCCCACCCATGACCGAAGCACTTTCCTACATGACTACCGCTACCCTCTGATCCTTCCTTTGCTCTGATGGGCCATCTTGGTTAGATGGAAGATGTTGAATGGCAAATGGCCAGTTCCATGGGGGAACTGGAGTGTTCAACTTGTTCTCTCAACCTTACTCAAAAGGAGACTAAATTTCCTCCAGAAGCATGGGAGAGATTGTTGATCTTTTTGTGTATTTTTTTCCCAAGTAAACTTATTTTTTAGAGCACTTTTAAGTTTATAGGAAATTCAAGAGGAAAGAACTCATTGCTCCCTTACATTCCCCACCTCCTGCAGACTCTCTGTCCATACTCCCCCAAGAGCTGTACAGTTTTTACAATTGATGAACCTACAGTGCACATCATAATTACCCCAGGTCCACAGTTTCCATTAGTGTTCACTTCTGACATTGCACATTCTACAGGTTTTGATAAATGTATAATGACATGTATCCACCATTAGAGTATATGCTGAATACCACCCTAAAAATTCCATTTACTCCATCTATTTATTCCTCTTTCCTTCAAAATCCCTGGATACCACCGATCCTTTTACGATCTCCATATTTTTGCCTTTTCCAGAAGGTCATAGAGTTGGAATTCCACAGTACAACCTTTAAAGATAGTCTCCCTTCACTTGGTTATCTGCCCTTCATGTTATCCGTACCCCTCCATGGCTTGAGAGCTAATTTCTTTTCAGCATTGAAAAGATCTTTTATAATCTAGATGCACTATGGTCAATTATCCATTCACCTACTCAAGGTCATTTTGGTTGCTTCCAAGTTTTGGCAATCACGAATAACGTTGCCATAAACATCCTTGCAGGATGTAGTTTTAATTACATATTTTGTTATCAATTATGACTTCATGATGAGTAGGGATGATTTACCACCCCATGCTGGCTCAGTCTGTAGGATACATAGCCAAAGCTACCTAAGATTTTCCAAACACCTGTCCTCAAATGTCTATGTATCAGTCATCAGGGAACTTGTAAAATACAAAAATTTTTTAGCCTCATCTCCCAAAATGGACTCAGTAGGCCTGAGAGACCACCAGGCTTAAGGAGCACAGGTTTAACCTATAAAAGGAAAGAAGTAAAGGGAAGTTGAAATCTCCACATGGGGAGCATGGAGACTAACACCCAACACTCATTTTATGGAGACATTTTGTTCTTCTCTGAGCCTCTCAGGGAAATGACATGGTGGCTAAAAGAATTGTTGATATGTGTTATCCTCTCCCATTAAAAGGAGCTAAAAAATCCTTGGGCACCAAGATGTGAACTATTTCCTTCAGGGTAGAATGGAGCCACTAAAAATAGCCTTGGAAAATGAGTTGTAGAGGTTCAACAAGGAAAACAAATCAGAAATAAATTTGGCACTGAGAAAGAAAAGAAGAGAAAGAGAAGAACTCTCACAGGCAGTAGAGAAAAAAAGGCTATTAGTTTGGACACATAAAAGCAGGTACATTTTTCCCACCCACAGAGCTGCTGGCTGCCATTCCTGCAGCGTAAGTCAGTCTCCCTGGAGGAAAGAGAGATGAGTCAGAATCAGCCGGGACAGGCTGGGTTATGCCAGCGCACCCAACAACCCCCAAATCTCAGTAGCTTAAATGCACAAAGATTTTTCCTCCGTCCCTTGCACTACAAGTGTGGTCTGGTGGCCACTTTGCTTCTCCTCATTGCCCAGGGACCCAGGGTGATGAAGGCTACATCCCATGTGTTCCAAGAATCCTCTGCCAGGGGCCAGAGAAACTGGCAATTAAATGCATCTCCCTGGAAATGATGCACGTGACTTTCTCTCGCATTTCACTGGCCAATGCAGTCACATGACCCTGCTGGTATTCAAGTGGGATAAGGAAGTGAATTTATGCCATGTGCCCAGAAGAAGAATGGGAACAGATGTAAATAGCTCTATGACAACTGTAGTCAGACAAAGAAGCTGAGAGTACATGTGGGGGGCAACGGAGAGAAGGCTCTTTTAGAGCCATCAATTTGCAACTGGTGTTTCAACCTTCTCCTGACCAATCCAAAGGAGCAGTTCCATCCAGCACCCCTGAGGGTATTCCTGCCTGTAACAAGGAGAGTGTAGTGTGACCACATGGACTCTTCTTTGGGCAAATCATTTGATCTCTTTGGACCTCGCTTTAGCTAAGGTAGATGACAATAGTGCCTAACACTTGAGGTTGTTTTGCAGATTAAATGAGATCATACAAGCAAAGTGCTTTAGGCCAGAGCTGCTGCAAATGAGCTGTTGCCAGTGAACCCCCAAGAACCCTGCTAATATGCATTTCTCATTCAGCTCGTCCTAGGTGGGGCATGATCATGCATTTTTAAAAATCTCCCAGCTGATGCCACTGCTACTGGTCCACAGAGCACGCTTTAGTACAAGGATTTACAGCAGGCGGGCATGCCTAGGCAGTGTAGATTGTATGTATTCTTAAAACTGGATCAAGAGACCCTACAGGTTCTGCTGCTCCTACTTTCAGGGAATGGAAGTTACAGCTGCTTGTTGACACAATGTCCAAGTCTGATCCTTCTGGGGATAAAAGCTCCAGGGGGACTTTGGGGTTAGGGAACAAGTGCTAAAGTCAGAAGGCTTGTGTTGTATCTGAGCTCTGTCACTTGACAGCCATGTGGTTTAGTAACTCTCTGACCTTTTTTATATGTATCTGTGAAATAAGTATGAAATAAGTATGATGCAGACTCACCATCACCCATTAACATTCCACAGTCTTAATAGCTTTGAAAGCCACAAGGGTTTTCACTACTGACTTGAGTGCCAAAATTCACCTGCTTTGGCATGGAACTATTTATAATCTTTTATTTATCCCGCTTTTGTGAGTATTTTGATGTTTTACCATAGGAATATGCATGTTTATTAACAAGATGTTGCAGACTCTGTCGAAAGTGTTAGGTAATGTATAATATGTATAGTATGCAACCTTTCTAAAAACTGAAAACAAAACAACAAAAAAAAAAAACATGAATTCTGAAACACACCTGGCCTCAAGGTACTAGAGAAGAAATTTTGGATCTGAAGTACTTCTCTCTCTGGGAGTGGAAAGGAATGAGGGAAAAGTATACTACAAACCACTTTGCACCATACCCAGAACGTAGTAAGTGCTCAACAAAAAGATATTATTACAAAAATTGTTATTTCTCCCAGTGTGTCTCACAGTCAGAAAGGAAGGCAATGTGGGAGATGGTGCCTTTGGGCCCCTAGAGACAGATGACAGAATCAAAAGTCTCTCTGCCAATTTTCAAACTCTTGATTTGTCTTCTTCTTTCTCCTTAAGAAAAAGAGAAAAGAAAAGAAAAAGAAATGCATAGCAATGAATGCACAAAATAGGAGTGCAGAGAAAGGCAAGAATCATACCCCACTCCCACCTACAAAGCAGCCCAGCTTCTTAGCCAGCCAAGGACAGCTGCTTTCTGCTGCCTTTTTCAAATATAATGTATTTGTGAAGAGTCTCACCTGAGCCAAGGACTCTGAGGGAAGAGATGGGATTTCCGTTCCTTCTGCCATTCACCTGCTGGGGGATCTGGAAATCCTTCACCTTCCATGATCTCTATGATCTCGGTTTTCTTATGTGGAAATGAGCCAGTTATGAAGTCCCTGTTGCAACTCCTTTATTACAGGGGACACATAAGAGCAATCACAGAAGTGAACGTATTTTGAAAGGGGAGATGTGTGTTCCCAGGCACAGCATCATTATTCACCTGACTGCGAGCAGGAGATCAGCAAGGGGACTGCCAAGACAAAGGGTGTGCTGCTGCACCAACGTTGTCCCCTCTAATGGCATCCTTGTCTGCACTGGGCTCCCCCACCTGCACTGGGGCCATTTGTGCTTGTCAGTGAAGGCTGGTGTCATTGGTTTTCATAAGAAGTGAATTAACTGAGCCACATCAGCCCCGCTGCCACAGATGGACAACCAAAACCATGGCTTTAGGTACTGTGTTTTAGTCTAATAAAGGACAATTATTCCAAAGAAAATGTATACAAACAGAACCCAGATTTGAGAATTTGTCCTTCCCACCACTTCTATCTTTATCTACCTCTGCAGGCTTATTGGCCAGTAACTTTCTCACTGTCTTCAGGTCCCATGTTAGTAGCCCTGACTTTGGGATCAGAT
Source organism: Xerus rutilus (assembly GCA_028644305.1). NCBI lineage: Eukaryota > Metazoa > Chordata > Mammalia > Rodentia > Sciuridae > Xerus > Xerus rutilus. Next base: position 127,635,200 of record CM053405.1, read on the forward strand.
GGACCAGGGCAAAACCCAATCCAGAATCTTCCACAGCCTTTCTGTGTCTTTTGGCAAATCACTGAACTTTCTGAGCCTCAATGTCCTCATCATTAAAATGGGCATGTCTTATTCTATGATGTGTGTATATAAATAAGATGTAAATTTTAAATCCCTATTGTGTCTAAAATTCAATTACAGCTTCCACACTGCATATAATGGAAAATAAGTACTCCTCTATACTACACAAAGGTGCTAGTTCCCTTGGATGCACTTAATAAAAGACAGGATAGCAGAACAGCTCCAGAAACAATACATTCAAAGGGGATTGAAACAATCTAGAATAGGATTCTGAGCTGGGCACGGTGGCGCACGCCTGCAATCCCAGCACTTTGGGAGGCTGATACAGGAGAATCACGAGTTCAAGGCCAGCCTCAGCAACGGCAAGGCACTAAGCAACTCAGTGAGACCCTGTCTCTACGTGAAACACAAAATAGGGCTGAGATTGTGGCTCAGTGGTCAAGTGCCGCTGAATTCAATCCCCAGTATCAAAAAAAAAAAAAAAAAAAAAGGATTCTGCTGCATGACCTTTCTCCAGCCCAGTGTGGTAGAGGAGGGACAGTAACCAAGAAAAACACTCATAGAGATTGGGGGTGCCTAGATGAACCAAGGTCAGCATCTTGCTGCTGCCCAGGTCTTTCCAAAGGTGCAGAATGGAAAGATTCAGTCCATCATAAGGGCCAAAAGAAGTGGGAAGCCACCTGGCATAGCCTGGCATGCATTTGGTGGTATCCGTGTCTTCAGAACCTGATCATTCCAAAAGGCAAGGGCCAGGGAGTGAAGCCACATAGCATAGTAGGGTCCCAAGATGGGGCTTGGTAGAAAAGAGCCTGCCCAGCATTTGACAAGGCAGAATGTAGAGTTTCCCATGGTTCAAAGGGATACCAGAGAAACCAGCAGAGTTTAAGCCTTTCTGGTCGGCCCCCAGCAATAAGATGCTCTGAAATGGAGTGCCAGGGTAGGTGCAGAGTAGTGTCATGAAAGGTCAGCTTGAAACTGGGTGTTGTGGCACAAGCCTATATAATGCCAGCGGCTGGGGAGGCTGAGGCAGGAGGAATACGAGTTCAAAGCCAGCCTCAGCAATGGCGAGGTGCTAAGCAACTCAGTGAGACTGTCTCTAAATAAAACACAAAATAGGGCTGGGGATGTGGCTCAGGGGTCAAGTGCCCTGAGTTCAATCCCCAGTATCGATTGCCAGATAAAGATCAGCTTGAATGTTCATTTACAGCCGTAGGAATCTGCATGTGTACGCAGGAGGGCATCCTGCATGTCAGCAAGAGGGTATCTGTCCCAAAGACAGTACTAATGACTAATTGCAACATCCCTAAAAGAGGGTCTCTTTTCCCTTAATCTCAACCCCTTACCCTGACTGGAAGGGTCCAGACACAGACACAGGAATTAAAGTTAGGGACAAGTAAAAAAAAGGAGACAGAGAGACTACTTTTCCCCTATCTCAAACCCACTGCAGTTGAGGATTGAAAGAACTTGAGGATTGGGAGATTGAAGTTTGGATTTAGCCTGAAAGGGACTGTTTAGTACCTGAAATTAATTGTGAGTGACCAGAAGAGAACTTGTTAACCTATACTGATGAGAAAGCAGAGTATGGATCTTCCCAGGATGTCAGCAAGAGGCCAGAGGGAATCCACAGAGCATTTGGAGTACAGCCTGTAAAGAAAAAAAGAAATCCGTTTTCTATTTGTGCTCCTATTGACTTCAGCCCACTCAATAAACTGGTTCCATATATCAAGTGCTTACCTCTCAGACTGGTGCATGGCTCAGCAGTCGGATGACAGTGGTTATTGCTATTGTGTTATCATAATTTCCATTACAAATTGATTTAGACCTTTTTAGTCAACGTACCAAAATAGATATACCTAACAAATGAGAGGATGGTTAGATCTTTAACACTGTTTTTAATTTTTTTTCCAAAGTTCTCATCTTCACAGGTGAAATTAGAACCATCTTCAGAATGGAGCTACCATGCAGTCTGCTAATGCATTGAAACAAGGGCCCTTCTAACATCTCCAAGCATCAGGGTGATACATGTCTGTCACTAGCATCGGCCACAGGGAGGGAGTATGCGAGGACCCGTGTGACTGTTCAAGTTCCCAGTGCCCAGTTAAGGCATAAAAAAGCCAGGCACAGTGGTGCACGCCTGTAATCCCAGCACTTTGGGAGGCTGAGACAGGAGAACCGCGAGTTCAAAGCCAGCCTCAGCAACAGCGAGGTGCTAAGCACTTCAGTGAGACCCTGTCTCTACGTAAAACACAAAATAGGGCTGGGTATGTGGCTCAGTGGTCGAGTACCCCTGAGTTCAAACCAAAAAAAAAAAGGCATAATAAAAAATTGCATGCTGTTGGCCTCCCGTGGGAAGAGTTCCCATATACTCAGAGCTTTCTCTCCTGTTCTCACATCAAAATATTCCCATCTCGAGGCTCATTTCCTTTGGGTCCTATTCTGCTTTCCTATCGTGTCTATCAATCAAGCCATTTGTTGACAGTTTCGAGAGACCAAAGCTCAAATTCGAATTCTTGTTCTGACATTTAATACTGGGAAACCCTTCCCAATTATCTTCTCACCTGGCTTCTACATTCCCAAGTGAAATGGCGACGATGGCACCCACCACATTTCTCTCACCGGGCTCTTCTGGGGATCAATTGCAGCTGTGGATATAGGTGGACTTGGAAAACCTTAAAGCACCACATGAATAATACCATAGAGCTCATGAATGTGATGCCTGCATCAGTGCCCAGGTAACACCCTGCACCTAGATAGACCGGACTTCAATGCAATTCAGGAGTGAGAATTCTAGCAACACTGCAGGGTCAGTGTGAAACACATTGTTGACAAATATCAATCTGTCCTACCAACTACTTAAAGATCCATTGTGCTTCTAATGCTAAAATCCCCATAGATTTGGTCCACTCCAGGATCTGTCCAAAATTTGCTGGGTTTTTTTCCCCCCTAATACTATCAAAATAGGTTTCTTTGGAGCTTTCTCCCTCTTTTATGTAAATGTTCCCTAAACTGGACACTTGATACCTCCACAGTATCAAGTGGCTCATCCCAACTCCCCTCTAGCATAAGGGATTGCATTTTATTGGATGTCCCCTGTGTGTCCCTTTAATCACTGACCTGGTCAGACTCTGGGCAGAGCTCAGCCCTGGCCCAGAATCTTCTGAAGAGACACTTTTGTCCTTGCCACTGACAAGCAACATAAGGACTCTCAAGCCAAGAAAAACATTTCCAGAGGCCCCCAAGTGGTAACATCTAAGCCCAGTGGTGGCTCCAGACTGAATCAAGCAATTAAATCTGCATCTGCCCCTGCCCCAAACCTCAAAAAATGTTAACATCTTGCACGTGTCAAGAGGGTTATTTATGAAACTATTTGCTTGTCAACCCCAGGAGGACATTCTGTACTTCACAGTGAAATACTGTATATTTATGAGCCATGACTTGAAAACTAACTTTGGCAAAAATATTTGTCAAAAGAATTCTATCAGCCCCTTGCAAAGCACAGGCTGCGCTCAGTCACCGTCGTGCAGCGGCAGGGCAGGGTCCTAGTGGAGAGCTGGTCTGTGGCTCTCTGCTTCAGGGAATGAATTCCAGATGTGTGCTTCTTTAGGGGAAGGATTTCAATTTCAGATAAGAGGCTTGCATTCTTTTTCTTTTCCTGTCCTTAACTCCCCATCCCCAATCTAGAAGCACACTCATATATTTAACCTTGAACACCTAGAACATTCGTTGTCTCTTTTCTTTTTCTTTAGTACTCTCCTCCTCAATCTTGTTAAGTCCCCTGGTGTGGAGATCTGGGCTTCTGGTCTCCCAGTCATAGGATCTGGTTATCCATTGCTAGCATGTGAGACACAGGCACTTGGTGGAACAGAGAGCTTGGTACAATGTGGATAGACTCTAATCTGGCACAGTTCAATACCCACAGGGGACAGCTGACACCAGCCTTCACTCTAGGAATTGCCCTTGTTGAACCAGGGCACCTCCAACATGTCCCATGGTCACCTTCCTTGGCCAACAGTCTTCTACTGACAGGGGCCCTGAGCCATCCATCACCACAGCAGATTTCTTGCCTTCTCAAAAGCTTGGGCAGTGAACTTATAATCGTTTTTCCACACTCTTTAGGGTTAAGGACCCAAGGAGGGCATGTTCCATGACTGTGTATGTTGTTCAGTGACAGATGAAAGAAGAAAGGGACGTCTATACAGGGGCATAGAGAGATTTTTACGTTCTGTGGGATTAATCCTCTGCAATATTTTCCTATAACTGTAACAAGTTCAATTTTTATTCTTAAAAGCCTTTTGGGCCTTGTCAAGGGTTTGTTCCTAAAAATCTTGATTTGCAGTGACACATTTGGCATTCTTGGAGATAAAGTAAAGTCCTTCATCTGGTTTCTATGACACATAATAGTAATACTAAAGTATTGTCATTTTTAAAAAAATCAGGCATTTAATACACTCAATTTATGACTCATCGGAACTGTAAAGATTTATCATCTCTATTTTACAAGTTAAAAAAAAAAAACTGAAGCAGGGACAAGTTAGGCAGTCTTCCTAGAGACACACAGCAGATTATAAGGGGAGCCGGTATTTGGACCCTGCATTTACTGGCTCCAGGATGGGAGAAAACACAAAAGAGATGAAGAGTTGAAGGAAGGAAGGGGGGAGTGGGGGTAAAGCACAAAACAAGAGTCACTCCTGGGAGTGGTTTTCCCCAAGCTGCCTTTCAGCCTTAGCTGAGCTTCTGGAGTGACACATGTCACCCAAAGGGTATATCCCTGTGTGGAGGGCTGCAATGGGCACATCCAAGAGGGCTCTGGAGTCACAGGCCTCCAAGAGAGAGGGCTCCATGTCATCCAGGAGGTTACTCAGAGCCAAGTCCAAACCTAACTCCCTGAAAGCTGATCACTGGGACTCAAGCTCCCCTGAGTGTTTCTCCTTGCCAAACTCAGGGCACAGAATCAAGCTATCCTTCAACTTACTCCTCTCTGACTCCACCTGGCCATAGCCCACCCCAAGTACACCTGCCACCTTGCCAGCAGGGACAAGCCTTCTGGAAAAATCATAGTCCAGGGCAAGGAGGCTGTGGGAGGGCTTCCCCATGGCTGTGAGGGTGGCCCAGGCTATAAATCCCAGACCTGGGCACAGGCACAGGGCCAGCAGACTCACTTTAGAGAGAAGGGACCACAGGAGGGAGAACTGCCTGAGGAAAGACCTTGGGCAGCTTCCAGACCTTGGCAAGGAGTGGGAGCTGTGCCCAGAGGCCTCATCCCAATGGAATCTGTCCCACAGCGGTGCTAGCACTGCACTTTGGAGTCTCTACATCCTTGTGAGTTTGACCAGAGACTAAGCCTATGTCGTGAAAACCTTCTCCTTAAAGTAAAGCCCACTTTGGTTTTTATCATGATTCTACTGATGTGTGGACTTGGCTGTGAACTTCACTCCAAGGCCATAGTCTTGTTTTCTGAAAAATGGGAAGAACCCTTTATCCCTCTCTGTAGAAGGCAGAAGTTGTGCGTTTGAGCTCCCAATTCAGACAAGCTCCCTCACTTTGTGACTTCATTTGTTACCTGCTTTGCTCTTCTGGATATCCACACAGTGACATGTCCTTCAGGTGACATTTATCACAATGGAAGGTCAATGGAGACTGGGAGAGCAGCTTAGGAAAAACAATGTCAAGTTCCCAAGAGTTGATGGTTCTGTTTTTTTGTTTTTGTTTTTTTGTGCCTCAAGTTTGGATGAGTTGGGTATGTGACTACAGACGGGCCACTTATCTGAGTTGCCTCGTCTTAAAAATGGGAATGATACACCTTCTTGTGCATAGAGGCACAAACTAAGAACACAAAAAGATGTGGGATCCAAAATAAGTGCTCAATAACTGAACTGTATTTTTAATAACTAATTAACTGCCTGGAGGCAAAATAAAACCATGTGAATGATAATGTGCTTGAACAGTGGATATTGATGTGAGGAATTATTCATCTCCCCATATGAATAGGGAAATTAAATTCAGAAGTGTGACCAGATTTGGCCAAGCTGCATAGCCAGACATCACTGGTTGGATGAGAATGAACTCATATCTGGGATGATAAGAAACTGCTCTCAGGTTGACTTTATGACAAGCTAGTTTATTTGCTAAGGAGGGAGGGGGACAGATGGAAGAGCTAGTATACAGAGTGACGCACTCTATCTGGGCACATGTGTGATGCCACTAGACCTTCGCAGGAGGACTTTGGTCAAGGCCACCACCATAGGGAAGAATGTGGATTAAATCCCAGCCCGTGTAGACCAATGGATAGAGCAGCTATATTGACTTCAAATCCTCTTAGCGACTTTCTTGCTGACCTTGGGAGACTTACTTAAATTCTTTGAACTTCAATCTTCTCAGGCTCCAAGATGTAGATGATCAATGCCTATATTTCAAGTGTGTCTTAAGGATCAAAGGAAATAGTAGCTTATTAACTTATTAATCACTTTTATTTTCCTTCTTGCTCACTTCTGTGAAATAAGCTATTAGACAAATCCTCTAAAATAAGACAGCCCTCACCTTTATCAATGCCTGATGGCTGAGCACTAGTTTACCTTAGAGACACAAAGTCAACTTCCAGTCAAGATGTCAGAGTGAACTGAGGCAAGAAGCCCCACCCCTTCAACATTAGAAATGTCAGATTACCACTATTTTCATTTGAAAAATAAATATTGGACTTACTGAAAATCTAGAGAGCCTCCAGATGCCATGATTGAGGAAAGAAGACAAAACTTTGGATGCATTACATCTCACAAGAGAAAGAAAATCCTAACATTGTGTCCTCCTGAGTCACTTTGGAAGCCCACAGCTGCCCAGAACAACAACCTCTGGTCTATACAAAATCCTCAGTCAACAAAGAGTCATGAAGACTGGGAAGCAACTCTTACAGATACAAGAAAGTAGACTCAGACACTACAGAAAAATAAATCCTGAAGCATCCAGAAAACTCCATTACCCATAATCCCACACTCTGAGGCTTTCTTTTGCTCCAGGTTTTGTGGATTGGGAAATGATTGTGTGGGGTGGGAAATGATTGTACTGAATTTCATGATCACCCAGAATCATTCAGCCATTTTTCTTTTCTACATTACTCATCTCCTTTGGAGGGGAATGAGAGACTCTCTCCAGGAAAAGAGAATAATCCATCTGTGGCTTTTAGTAACCATGTCTGTTTTCAGGGGAAAGATGGAGAGTGCAACTATCAGTGTGGAAAGTGTGAGAGTCAGGGAATGAATAAGATCAGAGGACAGTGGTAAGTAGAAAGGAGAAAGCCTTGGGGTTTGGGTGACCAGAGCTATTTTTCCAGGCATGCAGAAGAGGGCCCTGCCCTGGCTTCCATCTGGATCACACTGATGAACCATCCACATAGATCTGAGGACAGAATGATGTGCTCTGAGCCCTGAAGGAAGGGAATTAGAGTGAACCAAAATCTCTGTGTCTGCCTGGAAATATGTGATTTCTGAGATCATATGGAATTAAAGTGCTAAAGAGGAACCCATTCCTCAAAACATATTTCTACAAAGGAGAAGACCTCAAAGTCTTACTAGTGAGAA
>CM053405.1:127643330-127665856 GCA_028644305.1 Xerus rutilus
AAAAAAAGAAGTTTAAAGAAGTTAATTTCCTTGGCAAAGTCAGATAGCTAATAAGTAGAAGCAGAATTTGAAATGAGCTCTGATGACTTTCAAAAACAGCATCCTTAACCAATTACCTCGCTCAATTGTGAGCTGCTCCTTTTGTCTAATGCAAACAATAATTAAATAGTAATTTGATTTTAAAAATTATTATGTGTTTAGGGAATAAGAAAAAACAGATTTAGGTGACAATATAAGTAACAATTTTCAGGGCCTTATCAAAAGCTAACCATGGCCCATGGGCCATAAATTTTACACAGTGACATTGTAGGTATCGTCCTTCATCAGCAACACTGCACAGAAGATATTACAGCCCCATTAAAAATAGGAGAAAACTAAATATGTGGCAATTAAGAGAGCCTCTCTTAGTTCTCAAGGGTGGTAAATGGCAGAAGAAAGATCTTAAATGCAGGCCATATTTTCTTTCTTTTCTTTTTCCTTTTTTCTTTCTCTCTTTCTTTTTTTAAATTTTTTTTTAAATTTTTTCTTTTTTCCCTTTGACCTCTTTTGAGAAAGTACTATACCAGGAACAGTAACATACTCTGCTCTAGAGAGAGAATGGTTGAGGACAGCGTACTTTTCAAGTTCAGAAACTCAAAATGGTTTTTTTTTTCCCATTTGTTTTTCTTTTCTTTTTCTTTTTTTTAAAGAAATTACTCACAAGCATCTCTCAAATGCTTGAGATTTGGGTAAGGAATGTCAAAACGTGCTTTTTCTCTTGAGAATGTTCTCTATCTATAAAAGTCTGTACATAATTTCACACAAAATCTAATCCATATGTTTCTGATTCACTTCCCTAAACTTATCACCATGATTTGTCAGGGCCATTTGAAGTCTGTGACTTTTGGATTTGCTCTGAGCTACTAGTATTTAAAGCAGGAAGCTCCATTTCCCATAAGGGCAGAGGTGCTGGCTCTCGGAGAGGAGTGGGTGTGTTCCAAGCCCCAAGCCACAGAGGGCATGTGGTTTCCAAACCTGGCTGCTGTCCGTTTCCCCACCCCTCTTCTGGAAGCTTCAGTGCACTGTCATTTATTTCAGTAATCAGAGTCAATCCGTTTTATTTTATTTATTTCTTTTTTTGGTACTGGGGATTGAACTCAGGAGTACTCGACCACTGAGCCACATCCCCAGCCATATTTTGTGTTTTATGTACAGACAGGGTCTCATTGAGTTGCTTAGCACCTCGCCTTTGCTGAGGCTGGCTTTAAACTTGCAATTCTCCTGTCTCAGCCTCCCTAAGTGCTGGGATTACAGGCTTGAGCCACCGCGCCCGGCTTGCTGCCTTTTCTGTTCAAACTCAGTATAATATTTGAATCTAATTTCGAGAGCAATCAAACAAGAAAAATTTATAACAGACATCTAGTTGGAAAGGCAGGTATGAAATTTTCCTTGTTTGAAAGTAACATGGTTCCCCATGTAGAAAACCCTAGAATACACCAAAAAAAATGTTAAAACACATAGAAGAATTTAGTAAAATAGCGTAACAGAAAAATCGATGTACAAAAATACAAAAATCAGTAATGAGACTTTATGCCAAGAATGAACTACATAAAAAGGAAAATAGATAAAATAATCCCAGTCATGATAGCATCAAAAGGAATAAAATACTTGGGAATAAATATAAGCAAATAGATAAAAGACATGAGGTACACTAAAAAATATAAGATAGCAACAAAAGAAAATTAAAAAGAAAAAAATACATAGAAAGATATTGCACGCTCATAGATTGGAAGAATTCATATTGTTAAAATGTCCATATTACCCAAAGTAATATGCAGGCTCAATTCAGTCCCTATCAAAATTCCAATGACATTTTCACGAAAAATTTTTTTAAAATTTATATGGATCCAAAAAAGACACCAAATAGCCAAAGTAATCTTGACCAAGAACAAAATTGCAGACATCTCACTTCCTAGTTTCAAATATATATTATAATATGCCACTGACATAAAAAAGAGACACATAAATCAATGGAATAGAAGAGAGAACATCTAAGCACTTAAGGCCAACTACTTTATGAGAAGAACACTAACAACACACAGTGGGGAAAGGATGGTCTCTTCAATATGTGGTTTTGGGAGAACTGCAGCCATACGAAAAAGAATAAAATCAGATCCTTATCTTACACCACACACAAAAATCAGTTCAAAATGAATTAAAATTGTAAATGCAAGACTTGAAATTGTAAAAATCCCAGGGGAAAACTTGACATTGACCTTGGCAATTATTTTTTGGACATAACATCAAAAGCTCAGATAACAAAAGGGAAAACAAATAGGTGGGACTACAGCAAACTAAAAAGCTTCTGCTTGACAAGCAGAACACTCAAGAAAATGAAAAATTAACTTGCAGTTTGAGAGAAAATATTTCTCCCTGAATTATTATTCATAGTACCAAAATTTATTGTACAAATAACAAAGTTGCTTTTAAAAAAATAAAGTACAGAAACTATGTTAAAAGATTTTTATGTTTTTCAAACTTTCCTCCCAATTCTTCTTCATATATATTCACAAATTCTTACACTGCTGTAATCAAAGTAAAGGCATAATTTTATGTCATGCCATTTTCACTTAATCATAAATACGTCTGTTCATTTCTATTTGGTATTAATTGCTTTTAATAACTACATAAGCTGTAAAGTTCAGGTCCCATAAGTTTAGGATTTTTAGAGTCTTTCAAATAGTTTGAGATGTATGTATAAAGACTTAAAATATTCAGAGTTTCATTTCTGGCACAGAAAAATTCAACTCCTAACAGACTAACCCTTCAGTAATTAACTATAAACTCTGGAGAAGAAATTTAAAAAATATCTATCAAAGAGTTTCCAGAAAGTGAACCAAAAAGAAGTCATACTTTTTGCAGGAAAGTCAAATATGAAAGAAGGGACCAGTACAGAGTGAGTTTTCAGTTTTTCAGCTTTAGCCTTAGGTATGATCACAGTGGTACAACAGGAAGCAGCTAAAAGTTCAAAGGAAGCCACTGCCGCCTTTCCGGCCTGAAGAACCAGAGACTTAGAAAGCACAACTTTGTCTCTCACCGGACAGTGAGAGAAAAATCTCAGAAAGAAAGGAATCATAAAAATGTGCCCCAAGTTCTATGTGAAAGTTCTGCTAAAGCGTCTGGCTGACCTTTACAATAATCATGTACAAAGCAGAGGAATAGCTTCTTGCAGCTAAAATTGAACCAAGATTTGAGATGGTAGCCATCACAATGAAGAGTTTATACTTTGGAGTCAGCCAACTCAATTACTGGCTAACACATATATACTTATTTAGAAAATACAACAGAATTCAGAGTCTTTACAATATAGCATTTGTAATATCCAGGAAACAACTCAAAGTTACTTAGCAAATGAAGAACCAGAAAAATTTGAATCATTCTGTAGGGATGATCAAGCTCCAAGATGCCTCAGATGTTAGAATTATCCAACAAAAACTTAAAAGCAAAGAGTATAACCATGTTAAACAAGATGAGAGAAAATACACTTGAAATTAATTAAAACAAGGAAATCTAAAAAGATAAACAGGAAATGTTTTTTAAACCTGCTGGAAACTGTTGAACTGAAAGAGTGTGTCTGAATTTTTTTTCTAAAACTTGTTAGATGAGTTTAGTAGCAGAATGGAAATGACAAGAATGATCAGTAAGCCAAGACAGAACAACAGAAATTATGTAATCAAAAGAAGAAAAAGAAAGACTAAAAAGAACATTGCCTCAAAGAACTGTGGAATAACATCGAAAGTCCAACACATAAGATTCTTAGAAGAAAAAGAAAGTATATTAGAAAAAATATGTGAAGAAATAATGACTGAAAACTACACATTTAGTTGAATGACATAAATGTAAAATTCAAACACTCAGAAAAATGCAAACAGAAGGTAGAAAAGAAAAATATGCCTAACACAATGTAGTTAAATTTCTAGAAAATAAACCTTAAAAAAAAAATCTTGAAAGAAACCAGAGAAAAACATATTGCCTATGGGGAAACTAATGACTCAAATAATCATGAAATTCTTATTAGAAATCATGCTGGTCAGAAGACAGTGGAGCATCGTTTTTAAAATGCTTCAAGAAATGACACTTTCTGATAAAAGAGAACTTGGATAATCTGGGGCCAGCAAACTTGTACTACAAGAAACAATAAAGTTTGTCAAGCATAAGGAAAACGATACAGAGGAACATTCAAGTCATCACAATGAGAGAGTGACAAGCATCAGATGTGGTGAATGCATGGGTGACTATAAAGACTATTTTTTACTCTTGACATGTTCAAAATACATATGGTAATTTTAAGGAAAAATTATGGAATTATCCTGCTGGTTTTATCTTGTAAGTAGATGGACCACATATAACAACTACAACATAAAGAATTCAGAGTGAGGGAGGCAGGGGTTGATGGAACTACACCATTGCAAGAGTTCTGTTTTATGTGAATCCATGCAGTATTAGCTCTCAGTAAACTGAAAAGCAGGTACATTTTATATTGTAGTACCTTAGAGTAATCACTGGTAATATAATGCAAGGAGGTAGACTAAACATTCAATAGAGAAATTAAATAAGATTTCTAAAACAGAGTCAAAATATAAAAAATAAGATTTAAAAAACAGAGGGGAGAACAGAAGTAAAATATTGAAATGGTAGATTTAAATCCAATCATGTCAATAGTCACACTAAGGCGTTAACAGACTAATAACTTTAGTTATAATAGGGAAACTGAGCATGGGGTATATGAAACTCTGGATTATCTTTGAAATTTTTCTGTAAATCTAGCAGATTTAAAGTTTTTTTTAAAAAGTGTAATAAACACTCCATATAAAAGAAAGAAATTAACAGAACAGCCATAAAATTAGACTAGACTATATACTATCTGCAAAATATCTATTTTAAACCTAATGACACACATAGGTAAAAAGACAATCAGTGCCTCTGCACACACATACAGTGTGTGGATATGCCAACAGAGTAGATAAGAGACTGCAATGGCTATATTAAATTAAAAGTAAACATATTTGGGAGATAAAAAAAAAAGTAATACTAGACACAAATAGGGACATTTCAAAATGACAAGATCAACTCATTAAGAAGATGTCGTAGTTATTAATATGTAAATGCTTAATGGAAAACTTCAAAAGACATCAGGCAAATATTGATAGAATTAAAGGAATTAATAAACCTATAATCATAGTAGGAAAGTTTAACTCTGCTTTCTCACTAATTAATAAAATGAATTGTGAGGAAGGAAGGAAGGGAGGGAGGGAGGAAGGAAGGAAAGAAGGGAGGGAGGGAGGAAAGAAGGAAGGAAGGAAGAAAGGAAGGAAGGAAGGAAGCAAAGAAGGGAGGGAGGGAGGAAGGAAGGAAGGAAGCAAAGAAGGAAGGGAGGGAGGGAGGAAGGGAGATGTTTACCTCTTCGCTTCTACCCTTGTTCCGCTGTCCTCAAGAGCTTGTTCTCATCCTGTGGCCCACAATGACTCATCACCATGTCCTCACTAAGTAGAAACAGTAATGGGGAAGAGCCTTGTCCTGTTCTTTAAGATCATGTCAAGAAAGTGTGAACACATTTCACTGGTCAGAACTTACACATACGGCCACTCTCAGCTGCCCAGAAGGATGGGAAATGCCGCCTTTATTCTCTGCAGTCAGATGCCCAGCTATAAGTCAGGGGTCCTATTACTAAAGAGCTGTGCTCAGGCATCTTGGATGCAACCTTTTTATTTTTTATTTTTTTGAGGATTCTCCTATGTTTTCTTTCTTTTTTAAAGATTTTTGTTGGTGCATTATAATTTCACATATTAGTGGAAGTCATTTCATATTTGCACATGCAAACGATACAGCAATATAATTTGGTGACTTTTATTCCCCAGTGTCTCCCTTTCCCTGCCCTCCTCTCTCCCCCTGGTCTCCTTCCTCTATTCTACTGGTCTTCCTTCCATTTCCATGAGATTCCTCCTATCACTAACATTTTTTTTCCTCTCTAACTTCTGCCTATGAGATAAAACACAAGCCTTGACTTTCTGAGTTTGCTTATTTCATTTAACAAGATGCGCTCAATTTTCATCTATTTGCCTGCAAAGGACAAAATTTCATTCTTCTTTATAGCAGAAGAAAACTTCATTGTGTATTTATACCACCTTTCTTTCTTTATTCATCCACTGATGTGCACGCAGGATGGTTCCATAGTTTACCTGCTGTGAACTGTGTTGCTATAAACACAGTATGCATGTATCACTGTGGTATGATGACTTCAAGGACCAGTACAGCTGGGTCATAAGGTGGTTTCATACCTTTTGAGGAACCCCCATATTGATTTCCATAGTGGTTGTACTAATTCACAATCCCACCCACAATGTGCGAGTGCTCCTTTCCCCACATCCTCTGCAGCATTTATTATTTGAATTCTCCATTGCTGCCGTTCTAACTGGAGTGAGATGAAATCTCAGTGTAGTTTTGATTTGCATTTTCCTAATTACTAAACATGTTGAATGTTTTGTCATGTATTTAGACACAACCCACTCTTGAGATTTCTTTACTTGTAGAAGGAAGGAGTTCTTTGAACTAGCAAAATAAGTTCTCTGTAGTTTTGATTGCTAACAATATGTCATGTGATCCTAGATCTTAAAACAAAGCAGAGACAACAGATACTGTGGCGCACATGTGTAATCCCAGCAACTTGTGAGGCTAAGACAGTTGAAGGATCTCAAGTCTGAGGCCAGCCGCAGCAACAGCAAAAAACCCTGTCTCAAAGTAAAAATTAAAAGGGCTGAGGATATAGCCCTGTGGCAGAGCACCCCTGGGTTCACTCACCAGTACCACAAGCAAAACAAAGATACCTGAAGGATCATTTAGTGTGGCTCCTACTTTCAGTTTGAAAGATGGAATCAAATTTTACCAGCTGTCTCACATGAAGCATATGCTACGGTCTGTGTTGTTGTCCCCCAATCTGCCCACTTCTTCAAATTCATATGTTGAAAACTAACCACCAGAGTGATGGTATTAGGAGGGATGGTCATCAGGACCACAGGGAATGTCACGCAGGTGGTGCTCTCATGAAGGGCGATGGTACTCTATAAAACAGGCCCAAGGAAGCCCATTTTACGCTCCCATGGGACACAGTGAGAAGACACTGTCTGTAAGGAGTAGAGCCTCACAGACACTAAATCTGCCAGCCCCTTGATCATGGACTTCCCTCCCTCCAGAACTGTGAGAAAGCAGTGTTCGCTGTACCACCAGCTCATCTTTTTGTTATGACAGACTAAGATGGAAAACTGGTGCTGAGAAGTGGAGGTCCTGCAGTGTAAAACACCTAAAAATGTAGGTGCAGCCTCAGGAGTGACTAATGGGTAGTGTCTGGAAGAGTTTCGAGGTGCACGTTATATAAAACCCGCACTGCTGTCAACAGACCTTTCAGGGCAATTATGATAAGGGTCCCGGAAGGAGACAAGGGAACTTGCAGAGAAAGCTTGAATTTTCTTTGAGAATACCTAAGTGGTATGTCACTAAGTGAGTGAAAGGTGAATAGAAATGTGTACAGTAAATGTTCTGGTGAGATCTCCTACAGAAAGGAGGGACCTGTTATTGTACAAAAGAGAAATGACAATCCTAGTTATAAAATAGCAATGAACAGGATTGCCTTCTTGTTCTGCTGTTTTATGGAAGGCGGAATTTGTGAGTGATGCGGTTGGAGATCTATCCAAAGCTATTTCTAAGAAAATGTTGAAGGTGTAACTTGGCTTCTCTCAAGTGCTTTTAGTAAAATGCAAAAATAGAGAAACAAAAGACAGAATTGCTCATCAGAAGAGAAACAGGACATAAAAATGTGTGTTCTCAGCCAATCCCATATTGGGAAAAAAAATGAGAATGAGAACCAAGATGTGCCAAGGACCTCGCCCTGAGGTTGGTGTGGAAGACCATCTCGGGAAGCCAGGTGCTGTTCATGAAGACAATGGAAGAATGACCCCAAAGGCATTTTTGAGGATCATGGATCTATAGCTACCAGCACATGCCAGGAGTGCCAGGGGCAGGGGCAGAACAATGTCCAAGCTTTGTTCTCCCAGGAGGCTGTCTGTGCTCCTGGCCAGTCCCAGGGTTGGCTCCAGTGGCCTCAAGTGCTATGTGAGCAATAATGGCTGCCACCCTTTGCAGCAATCAAGGTACAGGCAATACACATCTTGGCTTCTGTGGGATGCCATCTCTTCTGGCTCCCCAGCTGTGGGGTGTGGCTGCCTCCACTTACAGTTCAAAGGATGCCCCACTGCAGGACAGGGCCACTGCAGAGAGTCCTCACTTGGGTGATGCCCAATGAAGCCAGGTGTGTAGGAACACCTCTGAGACCCCAGACCAGCAAAGCCACCAGCAGGAGAGTCCAAGCTTGGTGTGAGGGCTGTGGTGGGGACAAGGCCTTCCAAAGCCATGAGAGAAAATCTGCCCCAGAGTCTTGGGGGCCCAATTCCTGACCAGCAAAGCTATCAAGGGAAGACCTCCACCTTAGTGGGCCTGGAGGGCAAACACTGAATCAAAGATTCTTCTCAAGCATTACAGTTTTGACTTAGGTGGGACGAGTAACCTTCTTCATTCCCATTTCTCCCTTTTGAAATGGGAGTGTCTAGCCCGTGCTTGTCCCGTCACTGTATTTTAGAAGAACAGATCAGGTTGGATTCCACGGGTTTGCAGCTAGAGGCCAATATGCCTCTGGGTGAATCATACCTCGAGTTCTCACTCATATCTGACTTAGGTGGCATTTACATGAACTTTGGGCTTAGACTTTAAAAGTGAGAGTTGGAATGAGTTAAGACTCTAGGGACTGTGGGGATGGAATAAATATAATGTTCTGTGAGAAGGGCGTGAAGGGGGTGGAATGCTATGATTGGAATATTTGTGTGCCCCACGCCTCAAATGTCCTGTGTTGAAACCTGACCCCCAAAGTGATGATGTCAAGAGGTGGAGCCTTTAGGAGAAGATGACATCTTGAAGGCAGTGCCCTCATGAGTGACACTTATGAAATAAGGGAGCTCATTTGCCTCTTATGCCTTGTGAGGACACAGCTAGGGGCCATCTACCAGGATCAAGTCCTCACCAGACACCTTGATCCTGGGTTTCCCAGCCTCCAGAACTACAAGAGGCCAAGGTCTGGGGTTTATGTGCCAGCCGAGTTATGGTATTATTGTTACAGCAGCACGGATGGACTGAGACAGGAGGCCATGGCTGACGCATGCGCCCTGCCATCTTGGTGCCTGAAACACTCAGGGAAACTTGTTGAAGTGTGGACAGACGTGTTTTCCAATTTGATGTCCTCCTTGTTTGGGAGTCTATGGATCTGTTCCATTAAAAACATAAGTCAGAAATAATTTGGGGTCTGACACAACAAGGAATGTTAGGAATCTTCTAGACAACTTTCTAAGGAGAAGAGATTTGATGGAAGGGACAGAGTAAAATAGAAACACCATCAATCTTCCCTCAGTCAGGATGGATTCCAGGTGGAACCCTACCCCAGAAGATCTGGCCATCCTACCTTCAAAGTTCCCATGGTGTGATTTTAGGCTCTCTCTTGCAAAATGGCTCCTCCCACCCTCAGGGCCTGTGCAATGCCTCAATTTCTGCTTCCAGTCATTCCCTTGGGTTAAGTGAAGCCCCTGTCATAAGTTATCTGAGAAGGTGCTAGTTAACAATGCCATTCTAGGAGGTGGTTCTATCAGGCTGCCCTGGGCAAGTGCCTAGAACCAGTAATAATAGCTGCCAGTTTTGTTTTCTTATGGGAAGACCCCAGACTTTAAGAAGCTGCCAAAAAGAGCCAACCAGAGTAAGGGCAGAATGTGAGCAAAGCAGCCCAGCCCAGAGGAAAGCAGAGGACACTGGGAATAAGGGCGGAGGGAGGAGCCAGAGGAGACTCAGGGCCCTCACAGTACATATCCTCCCCCCACAGATGGCCACAGGTGCTAGAGAAAGATGTGCTAAAAGAGGGCTGTGGGGTGCCATATTTATTCAATTTATTTTTTTAGTAAACACATATCATGCTTACTGTGTTCCAAGCACCATTTAAGTACTTAACAAATATTAACTTGAATTGAACCAGAGTTCTGCCTTTATCAAAAGCCAATTGGAAAGCCAGCTCTGCCAGTTGCTGGCTAAGTGACCTTGGTCAGTGACTCATGTTTTGTGGGGCTCATATTGATCCCGTCTAGGAGGGGCACAGTAGTGAAACCACCTTACGATTATTGTGAGGCACTGTCAAGCTAAAAACCATAAAGACAGTTTATGGACTGTAAAATGCTTTACAAATCATTAGTGATAATCATAAGTACGCCTAGGACAGGCTCAGCCTCTAGAGTAAATAATGACAAAAATACGATCTATTCATACTCAGGGTTGCTACCATCCATTATGTACTTTGCGGGTTTTGGAGTTGGATGACCAAGTCCTAGTCCCCAACCTATTATCTGCATGACTTTAGCACACTGCTCAATCTTTCAGTGACTCTGTGTTCTCCACTATGAAACTGGGGCTAAGAATAGATCTACTCCATTGAGTTGCTGTGAAACTTTAAAAAGATGGTGAAATAAAGCATTTAGCACAGCCACCTAGAATAAATGCACCCTAAATTCTACACCCCTCTGCTCTTTTAAGCCTCATGATGGTATGAAACAAGTACTGCTATTCTCATCATTTCCAGGGGAGAAAGTAGAGGACCCAAAATGTCGGCTAACTTGCCCAAGGCCCCTGGGAGTGGTTGGAACCCAGATTCCTAGACAGGTCTGTCTGCCCTGGGCATTTTTGTGGTTGCCTAAGTAAATGTTCTCACTGTCCATAAAGACATACCAAAAATACATAAGGGATTTCTTGAGCAAAAGCAAAAAGAATCACAAGGCTAGAAGAGAAAGAGAGGTGACAGGGATCTGACATCTCCTTAAATGCTGAGTTGTCGTAAAAGGGAAACAAGAAACCTTCCAACACTACTGTTGGGAATTGGAGAGGCTCCCAGGAGCCATCTGGTCCCACCTCCTGCCCAGTGCAGACATGGCAAAGCCTGGCAGCTTATGAACCAAACTTGTCTTCTCTTCCTTCTGGGCCATGACCCAAGCCTTGCAATTAGATAGGACAGAGCCAGTGAAGTGAGAGGGGAAAGGATGAGGGCACTCCTCTCCAAGGCCTGGCTGTAGTCCCCTCCTCTCCTTCTAAACTGCAGGATGCAACTGAGCCTGGTGGCCTAATCCTGCCTGGTGACTTCTATCCACAGATAGATGATGGAGCCTGAAGATAAAAGAGACCTGAGTCCTCAACCCACCTCCCACAGCAAAGCTGCCTACCCATCAGAAACATCCAGCAAGGACTTTACATGAGAAAAAATAATTTGTCACTGCAGCCAATGTAACGTCAACCAATTCAGAGAGTGCGTGGCCCTTCTGACTACTGACCACCCAACTTCTGCTTAAATCCCCAGGAGTGGGGGCTTCGTTTCTTCCTAGAGTATTCATTCACACTTCCTATGTTCCATCAAAAAGCATTTATTGAGTCCTTACTGTGTACCAGGCACTGTGCTTGGCTGTGGGGACACAATGATAAGCAAGGCACCAAGGCCTCTGCCATCATGAAGCTCGTCACTCAGACCTGCGAACAGGAAATAATCAAGGAGGCAAGCAGTAAGCATGATATTTATAGACTTTGATAAGTAATTTGCAAGAAAGAAGCAGATGGATGAGACAGGAAAACTAGGAGAAGGATCAGCCACAGATAGGGGAAGGGGGAGAGTTGACCGGAGCTGGCTATGAAGAGGTGACTGAGACCCAAGACACCGTGGCAGACAGCCCTGGTTGCTGATTTATTTATTTACTTGCCTGCTTGCTTAGATTAGCAGGAAAATGTGTTTCCCTTCACTCTATCCCCTGGTCCTAAGGACATGTTCTAGGGTCCCAGAAAAGTCTACCATCTCCCTTTCCTGATGACAGCTTCCCCAACATTCAGCATTTCCGCACAGCTGCCCGTCTCTTTCATGACCCAGAGCCCCTCTTCCCCGGCTCTCTCAAGCAGCAGCCCCACAGGATTCAAGGTCCAGACACTGTCTATGTGTATTAAAACATCAAGTAGCTTGTGGCAAGGACTCGGGTAAATGCAGAGGGGTGCCAGAGACCCCCAGGGTGAGGCTTTAAGGACCCTGCTAACGTCTTGGGGATAATTGGCTCCACAACCCCCATGTTGCTTTTTAATTTCCCCAGGGCTGCTTGCTCACTGCTGGTTCCTGTCAGGCATTTATTCTCTGGCACTGGGAGGGAGCAGGCAGGGTTAGAAGCCTTCAAGGGCTCCTGCTGGAAGCCATCTCTCTCCCTTGAAAATAATTTATTTTTTTCTATGTTAAAACCATGTCCCTCCCCACCCTAGTTTGAACACCCAAAACAAACCCAGCTGTCCCTAACGCTGGGCCGAAACCACAGGCGTTTGGCTGGAGAGCCAAAGAAACAGCAGGAGGAGCAGCTCAGAATCTTGTTCCTCCAGATTCCTGCTAAGCTCCACTCTGGAGGCAAGGAGGCTTTGTTCTCTGAGGCCCAGCCTCTCCCTTGTCACAGTCAACTGGGACAGAAGCCTGTCCTCCTGAGGGGGTTCATGGGAGGCGGGAGGTTCTCCTGCTCCTCTGAGGTAGCTGACAACCCATGGCCTGGCCTGCCCACCCCAAAGGGCTCCCTGCAGCTCTGGGGCCTCCTGCACAGTTGGGAGAGGTAAAGCTCCAGTAGGCCAGGCACGGTGTGAACACTGCCTCCCTTGCTTGGTCGGGAGATAAAAGCAACTGCTGCTCCAAGCTTTCTCACACTGTCCACTAAAGTCATGCAGGACAGGACTGAGTCAAGGCCTCTGAGGGTGTGGCGATACCAGGAAAGCAAAGAGTGAGCCATGAGCCTAGGACACACTGTGCCCAGTCCCTCCAAGGCAGGGAAGTTGGCACAGGATCATGCAATCTCCCAAACTGGCCCTTGGTGGTCTTCCTGACATGGCATGTCCACTTTCCAGATTTTTCTCCACCTACCTTGATCTCCAGCTATGATCGTCCTGACTCACATCTGGTCTGCTCCCTCCCCTACCCAGGTCCACACTCTGGAACAAGTGAAGGGAAAGCCAGTGAGGCACTCAGATGGCAAAATGTCAGGAGGTTCTGACTCTCCAGGTCATGCAAGTTCAGAGTCTACCCACCCAGAGTCTGCACCTCCTTCAGTTTTCCCCCCCCTGCCATCTCATTGACCTTACCCTGTTTCCAAAGGTGGCTTTCCATGCAGTTCCAGGGAAACCTTTCATTTCTTCTATCCCATCCCCTCACCCACATTGCCATTGGAAAGAATCTACAGATGACTTCATGCTCACATGTAAAAGTTTGCAGAGCTTTGGCATTTTTGTTTGTTTTTGTTTTGGCCACAGAATGCTTTGATTTTTTTTTTTTTTTTGCAATTGATTGTCAGTGTTTAAAAGTCAGAAGAGTTTTAAAGAAGATCACATGTCTGGCTTCTCCTGAACACAGAAGATACAGCCCCTCTAGTAGAGAAGAGCAACGGCTGCCCCGCTTGGTCCCCCAGTCCTCACTGCCTCACTTATGACAAAATGCTCCATTTATATTTCCTACTACACCCCTACAGGCACTTGAGGTTACCTACCACTTTCAGTCTCCAGACAGATTATGTCCAAAGGCAAAGTAGCTTGTCCCAATGGTGCAATTTTTGGTCCCAGTGACAAGTCAGGGTGGAGATCAGAGTGGGTAAGTAAAGAGGAGCTGTTGCTATTCTAATGTCCTTGAAATCAAGCCACTGAGGCAGATCCCCACTCCATAGCCAGGGTGCATAAAGGATTGAAGAATTCAGTTTTCAGGTGGAAAGAGATTCTGTGGCGGCTCTCAAAGAGCTGCTGGGACAACTAACCTGGAGACAAAAACACCAGCACAAATGGTGTCCCACGTTGGTCCCTGACTACCTCATGACGTTGAATGCAACTCCCCAGAAGTCTCAGGTCCTCATTTCTTAGTAAAGAGAGTCAGCGTGGGTTGCTTCCCTCCCAGCTCTATCCGTCTTGGATTTAATGCTTACTATTCTTAGGTGGAACTATTCTAGTGAAAGAGATTCTCAGAACATTGTTCAGGCCTGGCTCAGAAGAGCAATTGAGTCAAGAGCAAAAATTACATTGCATTGATAGCACAGAATTTTGCAACTTCTGCGGCTTCCGAGGTATGCTGTCATAATCCCTTTGGTTCTGCTGAGAATAGTCCCTTAGAGGAGCACGACAATAGCTTGACTCAACAGTCTCTCTTGCCTCCACAGTCGCTCATCTTCTTGAGAGCTCACTAGGTGTGAAATCTAGTTTGCTAAAGACTGCATCACCACACTGATGATGCTGGAGGGGGAGACAGAGCTCCCTGTCCAGGCAGGGGGTGGCCATCAACACGGAATGCAATGCCACAGGTCCCCAACTACTATGTCCACAGCACTCTGTGCAGTGTAAGTGAGAGAGAGAAAGGAGACAAGGAAATACAGCCATGAGCGGGGTTTATTCCCTGTCCTCAGGAAGGTTGCGGGAGGGCAGGGAGATTCACACAGCACCCACTGGATCCAAACACGGAACAAAGACAAGCCTTCAGAGCCTTTGAGTGATAGGAGGAGCCAAAAAAGGAAAGAGTTCCACAGTGTGGGGAGGTAGGATGACGTAGTGAGGGATGAATGGATGGAGTCTTCAACCAGTGAGGAAGAAACTGCCTTCAGCCATTCATCACCCACCAGGAGGAAAGCTGTCTACTTCCTGCTGTTGCCCTATGCCCTGGGAGGTAGGAGTTAAGAAGACAGGTCTCAGCCCTGCTCTCCTGGCACTTCCTTTCTACTAGGAAGTACACAAATAATGTTAAGTGCTATGAAGAATATGAAATGATGATTATCATAGGTATTGATCATAAGATGAACCAGGAAGACCTCTCTGAGGAGACTCCATTTGAGCTGAGTGGTGAGATGATCTGAAGAAGAACATTACAGGAAAGGGGGAACAGCAAGTGCAAAGGACCTGGGGCAGAAAGTTCAAAAGGATGCGATACTGTTGTAGGATAGAGAATGAAGAGTAAGTTTAGAGTTGAAGTTGAAAGGTGAGCAGGGGCCAAATCATTTAAGGTCTCAGGTCAGAATAAGAAGTTTGAATGTAACTCACTTAGGCATGGGAAGCCAATGAACATAAGCCAATTAATACTTAAAAGACTCTCTAGCTATTGTGTAAGGACTCAAAGTGGCAAAAAGAAAAACACAAAGGAGGCTGTTGCTCTGCTCAAACTGCCATAAGAATATACCATAGCCTGAGAAGCTTCCACAACAGAAATTTACCTCTTTTGGTTCCGGAGGCTGGAAGATCAAGGTTTTGGTCAGTCAGGGACCTGTGGAGGCTGTGTTCCTGGCTTACAGAAGGCATCTTCTCTCTATCTCCTCACACGGACTTACTGTATGCATGCAGAAGAGAGAAAGAGATCTAATTGGGGGTGGGGAACATAATTCAGTCCCTAGCAGAGAGCAATAAGGAAGCTGATGAGCGTCCTGGCCAGACTCTTGGAGGAACGGGATGGTAAAACAGACTTCACCTTGGTGTGGGATCTCTGGCTGACATGGCCATGTTTACAACCTGTTTTGCCCTCTGGATGCTCCTGTCACTGGTGAAATGGAAGAGAAAAACCACTTATTCCTTCTTTCTAGAATAATTAGTGTGGGTCTCCACCCAGAGACAGACGTCTTGGTCCTTTGCCAGAAAGACACACTGAGCTGATTCACTGCATTTCTTTCTAAGTATGTTGATCTCTCTGTGGCATCTCCTGCGGGAAATAGCAGTGGCCAATAACCCTAGCGTAAAGATGAGGGGTCCCAGCCCAGCACACCAGAAAAAGTCACAGGCCTGCATGTTAAGTGCCACCTTGGCTAGAGTAAGCTACTGTCCTTTTCCTTTCCTTATAAAAACTGATATTGAGTCTTCTCTCTCTGTGAATTGAACACAAAGCTCAAGGGTGGAGCTTTTCTTATTTTTAAAATCAAGACTGGAGCCTTGTCTTTAATACTAGATGGCAACTATCAATCATTTTAAGAATACCAAATTAACCAGGCATGGTGGAGCACTTTGGGAGGCTAAGACAGGAGGATCACAAGTTCAAAGCCAACCTCAGCAACGAGGTGCTAAGCAACTCAGTGAGACCCTGTATCTACATAAAACACAAAATAGGGCTGGGGATGCAGCTCAGTGGTCAAGCAACCCTGAGTTCAATCCACGGTACAAAAAAAAAAAAAAACGAATTAATTTGATGTTCTATGTATCTATTCTAGCACGACAAATCATCGTAAAACAGTGGCTTAAGACAGCCATTTTATTTTAATCACAGTTTTTGTCCATCAGGACCTGAGGAAGGGCACACGGGATAGTTTTTGCTCAGGGCCTCTCTTATGTTTCAATCCAGATGTTGGCTGGGACCACAGTCATCTGAAGTGTCAACTGGGCTGGACATCCGTGATGACCCCTCCTGTGGCCGACATTTTAGATCAGCTGACAACTAGGAGCTCAGCTAGGCTGTCCATCAGGGACCCTAAGACATGGCCTCTCCACTCCAGTGGTCTCAGGAAAGTCAGATTTCTCCCAAGAGAACCCCCTAGCCTGAGAATTCCCAGAGGATGGCAGCTGCATGCTGTGTTGGCCTGCTCTAGCCCTGGGAATCAGACAGTCGTTTTCATTATCGTTATTGGCCAATGGCATCTCAAGTCTGCAGGGTTCACTGGAGGAGAATCTAGATCTGAATGATCAGATTCAAAGGAAGCAGAATCCAACTCCATCTCTTGACAGGAGGGTCAAAGTCACCTTATAGAAGAACACATGGGATGGCCGATATTATAGTGTCCATTTTTGGAAAATACGATCTATCACAGCTGGTAATCAAGATGTTAGAAAATCCCCAGATGTTTGGTTGCATGTACACCAGGATTTCTCAGCCTCAGGACTTTTCCTTCCCACTTTTATTGGTGCATTATAGTTATACATAATGGTGGGATTCATTGTTACATATTCTAACATGCACACTCTTTCCCAGGATATCCCCTTTCCATTTCTTCCTCCCTCCTCCATCCTTTACTCTACTCTACTGACATCCCTTCCATTTTCAGAAGATCCTCTCCATCTCTCTTCTCCTTTTTCCTCTCTAGCTTCCACATATGAGAGAAAACATATGACCCTGAACTTTCTGAGTTGGCTTCTTTCACTTCCCATAATATTCTCAGGTTCCATCCACTTTGCTGCAAATGATGTCATTTCATTCTTCTTTATGGCTAAATAAAACTCCATCATGTATATAAAGCACATTTTCTTTATCCATCTATCCATTGACAGACACCTACATTGGCTCCACAGTTTGGCTATTGTGATTTGTGCTGCTATAAACATAACAAACATGGATATCCATGCATCGCTGTAGGACGTTGACTTGAATTCTTGAGGATAGATTTGGAGTGGTCTAGCTGGGCCACATGGTGGTTCCATGCCTAGTCTTTTGAGGAGCCTCCATGCTGATTTGCATATATCAGCTGCAGTACCTTTAGCATTTTGAGTTGAATCCCTCTTTGTGTAAAGTGCTATTCCATGCATTTCAGGACACTCAGTAGCATGCCTACCCTCTACCTGCCAGATGCCAGTTGGAATCTCTCCAAATTATTGCAATCAAAATTTTCTCCAGACATTATACCTTCCAAATGTCCATAGGGAGCAAAAATGCTCCCAGTTGAGAATCACTGATATCAACTCTACTGCATTCCACCATTTTTTTTCGAGTTTCACCATATGTGCAGTCACACGTGTGACCCTATGGCATTGTTGGTCCAGCACATTCCACCATCTTTCCTGCCCCCATATCCTATCCCTTCCCTTCCCTTCCCTCCCCTTTGACCAAAGTTCCTCCATTCTGACCCTACTGTAGCTGACACCATAAGGCTTCTGGTGCTAATGTGGGTCTTCTTAAGGCAAGAATTCTACATTCCAAAATGGTTTTAGCCACCAAGTCAGGGGTAGCATGAATTGGTTCCCAATGAAGGCAACACAAACACCCTCTTGAAGATGTTTTAATCACATTTGCTCTGGTCAGTCTGCTTCCAGAGCCCCCTCGTTCTCTGCCTGAGTAAATAATGCACAATGGGTGACAGAGCCATGGTGGATATTTTATCCCAGAGATATTCTTTCCCAGGCAAAGTGCCACCATTCTGGTAGCTCCAATTTGCTCTTTTTTTTAATGCTGTGACCAGCTTCCTGAAATCCTGACTCAAGATAGACACGGCATCATCAGGAATGTGGAAGGAGCAGCTCCCCCTAGGCACAAGCACAGTGGCACTGAGGAACTAACTGCAGGTTCTGGATATGGCTAGAAAGGGTGAGTTCAAGGGGAACCCAGTAATGGACAGGCTGTAGAGGTAGACCAAGACCATACCTTCAAGGGCTTTGAATGTCAGACTAAGGAATTTCAACTTCATCCCATAAGATGCAGGCAAAAAATAAGGCACCACTGAAGAATTTCAAGCAAGGAAGAGCCACTGTCAGATTTGTGCTGGGGGAGAGGCAGGAAATAGATGCTGCTACAGGGGAAGAGCAAAGAGCCCGGGAGCTCCGTCATCTTCCTCAATACCTCAGGGGCTTTGGGGCCAATTTCTATCCTCAGTTCAGTGACCTCCTGAACCTGCATTTCGTCCCTGGCCCGTTTCTTCACCATTTGGCACAATTCAGCATGAGGAGCGCATGAGTGAGAGCCAGGAGCCTCCTTGGGGAAACAAGCTCTGTCCAGCCATTGCTCAAGATGGACTCTTGCCCCCACGGGGCCACAGCCCTGGCCTCTGAAGGGAGTGGAGATGAACCTGCCTCAGTGCAGCTCAGAAAACACAGCCTGGCTTGGCAGCACTTGAGAGTATTTTGGAAACTTCATACCAGATTTTATTTTGTTTTGTTCACAGGTCCTTAAAGTAAGCTGCAGAAATCACCTCTGAGGGCTTGGTTTCCAGTCACTCTCCCGCTCGCACAGGCTGCCAAGAGCTTTTCCTGGCCTATTTCCCTGACCAACATCCCCACTCCCACCAGAGCAATTTCCAAACTTGCATCCTCCCAGCAGAGGCAGTCCTGTCGCCCCAGGCATCTCCAGGCAAAGGAGCAAGGTGGCCAGAGGTTGCTAATAACCACCACCCCCACTGGACTGTGACTCACTGAGTGAGTCCTGCTCCCTGGACACTGACATCTTCTCATCTCACAGTAAAGACAACCTCACATAGCAGGTGTAATTATCTTCTTTGATTATCAAGTAAACTGAGGCACAAGGAGCAATTTAACCAGTCCACATAGCTAATATTTAGCAGAACCTTGGTTCAAACCCAGTTCTGACTCCACAGTTGGGGTTCCTTGGCCCTCCAGTCCTGCTTCTCAATACTTCCATGGGGAAGTCACCCCTTTTCTCTGCTTCTTGAGTACACAATAGTTTTATCCTATATTTTCTCAGTAAACCCCCAGTTCTTCCCATATGCAGTTCCTTTGGGGGGAAGCCTAAGCTCTGTCATGAATTAATTCCATGATCCTGGGAAAAGATCCTTCAACCTTCTGGGCCTCAGTTTTCTTACCAGTAAAATGGGTATACCCTGCCTATGTTAGGATCAGTGTGAAGATTCAATCAGCTTGTGTGCCTCTGGGGCCACAGGAACCTGAGATGGATATAATCCAAAGATATCATCATGATTGTACTGAAAGGATTCACATGGTCAAATGGTTCAGGTCCTGCCTTGGGGACAGTGAGCACCCAGGAGGTCCCCACAAATACACTCACGCAACAGGTATCTGCACTCTGGGCAGGGGGGCAGCCTGATACCTGCCAACTCTGCTGACAAAGCAAACTCCTGGCTCTTTCCACAGAGAGAGATCATATTCCACATCCCAGAAGTCCAGCACAAGGAAACAGCTCTGCCCAGACACAAGGGATAGTGGACATTAAGGGGTTCTGTTTGTTTTTAAAAAGCTCATGAGCATCTGAGTTCTCCAGTTTGCTGCTGAGGAGGGAAGAAAAGGAAGGAGGGATATTGGTACAAGGAATGGGTGGAGAATCTCTGTATTCCCAGCTGTTAAGCAGAAGCACAGTCAATCCAGGACTGAGGCCAGCAGCTTTCCCCAGACCTCAGATGAAGGCTGCTTCAAAGGAGCTGGAAGCAACAAGGCTTGTGTCACACAGCTGCATTCGTGTCCCAGGGCTGCCATGACCAAGGACCACAAACAGGTGGCTAGAACAAGGGGAATTTATTGTCTCAGCGTCTGGAGGCTCCAAATCCCAGACCGAGGTGATGGCTGTGCCATGCTGCTCTTGAAGACTGGGGTGGAGAGATGCTTCCTTGCTCCTTCCGGCTTCTGGTGGTCCCAGACGGTCCTTAGTTGGTGGTGGCATCACTCCAGTCTACCTCCTGTGTTCCCTCTGCACGTATCTATCTTTGCATCCACATTTCCCTGTTTATAAGGCCATTTTGGATTAAGGCCCGCACTAATGACTTCATCTTAATTTGATTACCTCCATTTCCAAGTAAGGTCACATTTGGGGGCACTAGGGGGTTTAGGACTTCAACATATCTTTGTGGGGCAGGGCCAATTCAAATTATAACACTTGATCTCCTCATATTGTGTCGTGGGGAAAAAATGGGGACTCAAAAGATTTGCATTTGAGTCCCAATAACCAGCCACTGAGTTTTTGTTTTGACAAGTGATTTTGACCATGCTGCCTCATCCTGCTTACTTGGGAAAAAGATTAGGTGAGGTCACAGAAATCACCAAATGGATGGCTGAATGTGACCTCTGAGATCATCCTATGTTTCCTGAAGTGTACTCACAAGAACATGAATCCCACAAAGCCACCTGGGATAAAAGGGAGGGTTGGTCCTGCGAGTCCCCCTCAGAGAGGCTCAGAGCACATCCACAGGGTGAAGACCCAGGGAGGCCCTGCAGTGAGGACTCCTAAACTCATTTTACCTTGGAGCCCTTTTGGTAGCACTCTTCTGATCAGATTTATCCCTTTAGCACACGTTAGAAAACCTGCACTTCGATCTCTTCTTACATAAGCTATTTTATTCCCGAATTCTCACGTCAGGCTCAGCTCCTTGGGGAACTCGCATTGAGGCAGTTCTTTGTTCCCCAGGATGATAATAGCTTTACTGCTATTTTTAAATATTTAAAAATTATTATTAATACTATATACTTGCTGGTAAATTTTAAAGTGACTTTAAATTTTCTTACACTAATATAATTGGCTAATGTAAGAGTACTTCTTTATTACCTGAATACACTTACCGTGTGTGTGTGTGTGTGTGTGTGTGTGTGTGTGTGTGTGTATGTGTGTGTGTGTGTGTGTGTAATTTGAACTAGGGCAAGAGGAATCAATCAGTGGATTCTAAATTGTAGAAAATCTGGTATCTTCAAACACAGTATCAAAGGATACAAACAAATTCTTTCTACCCTGTGCAGTGAATATTCAGATTATCAACCTTCTTCCTATGTACACACTCTTTCTATGTCTGATGTATGAGTAGTTTTGATGAGAGCATAGTCTACTTGATTTGGGAATCTTCATGCCTGTTTCAAGTATCTGCACATTTCTTCTCTTAATCAGCTGGTCTTAAGTGGAAAGTGTAAGAGTCTTAGCCTGTGTTGTGCTGCTATAACTGAGTGTCTGATACTGGGTGACTAAAACAGAGATTCATTTCCTAGAGTTCCGGAAGGTCAGAAGGCCCAGGTCAAGGGGCCCAGCTGGTGAGGTCCTTCTTGCTGGAGCCTTCATTGGTGGAAAGTCCCCTGGCCCTTTTGATTGTACAAGGCCCTTTGGCACACGGAGGTGATGAGGTTCAGGAACTAGGATAGGAGCCAGACCCAGGGTCAGAGTTCAGAAGCACATCTTGATGTGATCTGTTGCTCCAGTATTAGGCAATTCCTTTTGCCTACTTGTGCCCCAGATTCTCCTTATCCTCCTAAGGATAAAGTGTCTATGAAAGAGCCTGAAAATTGGTAATACTGAAGGCTACCATTTACTGGGTGCATACTAGGTACACACAATATTCTATTGGATGCTACTGTTTCCAGTAAATTAATCTTCTTATCTTAAGTGACTCCCTCAGGTCTCACAGCTGGTAGATACAGCAAAGCCAGAATCCAAATCCAGATCCGCCCGACCCTTGGGACCACCACAGCTCCAGGACACCCGACACCAAGTGTCATAGACATCAACCCTGTTTTCCGGCTTCTTCGCTCTTGTTTTTGTTTTGTTTTGTTTTGTTTGTACCAGAGATTGAACTCAGGAGTACTCAACCACTGAGCCACATCCCCAGCCCTATTTTGTGTTTTATTTATTTATTTATTTATTTTTAATTTTTTTAGTTGTAGATGGTCAGATATCTTTATTTTATTCATTTGTATGTGGTGCTGAGAATCGAACCCAGTGCCTCACGCATGCGAGGCAGGCGCTCTAC
>CM053405.1:127665956-127728446 GCA_028644305.1 Xerus rutilus
GGGTGCATTTTGCTGGCAAGATGGTGGCAACAGATCTGATTTCATGTGACAGTGTTGGCAAAGGTGAGATCTCGGCAGCAGTAGCAGTTCCTTCCAGGACTCGGTGACAATCCCCTTTATGGGTCTGTTCTTGGGAGTGATGTTTTCATTGCTACTGGAAGCCTGGCTTCAGACCTAGGTCTCCATTTCTCCCGACAATGCTGGGAGCTTCTAGTATCTTTTTCTTTCTTTCTTTCTTTTTTATTTTTTATTTATTTGTGTATTTATTTATTTTGGAATTGAATCCAGGGACCTTTAACCACTAAGCTACATCCCCAGCCCTTTTCATTTTTTATTTCACCACAGGGTCTCACTAAGTTGTTTTGGGCCTCTCTAAGTTGCTGAGGCTGTTCTCCAATTTGTGATCCTCCTGTCTCAGCCTCCTCAGCTGCTGGAACTTACAGGTGTGCACCACTGCATCCAGCTCCAGTATCTTTTTGAGAAACTCTTTCTCTGTCCAATCAACTGGAGTCAGCTTCTGCTGCTTGCGCCCTGACTGCTAATGTGTGCAGTAGTGAGATACCTCTCCATTAACTAATAGTTAATAGTTAATCCACTAATAGTTAATCTTTTTCGTATCAATTTCATCAGCATACACAAGTTCAGTATGATCCCAAAGTGAACTTTTGACCAAAGCTGTACGAATCGGTTTAAGCTGTTCTGATCATATTACCCCTCGATGGCCAAAGTTCCAGTTCATGTTGTATTTTGTCCAGATATCAGAAGCCAAAAGTAAACTAGATTTTCTTACATGAGTCTTCTCAAAAAAGTTGAATTGAAAAATCGTCCTCATCCTTTAATCCAATGTGTCTCAATATCGGTGGTCCCCGAATGCCTTACACTCTTCCAAATATTGAGGACTCAAACCACTTTTGTTTGAGTGAGATATATCTGCCCCTGATGAGAGGGTTGGCATTGTGTGACATTTCCTCAAACCCCTTGCCTGTCTGACTCGACGGAGGACAGCAGATGCTCATGTGTCCTTCTGCGTTCAGCCTATTGTGTTTCACATACCATGACACCTCTACAGCACTCCGCTGTTCACTGGTGGAGAACGAAGATAAAGGGCAAATATCATTTTAACATTATATAAAAATAGTTTTGACCTCACAAACCTGCCGAAAAGATCTCTCCGGTCTATACTTTGAGAATAGCTGCTCTAATCTCTAAACCTTTTCATGTCTTATATATTAAAGTTCAAATTCAGGATGCAACTGATGGACATGATAGGTCACTTCCACATCTTTTTGGTCAGCCTAATAATGTGGCCCTGTCCCTCAGAATTCTTCTTTCCACTGGATCCTAGTTTCTCTACATTGAAGCATAACTGATTAGAAAAAGTTTTGTTCCGGAATTCAGTTCTGCCCTTGGTGGGCTATGTGACCTTCGACAGACACATCAGGGACCTTGAATAGATCCATTGTCCCCTCTGGATTTATGTGCTTATCTCACACAAATTGAAGGGGAAACATGAAAATGCCTATAGCACTTACATATAATAAACTATTATTCCATTCTTTTTAAATGACTGTAGACGCATGTATGAAAACATATCTTACTATCTTGTGTGTGTGACTCTATCTTGTTTGCAACCAGAGAGATGGAAAATTGAGCTCTATATATGTACTATGACTTAACATGCATCCAAATAAATTAATTAATAAAAATAAAAAATAAAAAAAATAAACTATTATTCCATTCTTTTCAAATGACTATATTGCTCAGGATACTTTGGGTTGCTAGCAACTAAAAATCTAGCTTATGCAGGATTAAAATTATTGGTTCATTTAACTGAAAGGTTCACAGGTAGTTCAGATCCAGAGGTTCCTGATAGAGTCTGGAGATTTATGTCTTTTACCCTATTCTCAACTCTACAGCTTCAGTCTCAGCTGTCCCCTCTGCCACTATCAATAGTGGTCACAGATATTCCAATTCCATTTTCTTATGCCACATTGCCCAGGTAAAAGACAGCATCAATTCCAAAAAAAAAAAAATTGGGGGGGAGGGGGTACCAGGAATTGAACTTAGGGGCTCTTAACCACTGAGCCACATCCCCAACCCTTTTTGTTTTTTATTTTAAGACAATGTCTCACTAAGTTGCTTAGGGCTTCACAAAGTTGCTGAGGCTGGCTTTGAACTTGCAATCCTTCCGCCTCAGCCTCCTGAGCTGCTGGGATTGCAGGCATAAGCCACTGTGCCTGGCCCAGAATTTTGAATGAAAGAGATTATCAGCCAATGTGTCTTTGATCTAAACAGGGCCATGTGTACATCCTGGAACCTACCATTAAGGTCTGGGTGACAAGATAAGCTGATTGGTAAATCTAATCAAACATCACCCTGAAACTAGGGGTAGTATGACACTCAAAGCCCCTGGCTTGGAAAACCTGAGTTCTGCTATGAAGCAAGGAGGTAGGAATAGCTCTTTGGGAGGCAACCAATCAGCATCGCAGACTGCATTTCTTTGCCAAGAAAGATGTGCACAGTGTATTATATGGTAAAATATGAGACCAAAGGAGAACATGCCTACTAAGATCCCCAGCCGACAAAGCTACATGTGTAGATGACGTGTGTCTGCGTGTGTGCCTGTGCAGTGGTGATGACTGAGGGATGGGATTATGTGGGACTGTGCGCTTTAGTTACTCATTCATTCATTTTTGACTTCTGGAAAGTATGGTGCTTCCTGTAGAATTTTGGAAGAGGATCAAGTCTAAGGTAGGACATGAAGGATGACCAGTAACCATCACCTTTCCCACTCCTAGCCCTCTAGTTTTCCAAGCTAGGACCTAAGGCTATCCTCCCCCATCACCCTTCATGTCACCTGATGTCCCCTAGGCAAAGGGTGGAGCCAGCCTTAAGAAACTTCTCCCATCTGTACACATTTTGACACCCCTAAAAAAAACCACAAAACCCGGCTCTCTTGCTCAGAATGGAAAACAGTCTATTTTCATTCATATGCAATTCTAATTTCCCCTGGTTCTCTTCCTTCCCTTCTCCTCCCACCCCCTCCAGCCCTCCATCAGCTCCCATGACCTCATCATGATATTTAGAATAATAGCCTTTTCCCACAGGTCATCAACTCTTAAAATAAATGTATTTCCATCAACGGAAGCTGCAGAGTCACCAAAATTATTATACCTCGGTTCAAAGTCACAAGCTCATTAAAGACTGATTATTGTGCTTTCCACAAAGAATGGCAGTGGAAGAAGCGAGGGGATTTTTATTTAACTAAAAAAATAGATGCGTAGGCAGATTAAGGTAAAAATCGGCCTTTGGAGGTGGTAACTCGGACAGCCACGAGGTCAGAAAAAGAACAACGATAACAGCCACAAAAACCCACCGAAGTTGATAAACATGTCATCAGACTCTGGATTTCAACAGCAGTGAGACATTTTGGCCAAAAGCATAAACACTTAAGAATGAACGTCAGGAACTCTAGGTCCCATGCTGCACCCACTCCAGATGAGACCTGGCCTACCTACTGGCCTTTAAAATTGAGTAGTGTCAGGGACAGCAAGTAACTGACATCTCCCCACTGTCCTCTCCATCCCCCTCCTGGAAGCCATCGCTAATCCATCCCAGAATCCTTTCCCAGTGAGCCCAGATGTGGCCCGAGACCCAGGCAGCCACACTCCATTTATCAAGATGAGCACATGAGGCTGTCTGTTATTCTAGGCTAAAGATTTCTAAAATGCCCATAAAATTCTGACATTCTGATTTCTCGCTGCTGACCCAGGCTTTCTTCATTTGCTAAATGCTCATAATTGGCATTTCACAATCATAGAACTATTAACATCACTTATAAAAACAACTGTTATTGAATGCTTATTGTCAAGAGGAGATTGAAACAAGGGCAGCTTGTCTGGCTTTAGATGTTGGAGAGAATGTTGTGTGCAAGAAACAGTATCATCTGGGTGAACCCAAGGGATAGGTCTGGGGTCACTGACTTAAGTTGCAGGAAGACTCATGGTGATGCTTCTGAGGCAATTGGTTTATCCTGGGGGTATTTCTTTGTCCTGACCCATCTACAAGCGCCAGGCAAGTAATGTGGCTACATGAGGTGGAGCCAGTGCAAGAAATGCCAGGTAGGCTGAGACCTGCGGTGACTGGAGAATGCACAGCCAGTGTGAAGGGGACCATCACACAGCTCCACACCACGCAACCCTGCAGTTATCTCCTTCCTTCGCTCCTGGTCTTCCAACTGCCCTACCTCCTTTCATATAAGTCTCTCTCCCGTTGCTTTCCTGATAAGCAATAAATGGTGTCTGTCTTCATGGAAGCATGTGTGAATAATGAGAAGCTGGTGTAAGCAGCAGAAACAAGGTGTCATGGGAATGCAGAACAAAAGGAGGTTTGGTAGGGTGGGATTAATGGAGACTTTCTGAAGAATATAGCATTGACTCTGGACTCTGGCTGAGGGTTGAAGTTTAATGTGCAGAGTTAAAAAGAATGGGCTTTCCACCTAGGAAAATAACATAAGCAAAGGCACTGGCGAAGGAAAATGTTGGAGCAGAAGGAAGAAAAACAGCTGCAAACACAGGTCGCAGGAAGATCACAAAGGTGCTTAGATGCTTTGCAAAGGAATGTGGGCTTTATGATGCCAATTAGGGGAACACACTGTTCCCCACTCCTCAGCTCTCCCAGAATGACGCGCTGGGCCTCTTGCCCACCCCTGACTCATACTTCTGGGAAAGGGATGGGAAATAGGTACAACTCATCTGATTCATGAGTTTAAGAGGAGGAAATGGGCACAGGTAGCTCAGCTCCTGGCGACCTGGGGCTGGCAGAGCACGTGTGTTCTGCACCACTTCCACACCCTCAAAAGCAAAGGCTCTCCCCACCAGAAAGCAAACTGTGCTCTCGCCCTGCCTACGGCCTGGCAAGTCTGTCTAGTTCAGGAGTGGAAGTGTTGGAAAGCCCATTTGCCCAGTGCACCTAAAAGTTGCCTTCTCCAAATGATCAGATCGGGAATAAAAGTGGTATTTTGTTGCCTGCTTGCCTCATCCTTGAGTTTCCTCAAATGGTTCCAACTAAGGCTTGAGTTGGAGGAGGAGGTCATGGATGACACCCTACAGTGCCAATAACAACCCTTCCTGGATCTTCTGAATCTCAGATGTTGAAGCCTAAGCATATCCCTTTTGAAAAAGTTTCTAAAATATTTCAGATATATAACCGTATTAAGAACTCTTGACGTGCCAGGCACCACAGGTGGCACATACTTGTATTCCCAGTGATTCAGGAGGCTGAGACAGGAGGATTGTAAGTTCAAGGCCAGCCTCAGCAACTTAGTGAGTCCCTGAGCAACTTAGTGAGACCCTGTCTTAAAATAAAAACTAAAAAGAGCTGGGGATGTAGCTCAATAGTAAAGTGCTGTGTGTTCAATCCTCCATACCAAACAAAAATAAAACAAGCAAATAAACAAAAAAATCTCTTGACCTAAGAAGTACTAGGGAATGACAGGAAGTTTCTGAGTAGGAAAATATGGCAGAGACTTAGTAGTTTATGCAACTAACCAAACTCCCCATCATTCTTATCAACAAAGCCTTTAATATTAGTTAGAGCAATAGGGTGTCCTCCCCAAAAAACTACATTTCTCAGGTGTGCTTGCAGCTAGATATGACATGTGACTAAGTACTAGCCAATGAGAGGAAAGCAAAGGTGTAGTAGTAACTTCTGGGGAATTTTTGTGAAAAGCAGTTGGCATGGGATTTTCCATCAGGTTTCACCTCTTCCACCAAACTCGTGCCTAGAATGTGGAGGGAGGTGATTGAAGGCTGAACTCCAGCTCCCATTTTGAACCTTGAGTGTGACGGCTGTACCCTTAGCTCTACCGAGCCATGAACTCGAAGATTCTGATTCCCCCTGGCTGTCGATGAACCATTCCACACCAGAGACAGAGGCAAGGTTCCATCTTGTTCAAGCCTCTGCTATTTCTAGTTTGGAGTCACTTGCTGCTGAGCCAAATCCTGACTGGTTTCAAAGGACTGGGCACCGACGTGTGTTATAATCACACCACTTCCTGTGTTGGACAAATTCATTCAACAAATGAGAAGCCATAATGCCAGGTACTAGGGACAAAATAAAGGATAAAACAGATGAGGTTCTGCCCTCATACTGCTTATAATCTATTGGAAGATATAGATTATTATAAAGTAAATAAACAATAAAATAATGACAAACTAGAACAAGATCAATAAAAGAAATAAATACAGTGCAGAGATGAGCAATGGAGAAGGTAAACAGAAGACCTATAGTAGGATTAGGAGTAAAGAAACCTCCCAGAGGATGTGGCATTTAAAAGGACTCAGCCAAACAAAATGTGGGTACAGTTTTGCAGACAGGGGGAATGGAATATGTAAAGGTCCTGGGGCAGGAAAAAGTCTGTTCTGAAAAATAAACTGAAAGCTGCCCAGCATACTTGGGATGTCAATGGAGCACAAACTATGATTCTCCCTGGCATTGTCCCTCTGACAAAAACAAATCCATTTGAACATGTACCCTGCTAGCCTTTGTTTTAAACATTTACCTCTTAAATGAAATAGCTTTCTGAGGATAATGTGTACCTCTGTGAAGCCAAACAGCATATGTTCATGGCTACGGGAAAGGGGCAAGCAAATTTTCTTACATTGTGGAGCTGCAGGTGAGAGTGGAGATATTGAGAACTAAACTTCAAGGAGAGAAGAATATGTCCTGAGTTTATTCCTGAGTCCACAAAGCTCTGCTTTCTTAGCCAAACACACCACACCCTGAGAACCTCTAGATGTCAAGTATTAGCATTTTTCAGGAATTTCTGCTGCATGGGCAGAACTCAGCAGTAGCTTGTCAAGATGAAAGGAAAGTAAAATCAAGGGAGAAGAATAAGGCAAAGTTGTAGTGCTAAGGAGAAGGAAGAATAATCAAAGAATCAGAATTTCCTGGTAGTTTCTCCAAATCAAGTAGCTAATATGACCCAGAGCAGAGAATGAAGTACATGGTCCTTCAAAAATCAAGGTGAGGACTGGGATTGTGGCTCAGTGATAGAGTGCCTGCCTTGCATGCATGAGGCACTGGGTTCGATCCTTAGCGCCATATAAAAACAAATAAAGATATCGTGTCCATCTACAATTAAAAAATATCTTTAAAAAAAAATCAAGGTGATGCTCTGAAAGCATTGATTGACAACCCCGTCAAGTCTAAGAGCATGGGGATCCTGGCTTCAAATGTAGACAACAGTCAGTAAACTGGAGGTAGGACTCAGGTATCTGCCTTTTACCCAGCACCAGACATTCCTCCTGTCACTGATAAGCACTGTCAATTTTGAATTGGCTGAGTGGGAGTGAGGACAAGGGTCAAAAGGTCAGAGGTGCTGAGACTCACCAGGAAGCCTGCACCACCCTGAGCTGTGTTCACATTGAGCTTGGCCCCACTTCCACTCAGTTCCATTTTTCTTGGAAAAATCATAGCCCCCAGTAAATTCCACTGCCCACAACCGCACGCAGTGTCCAGTGGCCAGGAAGGAAGACACGGGCAAGGATGACTAGCCTCACTTTGACTTTCAAGCCACAAATCTCAAATTCCCACTGACCACTGGAGTAGAGACAGCACCTCTGTCTATGCACGTGCACCCCATCGCTTCTTTCCCGCTCAGGGATTTGGCTGAGACACTTTTCCCAGGTCTCTTCTTCATGAACATTCTTTTCTTCTGAACAGGATCATTCCTTAAGCCTACAGACTGGGTGTAATACTTCTCACCACCTTAGCACTCATGTCCCCCTCCAATTACTTCCCTCACCCGTGTCCCCCCTAGCACAAACCTCCTTGACAAAACTGTCTCTTTGTGCCACCTTCAATCCCTCACCAGGCATGGACTTCATCATCCTCCTGGCCAGGCGTCCAACCCTTCACTCTATGGAAACCGCTCCTCCTAGTGTCTTTAACAGTTCCAGGTCCCACAGCCCATGGATGGCTCATGTTTACCCTTCATATCTCTTATTGGCATCACTAGCAGCACCTGGCACAGTTGGTCACCCCCTTCTTCAAAGCATCTGGGACCTCCACTCATCTGTATTTTCTGTCAATTCTCTGGACCACGGTCGCAAGGTCACCCTGACCTCCTGATGTTGGAGGGTCCTTGGACTCTTCTCTTCTTCTGGGGTCCTCTCCTCACCAACTTTTATCATCACTGCCATGGTGATCTCATCCAGCCCCATGGATTTAAAGGTCATTCCTGGGCTGAAATATTTACACCATCTGCCCCACATGTCCTCAGAACTCTCCGCTTAGATTTTCTAACTTTTCATTCAACATTGCCTCTTGAACATCTTTTGCCTCTCTCAAACTTAACATATACAAAGCAGAATTCTTGACTTCCCTGAGTCCTGTTAAAAGAAAATCTGCTCCTTTCCCAGTGCCTTCCATTGTAGCACATGGCATCCAGAATCTCGGGTTAAAACTGTCATCTTGACCTGCCTCTTTCCCTTTTGGCTCCCTATCCAGTCTCCCAGTGATTCCTGTCAGCCCTAACATCAAAATATATCTCCAATCTCACCACTCATCACCTCCACCCAACACCATCACCCATGTCTGCATCTCTCCCCTGGACAACTCCAGGAGCTTCTCAGCTTGTCTCTTGGTTTCTCTCCTCGCGCCAGCTCCTGTGATCTGTTCACACAACAGCCAGATGGGTCCACTCCACCACGACAACAGACCCCAACATTTCCTTGCCCAACACCTCCTTGTTCCACTTGGAATAAGATCAGAAGCCCTCAGCATCAACGGCGAAGCCCCACGTGAGGCCCAGCCGGCCCTGCTTCCCTCATTGTCTCCCACTCTTCTCGCTCTGCTCAGCACTTGGCCCTTCTTTCCATTTCCCCGGTGGCACAGGCTGATTCCCCCCATGGATCTTTATCTCCTCTGTTCCCTCTACCTGCAAGTCTTTCCTTGGGCTTTGCCATTTCTCCTGCCTGCACGTCATATGCCAACACAAGTGTTCCCACACGGTCCTTGTCTTTCCCCCATATTCTCTCTTCCTTCACTTTGCTTTAATTTCTTCATAACACTTACAACTATCTACAACAGGCAGCAAATGGCTCCCAAAGATGTCCACATCCCCAACTCTGGATCCTATGAAGATGTTACTGTTATGCTTTGGATATGCAGCATCCTGCAAAAGCTCCTGTGTTCCTGCAGGTGAAATGATTGGATTGTGAGAGCTGTAACCTAAGCAGTTCTTCCTGGTTTGAATGGACTAACTGGGTAGTAGTAGTGGGCAGGTGGGGTGTGGCTGGAGGAAGTGGGTCTCTGGAAGTGGGTTTCCCTTTCCTGTGGGGTCCCCTTCCCCCTCTCTCCCCTGCTTCCTGGCTGCCAGAAGGTGAGCTGCTTTCCTGTACCACACCCTTCAGCCATGATGTTCTGCCTGGCCTTCGGCCCAGAGCAATGGACTTGACCCACCATGGACCAAACCTCTGATACCATAAACCAAAATAAACTTTCCTTCTCTAAGTTGTTCTTGTCAGGTACTGTGGTCACAAATGAAGAAAGACTGACTGACACATCTACCTTACCTGGAAAAGGGACTCCGCAGGTGTGATTAAATGAAGAATCTGGAGACAGGGTCATTATCCTGGACTATTCAATGGGCTCAAAGGGTCTTTATAAGAGGAAGGAAGAGCGGTCAGAGTCAGAGAAGGAGCTTTGGTAGTGGAAACACAGGTCAGTGATGAGAAAGGGATGAGCTAAGAAGACGGGAAGCTTCCAGAAGCAGGGAAAAGCAAGGAATCCGGTTCCCCCCTGGAGCTTCCGAAGGAACCTAGCTCTACCAACACCTTGACTGTAACTCACACCAGACTGTTGACTTCCAGAATAAAAGATATACATTTACATTGTTCTGAACCAACAAGTTGTTGGAATTTGTTACAGTGACAACAGGTAACCAATACACAAACTGAAGTCATATTACATATTATCTTTGCCCATTAGTATCTCTTTCCTCAAAGAATGTAAACTGTCCATGAGGGCAGGACCTAACTGGTCCCTTGAAGTATTTCCAATACTTAAAACACTGTGAGACGGCATCTATAATGTTTATTGATTGAATACACAACCTCTATGAATGGGTCTTTTTTTTTTTTAGTGATGAAAGGAGAAAGAAGGAATTGGAAGCCACTAAAGGCTTCCCACAGCTCCCACTGTGCTGAAACCACACTGTTGATCAAGAAGGCCTGGAATCCACTAAAGTATTTTGTTTTATTTTGTTTTGTTTAATCCCTGGGTATAGATGACTCAGTGATTTTTTTTTTTTTTTGCCCCTCGCTTTTGCCACTTCTGAGCTCATTAAATTCCTCTGATGCAATTGCAACTTCCCCCAACACAGCTGATTCTACAACCACCAGAAACACTAACACCATCACATGACTTACAGAGGTCACTTCCTGTTAAATGAGTATGTATCAACCAAGAATTTTAGGAGACTTCGTCAACACCCAAGGGTGTTTAAATTAAATGCTCCCCTTTTCTCTTTTTTACTACTTTGTGAATCTCTAGTATAAGAGAGAATTCTTCCAGAAGCATTTAAGAGGAAAGGCTCCAGCTCTGTGCTCAGAAGTTTTCTGTCACTTGCAATGTGTTCTTGCTCACGAGGCCCCTGATGGCATTTAGCTCCTCCACTGACACATATAAGAGATAAATGGGCGAATAAAATTGTAACTCACCACGTGGAAAGTCACAGACTTGAACCTCATGGTGCACATTGTAGCTATCAAGGACTCTTGTTTGCAAGTTATTGAAAGCCTTCCTCAAACCTCTTACCACAAACTGGAATGTGTTGGCCCACATGACTGCTCAGCTCTGCAGGGGTGCTAACTTCAGGCCCAATTTAATTTCCTCAGGACCTGGTCCTTCTCCAGACTAACATCCT
The DNA here is from genome assembly GCA_028644305.1 of Xerus rutilus. Lineage (NCBI taxonomy): Eukaryota > Metazoa > Chordata > Mammalia > Rodentia > Sciuridae > Xerus > Xerus rutilus. The sequence goes on from CM053405.1 coordinate 127,676,887, forward strand.
TCCTGCTTCCAAACCAATGGAAAAGAGATCCAGGCTGCTTGCTCTAGTTTTCTTTGGCCAGAACTGGATCACATGCTCGTTCCTAACCAATCACTGCAGCCTGAAGGAAGAGATGCCAGATCTGAATCTCACAAGCTCATCCGTGAAGCCACGGGTGGAATCAGTGACTTCACTGGAGACACGTGGTTGCAAACGGAGTTCCAAGCAGGAGTTTTGTTAGACAAAAATCAGGCACAATCACCAAGAGAAAGATAATGAATATTCACTGGCAAAACAAAACCCTCATGAAATCTCCCAGATTCAACTTCTGCTAGGTCCCTTCAGGGACAGGGAACTCATTATCTTGTGAAGACTCTTTACTCCATTTTTGTACTAAATTATTAGAAAAATCTTTCTAATAATTAAAAGTAGCTGATAATCTAATATTATATCAGGTCATGTCTAACTTCCATGAACTACTTGTGATTATCCTCAGAACAACTCAGAAGGAAAATATCCCAGCACATGAGAGCACTTCAGATCATCAAAGACAATTCTCACCATCCTCTCCAGCTTCTGCAAGCAGAATATCCCTTCTCCTTCACCTGGTCCACTGACATCTCACCCTCCTCCTGGTCAGCTCTGACTGGTCAACATCCCTATCACATTAGAGCAGAAATACCTCAGCTCATCCAAGGCCATATCCTTGAGTCATATCTCAGGTAAACAGTAGACTCAAAAATCAGCCCACACTCTGGATCCTCAGCACCACGTACAAAGCAATAAAATAAAGACATTGTGTCCATCTACAACTAAAAAAATATTTTAAAAAAAAATCAGCCCACACTCAAAAACAGAGTACTGCCTAAGTTCCCCTTGAACAGAGGTACTGCTCTGGGGAACAGCAGCATCGTCTCTTGAGAAATCCAACACCTACAGGTTTCCTACAGGGCTGGAACAGACGCTGCTCTTGGCTGGCTCACACAAGCAGTTGCTTGTCTTTAGGAAGCTACTTGCACTTTAAACTTGGCATTAAAATATGTATCTATATAGAGCAGAATGAGATGTAACACAGGAAAGTACTCATACACAGACACAAAGGAAACAAAACTAGCAAAGGGAATAGCAGATGAACAATTCCCAGCTCCGAGTCACCCGGAGGCACACAATGGCTGAGTCAGGGCTCATGAGCGTCACCCTCTCAACCAATCAATCTCTCTCCCTCTCCATCCTTTGCCCTTCCAGCTGCCCCAACCAAGTCTCTAGACTAGAAATAAGGCCTCACTATACTTCTACCAATAAAATTGAAAATTATTATCCACACCATATTTCAAGCAGCCATTTTACTTAGGTTCGTAGTAAACTTACTCTCAACCAAACTTCCGTAGTTGATCGTCTGCTAGCAGGACAGTTATCCTGTAGATGTCTCTAATACCTTATGTCATCAATTTAGGGAATCTAAACATTAAACCTTAAAATCTACTCTTATTCAATTTCATCTTGCTGATTTTGTCCTACCAAGGATGGTCATGGAGTATCCCAATTCTATCACACCCTGCTTTTATTTCCCTTCCCAGATGAGTGTCAGGGACAGATCTGGTGAACTATGGTTCAACGCACAAACGTCATGTAAAAGTAGGGCCCCCTCCCTTCCCAGGAGCTCCCAATGCAAAACCCCAGACGACTTACCCGATTCAGTTGGCCACCCAGGAAAACAACAAGCCCTCTCAGACACGTATCTGCTCTCATCCAAAAAAATTGATGCTACCAATGTTCTCCTTAAACTCAGCCTCATTACACACATCATTCACCAAAACCAGCAACCTCAGAACCCCTCTAAAGCCACAGAGTTGTACCTGGTATGATTTCTAGGAAACCAGGCAGAAACACCCAGACCCCTCCTAAACCATCGTTCATCCTCACTGTGCAAATACTCATTTTAGAATTTTGCTGCTGATGGACAAGTAGAAATTTATTATCTGTCTTTCATTAAGTTTCATTGAAAACAAGTTTTTCATCATTCTGGGATTCATGCTAACAGGAAATCAGAAATACTAACCCAATAACTGCCACCGCCTAAAGATTGTCTGGTCTGGGGTAGATTGTGTCAATTACCAGTGACTTTTTGTAAAAAGACTAGACAGCTTCATCAAGTCATGTGACTTTCAGTGTCCTCCTGTGGGAGGGGTATCACCTCTGCCCTATTGGTGTTAGGTCTGGCCATGTGACTTGCTTTGGACAAAGGGATGAGCAAACATTAGGCAGGCTCTATTTAAGCAGAAGCTTTAAGAGCCATGGGTCACTAGCATGCCTTCATATGGGGCTCAGAATGAAGATGCCCAGTCATCCACACAGAGAGGAAGCTGACCTGCAGCCAACATGGAACACAAGCAAGAAATGGACCTTTCTTCTTGCCAACCACTGAGAGTTAGGGATCATTTGTTGTCACTGCACAACTAATACTAGTTCATGCTCAACCTTCAAACACAGGGAAATCAAGGCCCTGATATTTTAGGTGATTAGCTAGTTGGTGTAGCTATTCAGTGGTCACCAGGACATCTTGAATTCAGGTGTCCCTTCCCTTCAATAGATGCACCTTGAGATTTAACCAAGAAATCAAGGAGACAGCTCTTAAAGTTCATGAGGAAGCCATCTAGTGAGGTTACTATGGTCACTGTACTGATGTGATCAGAACTAAAAAGAGTTATCTGAAAATTTAGATGACCAGAGACACCCTAGCCACATCTTAAAATAGGGAAAGTTAGTTTGGAAGTTTTCAGCTCAGTAATTATCATGTCCCCACCACAAACTTATCAACGTGGTAGGTTCTGGATACTCAGATGGAGGTTGGACCCAGTCCCCTTCCTCACAAGTGAACTTAGAGCGTAGTCTGTTATTCCTATTGTGTGGTCTGAGGAATTTGTCCAAGAAAGTGCTTTTTTAAAAAAAGTTGGATACACTGTGTGTTATTTTCCCCCTTGTCAAGGATTTATGGTGAAATTAGCTTGGAAATGTAATTTAATTCAAACAAGAAGCTCAATCTTGTTTAAGCAAGTATTTCACCAACTCATTTGAACAGAATATCCCCGTTTTGAACAATACCTGTTGCCTCCTGAAGAACTTGTGCTCCCAGGTATGGCTTTAGGAAAGCGATAGCCCTCCCCTGTTTCCATTGTCCACCCCCATCAGGCCAGTCCCAAGGGCTTTAAAAATTGTCCACATCATGAGTCCTTCCTTCCTCTAGTCCTCTTCTCTCAGTTTTGCCAGGGTAATGGCCTCCCCTGGGTTCCCGGGGTCCTGGAGGGGGCAAGCTTGCTGCAGCTCTGCCGCCAGTCCTGGATGAGCTAATTCCATGTTTCCTGGAGCAGGCCAGGAGATGGGGCTATTTTGGTCCAAGCAGGTGGCAAATCACAACCACAGACAGCTGCCCACTCCTCCCACTGTCAGGCTGCCCGTGAGATGTTCTCACTCTCGGCAGTCCTGCTGCTGCTCTTCTAGAATGTCACCCTCGCTCTGCGGCGCTGAAACCGAGCTGGGTTATGTGACTTGCTTGCATAATGTGCACTGGCTCCCTGAGTCACACTGCCTTTCCTCTCAAAGTTACAAGAATCCAAAGGTTGGAAGAATTTGTGTGTACAGCTCATCTGGTCCAAGGCCCTTGTTTTGCAGATGAAAAAAAAAATGGAGGAATTGAGAAGCTACACAACATGCCCCAAGCCAGCAAATATAATGGTAGCTCAACCCGTGGTTCCCCACATCCAAGATATTTTCCCTTCTATAATGAAGTATCAGTACGAGCGAAGGGCTGGGAAGATGTTATGCATGCCTGAACTTCTCTAGGGGGAGTACGTATCATGCATATGCATATTGTTTTTAAAAATATAAATATCACCACACTTGTGATTCTGCAGCTTGTTTTTGTTGGGTTTTTCACTCAATAATGTTTGAACACCTTTCCCTGTTTACAGATGATTCCACTTCCTTAGAAGGTCCTGGGCCCCCTGCTTTGGTCTCATCTGCCCATCATCTGGACTGAGCACAGCAGGCACAGTAATGTTTGAAAAATGCAAATCAGATCCTATAAACTTCCACCTTAAAATCCTTCAATGACCTCCTATTACTCTTACAATAAAGGTCTCACTGCCCAACTTGATGTTCAAGATGAGCTTGTTCGTCACTGTCTCCCTGGCCTCACCATCCAGCTCCTTCCCCAACCTCAGCGTTTCTAGATGTTCTTTCTCCTCCCTGAAATCCTCTCTATGCATGTACACCCATACCTGTGTGCACACTGGCACCCATACATACATGTGTGCAGCTTACATCTGCACACGCATACACACACACCCACGCACACACCTCACTCATATTGGAGCCCAGCTCAGACAGCGCTTCCTGTTTTTCTGACCCTCTCCACTTTGAGCTCCACTCCAGACTGTGTCATCTCTGTTACTACTCACCCTTAAAGCAGCAGCTGTCCTTCTCTAAGTTGTTATGCCATCATCTATGTGTGTGTATAAATATTTGTAGACCTATTGGATGCATGTATGTCTTCCCAGTAAAACTGCAAGGCCAACTTTGTTTCCTCTCCACTGAATAGAGCACCCAACAAATAGTACACTTCCAATTAACACTCATGAAATTAAAGAATACACGGAAAATGCCTAAGGACTAGAGAAAATGTATACTGGTAAAGAAAATATTGTCCAAAAAAAGACCCCATTCCCTCATATTGAGTTTGCATCTTAGAATCAAAAGGGCGAGTACAAATTGCAGGCCTTGATCTTGAAAGAAATGTAATTTTCTTAATTTTTTTTTTAAACCTATTGATTTCCCACTCTGAACTTCAGTCTGCCAGGCTGGAGATGGAGGTTCCTATTCTTACTGGAGCACCCCTATTCCCTCCCCTTCTCAGGCACAAATAACTAATCACACAGCACAATTTCATGATGCTCTGGAAACAGGACAGGGTCTGGAAACTCCAGTCTATCATGGAGACCACTTATTTCTTCCAGGCCTGTGCCTACAGAGAGCCCTGGAAGCATGGCGGACCTACTCTCTTTCCATTCCCTGTGTGAGGCTCAGAACCTCATCCCAGGTCCTGCTTTCCCTGGGGCCTCCAGTTGCCATCCCCATGGGGCTTCTTTATCTCTTTCAGGAGCTGCCACAGAAAGGTGCACAGAGCAGAGGGTCCAGGAGACCTCCTTACGGAGCGGAAAGTATCTGTCTGGGAAGGTGTCCAGGAGATGTGTGCCTGGTCTCTCCCCGTCTGACCCTGCCCCAGACCTCTCTTCCCTTTCCATTCCAGGGGAGACTCACTGGCTGCCTCCCTTCTTCTCCTCACCTCCACTTAGTAGTATCTCTTTAAAAGATGCAGATGAACTGTGGGCTATAGGCTGCTCCTGCTGTCAGGTATCCCTGGAGCAAGAAGCCCAAAGAGACCTAGCCACTTGCTTAACATGCAGAGAAAGAGAAGGGAGGGAGCTCAAGAACAAATTAACAGCCCAATAAATCATCTTGCCTCACAAGTCATTCCAATACCTCGTGTGCCCTCACTTCCTGTCTGAACCTGAGCCAAATGCCATTTGCAAGAAAGTTCTCAGGAGAATGCGGGGTGGACAAGGGGCTAAGGGAGGAAGGAAACTTGAAGAGGAAGCCGGAGGAACTGAAAAGATTGACAGGCAGGTGGTGGGGCCTCTAGGGGACACTCCTCCTCACAATCATGACTGCCCACTTTCCTGCCTCTGCTGATTTAAAGCACTCTTCTGAGATCTTGATGGTAGACCTATTTACACCTCCTAGAAATTTAGTTGAGTTTAATTGGATGATGATGAGTATCTCACTCCATTTTCTTTGCTGTAATAAAATACCTGAGGCTAGACACTTGATAAAGAAAGAAGGTTTATTTAGCTCATTGTTCTATAGACTGAAAGTCACGTGTGTTCAGCCTCTGGTGAGGAATTTCTGGCTGTTACAACATGGCGGATGGCATGACATGGCAGGAGCACATGGGACAGACTCACATGGTGAGAGGAAGCAAAAGACTGTGGCAAGTCCTGCTTACTCTTTTCCAAAAACCTACCCTCATGAGAACTGATCTCATCCCATGAGGACTGGCCTATTCTTGCAAGACAGCATTAATCTATTCATGAGGATGGAGCCCCCATAACCTATCACCTTCCACTGGATCCCATCCCTTAAAGGCTCTATCACATGAACCTCACCACACTGGGGTCCAAGCTTCCAGCACAAGAGCCTTTGAGGATGATACCCTATCCAAACCATAGCCATGAGAACAGGACTCTTGAGGGTGGGGGGTGCATAGTGAGTGGAAGTAGCCCTCCCAGGATTGGACTACCAGGAAGAAGACCACAGGCCACTCCTTCACAATAAATCAACCAGAAGGATCTTCTCACCCACAGAACAGGAGGGAGGGCCCCTGCCCACCCAAACTACATAAATGCACCCAATGAAAAGATTCTTGAAGTGAACCGTGGCCTCTCAGCACTTAGAAGACAAGCCAAGGGGTGGACTGTGAGACTGTGGCCTGACAGTAAAAGCATTGGTCAGACACTCTCAAGGCTGGGCTTCCTGTGCAGAGACTGGGGAGCTTGGGGTTATCTCAGGGTTAACCTGAGCTCAGAGTTGCCTCTGGCAGCTCCCGCCCTCCCAGGAAGATCTTCCCAGCTCCCACTCCCGTGGCTGCCCTTGGGTGAACTGCAGGAAGCTAGGATGACTTATTTTCTTAGCTGATCTGTAGCAACAGCCCAGCTGGCTTGTGCCTCAAAGACAGAAATTCTAGTTTATCTGCACTGGTTTGTGCCAAGGGGCCAGGAGGGGACAGGCTTTGGCCTCCCATGGTCATGACACGTGAGCCAGGACAAGATCTCATCAAAAAAGCTACTGTTATTTAGACCTGAAGCTCAGTCCACAGTGTCCTCCGGAGTTGGGATCTCCTTACCACCGACCCTCCTGGGCTAGATAGAGATGGCCATCTGTATCCTGCTGGGGATCAGCAGAGTGATCATAAGGAATTCACCTCTCCTTGTTCTAGAAAAAAAATAATAAAAGCCCCAGAGGAATCAATACCAATGTCTGTATTAGCTGTCACTGAGTGGAACACGTGGCTTCATGTCAATAAATATAAACTGTATGGCATTCTGGAAACTATCTAAGATGCTGTAGGGAATACACAAGCCATTTCAGTTACTCTCATATGGGATTACATCCCAGGTGAAGAAATCAAAACTAATGCAATGATCTGTATTCATTCAGTAGCCACTTACTAAATACCTACTCTGTGCTAGTCACTGCTGGGACCAAGAAGCCCCTTCATGGAGGTGGCCCTCTCGTGAGCACAACAAGAAACGAACAAGTGCCAGGTACAGTGGCACACGCCTGTGATACCAGCAGCTCAGGAGTCTGAGGCAGGAGGATTGCAAGTTCAATGCCAGCCTCAGCAATTTAGCAAGGCCCTAAGCCACTTAGCAAGAACCTGTCTCTGATAAAAAAAAAAAAAAAAAAAAAATTTAGAAAGGGCTGGAGATGTGGCTCAATGGTAAAGCATCCCTGGGTTCAACCTCTAGTACCAAAAAGGGGAGAAAAAAAAAGAAAAGAAAAAAATGAACAAGTAACTTGGGAGAAGGCATGATGGGTGCTAGTGAGTACTAAGGAATGCAAAAAGAGGGGACCTCAAATGGGAGATGCTGTCAAGAAAAAGTGTCCCAAGCAAAGCAGAAACCAGAAGCACACAGTCAGAGGTCCATGCTGCAGGGACTGGGAGAGCAGACCACGGGGAGCCGAACCTGCTCAGAAGCTAGTGCAGAGACAGGTGGCACTCAAATCCCAGCTTGGCTCCTGGCTCCTGTTTGACCTTGAACGGTTTCCTCATTTGGCGCCTCAGTGGTCTCCTCTGGGCTAAGATGGCATTGCTCACAGGGTAGCCAGGAGGATTAAATGAGTTAATTAACATTTAAAAAAAAAAAAAAAGCTCTTGCTTAAGTCCTCAGTATGCAATGACTATTACTATTATTATTATTATTATTATCACAAGAGCTTAGCTGAGGCTGAAACCAGGGAAATCAGATCAAAAGCCTGAGTCCAAGTCACCCATGTCATGAGACTTGGGCACAGGCCATGTCCAGGTAAGTGAGAAGGAGATCTCTCTCTTGGCATTGGTGAACAGAGTGGAAACCGCAACAAGCCCTGTGTTAGGCCATCTAGAGACCTGGGCTTGACTCCTGGTTCTGATATTTCATAGCAGGTTGCCGCTCACTCCAGAGTCTGAACCTCAGTGTTCACATCTGTAAAATGGAAGTAGCATAGGGGATTCTGAAAACCCCCAGAGTGGTACTGCAAAGCAAGCCCAGGAGAGGGTGTGAAGCGCTTCAGTCACATCGTAATGCACTACCGACATGTCAGTGTTTACCATCCTAAATCTTCTGGCTGAGTAACCAAAAGTGCATGCTTGACCTCAATCTTCAATGGTGGGAGAGACTCTAGACATTTTCTTTCTTCCTTTATTTGCTTCCAGCGGTCCTCAGGCTGTGCTTCTCCAGCTTGACTGTGCCTACAAACCACTCGCAGACATCTGTAAAACAGAGTAGGACTCAGTAGCTCTGAGGTGGGGCCTGGGTATCTGCATGCCAAAAAAGCTCAAAGGGGACAAGGCTTTTGCTGGTCCTTGGGCCACCACAGGCAAGGCTCTTTAGAGGACCGTGCAGGCTAAACAGTCACACTCCTCAGAGCAGGCTGACAGAGATGACCAAGGGGAGACATGGGACCCTGCGAGATGATTCGGGACCCACAGCTTCTGGGCATCAGCAGCAGCCCCTCCTTTACTAATAGTCACTCATGGTGATTACAGAATGTCAGGCACTATTCTCAATTCTTGGCAAATATTTATTCATATAATCCCTGCAACATTCCCATCTGATAGCTAGCTACTATCATTGGCCCTATTTCATAGATGAGGAAACTAAGGCCCAGAAAGGTTAAATTATTTGCTCAGGGTCACACAGCACTATCTTTATACCTCCAAGTCCAGATTTGAACCCTGAGCAAAGGATAACAAAATACAGCCCATTCTAGGATCAGCTGCCCCTCCAAACTGCAAAGCAGAAAGGCAGCCTCAATATATCATCCATGCTGAAGACCGGTGAGAGCTGAGTCATTCAACAACAGTAACCTAAAGAAGGGTCTCCATCCACCAGGGTCTGCCTAACATTCCTCTTTCTCCCGTTCAGTGAGCAGGGGAGGATCTGCCCAACAAGCCCCTTCTTCCTACATGTCTGAGGGCTTTCAAGCTTCCGCTCTCAAGCCAGACTGCCTGGCTTCAAACCCTGGCTACACCACTGCCGCAGGCTCAGTGTTCTCCTCCGCGATGGAGGGATGGCACCTGGCCTTGCTGGATTCCACGGGATGATGCAACGTGGAGTCCTGAGCTCACCGCCTGACAGACAGCGTGGTCTTGGTGGCCGTTGCTGGTGTGATTACTAATGCAAAAGTAAGAACAGGCCCGCAGGCCCTGTGGTGTGCACTGGGCCACCATGCCACCAGCCCTGGGCGCTTCCTCTGAGCTCTGAGAAGCCACGCGGCCTGTGGGGTTGGGAAGCGTGGAGGACTCCACTCCTGGCAGGAAGTCCCAGATCGTCGCACCTGCCAGCTCTGTTCACGCTGCACCTCTTATAAAATATGGGGGATGTGTCACATTTCTGGGGGCCCTTGACTGCACATCAGGGCAGCGCTTTGCACAGATGTTTGGATCAAGACTTTTCATGACTCTGGTCCCGCGCCCGGGGGCCCACCATGAGTCTGACTTGCCCCATCTCAGGGCCAGAGCCGGTCCAGAGGCTCCAGCCTCCCTCCCAGCCTGCCTCCCCTGACTCCTACCTTCGGTCACCAGCCACCGCCCTGAGTCCCTAAGGAACCCAGGACGAAAGAGAGAACCACTGAGGGGTGCCTTGACAGCGGCCCCCGCCAGCCCTCCAGGATTGGTTGGCTGCTATTAAAAGATATTCCAAGTCATTACCTCGACATTGTGCGGACTTAGCTGATTGCCGCTAATCTCCGGCTCCCTTTGTGCTCCTAATGCAGGAAGCCACCTCCTGTGAAAAATCCCATTTTGTGTCTTTTCTTATTTTTTTCCTAAAATTTAGTTGAAGAAAAATAACTAGGGGCAAAATGTGATATTCGACCATTGAAAAGGAGTAAGATAAGAGTTTATGTACAGAGCAGGTGGATCACAAAATAGAAATTTATTCAGTCTGTCCGGTGGACGCAGGAGACAATGGACACACAGGAGGGAGGAAGGGCCAGGGCCCCCCCCCCAATCACCTGGTGAGCAAACCGCCCCCTTTCCATCCTCTGCACACATCCCTGTGCCTAACACCCTGCCACACAAGATTATGTCTCTTTGCTAACAGAGAGAACAGGCCCACATCAATAGGGAATGTAGTGCAGACAGCTACGGTTAAAACTCCAGCCAAGGCACACGGGGGCTGTGGCCTGTGACCCTGAGTAAGTTAATAACCCTCTCTGTGTCTCAGTTTCTTCATCTGGAGAATGACACTGGTCACAGTCCTCCTTCCACAGAGTTGCACAAGGGTTCAATGAGCAAGTACCTGGCTCCGCTAACAATTCTGCTCTCTGGTTCTTATTTTTGAGGTTACCCTCTAACTCGGGGATGTGATTCCCATTTTCCATTTTTAATAGCAAAATGAAATACATTAATAGAAGAAATGTCCTTCGAAATCTACTGAACACAGTATATGTTTAGAACAGACAATAGAGGGTGGTGGCAAAAGTCGTTAAAGTGGGGCTTGAATGATTAAATTTCAGGAAGCCTGATCCAGAACGACCCATTCATTTTATAAGTGAAGACCGAAAGTTCAGAGAAGGAAAGTGATTTACCCAAGGTCACACAGTCAGCTAGCAGCAATATGGGTCTAGAATCCACTTGCTAAGTGTTTTACCTGACACATTGTGTTCGACTCACTAAGTTGATAATGTCTTATGAAAGGACAAATTAAAAGGCACCCCTTGAAGTTATTGGCCACCTCTTCAAAGACTAGAACCAAGATGATTACTATGAAGTTCTCAGCTACAATAAGCCACTTTGCTCACTAAGTAAATAAATAGAGAAGTAATACCATTTTCAGGGTTTTCAAAGAATTCAGGCAGGGCACAAAAACAAGTAGGAACTCAGGATACTGTTTTCTTTGGAGCATGTGCACGGTATGCCTTTGGGTTCCTATTTTTTTTTCCACGAAAACATTCAGGCTCACGGAGAAAATGTTGTGTCGACTTTTTCATAAAAGCAAAGGGGGTGACAGGAAGGCATCGGAGAACAAAAAATGAATTTACATGGTCCAGGTTAGCTGTCTCAGGATCACAAGACACAAGATTACATGGGGTAAAATCAGACCAATGGCAATTGGAGAGTAAAACACAAATGACTCCCCAGCCTTGATCTGAATGGTTACTGGCTCCAAGATCAATGTCAAGTTCCCAACACTCTTTGTCCTTCCTCTTTAGCGGGCAGGGCTGGGGCCTCTTAATCCCAGCTTTCCTTGGGCATCAATGGCTTGCACGGGCCCTAGCAGGTGAACAATCATCTCCACCCTGCACCTGCTACAGGAAACGACTTAGCAAAGCACTCCACCTCCGGGCTGCCGGCCCTCTGCTTAGGAAGATCACACTCAGGTCTTCTGAATGGGACCAGGAGCAAATAGGAAGACTTTGAGATAAAACAAGAAAAAGAAAAAAATAAATGAAGATCCACCTGGAAGTACATTATTCAAGAAATGGGAGAGCCCCCCACTGCTTCTTAGCCACTACTATACACAAGGGTCACAAAGGCTGCTGTCTCCAGTGGCCGGGCCTGTCATGGAAATGAGGGCACAAGGCCCTCCGGAGACTGTGGAGGTTGCATTCCTGTCTCCTGGGACAGCAGCAACTTGGGTCCCATCACCTGTGACCTTGTGAGGTAGGCTCAGGATTGCCAGATAGTTCCATCCCTGAATAAGCCAAAAGACTAGGTTTGTATGTAAATTGGTTTGATTTTTAGATGTCAGTGACTCGATATTTTCAGGACTTCTCTGTAGGCTCAACATGAGCATCTGTGTGCTGTACCAGGTTCAGCCTACAGGCATCTCCGCTCTGCATCCCGTCCCTAAGCAGTCTCCTTTCTCCCTTTGAATACAAAGCCTGACATCACTCCGCAGGTCTTGCCTACCCTGGCGATTCTCTCTCAAGCCCTCCTCCAAGTTTGGGGGAAGAGGGTTGTTTTTTATTTTGTTTTTTGTTTTGTTTTGTTTTGTTTTTGATACTGGATTGAACCCAGGGGCACTTAACCACTGGGCAAAGTCCCCAGCCCTTTTTATATTTTATTTAGAGTTGAGTTGCTAATTGCCTTGCTAATCTGCTGAGGCTAGCTTTGAACACCCCATCCTCCTGCACTTCAGCCTCCTGAGTTGCTGGGATTATAGGCCTGCGCCACTGCACCCAGCAGGAGGGTGTTTTAATGTTGGGTTTTGCTGTTGTTTGTTTGAGGGTTTTTTAATTATTTATTAATTCACTTATGTTTTTATTTGGCACCAATGACAAAAGCCCCAGTGAAGAAGGGGTCAAAGGAAGACATGGTGGATGGTGTACAGCACAGCAGAAAGGTCAGGGGGACGTTTTGCTCTTCCTGTTAGCCCCAGTCCTAAACTCAGTGTCTAGGGTCACAGAATGTTTATAACCAAATGACACAATGAAGGAACCATCTGGAAGGCTGATGGAGTGGCTGTGCCATGCAAAAGGAGTTACTACCAGGATAAGAAACGAATGATCAGCCAGGGAGACGCAACCAGGGATAGAGAGACTAGAACTTAGGAAATCACTAGTCAACAAGGAGAGAAGAGAAAGGCAGAGAATTTCCAGCCCCACAGCCTGAGTCAGAGCTGGGGTGTATCATCTGGAGACAGAAAAGCCTGAGTTTGAATCACTGCTCTGCTAATGAGCAGCCATGAGATTTGGGGCAAGTCATGAACCTCACTGGGCCTTGGTTTGTACTTCTGGAAACTGCGACTGGAGTTGCCTAACTCCTAGGGAGGACTGGGGGACTAAATAAGAAGCTGGATTTTTTTAATTGTTTTGCAAACCAAAGAACACCCAGAAGTGGGAGAGGGGGACAACACAGTCAAGTCACATACAGAATGGTGAGTCAGAGGGACAGCGCAGGCCAGCGTGTCTCCTGGGCCATCTGCATCATTCAACATGTCAGGACAGCTGCTGGCTTAGCCCCTGGCTTGAGTCACCCTGATTAACAGGTGCCTGGCCAGTTGGAAGTTGACTCTGACTACGCTGATTGGACAACTGAACAGGGAGGAGCTCCTGAACTTGGCCAGTGTCAGGAGAAAGCTGAGACAGGAGCCGAAAGAGAAAGCAACCCTCCGCCATGCGGGCCAAGGACGATCAGATCATCCATGAAGCTCGTCCGCCCATCTGTCTCCAGGGATACGGCCATAGCAGTTCTCCCGGGGCCTCGGTGTTGATGAAGAGGCCACACCAATGAACAAGCTCATTCAGGGTGTGAATTATTTATGTTCATAGCAGGCGAGTTTACACAGATTCATTAACAAAAATTGCATCTGGCAACCACTTCTAAACAATTACAGTAACTGTGATTTTAAGTGGTGTGCGAGGCAATGAAACAGAGCCACCAGCCACAGGCCTGGACTCTCTCTCTCCTTGACCTCAGCAGCTGGAAGCTAGATGAACAGTAAGGAATGCGGGCTCTACAGACAGCTGGGTCACCTTGGACCACTTACTTACCCTCTCTGAGTCTCCACTTCCTCAGCAACAAAGAGACAATAATAGTAGTAACTACTTTCCAGAAAGGTTTTTTGGACTAAATGGGATGACCTCTGCAAGAAGCTAAGCATGCTTCTCTCAGAGGAAACAGTCCAAAAACAAGAGATGACACCTCCTTCCATAGTCAGGTCAAACTCTCTTTTGGATGGAGTTCCTTTCTTGGTGGGATCTGGAGGATTCCAGGCTATAGAAGATGAAAGTATCATTTGATTAATACTATTTAGGACAGAGGATTTCTTTTCTTGGAAGCAAAGGGCATCTTGAAGGTCCATAATAAACTCTTTGGCAAGGCAAAGAGGTTCGCAAAGTAGAAAATCACCAGGCCACTCATGAGCTCTTTGGCCAAATGTCTCCACTTTGCTGTTTTTTTCTTAAATCGTTGTTGCTGCTATTGTTTTTCTTATATTTAGTAGAATGTTTGTTCTTATATGAATAGAATTTTGCTTGATGAAAAGTTTTCACTAGTGAAAAATAATTGAAATTCTTCATTGTGCAAAGATAGAAGCTGAGACTCACTCAGGGAGAAGTGAGCGGCCAAAGGATACATTGTGAATATGTTCCCAACACAAAACAGGCTTTTATGTCCCCGAGCATTTGTTCAACATAAATAACAACAGATCTAAATTATTAATCACAAGGTAATTGATAACCCCATGCAACTCTTCTGTCCTTAGTCGGTTGATGTGCCACTCAATCCATATGTTCCTTCTCCTTGGGGACAGGGGTTAAAACATGCCCATCTCACATCCAGAAAGATGGAAACTCACATGGGCACAGATGCTCCCATGCCTAGGATCCGCAAGACAACCCGAGAACCATATTGTTTTGCTTTTGCTTAAATTTTTAAACTGATTATAAAAAAGCAAAGCAAGCCAAATTAAAAGAAGGAGGAACAGAATGGGAGAAAATCTCTGCCACATGCACCTCAGATAGAGCATTAGTCTCCAGCATATATAAAGAACTCAGAAAACTTAACATCAAAAAAAAATCAAAACAAAACAAAAAGAACAAATAACCCAATCAATAAGTGGGCTAAGGAACTGAACAGACACTTCACAAAAAGAAGAAATACAATCAATCAAAAATACATGAAAAAATATTCAACATCTCTAGCAATTAGAGAAATGCAAATCAAAACTACTCTAAGATTTCATCTCACTCCAATCAGAATGGCAGCTATCAAGAACACAAGCAACAACAGCAGAGGGGAATAAGGAGAGGGAAGGGGCTATGGAGATGGGAAGGACAGTGGAATGAAACAGACATTTTACCCTACATACAACCAGTGTGACTCTTCACCATGTTCAGTCAGAGGAAGAAGTTGTGTTCCACTTGTGTGCAATGTGTCAAAATGTTTCTACTGTCATGTATAACTAATTAGAACAAATTTTTAAAAAGAAAGAAAGAATACAAACAACAATAAGTGTTGGCGAGGATGTGGGGGAAAAGGCACACTCATATATTGCTGGTGGGACTGCAAATTGTTGCAACCACTCTGGAAAGCAGTATGGAGATTCCTTAGAAAACTTGGAATGGAACCACCATTTGACCATTATCCCACCCCTTAGTTTATACCCAAAGGACTTAAAATCAGTATACTACAGTGACACAGTCACATCAATGTTTATAGCAGCTCAATTCACAATAGCTAAACTGTGGAACCAACCTAGATGCCCTTCAACAGATGAATGGATAAAGAAAATGTGGTATATATACACAATGAGATATTATTCAGCCTAAAAGAAGAATGAAATTATGGCATCTGCTGGTAAACGGATGGAACTGGAGAATATCATGCTAAGTGAAATAAGCCAATCCCAAAAAACTAAAGGCCAAATGTTTTCTCTGACATGCAGATGCTAATTCACAATAAGGGAAGGGGGTTAGGTTTCCTTAGAAGTACTTTGGATTAAACAAAGGGGAGTGAAGGGAGGGGAGGGTTATGCAGGATAGTAGAATGAATCAGACCTTATGGCCCTATGTACATATATGATTACACAACCTGTGTGATTTTACATCATGTACAACCAGAAGAATAAGTTATACTCCATTTATGTATGATGTGTCAAAAATGCATTCTACTATCATGTATAACTAATTGGAACAAATAAAATTTTTTAAAAAGAGATAGGAAGGAGATTAGGAGGACAGAAAATCCATGATATCCCAAGCAAGAGAAGGGTTCTATATATGCACACTACCTACTCCCAGGAAAGCCATTGTCACATCCTCATATGTGTCCTCAGAGCTGGCAACTAGTAAGTGTTCATCTGAGCCAGGCCCAGTGCCTAGCACTTAGCACGTGTTTTCTCAAATCTCTCAAGAACTCTACTAGACAAGTATTATGATTTGCATTTTACAGATGAGGAAAGAAATGCAGAGAGAAGTAAGTGGCACAAGATCACAAAACAGGGACAAGATCCCAAATTTGAATTTGCACCAGCAGGACTCCAGAACTATTGCTCTTCGCTTTTCCATTACTATAACAAATATCTGAGATAAATCAGCTTAAAAAGAGGAAAGGTTTATTTGAGCTTACAGTTTTGAAGGTTTCAGTTCATGACCAATTGTCCCCATTGCTTTGGCCTACAGTAAAACAGTATATCATGGTAGGAACACGAGGCAGAGGTAGGCCATTCCTTTTATGACTGGGTGCATAAGAGAAAAAGGAAGAGACGAGGGTCTCACAATTCCCTTTGAGGGCGTACCCAGTGACCTAAGACCTTGTACTAGGCCTCACCTCTTAAAATTCCCACCCCCTTCCAAAAGGGCGAAACTAGGGGCCAAGCCTTTAATACATGTGCCTTTAGGGGACACTTAGGGTCCAAACTGTAGTGTAGAGTGCACAGTGGACTCCCCCAACAGCCATACACAACTTGCACAGATTCAGTTAGATATGCAAACAGAGCAAACAGAGAGAAGGAAACCATGGGAGAGTGTGTCCCACCTTCCTTTCCCCCAGGCTGTGTCAGAGGAAAGGGTGCTCCCATGGTCCATCCTGGCCATGCATGCACCTTATGTAGCACTGTCCCCACTGCATGCAGAGAATGACTCCAGACTTTGAAGACGCACGTTTTCACTCCACTTAAATGTGAACCAAGCTTTGTCATCTGAGGCTCTAAGAAGCAGCAGCCAACTGATCCAACACTGGAGGGAAATGGCGTGTGTGCACTCTACCAGGGTCCAGCAAGAGCATGCAAGCACCTCCCAGGGGTGTGTGAGGGGAACTTGGACCCCAGCCTATTTTTCTCCTTCACTGCTCACTCGGGAACCCAACTCCCTCCAAAGCAGTGCCTTCTGTCTTCAGACCAAAGGGGATCCCGGAGAGAAGCCAAGAAAGCCAGCTCCTGGTCCTTACTCTACACCTACCTCGAAGGAGACACCTCCTTGCTGTCCACTGTCTGCTGGGAGAAAGTTGGACGCAGTTGATCACAAGGAGCTGGATAATTAAGCCCTTGCTTGGGGTTCAGATCTAGTCTCTGAGGACAGCAGAAACTGGGTTAAACCAAGTCAAACACTACCAGGGGACTGTCCTGACCCCCAGGAGACTCCAGTCACACAGGGGCCCCCTTCCCAGGAACTCCGTCTAATTTAGTGCCTGAATTAAGCCTCTTCCTGATCCTATGGGGGAATAAAAAGGGATAGCTTCTTGGCCTGAAGGCACATGCACAGCTGGGCTGAGGCTCAGACACAGACTTAAGGAAACAAGGACAGGCTGCAGCCCCTCTCCATCCGAATCACCCTCCCCCTCCACTGCCAAATCCCAGAGACCGGCCCCCTGATAGTTCATATCTCAGCGATGGGAGACAGGTGGCAAGAGCCAAGAAGAGGAAAGTGATCCCTTCTGGCCAGCTGCGATCTGAGTGGTGGGATCCAGAAGTTTATTTTATTAAAATCCACATAAATACAGTTATCTCATACCAGACAAAGGCACCAAAAACATACACTGGAGAAAAGATAGCCTCTTCAACAAGTGGTGCTGAGAAAACTGAAAACCCATATGTAGCAAAATGAAACTAAACCCCTATCTCTCACCATGCACAAAACTCAACTCAAAGTGGATCAAAGACCTAGGAATTAGACCACAGACCCTACGCCTAATAGAGGAAAAAGTAGGCCCAAATCTTCATCACATCAGATTAGGCCCTGACTTCCTTAACAAGACTCCTAAAGCACAAGAAATAAAAGCAAGAATCAATAAATGGGATGTATTCAAACTAAAAAGCTTCTTCTCAGCAAAAGAAACAATCAATGAGGTGAACAAAGAGCATATTCTGGGAGCAAATTTTTGCCACACGCACATCAGATAGAGCACTAATCTCCAGGATATATAAAGAACTCAAAAAAACTTAATGCCAAAAAATAAACAGCCCAGTCAATAAATGGGCTAAGGAGCTGAACAGACACTTCTCAGAAGAAGATATTCAATCAATCAACAAATAGATAAAAAAATGTTCAACATCTCCAGCCATTAGAGAAATGCAAATCAAAACTACTCTAAGATTTTATCTCACACCAGTCAGAATGGCAGTTATCAAGAATACAAAAAACAACAAGTGCTGGTGAGGATGTGGGGGAAAAGGCACACTCATACATTGCTGGTAGGACTACAAATTTGTGCAACCAATCTGGAAAGCAGTATAGAGATTCCTTAGAAAACTTGGAATGGAACCACCATTTGACCCAGCCATCCCACTTCTCAGTCTATACCCAAAGGACTTAAAAACAGCATACTACAGTGACGCAGCCACTTCAATGTTTATAGCAGCTCAATTTACAATAGCTAAACTGTGGAACCAACCTAGATGCCCTTCAATAGATGAACAGATGACGAAACTGTGGAATATATACACTATGGAATATTACTCAGCATTAAAAGAGAATAAAATTGTGGCATTTGTAGGTAAAAGGATGGAGTTGGAGAACATCACACTAAGCGAAATAAGCCAATCCCAAAAAACCAAAGATCAAATGTTCTCTCTAAGTGGATGCTGATCCATAATGGGGGAGAGGGCATGGGAAGAATGGAGAAACTTGGGTCAAAGGGGAGGGAAGGGAGGAAAGGGACATGTGGGCAAGAAAGATGGTGGAATGAGATGGACAACAATGCCCTAGGTATATGTATGACATATGCACATATTTGCGTACAATGAATCAAAATGCATTCTGCTGTCATGTATACCCAATTAGAATAGATAAATTTTAAAAAATTAAAATTAAATTAAATTAATAAATAAGGAAAGGGGAAAAGATGACAAGGAGTAGTTCTAGAGGAGCTGAAACTGCACATTGTGAGACAGGATGGGAAGCAGGAGGACTTCCTGCTGCAGCCGGTCATTTCTGTCTTCATCATGCCAAACACCCGTCCACATTGCTTTTGTTTTCTTTAAACGAATTGACCCGTTTCATTCGAACAAATAGACCCATTGTTCCAATGCCAGGCAACATAACCTCCGTATTCTGCTGCAACTTAGCAAAGTATCTCACATAATAGCTTTGCTCGCCTGCCCAGGCCCATGAAACGTGCAACTTCATCATCCAGGGCCGTGAGCCAAGGTGCCTGCTGGAGGAGGAAGTCAAAATAACGTGTGTAATGAAGGTCCCAGGCCCTGTGGAGCTCGGAGGAAAACAGTCCTCTGTTATAGCAGTTAGATCCTCCCTGGGGCAATCAGTTGTAAAGACTGGAAGGACCTTGCAACAGAGTGTTCTGGAACTCATTCTGCTGCTTACACGATGCTTTATAGTAGGATATCCCCTGACTGTGGTTTGTGCCTTGGAGAGGGTCCCTTTGTGGTAAGCAAGGGGTCTTCTGCAGACCAGCTTGCTCAGCTAGCGCTGAGAACCAAACCCCATCCTACCTCTGAGGCTAAGGCAAGTGCCCATTTGCTATGGATACACCGATTCTCCAGTTTTAGAAAGTAAGCAGTGTGTGTATGCACATACATATACAATTAACAATAAACCTATATCTGTTTACATTGCACCTGTAAGTTGTCATACAAACTAAGAATTTCCACCTCCTGTTGCTTTGCCTTTGTTCTCAAATTGTTTTGTGGGTAATTCTTTTCTTCTCTTGCCAGATTCTAACTCAGGGCTGGGGCTGTCTCTTGTATCCGCCAATGGAGTGAATACCAGTGGACCTTAAAGGAGGGACTCAAAGGTCCATTTTCCACTCCAATGCTTGTCTCTCTGTTCCAGGACAGGACGGTTCACTGCTGGCACTCGGTAAATATTTGGCAACTCATAAGGAGGTTGGTTAAAAGGGTGACTGGAGCTTGCCCCAGCTTCAAACCCCTGGCTCTGCTTCCTTAGTGAGGCTGGAGCCAGAGGGGACCTCAGCCATCATCTAATAAACACACACACAAATAAAACTAAAACCTATACCGGACAGATTAGGATCCCCCAGACCCCCAGTCCCTTCCAAGGCATCCCCGAGCCAAGGATTCAAGTGCAAGTAGTTCATTTGGGAGGTGATCCCAGAAAGTACCAGTAGAGGATTTGGAAAGGAAGATGGAAAAAAAAATAGAAAGAAAAGGCAGCTGAAATATGATGTATTAATGTGAAACTGAGTCATGTTCCCAGTGGGACTTCTGGGAGACCATACAGCACACACCTCAGGGCTGCCCCGCCAAGGGGTGTTTTCTACCATCTCCCATCTACTGGTAGCTGAAGGCTGCTCCTGCAGGTGTCAGTCCCCAGCCCTTCCAGACTGGCCTGCACATTGGCCAAGCATACTGCTGCAGCCCAAGAATACCCTGAGCAAAGTCCCTGGTGCAGAAAGAGGCAGGGGAGCAAAGGAACAAAGAATTCAGGGGGTCAGAGCAAGGGAGTGATGGCGGCCAAGGCATCTGGAATCTCCAGTGCCTGGAGCAGGGACTGGCCCACAGCTGGCATCAAAAGTAACAGTATATCAATGAAAGCATTAATTCTGTTGGTTTTCTATAACATCTTTTTTTTCCTTTCTTCAAAGGAAATCTTATAAACAAAGTTCACAAGTAATGGAGATTAGAGAGGAGCTCTTTGATTGACACACCAAAGCCCCTTCCCTGCCCTCGCGGCTCACAGACAACTGTGAGGAGCACTCAGGCCCTCAGAGCGCAGGGCAGAAGCCCTGGTCTAATTCATTCTCCTCTTTTTAAAAAATTTATTCTTTTTAGATATACATGAGAGTAAAGTGTATTTTGACATATTACACATACATGGAGTATAACTTATTCTAATTAGGATCCCATTCTTGTGGTTGTACATGATGTGGAGTTTCACTGGTCATGTATTCATATATGAACACATATATGAACACTGTCTTTCCTATTCCAATCCCCTCTTCCTTCCCTTCATTCCCCTTTGTCTAATCCAATGAGCTTCTATTCTTCCCTCCCCCCTCTCTATTGTGTGTTAGCATCCACATATCAGAGAGAACATTCAGCCTTTTGTTTGTTGGGATTGGCTTATTTCACTTAGCCTGATAGTCTCCAGTTCCATCTATTTACTGGCAAATGCCACAATTTCCTTCTTCTTCATGGCTGATTAATGCTCCATTGTATGTAATATAGACCACATTTTCATTACCCATTTATCTGTTGAAGGGCATCTTTCATCCTCCTCATTTTGCCAACAGGACAACTGAGTGCCACGTCTCTGGTGACTCCATGAGTTAGTGCTGGAAGCCCCAGGGAATCCTAGCTGAGGAATGAGATGCTCCTCTCCAAGGTGACGGGGAGAGCAGAGTATGATTGCAAAGTCCTGGCACCTCCATGTCTCCAAGAACACAAGTGACAAAGTCTACCTCCATTCACGTCCCATGGCTCCAACCAAGTTAGCCGCCGAGGGAGATGTCAGCACCACCCATTAGCACCACTGAGGAGTCTTCTTTCCACAGCAGCCAGAAGGGCTGCCCTCTGGGAAAAGCAGACTCAATACACCCATGTGGAACTGGGTCCCCTTATTGCTGGGAAGGCAAGCTGAGAAGCATCCTTAGGGGGTAGCCAGGAGCAAAACGCCTGAAGATCTCTAACACACAGGCTTGTGCTCGAAAGTCAAGCTTGGCCTCACTGAGCTTGGAATGAACTCACAGTTTGGACAGAGAGAAGGAAGTATTTCAGCGGTGACTACCAGGAGCTTTCAGATTGGCTGTGGCAATATCTTGATCACATGCATGTCACCCACCCCTCTGAGTCCAGATCTCTTGCTGCCAACAGTGAGAACGCCCAGGCCAGCTGCCTTTCTTCCAGGCTTGACATAAGTCTGGAAATCAGGTGAGGCGGCCAAGTTACCTACTGGTTTTACAGACTCCAGGGATGGGGGAAAGCCCTCTTCCTTGGTCTCTCTGGAACAACAGACCACAGGAACGATGCATCGAATTACCATAATACATCTTCACAAAGATGTACAAATATCAGGTCTCAATTAAAAATGTTTTAAAGAAAAATAAATAAATAACAGAATGATTTGGTGTGAACCCCAGTATAAATCAGCACTCTGTCTTGGTCTATTCTCCAAAATGGAAAAATAACTTCTCTTTCCAAATAGGACAGCTGCCCAACCTCCTCACTTTCCAGATGGAAACTTGAGGTCCAAAGAAGGGAAGGTGACCTGCCTATGATTGCTCAGTTATTGTGGAAGATCTGGGACCACAATGACAGTTTTTCCTGTTCCTGTAGTACAGTGCCTTTCTTCTATACTAATTTTAAATAAAATCTACCTTTTTTTCTGTGTTTTGTTTTAGCTCTACTTTTTCTCCTTCTTTCTCTTTCTTTCTCTTTCTTCCTTTCTTCCTTTCTTCCTTTCTTTCTTTCTTTCTTTCTTTCTTTCTTTCTTTCTTTCTTTCTTTCTTTCTTTCTTTCTTTCTTTCTTTCTTTCTTTCTTTTCTTTGCCTTTTTGTTTTATAGCTCCGTGCCTGGCTCTCAGACTTGCATGAAATTTTTGCTGAGTGGAGGATGGTATGGATATATGGCTGATCCTTCTTGTGACGGAAAGTTTGGGGCTTTTCTGGGGAAGCCCATTTCTCAGCTTCAAGAGATCTTCCCCAGGGTACCCACATCACCATGTTGGACAAGCTGCACCCTTGATGGAAAGAGGCCACTATGTAAACGGGGATGCAGTTCCCAGGTCAAAATAAGAGGGCGATGTAGATGAGTGGCATCTGAAAGTAGCTGAGAAAATGGTGCAGCAGTACCTCCTGGGAGGGTTCCTAGCTCCCTCCCCAGAGCCAGCACAAGGAAAAGTCCCTTGCGCTTGCCTGGCTGGAGTAACATCCAGATCTAACACTCTGTGATTCAGCACAATTGGCCAGGACATCCCTCTGCTCACTACAATGGCGTCTATACCCTCAAAACACTTAGCCGGATAAAGTGATTTGTAAAAACTAGTTACCTTGGTCCAAAACAGCCACAGTGATTTCTGGCTAAGAGAGAAGTCTCCAGACATCAGAATGTCCCCATCAGAGCCCGAGCTTGTCGTCCTGAGTCTTCACCTACTGATCCTTATGGCTCGAGGATTGTGAAACAAGCAGGAGATGTTATCTTTGTTTATTGAGATTAGCCGTTTTTTTTCTTTTCAATAAAATAGCCTCCTTACTAGCACTATTTTTTTTCAGACAACTAACAATGAAGAAAATAGAAGTTATCATCTGTATTTTTATGAGCATCATTTCTTTCTCTTCCATAACTTTATTCCCCAAAATTCCAACCTTATCCTGGCACCCTCAGCCCCTGGAACTACCATTGCTGGTACGTTACTCTGAGTCTTTTATGTCACCTCATCAAATTCTCACTGCATCCCACAATGTGGTGATTATCATCCCCATTTCACAGATTGGAAATGAGTCTCAGAGAGGCTGTCATCTGTCCAAGGGCACACAGCAAACATAACAGACCTGGGTTTTAAAGCCAGATTTATTTTATTTCCAAAGACGAAGTCTTGAGAGGAACAAGAGCTACCTTTGCTACATGGCGGGTGCTGGGCTCGGGGCCCTGTGTCCTTTCTCTCAGACCTTCATTCAGGGTTGAGAAACCTAAGGCATGGAAGGTTAAGTGACTGGATTTACACAGCTGATAAAAGACAGAGCCAAGACACAAACTCGAGATCTGTGACTCCTCAGCCATGCTCTTAACTAGGAAGCTACACAGCACCTGCAGCTACAGGCTGGTGTGGACATGTGGGTTCATTTTATCACAGCTAGGTGGTGGTTTTTCCATACTTAATTTAAACTGGAAACCAATGGCACAGTCCTGCTCCCTGAAGCCAACAACTCACCACCCCCCATGTGATGTCTCCCTGCCTGCCCACACCCTGCCATGGGCCTCGGTCACCTGCCCTCTGTGACTTCTCAACCTCAGCTTGGCCTCACCCCCGGGTTGTCATTCATTGCATTCCTGCCCCTCAAACCTGGTACTTACGGAGCCATTGAGCCAGACCTGTTTTCAAAGAGACCCGCATCTCATGATGGGCCACCTGTGACCAAGACCTTGGGAAGGCACCTCAACCCACCCAGCCTGCAACCCAGGACTTAACCTTCAACACAGCCCTGACCTTGCAAACAGTTGCCTCCCCACTGCCCGCCCCCAGCCTGCCTGGATTGATCCAGGCTTAATAAACAAGTGAGCAGTCAGCTCCAAAATCCCAGAGGTGACAGCTACTATTCAGTGTTATCACTTAAGTAAGGAGATGGCAACTCATTGACAAATACGCATGGGCAACACTGTTCTGAGGCTGCACTCTACTAGAGGCCATCTAGTGTGGCGTTGGGCAAGTCATTTCACCTCTCTGATCATCATCTTCTTTATCTGTCAAATAATGGAGCAAACTAGGTTATCCCAGGCCCCCACAAACTCTATAAATTCTATTACTCTGATTGAGAAATGACAAGCCTGCTAGATATTATTCCCATCAATACTTTTATCTAATCATTAACAAAACTCATGTAACTTTCTGCAATTCAACTGCAAAGTTCGCTTTCAGGGAGAAGGGGAGGCTTGAGGCAATTGGACACAGCTGGACGTCACAGGGACCTAACGCTAAGTGGGTCTTAGTGTGCTGGCAACGGCAGTAGGGGGTCTGAGGATCTTCAGAGACGGGGTGCACTTTGACATGATGGGATATTTTCGGTGAGTAGAGAACTGCTAAGACAGCTGAAGCCAAGTTGAAATCCACTTTTTGCAAATGTTTAATTTTGTTGTTTTGTTTTTAAGTTTGGCTTAAGTGCTTGTTTTTCTCTGTTCCTGTGTCACCTGATGGGATGTGGTGTCCGAATGTCATAAATCATTCATGGTGCTCTGAAAAAAAGTCACTGTGCAAAGCAGATGCAACTTGAAGTGATATGGGGAAAGTTTCTACATGAAGCCCAATAGAAGAACGCAATTCACGTGGTTTGTGACCAACTGCTTATCCCTACAGTCACTGTGGGGCTTGGTCATTTGTTTCTGGTTTCTTGAGCTGGGTTTTAACTGGAGACCAAGTTAAAGATACAACCTGTCAGCTGGGTGCAGTGGTACTTGCCTGTAATCCCAGCAGCTCGGGAGGCTGAGGCAGGAGGATCACAAATTCAAAGCCAGTCTCAGCAAAAGTGAGACACTAAGCAACTCAGTGAGACCCTGTCTCTAAATAAAATACAAAATAGGGCTGGGGATGTGGCTCAGTGGTGGAGTGCCCCTGAGTTCAATCACCAGTACCCAGAAAAAGAAAAAAAGAGAGATACAGCCTGTCACTGTTAACCTGGCATTTTCCAAGGACTCTTAGAAAAGATGTAGAAGGACTGGCATCTTCAGGAACAGTTGAAGCTGCTAGATTTTTGTTTCTTGCTTGAAGAAACCCAGAAAGTCCCCTCTTTGCCCTCAAATTTCCTTTTTGATGTGTTTTTCACTGCTCCCTATGATTCCTATGATTCCTATGGGTTAATTAACTCCTTTATAAAATATAAATACGTTTCCCCAAAATCCACACACAAAAACACGAGCAACCTTTAGCAGAGGTAATCCATAAAGCTAATTCTCAAACATGAACTCCCTAATAAATTTGGTTTATCTAAATTACTTCTAATGTGACAGCTAGCTGTGGTGATGAGGTTTCTAACAAACAGGCAAATTGCGTCTTCTGAAACTTCTTTGGTATTCATTGACTCATCCGAGCTTGGCAGAAATAGCAGACAGGTTTGTGTTCATTCATTCATTCACTGCTACGCCAAATTTTATGAACTGACCAGCACCGCAGGGGCACTGGAGATAGAGACAAGATAATAATGCAACTTACGCTGTGCCATCCAAGCATATGGGGCAACAGACACATAAAAACCATCACAGAGATACAAACCAACACAAAAATAGCTCCAAAAAGTTAAGTGCTTTGCCTTAAGTCAAACAGGTAGAAGATTCTGGAGCAGGATTCTCTCGCAGGTGTCTCATGATGAACTTCAGAACGCTCTTCAAGATCTCCTATAGCTTTCTGCAAAGGGACCAGTTTTAATGGGGAAAAATAAGGAAAAGAAAGCTCCCACACCAAAGTTCAGCTGTTGGAGGAATAATCTGTTCATTACTGCAGAAACTAGTGATAGCCAGCAAGAGACTTCCCAGCAGAACAAATGGGAAAGCAAACCCAGAGCTCAGCTCCATAACTTCTCCAGCAGTTCTGAGGTGACATCCAACCTGGCACAGTGTCTGACATTGAGTTGGTGCTCAAGAAACATCTACTTACTCTTTGTTCAATGGGACTCAGAATAATTATTTGACGTCTTAGGGGTATGTTACCAACTGACAGATAGTGGATCCCAGAAGCAGCCTTGAGATCTCAACCACGTTGTCTTGGGCCCCAGTTCTACAGCGTGAGAAAGACTTAAATTGTCTTCAAGATCTTTGCGTTTTTGTGGTATCCTATTTCAGTCACTAACTTCATTCTACCACCATGTCCCAAGTCACAGTCCTTTTTCAATTCTCCACAAGAACTCTATCTGTGGGCCATTGTCAAGCTTTTGAGAATCCACCAGAGGTCAGAAGGTTCTGGGGGGTGATGACGTGGCCCACAACCCAGCACAGCTGATTCTCCTTGTGGTTCTGCGGTCCTTTCCCTCTCTCTTGCTCTCTTCTTCTCTCTGCTAAGGTGCTGCTAGACTTGCCCCCGGCTTCCACTTCTATTCTAAGTGGATTGTCAAAGGTTCCTTCCCACCAAGATGGGTCTCTCCTCAGACAGCACCCTCAGACCAGCTGTTAAGACAAAAGAAATTGTCCACCTCTCATTTCAGCCAAGACTGAGATCAAAGATGCAGACCATCATTTATCCTTTTTAGTACTTCCTTTGGCCACACAATGAGAGATGACAGACAGTCCCTGTCCTCGCAGAGCTACTTTGCTCATTTGTTCTCTTTTGCAGCCTTTCAGGCTGCTTTCACCTCCATCCAGTGCACAGCGCATCCACCCAGCTTTGATTCTCAAGCACCACAGGCTTCCTATCTGCTGAATGCAGTCTCATGTGTTCTGAATCTGTGGCTATACGCAACAGAAAAGAAAATGATTAGATACCTGCCGTGTACAAAGTACTATGCTAGGACTGGGGAGAAAAGAGAGTCGTGGCTTCTAAAAGAACATAAAATCCTGTCACTTGTGACAATATGGATGGACCTGGAGGACATCATGTTAATTGGAATAAGTCAGGCACAGAAAGACAAACATTAAATGACCTCAACTCACACGTGAAATCTGAAACTTTGATCTCACAGACGATGACAGTAGAAAGAGAGACAGGAGAGTTACCAGGTTGTCAGAGACAGGAGAGTGGCAGGAGATGGGGACAGAGAAGCTGATCAGTGGGTACTGAATTACAGTTACAAAGAAGAAGTTCTGATGGCAGTTTGGTGAATATATTTAATAATAATATATTCTAGATCACTAAATAGATAGAAGAGATGATCTTAAATGTACTCTCCATAAGGAAATGATAAAACTTTTAGGGGATGTGAATAATAGCTAACCTGACTTGATCACTACTCAATGTAACTATCAATTAAAATGTCACCTTGGATCTTAGGAAAATGTACATATAGGTGTAGATTTTTTAAAAAGCAAAATTAAAGATAAAATAAGCATGGCCTCTGTTCAAGAATGGGCTCTGGCACCAATTTACTGCATAATCCTGGGGAAATGACGACCTCATTCTATAAAATGATGATGTTGTAAACACTTAGCTGATAGGGTCATTGCAAAGGATAGATAAAGTAAAACAAAACCAAAATACAAAGGGCAAACATGTAAAATGCTTGGTTGGCTCATGGTTAACAACAATAAATTGTATGCAAATAAATAAATCAATGCTGTATGAGGCTAACGCTTTATGAGGGAGGCAGGGTACCACGGTGGCATGTGGGAGGAAGAGATTCATTTTGATTGAGAGGATTAAGAAAGGCTTCCCAAAGCAGATAGAAGCCGAGCTGGCCATGAAGAATGGATAGCATTGGAAAAATGGTCTTGGGAACTTCCTAGATGGCTTGATTATTATCAGTGTTGAAAAGCTGTGTACTGCTGGTTGTGTTTCAGTCTTGAAGGATGATATTAACTCCTACCAGTTAAGATGAGGAGCAATGTTGCTACATTCAGAAATAATTTGGTTGATAGAAGACTTCAATACTGCATGTACAAAAATGTAACAAGAAATCCCAGCATTGTATATAATTATAATGCACCATTTAAAAAAAATACAAGAAAGGAGTCTCAGTCCCTTATGACTAGAACTCTCCCTGACCCTACGCAGTCCACAGATGACATAGAATAATGTTTCATTACCTGAAATATCCATCGTCTAGACCATCAGTCACTAGGTGTCCCAACTGTTACTATAGTTTCAACATTCTCTTCCAAAAGTCATCTAATTATCAGATGTTCATTGCCAATACAATTTTGAACACAATTGATATATTGAAAAAAACCAGAAATTGGAAAACCACTAGGTTTATGGGAAATCATAAGGACAAAGTTTCCAGAAAATAAAAAGAAACTGGTGTTCAGAGCATCTCTTGTGCTTGTGACCCTAATGTCCTAAAGCCTCAGATCAGAAGAGTAGCACAGATTAAATGACACTGTAAAGAAAAATCAACCAAAATCAAACATGCAAAAGTACCATAACTTTTCAATTACAGAGGAAAGAGATTATTATCACCACAAAATTACTCCATTTCAATTCAACGAGCAGCACCTCAGTCCCCAGGGGTACAGAGAGGAACAATCTCACTGTGCTCTACCTAGGACAATCATGCCTGAAAACCCATGTATCCAGGTGTGAACACCACAGTTCAACAGAGAAACCAATACACTCCTGCTTGGCCAGAAACCAGATATACTGCTGGGACAGAGGCTGCATCTGACTGGAAACCCCTATTGTAGGTATACAGGAGGGAGGAAAATTCTTTTAAACTTCTGAGGTATGATCAAGTGCCCACAGCAGGGAGCACCCTGGAAGTAGACTTGAGCTCCATATAAGAAAGATCACCCCAGTTGGAAAAGCTGGAGAATCCCCATTGCCAGAAGGATCTCAGAAACATTCAGAAGAGTTCTAGATGATAGTTCTTCACTGACCAAGAAGTAAGCTCAGATGCATGTCAGAGTCCTCAGTTCTAACTTCCTCACGTCAATCAATGCACAGTAATATTTAATCACATCTGTCATTTACAGAGTACATTTTTAGTGCATGCATCCTGACTTTGGAACCAGCATGTTTGAGTTTAAATCTCAACTCTTGTACTTCCTAGCTGTAAGATTTATTGGACAATTTAGCTGCTCTGTATCTCACTTTCCTTATCCATAAAATGGGACTAACAATAGTTTCTACTTCAGAGTTGTTTTCAAGTTGAAAGGAGATGATTTATGAAAAGTACTTTTTGAATAGCAGCACATAATACTAAGAGCAGTACTAATATGTTACTGCTGCAATAGATGACAGCAGCGTGTCAGGACCTGGGCTAGACATGGGATTAGCAGAACTGAGAACACAGACATGCTCGGTCAGGAGGTGAGGTGATATAAAAGATATTGGACCAAAAGTCACAAAAATAAAAATGTAATTTCAAACTGACCATTGCTATGAGGAGAAGCAGAAGACACTATGATAGCATATAACAGAGGGGAGGTGGGCTCATTTGGACTGGGAGATGCTAAGTAAAGTGACATTTAGGCAGAATTGCAATGCAGACATATCCCATCACCAGGAGCTTAAAGGGATATAGTCATATCTGGCTTTATTTTAAGTCCACAAAGAAAGCATCCCGTTCTCAGCAAAAGGATTGAATTCCATGACAATCCAGCTCCCCATTTATGCATCAAGGCCCCACATTAGGCAGTGTAAGGGTAGACAGGCTGTCTTTGACTTGGCTATGAGATCCCATTTGCTTTTTCTCTGAAATCTAGAAACTCAATTCGTCTTTCCACCCATCCCCTCATTTATCTATCCATTCAACTCTTCATCTACCCAACCGGCTTGTCAGCCTATCTAGAAATCCTTTAAGGGAGGATGATCTGGAGAAAAGTTCCTATAAGCATAGGTAGATGAGGGAGATGGAAGGAAATGGTATGAAAATAAGAAGAAGTTAGAAATTCAACACAGATGAGGGCATTCAGGGATAACTTTAGGGGAGAGGTGGCATGCTGGGGCTGGCCAGGAAATTCTAAGCAAAGCAAATTCATGGGAATGGCAGGAGGGACGATTGTGGCCATGCCCGGGCATCCTGCACCCCAGAGGGCAGTACTCAGGGTGAAAGGGTGGCCAGATCTCCCAGCTGCTCAGCTTTTAGTTTTCTCTGGCTCTCTGCCTCTATCCATTGATCTGTCCTTTTTTTAAATTTTGCAAACTAAATCGCTAAATTTGCATGCATTAAATATAAATATGATATCTATCCAAATAACAGAGCCAAAGACCTGAGGTCAGCAAAGAGCTGGGCGATTCAGGAAATAGCTCACTGCCATGGTCTCGCTGGAAACTGGGGTCTATATTAGTTCCCTGGAGCTGCCATAACAAAATGCCATAAATGTGATGGCTAATGAAGCAGAAATTTGTTCTCTAATACTTCTGGAGAACAGAAGCCAAAATCAAGGTCAACATGGCCACAGTCTCTCTAAGAGAAATTTCATTCTTCACCTCTTCAAGCTGCTGGAGACTCCAGTGCTCCTTGGTTTGTGGCATAAATCTCTAATCTCTGCCTCCATGTTCATCTGGCTCCTTCTCTGTGTCTCAGATCTCCCCTTCATTTTTCTTACAGGGACACGGATCTTAATTGAATTTAGGACCTATGCTAAATCAAGCCCGCTTTCATCACAGGATCTTTAACTTAATTAACATCTTCAAAGATTCCATTTCCAATAAGGTCACATTTATAAATACCTGGGATCAGAACTTGGATATATCTTTTTTGGAGGGGGCACTATTCAACCCACTACAAGGTCTAAGAAAGAGAAGTGTTTTGAAACCCTCTTTTGACAGATTTTATGTACCCAAATCAAATTACTTGGAGGGCCAAGTTCACTGCAGAGTTGTGATAATGGCAACTTTTATTTTTTATCTCCACAGACATTTAAACACCTCTCTGTAGAATCTCTTCTTCTGCCTTACTATGCCCATCTGATATCCCAAAGCTCTCCTCCCCTACTTCGGTACCCATCTGGGTCCCTAACAAGCCCTGACACACTTCACTATCTGCTCTTGCATGTCCTAACCTATATTCCCTTCCCATAGCTCCTGCTTCATGTGAAAGATGGTCAATCAACTATAATCACCTTTACCAAGCCACTGGCTTGTCAACATTAGTAAAACCTGTACATGTGGCCCTTCCAGGATGCTCATGTTCATACGACCTCATTTGTGGAGATGCAGCTACAGCTGGAGACAGTCTAGCTGGAAGCTGGGGTCTATATTAGTTCCTTAGGGCTGCTATAACAAAATACCCCAAACTTAATGGTTAATGCAACAGCTAGAGACACCACGTAGGGCAGATGGTAAAGGAAGAATTGCCCTTCTTCTTGTCCTTGGAAGATCATTGGCCAAACCCAGCTGGAAGTCAGCTGACCCTGGGAGCTACCATGTGCAGAGTTGAGCCCCCTCTGATGCAAACCAAAGGAGAGAAGGGAAAGGCATGGCTCTAAGGACAGTGGCCCAGGACCATTATGCTATTATTGGTGGGACATGGAGCTCAGAGGAGATGATATAATGGCCCATGGAGAGCATGTGCGGACTTTGCAACCAGGTCTATCTGAATCTGATATCAGAGGTCTTGCTGCACCTTGCTCTCACTACTGTCATAGAAAATTGCACCTGCTTGGTCTGACTGCTGTGGTCAGGAGATAACTTAGGGTTCTGAGAGGCTGCTTTGTGGCTTATCAAATTAGCAAGAGGAATTTCTGTGGATTTTTGTGAATAGCGTGAAGATGCTCCACTCAAAACCCCTTCTAGTAGGAAGCCATGAGCCTGTAGCTGAAGGGCTGTGAGGGGACACTCCAGCCATCAGCCTGAGCATGGCCTTCTCAAATATGGAGAGCTTCATTGCTCGAGATGGTGCCCCTTCCCCAGCAGTCCATTGGGACCCACTAAGGGACAACCCCAATAAACACTGCAATTCCATTTCACCTGGACGGTCCTGCTTCCTGTCCCCTCCCCAGGTGTCAATCCTCATGCCAAACCCTGCCAGTGGCAGGCCTTTGTGTGGATCTTGCTCTTTCTGCACACAACCCCTCAGCCAACATAGTGGAAAATGGTGGAAGCAATGGTGATGGCCATCACAGTGGTAGTGGCACTCTTGTCCTCTCTAGAGAGACTGCGGGCCTGAGCGCACTGAGATTTTCTGGTTAATTTAGATGGATGAGCAAGTGGGGACACTTTCAGATGGCGAGACTCTTGCTGTTTTCTTGAGGAACATGCTTTGTTCGTTCACCCGAGAATCACCAGGAAACTTGATTAGAAGGTATGTGGAGGCGTAGGCATCCACATTCACCCTCACCTCTGGTTCATTACACGGAGGGTAGGACATGTCTCTGAACCACTAAATGCTCTGAGGGCATTTTCCCATTGGGATTGAAACATGTCCTTCCATCCCTTGGCGCTTCTGGGACATGAGAGCCCTCCCTCTAGAAGTAGGCAAAGGTTGGTCCCTAGTAGAATGTTTCATCTGAAGACACCAGGATGCTTGTGCAAGTGTTTAGATTCATTGATCTCTAACTGCTGGCCTCCACACCCATATGAAGACCCAAGCTTGGCAGAGTTTGCAGAAGCCCCACATTGCCAACTCTGTGCTCAGGAAGGATCCACCACCACCACCATCACCCACACATATTCTTCCTTTAAAATGAAAGAGATTCTTTATTCTTGGCCTCTGTTCTCCCTGCCATCCCATCAAATGGCAACAAGCTACAAAAGCTCCCTGGAACTGTGGCTGGCCTCCCCCACACACTGTTTTCTTTCTTGCCAACTAATCCTTGCCCTTAACCTTCTTAGGTGTCAGTACAGCACCTATTATTCATGGCTTTATTGACATTTCTTCCAAATCCCTGAAGCTGGTTGTGACTCATTCTCTCTTGTCATCGAGGGGCATCGCTGGGCTGTACCCAGTGCACTGTGTGAAGTTCATGTCGGCTGTTCTCAGATGCCTTTCATCAAAAGCACTCTGAAAACTTTTAATTTGATGACCTAGGGCCAAACATGAAGATTTCCAGTTTTACAGCCTGCAGAAGGAAATTAAGCCGGGATCGTGCAGAGATAGGAACTCTGATCTTGCTCCCGAGGAGCTAGGATCCTAGGTCATGGAGAGTTAATTTAGCAAAGGTCTGGGTGTCCATAGCAATCCATAGAGGGCCTGTTTGAACTTACCACCCACCAAAGCACTACTCACATGGAAGGAGAATGCTACTTCAACATAAGCTTCTTTCAGTAGACAGTGTCCTTGGATTTTCCAAGGGATATTTTTATTCTGTTAAAAAAAAAAAAAAAAACAAGTACTTACTGGACTGAATAGGAACTGAGAGTACAGTTCTGAGAAAAAAAATTCTGTCTCCACTGCACTAATTATATCATGTAGGATGGCAATTTCCTAGGAACTTGGATCCAACTTACCGGCTTCATAGTGTTTGGTGGGAGAGCTTCACTCCAACCCTTTTATGCTAATCAGTTTTCCATCACTGTGACAAAATACCTGAGATAATCAACTTGAAATGAGAGAAGATTTATTTTGTTTCATGATTTCAAAGGTTTCCATCCATGATTGCTTGGCTTTATTGCTTTGGGCCTGTGGCAGCACCATACATCATGGCAAGGAGCATGTGGCAGAGGAGGCCTGGTCATCTCGTGGTGGCCAGGAAGCAAAGAGAGAGGAAAGGACCAAAGTCCCAATAGCCCCTTCAAGGTCATGTCCCAGTGACCTAACTTCCTTCCGCTAGGCCCCACCTCCTAAAGGTTCTGTCATCTCCCGATACCACCACAGGCTGGTGACCAAGCCTTTTAAACATGAACCTTTGGGGAACATTCAAGATCTAAACTTGAGCACCATTCCTGAAGCACCATAATGCTTGGATAAGAGAAGCAGGCTCTGGTAACATGGCTCATGGTGGAGAAAGCAACAGTGACCCCTTCAGTAAAGTCACACACGGACCTATGCTAAGAGGGTTGTCTTACAGGTCAAAGGTCTGTTGTCTTGCAGAGACCCCACCCTCTGCAAGGCAATCCAGGGTCAGGGCCTTCTTTTCTCCTTCCTCTCATCCTCTCTCCCCAACCCCAAAATTACTCAAGCCCATAGCTGCCATCGTATCCAA
Organism: Xerus rutilus; assembly: GCA_028644305.1. Taxonomy (NCBI): domain Eukaryota; kingdom Metazoa; phylum Chordata; class Mammalia; order Rodentia; family Sciuridae; genus Xerus; species Xerus rutilus. The sequence continues at coordinate 127,711,485 of CM053405.1, forward strand.
GAGCAAAATCTGAACTATCTCTGTCTATTCACACTTGAGAATCAAATCCAGGAAGAAATGGAACTCTGGGCCAAAGCCAAATACAAACATGTGACCTCAGATTAACATAGCACACGGATGTTGGTTTGGTCCCTACACTATCTTCTTTGTCATTTAAATGTACATTTTAAATTAAGAGATGCCACACAATAATCCAGTTTTCCAGTTTCTTCAAAAAAGAATAACATCTGACCACATTTTGCTAGAACACTGCCCCCCTCAGCAGCTGGAGATGAGTGGCCAGCCCCAGCCCCTTTACAAAGAAAATGTAATTCACCTCTTATACTAGGCCAGATGCACATTTTCATGTTATTTTCCAGACCTTTGAAGTCATACAGACTTGAGTCCTCGGGGTTAAATCCAAGAAGGGAGAGGAAAGAAAGAGGGTCAATGAGGAAAACTGTCCCTAGTGAAATTAGTTCAGACAATTTGGGATGCAGGTAACAGAATACCTGACTAAAAACTACTTAAACAATGAGAAATTTTATTACTGGATTCAACAAAATTCTGCAGGTTGGCAGTCCTAGGGTTAGAACATAGCTTAACAATCTCAAGTTTCTGAATCATCTTCTCTGCAATATTTCTGACTTTCTTCTCATGGGCAATAAAGCTGCCACAGCTCTAAGCCCCATGTATTCATACAATGACATATAAACAAGAGAGACCAGGATGTCTCCTATAGCTCTTATCAGGGAGCAAAATCTTTCCAGAAGTTTCCAGAAGTCCTATTAGCCAGAATTGGATCCCATGACTATCCCCTAAAACACTAGCAGATGAGAATGAAATTGTCATGTTGGAATGAGACCCACTATGGTTCATCTCCTGGGTCTGGCAGAAGGGTCCACCTGAGCACATTGTTATTCTAATAAAAAGGAAAACAGGGACAATGGTAGGTGATTACAACTCATACCAATTACGGACAGTATGACCTCTCTGCTTCTGTCATGGCTATGTATCATCTGGGATGCTGGGGAAGGAACTCGTGCTGAGGAATCAGCTCTTCCAGGGTCTGCAGGGACTGTAAGATATGGTGTGATTACCAAGTAGAGGACTGCTTGTCCCTTCTCCTGCACTCTGTGTGTGACAAACTCACAGTGAAATCATTTGGCTATGAACTCTGCCATCCCTCCTGTTCAACCTTAGGGACTGGCATTTTGCTTCTGGCATTTTCCTGGCCAGCAGAGAGCCGGTTTCCCTCCTGACCTTGTCTCTGAATTTTCTCACCAGACTTTCTTCCCCTCGTGGGTGTATAAAAAGACATTGCCCTTGGGAGCAGGCCTGGGACTTGGTCCTGCAGTCAGAAGGGCAACTCACCTGGTTAGAGCCTTTCCTGAGGAACTGATGATGTAGTTTCTGGAATGGGTGCCTCGAATCATAAATTTGGGCTTGTTGCTTGGCCTCCTGTCTCCTCTTCTGTTCACTCCACCCTAGGCAGCCTCAGAGGAGCCACAGGCCCTGGGAAATAGTTATCAAATAAATCTTGAACTCCTGGTCCTATGTGCCACACCATTCTTATTAAACCTCCCTGATCAGCTGGAAGGAATGAACAAAGCTGGTGGCTTCAGAAAGCTCGGGGACAATAAGAGGACCCTGTCTGAGCCCTGTCCCTTCCACTGAACCAGACTGAATTGTCATTCCTGGAGCAGGTCTGAGGGAGCCCTCCAGGCTCTGACTATCATGCATCCAAGACATGTCCAATGGCACATCCGCTGACAAATTTCAAAAACTGAGAAAATAGTTGTTTTGATACTCTGTATCAACATGATGCTCAGCAGCTTTTAACACATTCAGATCTCTTGTCTCAGCAGCTCCTTCTGACAACTCTGAGCAGACTCCATCAATCACAGTCATTATAACCTCTATTTTATTTACTCCCTACTGTGTGCCAGGCACTGTGATAAGCACTTTGCATCCATTATCTCATTTAATGCTCTCAACAGCACCATAAGGTAGGTCCTGTTATGAATCCCATTTTATCAACGAAGAACCTAAAGCTCTGAAAAATGGTGTGACTGCCCAGGTAACAAGTGACAGAGCCAGGTTCAAACTCAGATCTGTCCAGTACAAAAACAGGACTTGTACTGAGCACTGCATTGTTAGCTCAGTCTAGGAAATGATGTTGTGCTGGTGGCCAGGGTGCTCTTAAGATCCTCAGGATAAAGGATGAGCATTATACATTAAGGTACCTGGCCTCCACCTCCTGATTCTTCCTCCCCACACCCCCTCCTCGGCCTCACTTCCTGCTCTCTCTTGCCTTCTGATCTCCATGAGAAAATTTTAAGACTCAAGAGCTAGATTCCTGCTCTATAACATAGAAGAGCAGCTTTAGGTCTTTTTAGCTTCTTCCCAAAGACCATCAGGATGCCAGCACTCAATTAGGTCCAAGAATCAGAAGAGGAAACTAACAGGCAAGACCCAATGCCAGGATGATCTCAGGCAACACTTACAGTCTGGGGGATTAGAACCAACAGGCCCAGAGAGATCCACTCGAAACAACAGTGTCCAGAAATGAGTGGCAGGTATTGCCTAAGCCATGTCCCTGGCTGGAGCCAAGGTCATGGTCAAGGGCCAAAAGTAAAGATATGCAAGAGGCAGGACACAGGGTCTGTGCTAGGCAACTGGTGTCCAGTCCAAGGGTCTCCCACCTCTGCTAGGAACGAAGGTTCTCTGGTACACATGTGAGCCAACTGAAAGTAATGGGATCCAGGAGGAGACCTAACATTCAGAGTAGGACTCCAGGCCAAGGAGAGGGGCTGGTAAATTAGCGACCAGCAGACCAAATAGTCCCAGGCAGTCCTGGGTGCCCTGGTTCCTACCAGGTGCAATCTGGCCAATTAATTCAACTAAAATGTTCCTGGCTCATAGTAGTAATACCCACTCCTCCCAGCTAGCACATGTCATAGTGAGCATGCATACCTGCCCCATCTCTAATCCTTATCATCACCTTCAAAACATAGTAGGTGTCGGAGAGTCTCCAAATGAGCAAACTAGGACATGGATAACTGAGGTGACCAGCCAAAGTCTCCTAGAAGATCAGATAGGATTAGAGCCCTGGTCTGCCTGGCTCCTGAACAAATGTCCTTTCCTCTCTAGCATATATCTTATGAACTGCAGAAACTGCATAGCTGAAAAATTGCAAAGACCGCACATGTATCAACTCACCTACTAACATCTTCTGGGCATAGCCTCTATGTCAAGCAGTGTTATACCCAGAGTCCCTACCCAAGGAACTCACTGCCCAACTGTGTTAGTCAAGTTCTCATCACTGTAAACAAAATATCTGACAAGAGCAACTTAGAGGAGGTAAAGTTTATTTGGGGCTATGGTTTCAAAGGTTCAATCCACGGTTGGTTGACTCCATTGTCCAGGGTCTGAGATAAGAACAGAGCATCCTGGTGGAAGGGCATGGCAGAGGACAGCTGTTCCATTCATGGTGGCTGGAAAGAAGAGAAGGGCCACAGGAAAGACGTACTCCTCCAGGGCTCATCTCCAGTGGCCCACATCCCCTAACCACATCCACCTGCCCACAGTTGCCACCCATCAGCCCATTCAAATTCAGATGGACTGATTAGGTGACAGGTCTCACAATCGGTCATTTCACCTTGGAACATTCCCGCATTAACACAGGAGCTGTTGGGGAACATCTCATATCCAAACCACAACTGACCCCCTCTCATTTTTCTGGTCACTTTAGAAAATCAGGAAGAGGCCCTCGCCTCCTCCAACCCCATCTCTGGCCGTGGGTAAAGTCGGTTGCATGCTCCCCATGCTGCTTTTTCTGGTCATTACAGAAGTCATGTCAGAGGCAGGGTCACTGGGCCAGTAGATTAGATTGTATCATTCTAAATCTAAACTGTATCCTCTGTGATCAGTGGCCTCTGTTGGCCCAGGGAGGCTTCTGTTTGTTTGAGGCTGTGAGGATTTGCTCGGATTAGTCTACAGATCGCTTGTACACTGAGAAGAGGGGTCCAGCAGCTGCTGAAGGACCAGCTGGAACACAGTCAGTACAACTCCTCCCTGTGGACTGCAGCCCTGGAGTGACACAGCGCTTCTCCCGGTTCCAACTTGAACAGCAACAGGCGCCTGCCTGTAAGAAAGCACTGTGGCAAGAATGACATCTCTTGGTTATCTGATCACTCTCCGTCACTGAAACTCCTTAGGAATGATTTCAGCCCCCTCTGCAGCAGCCAGAACTATAAATAAAGATCCCCCGGGATGCTGAATACTGCCCTTCATCCTGGTCGCCTCTGTGACTCATTCCACAAGCTGATTCTTTATCCATCTTGATTACAGGAAGAGGAGAGTGAAAGTCCTACTTGTATGTGGCCGTTCCTGTGGCACATTTACTTAGGTGCTGTCCACATGCTTGCATGTCTGTATGGGCACGTGTCTGCTGGTGACTCTCACACAGATTCCAACATGGCAGCTGTTGGCTAAGAGTCCACATTAAGCCACGCTAATTAAGACCCTTCTTTGTGCACTGTCCTGTGCTAAGCAAGGGGGATAAGACACGAGTTCTATTTCTTCATGGCCTACAGTTGCTTAAAGCAAATGAAATCCCTGGGTAACAGCAGCAGTTGAGAAAGCAGTATTCCATACAAAGAAAAGCCTTACCTGAAACAGAGAAGAGAAAAACATTCATTTACCAAGTCCCTTCTTCTTTGTGCTAGGCACTTACTTACTAAGTGCTGCATAATTTATTCCTTACAACAGCACAGCAAGACTGTCTCTTATCCAAGTTTTTCACACATGAGAAAACATCCCTAGGGAAGATAGATAACTTGCCTAAAAATCACACAGACCATGGAGGTCCAAAGTGAGATTTGAGTCTAGGAATTAGGAGCAGAATCTTAGAGATTATCTCATCTAAACCTTCATCTAGTGCTTGCATCTACCCCACAAAATCCCTGAAAGCTGGTCATTCAGACTCTGGGTAGACAAAATTCAACTTTCAAAAGAAGCTGTTTGTATTCATCAGCTTTTGTTGCTGTGATAAAATACCTGGGGTAGGCTACTAGGAAAAACACAGAAAGTTATTTAACTCACAGTTTTGGACGTTCGGGAGCATGGTACCTATGCTGACTCAGTTCTGGTAGGGACACTCTCAATAGCATCACATTGTGATGGATACCAATTTCTAGAGCATGGGTAGGAACAACAAGAAGCTCAAGAAGCTGCTCAAGAAGAAGGAGCTGTATAGGACCAGGCCCAGGTTTTTATAATAATTGGCTCCTGCAAGATCTCACTCTATGTGACTCATATTCCTTTCTGAGAACAGCACCCCTTTGATCAAGGATGTCCTAGCAAGCCCCAACTCCTCAAGGGCTTGCTAGATGGGCAACTAAAGTTTCAACATAAGAGATTGTAGGGGACACCCAAATGATATGCAAACTACAGCCCTCTTTCATCTTTAGATAGTGTCAAACTGCTAGAAAGTTCTCCCCAGTGTTGAGGCTCAATCTGTCTCCTTTTCATTTCTACCCATAAACTCTCCTATGCCCTCTGGCAAGAGAGAGGACAAGTCACTGCCTTTGAAATAACCAATGACAATCAATATGCTGTTTCGTCCCCAAGCCAGACCTTTCAACCATTTCATACTTGAAATAATTTCAAATCCTGAGATATTTGTTCATCACCAAATCCTTCCTGCTGGTACCCACATTGCTGCCACCTTTTGGTTAGGTATATACTAGCTGAGGAAATGAAACATGTGTGAGCCCCTTCAGGGTGGATGGTGTCATGACATATCTCATTATGCCTTTGTCTTAATTAGGGATTGGATGGTTGTCAGACACAGAGCCCATTCTGGCTAGTTCAAGTAAAATTCAGGTTTGATAGAAGGATGTAAAGAATTCTAGAGACAGCTAGATGTAAAAACATTATAGGACCTCATGGAATGAAATCGATGTCAGAAAGTGTCCCTCACCACCCTCTTCCTCTCTCCTTGTGTTTGCTCTCTACCTTGCCTTGGTGTGTCTACCTCTTGGCATGCTGCTTACATCTGGAGTTCATTGCCCAAAACGGTAGCTGTCCCAAAGCCATACTCACATCCAATTCCATGTTCATCAGCATCTAAATGACAGAGGTTCTATGATTGGTCACTAATTGATTGGTCAGACTAAGGTCAGGTGACCAATGAGTGATGGCTAGCAGGCATGGAGGGAGGATCTCCTGGCACAAACAGGGCTGCATGAGGTAGTTCTTTAGCAAGGATTCTAAGGTTGCATTAGAGGGGAGGGAAGATCTTTTGGAAAAGGTATGCTGAATAGAAATGCTGGCATCTCTTTTACACTTTTAAATACCAGTATTATAAATTGATCTGAGATACTCAGGATGAGTCCAGAGAAGCATTTTATCCTTAAGATGTACAGACATAAGCTGTGGGGATTAGGGACTTTCAGAACTTCTGTGCTTCTGAAATTCAGATTCAGGACCATAAACTCTAGAAAGCCTGACTAATGGCCATTGGTGGCCCAGAGAAGGCCTCGGCTTCCCTCTTGCAGGATGATACTTTATTGGACTTATTTGTGGCTCTTTAGCATCTTGTCAATGATTCTAGAAATCTCCAGAAATGCAGAAGATGTAATCAACAAGTGCTGAACACAAAAACAGCCCACATACTTCTTCCCTGGATACATAAAGGAAGTGGTGTGTGTGTGTATGTGTGTGTGTGTGTGTGTGTGTGTGTGTACATGCCATGGTAAGGGCTATAGTTAAGGAGAGGACACAGAGAAGGACAAAGTGGGAATATGACTGTTTTGTAAGAGGTGTGCATTGAATTGTAAACTGGAAGGTCTCTTAGAAATTGCTACCATGTAGCCATCCAAGCATGTTTCCCAGATTGAAGAGTTTCCCAGAAGTACCTCCAGCACCAGAGAGAAGGTAAGAGGAAGGGTTGCGTAGGCAGTCTTCACTCACCAGTATCCTCCCAGCAACAATGCAGTTCTACTGTTCCTGGTTTTGTGTTTGGTTGCTATGTGTTGATTCCCTCTTTTCTAGGCAAGGAAACTGACTGTGGAGAGGAGTGTTTGGTTCACGGTCACACAGCAAGGGCCTGAGCTATGCTGGTTCCCAGCTGTGCTGACTCCCCAAACCCTCTTTCTGCTGGCATAGGTCATATTGATACAAGAAAGGAAACAGTGATTTTTGACAAGGATGAGTATCGTGACAGCTAACCATCTGTGGCTTCCACCTGCAGGAGCCATCAGGCATTTGCTATTGACATGCTTCCACCTCCCAATCGCCTGAGCATACAGCTGTGTTTGGCAGTGTCCAAGCTGCAGAACAGTGATAAACTGGTGGCTTCAGGGCTCAAATCCCTAAACTGTCAAACTTGGGTATCTGTGTATCTTGCAACTACTAGCTAATTTTTAAAGGGACCCTACAACTGGGTAACTAAATTGCAATCAGCAGACCTCAATTCTAACTGGAAAGAGAGAGACACTGAGACAGAATGTTAAGGAGCTCTCCAAACGGACAATGTCAAGGCTCCATGGCTACAATAAATGAAAACCCATCCATCCCCCCAAGATTCAAGGTCCCGATAGAGGGGAACAAATTGTATGAGCTCAGTTCACTTGACCACCTCCTGCGCAGCCACTTCCTCTACCAACAGAACCACTGTTGAGTTTAGGCTCTCCAAGTGCCCTTGTTTACTATTTATTACCCTTGACCAAGACTTGGGTGGTATGACTCAGTCACAGCCTCTCTAGCTCAAGAGTGGCACTTGCTTCCTCTGTCCAATCCATCCAACCTGGGCCATGCAGGGCTCCACTCCTAGAATCCTAACGCCTAACTCTTAAATTCCCAAGCAAAGTAGCCTTACACTCACGCCGCCTTGTAGCCTGGTGTTGTAATTATTCTATTTGATTTGCACACGTAATTTCTTGCCATGTCTTCTTTTCTGGGAGCTGAGGTGGGGGAGGGGAACTTTGGGATTAGAAAAGAAGACCCAGTGCAAAAAAGTGTTTTATACAAAATTATCCCTTCTCTGATCGGTCTTCCAAGAACTAGACTCGAACTTAGAGTCAGTTTGCAGCAAGAGTTAAGAGAGCTAACTCAGGACCCTCATCTTGGTTCAAGAATTTTAGCCCAGAGCAAGCAGTTAGTTCCAAATACTTCCTCAGTAGAAGGTCTTTGGGGACTTCATACAAACATAACGAACCTGTAAGTCAGAGTCCCTACAGTGGGACACAAATTAGGCCCACTCCATGGACTTGGCTACAAAAACATCTAAACACATCACCTCCAAAGTCACTTATAGTCCATGGTTCTCTGATGAAGCAAAAGAAATTTATTTCTAAAAACTAGGTGACGGATGTCTTACTCAATGAACTGTAATTCACTCCACTGGATTCTGGGAACTTTCTGGTTGATTCTTAAGAGTATTCCAGGGTGCTGAATTTCTGCCACTTGCCTAGGAGTTAATGACATCGGAGAGCAGGATCTGACCTGACCCTTGGAAGCAAAATACTATCTGAACCATGAGGCAATAGCTCAGATCTATCCTCAAAACCAAATACCACTTTCTGGTTGCCTTGAGCTAACTGACCAGAGGGCGAAGGGTTACTGGTAGTTGACTGAACCGACCGCCTGCACCAGAGAGTGACCTGTGCCATCTGCTCAACACACAGCCCTCATTGTGGCCAAAAGCCAAAAATAAATTAAAAAGAAAAAAATCAATTCAATTATGGATGTGGAACTAAGCTGTTTTAGGGTAAGGTAGCAAAAACAAATCTGTAGTACCATGTAACTGGGGAATACTGACCCAACCCCCAAATGACTTGCTATTATGTTTGGAAGATTTTTCTCCAAAAATGGGAATTGTTTTTCACCAGGCCATTCACATTGATCTCTCTTCCAAAAATAAAAAGAAAGAAAGAGGAAAAGTGTGTCAACCACACAATCTATGACCATTAAACCCAAGGAGCTAGCTCAATGAACTTCAAAGTTTCAAATCTACCACCCTTCATGGCAGGCTATTTGAGGTGGGCTTGCCATCTTGGGTAAAGGAAGGATTTCCAGGTATCGGACTGAGGTAGAAAAGGGCAGCTGCTTTGGCACATAACCAACTGTGTCATCAGCTCAGTTACATAACTCAGTGCTCTGAGTGACAGATGCTGGAATCTTAAATTAATTTCCTTTGGCTGGTTCTGGAGTGTTTGACTATTACACTTGCTGTGTTTTTAAGAGGGAAAAGAAACTTGGAAGTAGAAATGGTACATCTCAGTTGTCCTCTCATCAGATGAGGCAAAAACCAAACTTAACCCCTCCACACTGAGAAGCTGAGTAAAATCAGAGCCATAGACTCTCAGAACAGGGAAGAGACTGGGAGAGCAAGCAATCCAATGCAAAAATGGATACTAACAGCAATAATAATAACAGGCTATAGCTCAGTTGGTAGAGTGCTTGCCTATCATGCACAGGCCCTGGGTTCAATCCCCAGCACCACCAAAAAAATTAAAAAATAAAAGTAAACAAATAAATAAATACTAACAAAATGTACTGATTGTAGAGCTTATAGTCAGATGCCTAGCCAACATGCACATTTGCCTTCTTTTCTAATAAAACTTCAGTTTGGTTTAGACCCCCACACACACACACATACACTCTGTAGCCTCACATGAAGCTCACTGCATCTCCCAACTCCAGGGTGAGTGCTATTAGTCAAATGTTTCTTACCTGTGATTGGCTGGAATAGGCATGTGACCCAATTCTGGGCAATGAGACATAAGAAGACTTTTGTTGATGCAATTCTACTTTTTAAAAAAAGTTCCTTTGCCTCCAATAGAAAATCCCAGAGGAGACATCCTGTGGATATTGACATATCTAAAAGTCATGTTCAGGAGTGATGTAGACATCCTGCTATCAACCTGAGATTGGAGCCAACACTCGGGATCACAAAATAGAAATATGAAAAGACCTGAGTTCTTGATGACATTACTGAGGCACTAATCCAAACAACCCTGAAGACAGCCTCTTCCTGAACTGAAGATATGAAGTTTTCGTATTCCACTTTAAAGCCACTTTGAGTTGAAGATTCAATTAGTTATAATCAAAAACGTCCCAAGGTTGACAGTGCTTGCCAAGGTTGACTATACTTGGTACCCTACATGCATTATAGGGTATCTCTGTGAAATGAATACCATTGTTATCCCCATTCTACCCTTGAAAACAGCTGAGTCTTGGAGGGATTCATTAATTTGCCCAGAATCAATTGGAGACTAGATTCAAAATATCAGCAGTCTGACACCAGGGTCTACACTTTAACCTCCATGCTATACAGCCCTAAAAAGGGACAGACTTCCTTCAAAAAGCACCATAAGTCAGTGTCATCAAGAGACTGAAACTCAGGTACAGGGCTTCCTCAACACTCATGTGATGGTGATGATTTCAGTGAATTCTCCCTCACTACGCCCTTAACCAAGGCATCTCTTTTCATGGAACCCATACTCTACCTAAAATGGATGATCCTTCTCTCCAATCACTGACCGCATTCTTAGACTCTCTATGCTCATCTTCCATCTCCTTCATTTCTGCCTTTTTAGCTCATTAATTGACTCTCTGCAGCCACTGAAGACAGTCATGTGACTCTCCTAGAAAATCCCCCATGGCAGGGGCAAGATCATTGCCAGTTAGGAGTTCTCACCAACAAGGAAATTAAGCTGTCTGCTGGGGATGTGGAGGATGAGTTGGCAGGTTTCCCATGCTAATTGGTTTCCGTCTTGATTCAGTGGTCTCCCAAGCCAGCTGCCAGCTCAACAGTGGCCAGCAGTCTCAGACATGGAAAGTAGGCAAACACTTGAAGCTGCCTCAAGCTGAGGATGAGTCACAGTGAGCTCCGCCATAGGAACCTCGTAGGCCTTGCCATTGTCCATGAGGGAGGGGAAAGACTGGTGGTGGTGACATGATCATGCTAATATGATGAGCAGGAATGGAGAGCTCACCTTTGCATTGTGAGATTCTCAGCAGGGGACAGCAGTAGGGTCTCATGGTGAAGGGCATGGTTTTATACCTAAGCAGATGTGGGCTTAACTCTCAGTTAAGTTACTTGCTAGATGTTAAATACAAAGAAAAAAAAAAATAGTGATTGAACTTGCTTGAACCTAGTTTCTTCCTCTGTATAAAAATAAGGGTAGGGTGGTTATGTATTTTCCATATGATCAGCATAATTCCTGGCACATTAGTGAAGCTCAACTCCTTCAAAGGTAATGATATTGGCTGCAAAGACGTTGATGATGATGGTGATGGTGGTGATGATGGTAATGATGATGATGACGAAAAATTGAGTAGATAGAGAACATATGATAATTCTCATGGTCAAAGTTTCTCCTGTTTAACAACAACTCAGGACAAGTCCAAGCCTCATTAAAAGAGATTCTCTGGGGCTGAGGTTATGGCGCAGTGGTAGCGTGCTCGCCTAGCACGCGGGAGGCACTGGGTTCGATCCTCAGCACCACATAAAAATAAAATAAAGCTATTGTGTCCACCTACAACTAAAAAATAAATATTAAAAAAAAAGAAGCGATTCTCTGCCTCGAATTACCCACCTGTCCCATACTTCTTTCCTTCTTAATGTAAAAACAATTCCGTACACTTGAACTCTACCCAAAAATTCAAGTGACTTCTGTGGCTGGACACAAAGATGATTTCCCATTGTATCAAACTGTGTTCAGCTCAGTAAAGCCTGTTACTCAGGCTACACATCAAGTTGGAGAAGGTGAACCAACACAAATATGGTTAATCTCAAGAGACGATGCTGGGTATAGAAGAACTAAGCCTCAGCATTCAAAGCTTTTATGATGATCTTAACACATTCATGGTGAAAAGACCTGGACTATCCTTATTCAAATATTCCCCCAGTTCTGGGGAGTAATATTAGCAAAATTACATTGTTATATCATATGCCTATACAAATATGTAACAACAAATTCTATCACTATGTACAACTATAATACACCAATAAAAAATATGGACAGGAAAAAATAACACAATCACACACACACAAAAATGCCCCCCAGGATTCTATGTACACATCCTTGAGTGCGATATGCCTAGCTAGTTGACCAAAATGTGCATGCCTTATTTAACATGATTTTAAGGAAAATTTATACCCAGATTTCCAAATCTAGTGGTAGGAATAAGATCATGTGCAAACTGACTTGAACAATGCATGGGCATCATATTCAATTGGCTTTGGGTCATCTACCATTGATTCTCTGCATGTAGCGCTGGAATATATAGAAGAAATCATCTAGTACAGTTATGACCATGGTGCATAGACGCCTAGAGTTTTGGTGGAGCTAACAACAAGATTTGGGGACAAGGCAATGGAACCACAGAATTCTGGGTTGCCCTCTTATGTCAACCAGTGTATCTATTTCTCTTTCCATATACCATAGTGATCTTCATATAATACCACTCACAACTTGAAAATCCCACCCCTAATTGAACCCACTCATTTCTCAGGAGAGAAAACTGCAGCCCAGGGAAGTCAATTCACTTGCCCAAGGTTGCACAACTAGCTACAAATGGAATCTGGACTAAATTTTTAGACTTGGAGATCAACATATTTACCTAAGAAAAGCTATTAGAAGAATTTTATTGTTAACATACACTTGTAATCTTAATACTGTCATTGTAAACATCAACAAATACTACAGTTACCCATTTGCTATGGGGGTGTGGAACTGTATTTGGTACTTTGGAGCTTAGGGGCACAGAGTGGGGGAAGGGGAGACATCAGGGAAGATTTCCTGGAGGAACTACTGCCTGAACACAGTTTGAATAAGGCAATGAACTCACCAGATAGAAAAGGGAAGAAATAGAGCGTTCTAGACTTTAAAGCACTTTGAAATTGAGAATTATGTTACAAATGGAAGGTGTGCTGCTTTTGCTGAGTTACTATGCATATCAGTCAGAATTCAGTCAGGAAATGGGAAGCAAATTTCAAATAAAGAGGATTTTTTTTCCCCAGGTGACTAGTTAGAAAGAGTGGGAAATGGTAAAGAGGTGAGTGAGGTAACTCAGAGTCCAGGAACAGCAGGGAGCAGATACTCCTCCTAGGGTGGGAAACAAAGATGAGAACATGTCATTATCCAAGCCCAGGGATGCACCACTGTACCTGGCGGTGTCAGGAAGGTGACAGGACTTCCAAGAAGAGGCTATCAGAGCAGTGCCAAGACCAACAAGGCGGGCTTACATGGGAGGTACTGAGCTACTGTGGCTAAAAGAGGAGTGGTCCAAGATTCTCCCAGAGATCACGTGCACAACAGAAGAGACAGAACGCTCCTTCTCACCTTCTTGTAACTTTTGGCTTTCCTCCACCACTTCCTGTTGCCTGAACCTACCAAGGGGGCCTGGGATCTCCATAACCTGTGATGCAGAGCCAAGCATGGAAGGTTAAGAATGGTGCTAAGAATAAACAGACAGATAACCAACATTCCCAGGTTTTCTAAATGTAATACTCCTCCTGGCAATCTCCCCACAGTTCTCAAATTAGGCTTTCCCTCTCTCCCCATAAATGTGTATCAGCACACTGATGTGGCCCCAATTATAAATCCCAAACAACCCAGTAGTAGGCATTTGTAATTTTTTGTCTGTCCAGTGCCTGAATCCTCTTCCTATCTGGAGGGAATCCCCTGTTGTACAAAAATGAAACTCTAGACCCTTCATTTCCCATCTCTCCATGTAGCTAGGAGGTAGTACATGACCTAGGATCCACCAATCAGATACTTCTGCTCCTGAACTTGGAACCAGGATCTAGTGACCAAAAGAAGTAGAGGTAGGGAGGTTCCATCCTAATGGAGAAGTAGCCATACCCAGGTGCTCAGAACAAAAATGGTAACCATGCCAGAGGCTCTCTTTGGGATTCAATGACATCCAAGTTCCAATGGCTATGACAACTTTGCCTTTTCTAAACTGGCTGCTTAATGTGATCTGACTGTTGTTCTCTAGATTTCCCAATGATTTTGAGAATTACTCATATCTTTTCAATGGCTTCATTTTCCACTTAAATCATAAAGAATAGTTGTTATAACTAAGAATTGCCACTAGCATAAACCTCTCCTTGTCTGTGACCAGGAATCTTATATCTTGAACCTAGCACTTATGGTTATCTAAGGGCCTTAAAGAACTTCATCTACTACAATATTCAATCAATCGACAATTGAAGATGTATAGGCACTGGCATAGAAGCTTCCAAAACTCCTGAGGTACAAGGATAGGCTGCTAGCCTCAAGCATCTAGGTGGATGACAGCATGCTGTCTCCAGCCTTGATTGTGGGAAAGGGGTGCTCTCCTCAAGGATCAGCTCAAAACCTAATGGCAGAGTTATCTTCTTGCCTCTCCCATTAGGATGATCCCATCCAGGAAGCCCTGGCACTGCTGTGTCTCCTGCTTCTCCCAAACAGTAGTTGACCCCAGGAAACACTGTCAGAAATGATTGACTGCTACTCCTTTGCAAATTCAGAACCCTAACATTCCTCGAGTATTAGCCAAGAATCCTCCAAAGAGTAGGATTGCTCTGCTCCTATTCTAAATCATCATCTATTAAATCAGTCATCTATTACGACATAAAAAAATCACCCCGAAGCTTACTGACTTAAAACAAACAGTAGTCTGTTACAATATTTTATTGCCTACCAAGGTTTCTGGGGACCAGAAAATCAGCCAGGACACAGTAGAGATGGCCTATCTCCACTCCACGATATTTGGGGGCCTCAAGTAGAAAACTCGATGCCTGGAGACTGCGCTCATCTACAGACTCATACATTCATATTCCTGGCAATTGATGCTGGCTTGTGGATGGGGCCTAGCTGGGACCATCCTCTGAAACATGCACACTTGTGCCCAGGCTTTCTTACAATTTGGCAGCTGGGTTCCAAGAGCTGACAGAAGCTGGATTGCCTTTTGCAGTCTAACCTCAGATGCGATGTGGCACCCCTTTTACCACATTCCATTAATCAAGGCAGTTACAAAGGCATTCCCTGCCCCAATTCAAGGCAAGGGAAAAGAGACTCCCACCTCTCCCTGGAGAGTGTCAGTGCCTCATTATAAGACATGCTTCTCTGATAGCAGACACATGGAAGCAGTCATTTTGGGAAAATACTTTTTGCCACAGTAAACTCTAATAATTCCCAGGGTAAAAAAAAAAAACTCTTTGGACTCATTCTTCTTGGCTCATGTGGTCACTCATTCTGCAGCTGCCCTTTTAAGTGCACCCTGTTGCTGAGTCCTGAACACCTTACACCTACCCACCTTCTAAGGGGGGAGTTATGCTGAGTGAGTTCCAGATGGTCTTCTGGCTCCTTCTAAAGAAAAACAAAGAAATGTCATAAAGCAAATGTCATCACAAAAGGGCTCCCTGCTACAAACATTAACTCAACAATACTAATTTCAATAACCCCTTAGAGCTATACACTGGTTTATAGTTCATACTGCGCTCTTGCTTGCATAAGCCCCTCCAATCAATAAATTCCAAGATGACTTTTCTGATGAAAAAAGTAAATAAATAAGCACACGGAGTCAAGTGCAAACGTGGTTCAATAAACCCTCACACTCTACTTCCTCAGCTCCGCTTCTGTCTCCTTGAATTATGTTCATTAAGACCCAGCCCCTCCGGGGCTGGCACCTCTGCATGAAATTCAGTTCCACATCAACAATCTTGCTGAGGTGGGAGAGGAAGCCAGGTAAGAAGGTGGCTTACACAATCAGAAAGGGGAGGTTCCGGCAAACTTGAGTTAATGTTCCCAAGCTAAAGCTCCTACAGGAGCTGGATAATTTGAAGGTGGAAAAGCACCAAATAAATTGACTGTGCTTTTAACCCTCAGGCAAAGCATCAGTGATTCATTGCTGAGAATTTTCATAACACCCTCCTGCAGCCCTGCGCCCTCGGTTCTCTGGCTATAGAACTCTGCGTGAGACAAGAGCACAGCAGTGTGTTCAAGGGAGCCAGAATTGGGTCCAAGCTCTAGACTGCTCAACCAATGTAGAGAATCTAGGCCCCAGTCATGGTGGGGAGGGGGGACAAAAATCACTTTAGGTTTCAACAATTAGACAATAGGGATAATTTTCACTTGTCAAAAAGTTTGACTTATCGATGCTGAAATTTTAAAGGGGTCCCTTGTGACAAATGAAAATGGCAGCTACCCCTTGAAGATGCTTGGTTTGTGCCAGTCCCTAAACTAAGGGCTTTGCTGATATGGATTATTTGGATAGAATTAATTTATTAAACACGTGTTGCTGAGTACCTACAATAATGTCTTGGAATTCATATTCTTTGAAATAGATGCCACTATACCCACATGGGATTCCAGAGCTGGACACATTAACCACGAAGCTGGAAGCCTCCATACTAGTAACCCTGGTGTCTTCAGTGACCTGAAGCATTGGTGCCTAACATCCAAGGGCTCACACTAAGCTGCAGGACTCATTAGACCAAGCTAAGAATGTCATCTAACTTGGTCATCTGTGTAGGCCACACTAAGAAGAAAAATGCAGAGGTTCAAGTTGGCCCAGGCTATGCAGAGGGATATCAGGCTGAGTTTTATGTCCCAGCTCTGCCACTTTCTGGCTGTATGGTCTTGGGTGAGTTACTTCACCTCTTAGTAAAGACATAATAAAATAATTATGAGATAATGAGTTTATGCACAATGTTTGGCCTCTAGGAAGTGATCCTCAATATCTAGTGGGGATGAAGGTGAGGACAAGGATGCAGCTTGGGAGGAGGGACTCTGGTGGCAACCTGAGCCAGGGGAGCCAAGAAGGACAACTGAGTCCCTGGCTTCCAAGGTTCGGACTTGTAATCTTTCAACTTTATGTTGGTAAAGCAGAATGAATTCAGTAGCAACCATGCTTTGAATCTTGAATTTTTATCATTTCCTGGGCTAAGTGATCCAATATGCTCTCAAAGCTAGGCAATGG
>CM053405.1:127728946-127745835 GCA_028644305.1 Xerus rutilus
GGAGGGACTCTGGTGGCAACCTGAGCCAGGGGAGCCAAGAAGGACAACTGAGTCCCTGGCTTCCAAGGTTCGGACTTGTAATCTTTCAACTTTATGTTGGTAAAGCAGAATGAATTCAGTAGCAACCATGCTTTGAATCTTGAATTTTTATCATTTCCTGGGCTAAGTGATCCAATATGCTCTCAAAGCTAGGCAATGGCAGTGAACCACTCCCAGGTTAACCACACAATCTCCAGGACAATGAGTTTTCAACAAAGGGCTGTGTGGCTAGGCTTGGGTGATCATTGGGTGTATTAAATGCATTTTCAACTTAGGATGTTTTCAGCTTACAATGGGTTTATCTAGACATAATTCCATCGTAAGTAGAAGAGTGTCTGCATATTGCAAAACCGAATGAGGAACATAGGCCAGCACCTCAGAGGTAAAGACCAGAGTTGCATTAGGCCAGGAAGAAAGGAGATCAAATGTCAAGAAAAATGCAATTCATTCTTTCAGTCACTCATCCATCCACTCATTCAATGAATGTTTCCCAAGTCCTTGCTATATGCAACGTGCTCTATTATGCTGAAAGGAGTACAGGACGCCTATAATCCCAGGGCTGAGGAGGCTGCGACAGGAGGATCGCAAGTTCAAAGCCAGCCTCAGCAAAAGCAAGATGCTAAGCAACTCAGTGAGACCCTGTCTCTAAATAAAATACAAAAATAGGGCTGGGGGTGTGGCTTAGTGGATGAGTGCCCCTGAGTTCAATCCCCGGTACCAAAAAAAAAAAAAAGGAGTATGGGGGCCAGTGCTGCCTGAGGAGGATAGACAGGGTAGCAGTCAGACACACAACTGGCATCAAAAAGCTTTAGAAATACCAGTGCACATATTTGGGTTAGGAAACAGAGTGGGGGCTTGCAGGTTCCCCCTCAGCTCAAACAGCTTCAGACATGGGAACTGCACGGGTTCTGGAATTTTAAGAGGCTACAGTGGACTACATTGGAAAGGCCTCTCCAGATGGCCATTTCCAGTCTGAACAATCCTAAGTAAATCTGATTTCAGAGGACTCAGGCTAGCCCTTCTCATGGCCAAAGTAGACAGCCACCTGTCACTAAAAGGGGCCAGTTATCCAAAAGTAACACTGTGCTGAGCTGTTAGCAAGCACCTTACCACAGCCAGGACATCACAGTCCATAGAGAAAAGTCTGTTCACTAGCTCCACTCACCTGTACCAAGTGTCTACCACCTTCAAGCTCTAGTGCAGGCCTGGGGACCAAACGGTAAATATGAAAGCAAATGAAATCCTCGCCCTTGGGGATTTATGTGCTGGCTGGGGAAACAGCCAACAAAGAGTTAGCAATCCCTTATCTGAAGCGCTTGTCAGCAGATGTTTATAGGATTGAGAACTTTTCACATTTTAGAGAGGAACTATCTGATATGCTCAATACCCTCTAATACGCTATGCTCCACAGCCTCTGGGCCAGCACTTCATGGTCAAACACTAGCAGGTCTGTAGCTGCACATGTGAATATGTACATGAAGAGGGATAAATGAAGAAGGCAAATGATTCCACAATGATTCAGGTCAGATTTTGCTACAAAAACTGCAAATTTATATCAAAAATAAACTGATGTGTGTCAAACATTTTTTGCTTGCTAAAAATGTTTGACACACATCAGTTTTCAGGATTATTTAGAATTTCAGAATTATAGAAAGAAATCGTACACTAGATGCTTTTAGATAATGACCTAAGAAATGAAGACAATAAGACAGGGTAATATCACCATGCACGAGGTAGGAATAAAACCATCCATTCAAAGCCTCCAGCAGGACCCTTTTCGCCCATCCTCTCACGTCTTCCACTCCCTGGGAGGTAATATTGTTCCTGTCCTTTCACAAGGAAATGGAGAACTGGTACCATTATGAACCTCATTCTAGGTCAGCATTTTCAAACCTGCATCAATCCAACAAGCATCATTCATGATTTTACCATGTTCATAGACCACCCTGCTAGTCTTTAAGTTTCTCCTTTAAATCAAATCCCTTTTTTAACTTACATATGCTTGTTTTTGTTGTTGTTGTTGTTGTTGTTGTTTTTGGTATGAGGGGTTGAACTCAGGGGCACTCTACCAGTGAGCCACATCCCCAGCCCTATTTTGTATTTTTTATTTACAGACAGGGTCTCACTGAGTTGCTTAGCACCTTGCTTTTGCTTAGGCTGCCTTTGAATTCGCAATCCTCCTGCCTCAGCCTCCTGAGTTGCTGGGATTGTGGGCATGTGTCTCTGAGCCCAGCACATATGCTTATTTTTAAAGGAAGCAGTATAAAACCACCATAAGTAAAAAAGATGGTATCTTCAATACACATAAAAATACTGGTTTTAAAATTATTTGTTACTTGCCTATGCACCACCTTAATGTCATCTATGCAACCATGCTTTAAGAACTGCTGACCTAAGCCAACAAGTGGAATGGGCTGAAGCAATGCCCTTCTAGAACAAGATGGTATCAAGA
Source organism: Xerus rutilus (assembly GCA_028644305.1). Lineage (NCBI taxonomy): Eukaryota > Metazoa > Chordata > Mammalia > Rodentia > Sciuridae > Xerus > Xerus rutilus. Next base: position 127,731,438 of record CM053405.1, read on the forward strand.
CCAACAGACCCATTACATCAGCTCACCACATCTCAGATCCAGTGGAATCTTTAACTTTCAAGGAAATTATCATCAGAATTAAATCCGAGGACAGAAGAAGAGCAAACTTCAAGCACCATGCTGAGTACCTGCCTCACTGAAACGTTACAACCCAGAGACCAGAAGCTACTGCTACCCTTGATTTACAAAAACAAGGAGGGCAAAGGTCAATAGCTACAAGAGGCAAACCTAGGATTCAAACTTGGGTCTCAGGTCTTCAAAGCTAGTGCTTGATCTTACAGTCTTTATGATCTTTTTCTGCTTTAGACATTCTAGACCTCTCTGCTACGCAACTATATTGATGTTACACACTGATCTACAACTGTGACTATGTCTCACCCGTCAGCTGAAAGCACTTGGAAGGATCAATCCATGCTTTAATACTCTCTGCAGACTCTAAGGGCTATGAAAGCAGAAATTGTTTCTACCTTGTTCAATTCTGTGTCTTTTTCACATTGTGCAGTCCCTGACTGAATAGATAATTGTTAAATCTATCCATGAATATGGTATTCCCAATATATAGCTCAGTGCTTGCCCTATAGAAAGACCTCATTGAATATTTATTCAATCAATAAATAACACTCCTGTTACTTGAAGATTAAGTAGCACTGAAATTTTGTCATTCTATTTTGGAGAATGCAAAAGAGTATGGATTTTAAGTGAGACATTCTTCTGTTTTAAAAAAAAACAAGCTACTCATAGGTAAGGAAAAAAAGGCTAAATACTTTCTAACTCAGGTAAAAGGTAAATGTGAGCAAATATAAAATTTTCCAAACTTTGAATTTCAAACCCAACCTGAGCCCAAAAGGAATTGCATTTTTAGCAACATGCTTCTACAAGCATGCTTTTTCTTATCAATTCCCCAGAGATTGATGATGCCCAATAATTTTAAGTCATTAAATGTGTTCTTGGGAGGCTGGGATTGTGGCTCAGTGGTAGAGCGCTTGTCTCGCATGCATGAGGCACTGGGTTCGATCCTCAGCACCACATAAAAATAAATAAATAAAAATATTATGTCCATCTACAACTAGAAAAAAAACTTTAAAAAAAAATGTTCTTGGAATTTGCAATTGATCCTCCTGATTCAGATGGAAGGTGCACACTCAGGGAAGAGAGAAGGCTTTTGAAGAGCTGCTGTGCGGAGAATATGGGTATAGAGGATGGGGGGTGAGATTTAGGGGTCTCTCATTTCTCAGGATCTGGAAACCACATAAGATGGTGGAACCAAGAGCATGTTGAAGAGCACATTCAGTTATCTGTCAAATCCATTCTTGTTTTATGATGTGGTCATATCAGGATAGCACACTCATCAGCCATACTCCACTGGAATCTCAAATGTAAAAACCCCATGGACAAAATTCTCAAGGACAGAATATTATCCAGCATGGAGAAGAAACACATCCTATTTCCTTATGTCACCAAGAGGAAAAGATGTGGTGTCATTGTGTGTATCTAATGAGTTTAGGTGGGAAACTACCTAACCCTGCACATTAGAGCACATAATTCCACATAACCAAGTTCTCCTTAGGTCCCAAATAATTACTCATATAATATGGGGCAATTGGTAAAGTACCTAAAAATCTTTTTTCTTATTTTCTCTCCAGCAAATCTTTAATGCCAATTGGCAATGGCTTTATTATCTCCATGCTACAGAGGAGGAAATCAAGGCTCAGACAACCAAGTAATTGACCCAAATTCACACAGCAAGGAAATGACCAAGCTGGGAGGGAAATTTTATACCTATAGCCTTCTAGACTCCAGGATTTATTTCCCTAGATTCTCCTGTCCCACTAGCCTATGCCTCCATTTCGAGAACCGGCCCCTCCCATGGGCATTAAACATGTGGCTATTGAAGTGGAATGATTTTCTTTTTAATTTCCTTTCCTCCTTCAATGTCCTTCCAAAGTTCCTAAAATCTTTGCCTGGCTCTCTGCAAGGACAAGAGCCAACTACCCCCATCCCCACCCCCACCCCCACACACAGAACTGTCTAGTCTGGGTCTTGTAAAGAGCCTGGGCCTGTCCTTGTTGGTGAACATTTGAGGCAAAATTTTCTTCTAGACTCCCAGAACTTTCATCTATATAATAAAGAGTCTAGGTCACCATGATCCTGAAAGTTCCTCCGGCTGGGATGTTTGCTGCCTTTCTGATCTAAGGAGTTTGGCCAACTCTTCCTTGTCCACTTAGAAAAGGCCCAATGGCAGGGCAAGGATGAGGGGCAGCTGCACCTGAACAGAAATGTTCCCGCTCGAGGCCATTATGCCAGAGAACTCCTGGGCCAGCCTAGCTCTCAATCCTACTGACACAAAGCTAATAGTGTCCCCACCACACCCTGGCTCCTTCCCTTCTGCCTCCCTGGCCAGATAGACTGACCCCAGGAAGAGAAGCCCACACCAGCTATTCTGTGGAGTCTCACTGGCTCCCACTGATGGTTCCACTTAGAGAAAAGGGTCTTGCAGGTGTCTATTCTGTCAGACGTGTGTAGCTGCTCAGGAACCACTAGGAGATAGCTCCTCCTTGACACCGGCCAGTGCTGCAGCCCTACCGTCCACTGGTTGCCTTTGAACACAGAAGGCAGGAAAAGAGAGAGACAGAGACTCTCACAAGATAGCCATAGGCATATGAGCAGAGACAATTCTTCCTCCTGGATTTTAAAAACTACTGGATCACCGAGACTGAATCCCAGCAGGTGTGTGTGTGTGTGGTGTGTGTGTGTGTGTGTGTGTGTGTGTGTGTGTAACTCTGATAAACATGATTTTCAACAACACTCAGTAATATGTATCTCTGATGTATGTGTATAACCTGGAGGTTGGATTGAGGATACAGGAGATCAGGGTTGTTAATGCATCAAACATATGTTTATAGATTCTAACAAGGTGATTTTTAAATATGTTACTGCTATTTTTAAATATAAATTATTGTCTATTTACCAGATATGGGTTGCTATCCAAGGTTTTTACTTGGATGATCTCATTCAATCCTTATAATGTCCTAGGAAGTTACTTTGGCAATACTGACAGTGTGTCTTGTTTGGGGGTTTTATCACCATCTGATGGTGATGAAATGGATAGAAACTAGAAAATGGACCTGGAAAGAGCAATTGTGAAGACAGATTGGAGCTACTCACTTATAGCAGTAAGGCAAATAGATCGTAGCTCAAGTACCAGCTACAATTAAAAGTCAGTGGGAAACTAGAAAGCTGAATTGAGAAAGATTCTGAGATTAAGTCTGGCACAGTTGGAAAAAGTGATATGATTGACAGGGTACCGAATGAGGAATTGTCACTATATGTAACAAGTATTTTCTGTCTTTACTGAAGAACAAATTGATCTTCCAGATCCATCCAAATCCATTTTTCTGAGAGGGACACTTCAGTATGCCCACATTGGCTGTGCTCTGCACAACTTCAAAGGGTACCATTTATAAATATACATTTTGATGCAAATGGAACTCCCTGAAATTATGCAGTCCATTACCTACACAACCATACCTGGCAGCCCTGCTCCTGTGATCCCTCGTGGAAATGAAAACCGAGGTAGGAAATGATGAATTGAACAGCAGTGATGAGTCCTTAAAGGGTAGATGCATTCGTACAAAGAGCTTCAGATGGAAACTGAAGGGCTCTTCCCCCTACTGTTCATTTGTTACATGTCTTGGAACAAGCTTTTTTCTGGATCTTGGTTTTACAGCCTATAATATGAGCTGTTTAGACCACAGTGTATTTGAAATTTCTGCCAAAAATGTATGTGATGTACTTTGTTGCTGATTTTGCCACCCAACTTATCCTCCTGCATGTGTGGCATGATGTCCAGATCTTTATGAGGAAACGCCCTCCCTGCCCTTGATCTTGAGGCTTTGCTGCAGTGGCGAGGCATGTTTGAGCTAAGCCAAGCAGTGCATCTCATCCACACTGTCCCTGCCCACAGGGACTAGCTCAGAGTTGGATCTGCAACCTAACCAGGCTGAAGGAGACTCCAGTCCAGGGATTCTTTTAAAGTCTATAGAAGTGGGTTTCATTTTTCCTGTTGAATGTGCATATAGAAGAATGGAGCCCCAAGAAGTGCTGGGGGCTGGGATTGTGGCTCAGTGGTAAAGCGCTTGCCTAGCACCCACAAGGTACTGAGTTCGATCCTTAGCATCACATAAAAATAAAATAAAGAAACAGTGTCCATCTTAAAAAAAAAAGAAAAGAAAGGAAAAACTTTTTTTAAAAAAGTGTTGGTAGTAATTTGGGGGACTATGAAGAGAACGCTTGTTCAGAAATAGAGCCCTTACCAAAGAACACCATCTGCAATAGGGAACCTGTTTTCTGGTCCACGACTTGAGCTCTGCATCAAGCTTCACCTGAAGCCAGACATTCTCCAGCCATGGCCAATGCATTCCTATTGGCTAGAGCAGTTTTGGGTGGGGGTTCTGCTCAAATAATCCTAATTGAAAATTTATGAATTCCTGAGTCCAAAGAGTGAATTTCCAACTCTGACCAAAATTATTCTTGATATCACTAAAAAGAGCCCAACACAAACAGCAGGTCTGTAAGATGCTCAGTACGTATGACCCCATATGCCACGTTTCTCCCGCACATGTAACTACACACAATGTGGCTGGCATTACTGTGCCACCAGACTTTCCCTTCCAGTACAGCAGTCACCCAAGGAAACAGGCTGTGAGTACATTTCTTTACATTGGAATGGCTTCTGGTACTCTGGTTTTGAAGACCTTCAGATCCAGTTTGCAAACCCCACCCCCACCACATGAGAACATTCGAAGTCAGAATTACAACAAACCTTTCTGACCACTTATTAGGTGTAAGAGGTTACTACAGACATTGGGAAATGAACAGATCGAAGAAAGTTCAGGACCTCAAAACATTTATAATTTAGAAGGAAAAAAAGTAAGCCAGGTGTCCAATCGATCCCGCATTCTACTCCTGTTGACTTATAAAGATAATCTTCAAAATGCTAAGTGGTTTTCTACACAAACTTTCCAGTTTGTCACTCCACTCCTTCAACCCACTTTAGATTCTTGTGTGCCCTGTAGTGAATATCTATGAGGTCCCTCTTTACAAGAATTGGCCTTTCCATCATCTGTAGTCACCATGGAAGCCATCCAGAGGGATGTGACCACTTTACCTTGGCCAGGGTGCTTGTCCAGGGATAGTCACTTACCCAAGACAAACGAATCATAGAACCCATTGCCTAGACACAGTTGATCAGTGTGTGTGTGAGACTCTGCTCCAAGCAGACTTATCTGAGCCCTTACAGGTTGGTCCACACAAACTTCTATGGGAGTTTGAGGAGAGGACTGGTGAAAGGAAGCCAGGCTTTTATGACTCTCTGCAATCTAAAGTACAAACATTTTACAACTTTCTGTGCTCTTGTTTCTCAATATATAAACCAGAGTAACAGAAGATTTCATCCTATAGAATGAAAAGAAAGAAAAAGATGAGATGTGGTATGTAAGGAGTTTTCCAGAGAGACTTGAGACACTGGTTTCAGTTGCTACTGAAGCCTAGATACATAACAAAATTGTTTGCTATACTCAGCTAACTTACAATAAATTTCTATTTTTGCTTAAGCCTGTTGGAGCTGTGTTCTGTCATGTAGAACCAAGAGTCCTTACAAATGTGTGGTCCTGAGAGGTCTGTGTCTCTGGTTCCAGTTTAAATGTATCCACCCAGATTTGGTCCCCTCTCTAATTTCTGCATTCAGAGCTTATTGATTGTTAGCTTTGAGTTCCCCACAACTTGATGCCTTCCATTCTCTCAGATCAGGCTTCCCCATCCTCATCCCAGCCTGGAAAACTCCACCTTCGTTCACCTATGAAGTGAGTGGGATCAGACAAGAAACCATGACACTCTACTGCAGACATGGAGCTGTGGTAGAATTGTGTCCACAATGCATGGGGGTGCTGAGGAAGGAATAATCAAATTCTGTTACAAGAACAGGAAGTGGTCCATAAGGAACAGGAAGTGGTCCATAGGGACTTGACTAAACATTGAGAGCTGGGTAGGATTTTAATGGATGAATGGGACTGAGATTATTAGGAAAGTAAATTGGAAGGAGTATGTCTAACAGAAGGAACAAAAAGGGCAAAAAGATTTTGGGAGAATGGATAAGCATACTTTAGTGGACCTCTACAGAAAAACAGCTTCCATCTTGATTCCTATATTATTTAATAGACTTGGATCCATTGATCTGCCCTTTCAAAACAAATATTTTGGGACATGAGGGATAGGTAGTTACATTCCTAGTGTTTTCAAAAAGATCACATACCTAGAAAAGATGGGAAAGTATAAATTGCCTATAATCCTTCCATCCAATCAGACAAGATCTCAGCTAATAGTCACACCTCACTTAACAACGGGGATACATTCTGAGAAATGCAATGGTGAACAATTGAGTTGTGTGAATATCATAGAGTGTGTTTATAAAAACCTGGATGGTAAAGCCTTCTACATATCTGGTCTATGTGGTTTTGCCTGTTTCTCCTAAGCTACAAACCTGCACAACTTTTTTCTGTACTGAATTCTATGGGCAGTTCTAAAAGAATGGTAAGCATTTGTGATCCAAACATATCTAAACACACAAAAGACATAGTAAAAATACTAGGCAGTGTTTCAGCTCTATCATAATCTTATGAGACTACCATCTAATCTTCAGTCTATCAACTTAAACAGCATTTATGAGGCATGTGACAGTATTTATGTATATATTCTTGTTACCTCTTTTTATTAAGTTTTTAAATATTTACATATTAGAAAAGTAGACTTAATTATTTATACGTTTTGGCATTCTGATTTCTTTTTTTATAATTTTATTTATTTATTTATTCTACTTAAGTATACATGATAGCAGGATGCATTTTGATTCATTGTACACAGATGGAGCACAACTTTTCATTTCTCTGGCTGTATGTGACGTAGAATCACAACATACATGCAGTCATACATGAAGCTAGGGCTATGATGTCCATCATATTCCACCATCTTTACTGTCCCCATGCCCTCTCCCCCTCCCTCCCCTGGGACCAAACTTCCTCCATTCTTCCTGTGTCCTCCCCCACATTATGGATCAGCATCTGGTTTCTTTTTCACTTTACAATATGTTATGGGCAGAATGTCATTAAATATGTGTTACAGTATGATATTACATCTTTGGCTTTACATCTTTGGCATTTAAACAGCTGCATAGCATTCTCTGCATGGATGTACTAGACGGGATGTTTTAACCAGTTCCCCAGTGGTGGACATTCAGGCTGCTGCCAATTTATGGGGGAGGGGGGGCACATTTTCTTTTATATTAAAACTGTAAAAAACAAATCTTTGCACACTTGTTTACTTGTTTTCTTGACCAATTTTGCCCCCATTGTCCCTATAAAAACTTAAATTAAGCTACAAATATTAACCTGTTTAAATGCACCTGTGTCATTGAAATATTCACAGAATTGAACACTCTGGACTTACTGGGTTTTAAGATAAATTCCAAGAAGTGGTATTACTATGTAAAAGGAATGCATATTTTCTCTTTTTTGTATTTATTTATTCAACTTAGGTATACATGATAGCAGAATGCATTTTGATTCATTGTACACAGATGGAGCACAACTTTTCAATTCTCTGGTTGTACATGATGTAGAATCACATCATATATGCAGTCATACATGAAGCTAGTGCTATGATGTCCATCTTATTCCACCATCTTTACTGTCCCCATACCCCTTCCCCCTCCCTCCCCTTTGACCAAAATTCCTCCATTCTTCCTGTGTCCCCTCCCCAATTATGGAACAGCGGGATGCATATTTTCAAGTCTTTCGATGCATTTTATGAAAAACTCATTAGCAATGTGCTTATTTACCTCCTAACAATACTACATTAGACAAACAATTTCCTCTCTTCTCAGTGTTAGTTTTATTACTTTCTCTCTGCATAACAGGTTAAAAACCAGATAGCTTTGTTGAGTAATTTACATGTATTTTATTACTATCCTAATTTATGTGATTATGGATCATCCATATACTTTAAAAATTATCAATTGTTTTTCACATTTTATTTGAATGTTACTCATCTTTCGTATGTGATATATATTGAATTTTTTGATATCTATAATATTAATTCTCTATTCACTGTATATGTTGAAAACATATTTTTAATATAGACTTTGTAGGGTTTTTTTCCTTTGTGTTTTTTTTTAATTTTTTAGTAGTAAATGAACACAATACCTTTATTTTATTTAATTTTATGTGGTGCTAAGGTTTGGATCTATTGTCTCACACATGCTAAGCAAGTGCTCCACCACTGAGCTACAACCATAGCCCCAACCTTTGTATTTTAACTTGGTAATGTTGGGGGGGGGGGTGCAACATAAGTTTTACATTTTTATTTATATTCATACTCTTTTTAAATGGTTTCTGGTGGCTGGTGCCATAGTTAAAAAGAAATTCTCCAAGCCTAAAAACCTAAAATTATCTTCCTATAAGTTTCTACTTGAATGATTTTGATTTAAATTTTAAATTTTTCTGGAATTCTTATTTTGTGTAAGGTTGGAAGTCAAGTGTAACTTCATCTCTTACAAATATTCAAAATTGATGCCATTTATGAAGAATGGATATGTCCACTTTATCATCATATTAATTCTTATACACAGCAGATTCTATTTAGATGGTCTATTCCATTCCAACAGATTTCCAACTTGACCCTCTGCCAGACTCTCTGTTTTACCTCCAGTTGTGTTATTAAACATTTTAATCCAACAGGGCAATTCCCTCCACCTAACCTTCTATTTTCTGAATTTTATGACCAGTTTTAAGCATTTATTCTTCCAGAAGTGCTTTAGAATAATTGTGTTAAGTTCCTTCCAAATCCTACTGGTATTTCCTATGGAATTGCATTAGAGTAATAAATTGAATTGTAGGGCACTGACATTTGGTACCATATTCTAGAAGCATATGTCTTTTCATTTATTCAAGTCCTCTTTTATGTATCTCAGTAAAGTTTTATCATTTTTTCATATAGGTCCTATATGTTTCTGGTTAAAATTATTTCTCGGTGTTACATATTTGGTGGCTATTATATTTTATAGCAAGTTCATACTGGTAAATATCAAGCCATTGATACACACACACACACACACACACACACACACACACACAACTGGACCATTCTGATGGAGCAAGGGCCAGGGAAGTGATGAGACTAGACCATAATACTTCCCAAACCAGAGAGAGAGAGATCTAGTCTCCTGTCTTTTCCTCTTGTCACACCTCCAATGACCAAATCCACCTGGAAGCCTGATGACAGGTGAACCTAGAGGGTTGGAGGTGGCCCCCAGGCATATAGAGCAGCACTGTGAGGCCACAGACCAACTCATGATCTCTTCATTAGAACTAATAATTGCCTCTAAAAGTTATATCTGGTCTCAAAGAATGAGTGTTTGACTTGACTGTGATAGTCACAAGATGTACCCTGGTGTGAGAACAATATCAAAAGAGAATAAAAGGTAATTTTGATTAAATTACTTTTCAGTTAAGTTGAAATGAGCTCACCAACTCCTGTAATGGCCACAGTGAAGAGGTAAACCTGCCTATGGGTGAATTGGTACCATTTTTCAGTATGCACATTAACATAGAATTATTCATTATGTACAATGTGTGTTACTCCAACAATCTCCCAAGAAGTGGAAATCAAAGACAGTTCGGTCTCTGGAAGAGTTCAGCAAAGCCTTATTTCCCTTCTTTCTGCCTTAGAGCAGCTGGTCACCTTCCTCAGAGGACAAAGCGGGAGGAGTAAGTGGAGGATCTTCTCAGCAGGTGTGTCCCCCACTGATTTATCCAACACAGGCCACATAAGCCGAATAGAACCTCAGCAGAATCAAAACTTAAAAAAAAAGAAAAGAAAATCCTCTTCCTGAATACCAGCACAAACTGATGTACCCGTTTTAAGATGTCATTTCAGACCAGATACTTTATCTTGAGAAAAATCCCCAACACCTTCCTATAATTGTCTTGAGTATTTCTTGTTCACCTTAGCTCTCCTCAGCCCTTGAAGTAGATGCTCAAAGAATATTTGTGGTGACAAATAACTTAACTTTAACACAGGCTCAACAGTAAACCCAGCTCCAGAGAAGATATACAGATAGGCAACAAGCTTATCAAAAGATAATCAATATCCCAAATCATCAGAGAAATGCAAATCAAAACCATGATACATCACCTCATACCTGTTAAGACTGTCACTATTTAAAAAAAAAAAAAACAGACAATAGCAAGTGTTGGTGAGGATGTGGAGAAACTGGAACACCTGTGGACTCTTGGTAGGATGGGCAAGCGGTACTGCTGCTGTGGAAAACACTGTGCAGCTTCCTCAAAAACATAAAAAATAAAAACTGAGCTACCATATGATCCAGCAATCCCACTTCTGGGTACATGTCCAGAAGAATTGGAAACAGGATCTCAAAGAGATACCTGCAATTCCTGTGTTTGTTGTACCACTGTTCACAGCAGGCAAGCTGTAGAAGCAATCTCTTTTTTTAAATGGTTCTATAACAATATCTTTATTTTATTTATTTATTTTTATGTGGTGCTGAGGATCGAACCCAGTGCCTCACGTGTACTAGGCAAGCACTCTACCACTGAGCCACACCCCCAGCCCCAGAAGCAATCTTAATGTCTATGGATGGATGAATTGATAAAAAGAATTCCATAGGTATATTCAATGACATATTATTCATCCTTTAAAAATAAGGGAATCTTGACCTATGATTCAACATGGATGAATCCTGAGAACATTATGCTAAATAAAGTAAGTCAATCCCAAAAAAAGACCAACGCTGCACATGTTAGCTTTGCATCATTGGACCAAAATGCCTGACAAGACCAACTTAAAAGAGGGAAAGTTTATTTGGGGTTCTCGGTTTCGAAGTTCTCAGTCCATAGACAGCCAGCTCCCTTGCTCTGGACCCAAGATGAGGCAGCACATCATGGGGGAAGGGCCCAGTGGAGGAAAGCTGCTCAGCTCATGGTGGTGTTAGGAAGCAGGGAGAGGGCAGGGGAAGGAGCTGCAGAGAAGAACACCCCCAGTGACCCACCTCCTCCAGACATGCCTCACCTGCCCAGAGGCACCACCCACTCAGTCTGTTCAAAGATGGGCTGATTAAATTAAACTCCTACAATCCAATCATTTCACCTCTAAACATTCCTGCATTAACAGGAGCTTTAGGGGACTCCTCGTATCCAAACCACAACGCTGCACAATTCCACTTCTGTGAGGTATCCAAAGTAGACAAATTCATAGAAATAGAAAGTGGTACCGTGGTTTCCAGGGGCTGGGTGGGGGTGCAAATGGGGAATTATTAATGGGCATAGTTTATCATGTAAAATGAAGAGTTCTAGAGAATCATCACAGAGCAATTGGATACAGTTAACAATACTGTTAATATACACCCTAAAAAGAGTTAAAGGGGGAAACTTCTTTGTTTTTAAAAAATATTTTTTAGTTATAGATGGACGCAATATCTTTATTCTGTTTATTTATTTTTTATGTGGTGCTAAGGATCGAACCTAGTGCCTCACATGTGCAAGGCAAGCGTTCTGCCACTGAGCCACAACCCCAGCCCCAAATTTATGTTTTTAACACAACATTTTCTAAAATAAAGGCATGTTTGAAGTTCAAATTGAACCCATTCAAGCAAACCACTGACATGTTAATTCCTGAGGTCTCCCACACTCCAAGGTCCCCTTGGGTGACAGTTCCCAGTTGCTATATCTTATACACCTCCTCGCTTAGTCAACAGCACTGTTGATGTGTCTCTTGGGTTTGTGCCCCTACACACTCTAACATGGTGCCTGATACAAAGCCATTTCTCAGTCAATGTTTCTGAAATAAATAAAGGAGCTGATGGAAAGGAGCCTCAGTTTCTCCATCTGCAAAAGGGAAGCCATGAGCACCTGCTGTTTTAACAGTCTGCGTGTTGGAGCAGCTCCTCCTGGTCCCTTTGCTGGTGGGAGGTGAGACTGGGGGAGATTTCCTTCCTCCCATGCCTCCAGCATGAGTCATCCAGGAGCCAGACACCATCGCTCTCGGACAGAACATGTCAGGTAGTTGCTGGGAGCAGCAGGCCCATAAATCTGTGCCACGTCCCCCGCGGTTACCTAGGGAACACTGGGGCACAGCAAGGAAGGGGGGCTCTGCAGACAGAGAGGGCTCTGGCCAGTGTCCCAGCCCTCTCCCACGACAGCCTGGCAGGAGGGTCCCCCTCTCTAGTGTGGAACCTGTTTCCTATCCCCTGCAGAGGGCAAAAGAGGCCCCCAGCCAAGAGGATCCGCAAAGCTCCAAGGTCCCCATACCAAATGTTCAAAGAGGCAAAGCATGGCACCGGCAATCAGGTCGCTGGTTCTGCATTTCAGTCTTTCATCATTACGCAGGCAATCATGAACAGAGTCTCCTTCCTTCCACTCTCCGTGGGTGTGAAGATAAAATGAAACTGCTTGACATGAGTCCTGAGAGATAACAAGTGACTAATAGATACAGTTATAGGTTCAATTATTTTTATTATAATTAATATAATTGTAGTAGATGTGTATTACCCTCACCGTAATCCCCCAAAGGTTACCCCAGTTTACAGGTGAAGAAACTGGACTTAGAGAGGTAACTGACTTGCTCAAAGTCCTTCACCTAAGAATTGGGTCCTCTAGTAGTGGCTATCCAGCTACTTTAAAGGAAGATTATTCTGGTAACTCACAGGGAAGTGTGTGGGAAGAACAACCCACATCTCCAGGCTCCATTCAGGTCCATGTGCCTAGATGGGTTCCCTCAGTATGGTCACATGACCCCTGGAACACTTCCAGACCCCACTTCCTACTTTACATCCCCTCATCCTCAAATCCCACATCAGAAGCGTCCCTGGGCCCTAGTTGGCTCTCATTGGGTTGTGCCCAAAAGGGGAGCTGGAGCAGAGGATCTATCTGGGCCTCAGGGGCAGAGGACTCAGGGGACAGCAGCACTTACAAAGAGGGTCTAAACAGAAGCACAAACAAAATGTACTGAAAAATGGACATGTGCGTGCGTGTGTGTGTGTATGTATGTGTAAAATCTAGAAAACATTCCCCAAAATGTTTACAGTGCTACTCTCTCAGGGTAGTGGAATAAAAAAATGATTGCCCTTTTGTTTCTATAGTTTTACTATGTGCACAATTTACCTTAATAATCTTCTTAAAGCTACTTTCATTTGTTCTTAAATAATGAAAATAATATCTAGTTGTTTTAGGTCCATTTATTTTCAAGACCATAAGGCTGGACATCAATGCCCTCAGTTCTGGATCTGGCTCTGAGTGGCCAAGTTCCTTGTCTGGCTCAGTTTCCATGCCTGGGAAATAAAGGAAGGATCATGTGATTTCTACAGTCCCTTCCAGCTGTGATGCTGAACGACTCTTCCCTTTCTACACGCAGCAAGCAAAAAAGTGTGCATATACTGGATCCTAAGAGCACTAGATGAACTCAAAGAAAATAACTGTTTCTAAGTAGCAATCAATCCTGAACATAAATGGGTACATTTGCCAAGTCAAACAAGTTTCATCAGAAGTCAAATGTGCTTCCCAGAACCTCAAAGAGAGATTTCTCCTCAGTGGAGAACAACTAACCTACTCCACCCCAGAAAAATCTATTCCTTTCTCACTAGGAGAAGAATTAGCATTATTGGACTTAGGTTCAGGCCCAATACAAGATGCATTAAACACCAGTGTCAGCTAAATTCAAAGCACTGCCACCATCTTTGGTCAGTAACTATATACTCAATCTCCAAAAGTGCTATTTCACTGTCACACCATTATTGAATATGAATATGTGACTCACCTCTCCATAAAGATCCTCAAGGGGGAGAAATAATTCAATTCATTTTTGTATGCCCCTCAAACCATAACATGGTCTCAATAAATAAATATCTGCTGATCATTGAAACTCTTCTCCTACCATCAGTCTCTGTTGGGCTCCCTAGAGTCTGAGTGTGACCAGCTCATTAGAGCACACACTTTTGATTAAGCGAGGATGATCTGGGCCAGGCGCAATGACACATGCCTGTAATCCCAGCACTTTGGGAGGCTGAGACGGGAGAATCACAAGTTCAAAGCCAGTCTCAGCAATGGCAAGGCGCTAAGCAACTCAGTGAGACCCTGTTTCTAAATAAAAAACACAAAATAGGGCTGGGGATGTGGCTCAGTGGTCGAGTTCCTCCGAGTTCAATCCCCAGTATCAAAGAAAGAGAAAGAAAGAAAGAAAGAAAGAAAGAAAGAAAGAAAGAAAGAAAGAAAGGAAGGAAGGAAGGAAGGAAGGAAGGAAGGAAGGAAGGAAGGAAGGAAGGAAAGAAGGAAGG
>CM053405.1:127745935-127868500 GCA_028644305.1 Xerus rutilus
AGAGGAGCAACAGATGAGGTTGTTCTCCATCATTGGCAAGAATCCACCCCTATGAAGGATTCCGCCACTCACCGGGCCTTTGGGAAATGAGATGTTGGATTGGTAGACCTTGACAGGGAACAGAAGGTTGGAAAGGTCACAATTTTTAGGAGCTGCTGGAGGCAACATGAAAGTGTCACAATCTTGGGAAGCAGTTAGCATTGAAGAGAGTTGCAGAGAGGAGAACGGATTCCCAACGCAAAATTCACAACAGAAATAAAAAAAGAATTGAGATTGATAGAGAGACAGACACACACAGCCAACCTCCTCCTACACAAGTCAACTCAGGAACCTCTGGCTCAGGGATGGGATGGACAGCTGCCATGGAAAAGGCCGGACCAGAAACAAGAACAATAACTAAAAAACATCTACAAAGAGAGAGCCATAGAAAAACAAAATTTTCACATATTTTGCTTTATTTTGAGTTTCAATTAAGGCTGAGATCAACTTACTCTTTAATTCATTCATTCACTCACTCACTCACTCATTTAGTAAATATTTGTTCAGCCCTGATTGTCCATCTGACACTGTCACCAGGCCCTTGGATCAACAACAACAACAACAACAAAATGCTGCACTCCCATGGCTCCTGTCATCTAAGGAGAGAGCGAGATCATGATCAAAGAATCACAGGAGCCAGGCACAGTGGCAGATGCCTGTAATCCCAGCACTTAGGGAGGCTGAGACAGGAGAATCGCAAGTTCAAAGCCAGCCTCAGCAATGGCGAGGCATTAAGCAACTCAGTGAGACCCTGTCTCTACATAAAACACAAAATAGGGCTGGGGATGTGGCTCAGTAGTCGAGTACCTCTGAGTTCAATCCCCAGTGACAAAAAAAAAAAAAGAATCACAGGAGGGCCGTTAGCCACAAAGCAAGGCAAATGCCACTAGGATGGAGAGGGATATAATCATCTGAGAGCAGAGAATAAAGAAGCCTCCGCTCATCTGAGAAGTGTGATGAATGGACAGGTCCCAGGCGAGAAGTAAGCCACGGAAAGTAGAGGCCGAGGCCATCTTTTTTTTTTTTTTTTTTAATATTTTTTTAGTTGTAGATGGACACAATGTCTTTATTTTTTTTATTGCTTTGTATGTGGTGCTGAGGATCGAACCCAGGGCCCCACGCATGCAAGGCAAGTGTTCTACCGCTGAGCTACAATCCCAGCCCGCCGAGGCCATCTTTCATGGGTTCATTGGAGGCAGGACTGGCAGCACAGGCAATCAGAAACCTGGCTTCAAAACCTAGATCCTACAGTAACCCTTGCTAGGAGATGTCCAGTCAAGTCATTTGGGCTTTCTGGGCCTCCATTTGAACATCAGTAAAATGGAGATGTTGGGCCAAAATAGTGTTTCTCAAAGTGGGTCCTGTTGCTCTTCTGCAATAGAATCTCTTGGGTGACTTGTACAAAGTGTAAATTCTCGGACCTCACATCAGAATTGTGGAATGAGCATATCTGGGTCCAGGAATCTGCATTTGAAGGCTCACTCAAGGCGGCCTTTATGCCCTGAGAAGTTTGAGCACCACTGGCTGCCCAGGTAAACCTTGGCCTACTCAAAGGCTGTATATTTATTTCTCCCTTTCTAAATCCCTAGGCTCTGGATGGAGCAGCATCAAGAAGAGGGGAAGTGATCCGTCCCTGAGGTTGAACAAAGGAACATTGTCAAGTTCTCCCGTGACATCAAAGGGCCAAGGTTTCACACCTAGAGATCATCCAGCTGTTTTAAGGTAAGTTCCCCTGCTTCATGTGAGAGCTCCAGACTGGATTTTGGATTTGTTTTGTTTTATGTTTTCTTTTCCACTCAACCACTGGAACTTAATTTTAAATATATAGGCACTGGCATTGGTTCCCTGCTTTTTTCGTCCCCTTCTCTTCCTCCTCTTCTCAGGGACCTGGTCCTCTCTGCCATACCCAGGAACAACAGATGGAGGTTCACATAAGCCCCTCTTCCTCCCCTGCTCTTCTAGGATATGAGTGATCTGCTTCCGATGTGGAGTCTTTCGGAGTGTGGGCCTCTTTGATCTGGTACACAGGGAAAATTCCTGTTGACCCTAATTGTACCAATGATCAGGAATTATAGTCCAAGGGCCTGCGGTCCTGCCTATGGACCTGAACTGTACTCTTCTTTCCCTCTGCCCTGGGCCAACTGCCCAAGACCACCAGCACCCACACTGGCTTGGTCTCCCACCTAGGAGTTCTCTGTGTATAAAATATTTCCAGAAAACCCTGGGCTCTCTGAATATGATTATTTCCTAAGTTGCATCTTAAAGGCCAGACATATAATTTCTTCCTACCTGATAGGATTCTTGTGTTAAAATGAGATAATGCGTGTAAAGCACATGACACGTGTCTAGGTCACAGTAAGTTCTCAGTAAATATTGGCTGTCATTTTATTATGGTTTTTCTAGCCACAATTGTTCAGGGTAATTTATATCAGGAAAAGGAATGTATCCGTTGCATCTATTGGCAAGTAAAACATTGGAAGGATGGTTGAGAGATCAACTAGGAAAATCTGTTCCTACATATTCCAGATACTGGGAAATCTGTTGTGTGTCTTTTAGATTATACAAAAATATCAACAATAACTAACATTTGTTGAACATTCTAGTTTCCAGGCACAGTTCCATTTAATCCTCTCAACAACTTGATGGGTTATATGCTATTAAAATCCCCATTTTACAGATAAACAGATGGAAGCTTAAATAAATAAGTAGCCTGCTCAAGGTCAAAGCCAGGAAGTGGCAGGAGCTAAAATTTGATCGGTCCAGATGAAACCAGTCTGGTGTTTAACGAGCTACTTCAGCAGAGTTAACTGGCATCTTTCATGCTGTCGTCAGAGTCTATATCTGCTGACTTTCTCTCTGAGCTAGATGACAACTGGTTACCATCATGGGACCAGTAACCTTTGTAATCCTTAGAAATAAGACTTTGGTCAAGCCTTCCACCCTCTTTTTGGAAGAATTGTGGCGGGAACCTTATATAAGCTCCCTTGAGGCTCCCAGAGAGGGGTTAGGAGGAGAGATTTTTTTAATAGACATATAATATTTATATATATTTATGGAGTACAGTGTGATAATTTAATGCAGATATACAATGCCTAATGATCAAATCAGGATAATTAGCATTTCTATTTCCTGAAACATTTATCATTTCTATGTGTTGAAAAGCTTTAGTCATCTAGTCATTTTGAAATTTTTCATAAATTACTAAAGACGTTATTTACCCTGCTGGGCTGTTCTATAGCAATTCTTCTAATTCTTCCTATCTATTTTGACCCCTGTTATCCAGCAGCCCCTACCTTCCCTCCCCACTACCCTTCCTAGTCCCTAGTGACCACTATTCTAACTCTCTTATTCCTTGAGATCTACCTTTTTAGCCTCTGAAAATCAATGGAGTCATGTGATATTTGCCAGTCTGCACCTGGCTCCTTTCACTTAATATGAAATGCACCAGTTCCATTTGTCTTGCCCCAAATGATAGGATTTCATTTTTTTTATGGCTGAAAATACTCCATCGTGTACATACGACATATTTCTTTATAGGAGGAGAGACTTAATGCTTAGATCTGTCCTCAGAGAAGGGCCCATATTTTCATCATGCACTAGCACAGCCCTGAACATTTCTGCCTCTCCAAATCTGTGGCCCCGGTCTGCCAAGGCTTGCACAGAAGCTTCTATAGATTTTTGTTTGTTTGTTTGTTTATTTAGCAGAAAAGTCAACCTGCTACCAAATTGGAGGTATCACGAAGGTGAAAAGAATCAGCTTTCTAATCACACTACCTCTGCCCTCGTCCCATGCCTGGATAATCTTGAGCAAGTAACCGAATCTCTCCTATTCTCGGTTTCCTCATCTGTGAAATGGAGACAAGGGTGTCTACCACGAGAGTGATGGAGGATTAACTGAGATGATACATGTAGCTCATTTTGGCACAATGCCAGGTGCATAACTGCACTCAGAAAGCCATGGTTAATTCAAATGTGGTCCAGGGAGACAGGCCACAGCTCTCCCTAAAGGCATAGCATCCCAAAGGGCAGGGGAGATATCTGGGGGCCCTCCCAGGAACTTGCAGTTCACATTATGTAGCTAACTACCATTATACCAGATTTCTTCTATCTAGAATTTCCCACAAAATCTTCTCTAGGGCAGAAAAATCAAGATACCTCCTCTTTCTCCCCTCATCTTTTCAGGACTCCCAAGGCAACCTTCCAAATCTTTTGATTTGGTGTCCAGTAAACAGCTAATAACTGCTGGCATTTCCTGTCCAGCATTCCTCAATGCACCATGGAGACGGGCAAAGGGAACTGCCTCTTTCTCACCCTTCTCCCCTGGCCATCCCTCAATGCTCAAAGTGATACCACCCAGCATTCCCCAAACATGTCCATGGTCTTCCCAGGCTCCCACACTGTCTCCTCTGCTAGAGAAAGGAGATGAGGAGGCAGAAGACACCCCGTGACATCACTTCCCCGCCTTGCTCCCCTGGGGCCTGATCTGTTCCCTCCAAAGCTGGGCTCTAACACTTTGTCCAAATACAATTTTTAGATGCCCCCAAGGAAAAGATTCCCACCGCTTCCTTCAGACCTTTCTGAACTTGGTGGCCACCGCAAGTGAAAATTTCCCAAAGGGGTTGCATGGTGTGGTTCAGAAAGCACAAAAAGAAGAGGAAGGATGGAGAAATTTGAGACCTGTGTCATGTCTTTCTTTCTTTCCTTATTTAACCCATATCCCTGTTCAATGTCGGACACTATTCTCTATGCATTCTCCATCGTACATTTCAGTTATTCATCTTAAACTACAAACTCCCGGAGGACAAAGGAGGCCGGCATCCATTTACTTTATTCAGTTCAAGTTCTGCTCCATGATAAATGATAAAACACTGGGTTAGTTCTGTTGCCCCAAAGTGAAAGAGGTTACACTGAGATAAAGTTAGCAGGAGAGAGAAAAATAAGAAGTAACAGGCTGGAGATCAATTGATCAAGGGGCCCTGCCAGCAACTTGGCACTGAGGGCGCCCTGATAAGCAATTCAGAAAAAAGTGTCCGGTAAAGCCATATATACATAGCCTTCAACAGATTCTCAGTAAGCTCTAGGACCCAAAATGTCTAAGAACCACTGGTTCTGCCGGACGGATGTCAGTCAGTGGAGTGACTACTCCACCCTGCCATTACTACATGAAAAGAGCCACAAACAATATGCAAATAAATGGATGTGGCTGTGTGCCAATAAAACTTTATTTACAAAAAAACAGTGCAAGGCTGGGTAGATCCAGACTGCAGTCTAGAGGCATTTGGTTCTGACATTTCAGAAGTTCATGATCCTGACTGATGGCAGTGGAGCCCAGAGGGGCAGGGCATTGAAAAGCCAGCTGTAAGGAGCCTGTTGTCATAACCTTTGGTGATTTCAGTACATGTGGCTAGAGAGTAGATCCTGGCAGTGCTCCCTGGCATACTAGCATGAGAGAGTGACTTGCCCTCCAGTTCCAGAGACAGGCCTCTCAGACTCCATGCTCCAGCACCTCATGCCCTCATACCCAAGCCTCCAGTTCAAGGCTCCTGGGCTCTCCCTGACTAAGGGACGTAAATTAAGGCCCTGCATGACTTGGCAATTAATCTTCACCAGTCTGCTACAAATAGCTGCTACTGAGCTCTCTCTCCCTTACAGGGAACACTGTATAGCCGGAAGTGCTGGGTTGGGGGAATCCATGCTCCCCAAAGAGTGACAGGTTTTAATTACCACAGACAAAAGCAGTTTTGCCCAGAGAGAGCTGAAATTCCTCACCCTTGGGAGCCTCAGACTAGCCACCTTTGGAGGTATTAGAAAAATGCTTCTGGGCTGGGATTGTGGCTCAGTGGTAGAGTGCTTGCCTTGCATGCGTGAGGCACTGGGTTCGATCCTCCGCACCACATAAAAATAAATACATAAAATAAAGATATTGTGTCCATCTACAACTAAAAAAATATATTAAAAAAATAAAATAATAAATAAATAAATTAATTAATTAATAAAAAGAAAAATGCTTCTGCAACAGTCAGTGTCCCCTGACCAGAAGAAAGGACACTTCTCATCCGTCTTATCTGGGGGCACAGGGGAACGAAAATTATCCTTTGAGTCTCCACAGAGCCCAGTATGCTTCACGGACCAATGTCTCATACCTCCAATTCCTTTTTCTTTTTCAGTCTCATTTACTGGGTTCTTTGCATACCATCTGTGCTATTTTCCCTGTGACCTCAGGCAAGCCATTTAACCACTCTGAACCTCAGTTTCCTCATCTATAAAATGTCCATAATAATAGCATCCTCCTGGAAATATTAGGATTAAATGAGCTAATAGGCACAAGACACTTTGGATCAATGCCTAGCACCAACTATGTGCCCAGTAACTCCTGACTGATAGAATTACTGTTGCTCTGCACTAGGTACTCTATACACAGTATCACACGTAGGGACTATGATGATCTTCATCTCACATGTAAGGAGGCAACTGGATGCCCAAAATAGTTATGTGACTTGCCTAAGGGCTCACAGATAATGAATTAGTGGAACTGGGACATAAACCCAGGTCTGTGGAATGCCAGAGTTTTGGCTCTTTACTTTACTCTCCTACCCAAGGTCACAGCAGCTATTAAAGATGGAAGTGGGATTAGAATCCAAGTCAGTTCTCAACTCCTTGGCAGACTGAATCCTGTGGG
This sequence comes from Xerus rutilus, assembly GCA_028644305.1. Classification (NCBI taxonomy): domain Eukaryota; kingdom Metazoa; phylum Chordata; class Mammalia; order Rodentia; family Sciuridae; genus Xerus; species Xerus rutilus. The sequence goes on from CM053405.1 coordinate 127,752,654, forward strand.
GGAGGCAGGGAAGGCTGGCCTAAGGAGCGCCTTTGCAGAACTGTCTCTCTGGGATGGTTCTGCCTCTCCTCCCTGACCTCTGCCTCACTCAAGACCCTGATCACATTCTGTTTCCTGCTATAATTTCCTTCAGGCTAACATGAAGCCTTCTGCTGCATTTTTTTTTTTAATCTCAGTCTGGTGCAGAGAGGATACAAACTTTGGAGCCAGACAATAATGCTTTGAATACCAATGTTGCTTACTCACTTAATGGCCTTGGCTATGTCACAGAACCTCTCTGAACCTCAGTTTCCTCATTTGTAAAATGAGTATAATTCCTTGCACACAGCTCTAGCACAGCACTTGGCACATAGTAGGCACTCTCTGGAGTTAGCATCATCTCCCAACTTACTCAGGGCTAGATTTTCATTCACTTAGTTAATTTATCTCTGTTGGAGCCATGACACCCAGCATGGTACCTTGCAGAAGAGATGCTGCTATATATCTCTAGTGGAATTGAAAACTAGAGAGAGGATCATGCAAAACTGCGTGATCATAGGTGAGAGATCTCCTCCCCTAGAGTCCCTAAACAGATCCCTGAAACTGCCAGCCTCAGTTTCCCCACCAGTCAAGTTCAGTGACAGCTTCTCCTAGAGGGCTCACAGAAATGGAAGTTTGCAACTTTAGAGGTTTCTAATGCAATAAGATGGATAATGAAAAGATTCTTCTTTCCCAAGCCTCGAGTGAGTCAGAGCTCTGTGCTTGGCTTTGCCCCAGGGAGTACCGAGAAAATGAAATATTGTCTGTATCCTCATGACACCTAAACAAACGGTCAGTTGCATGGGTCAAAAATCAGCCAGAAGGGTTAAGAGGCATCTCCAGTGAGGGGAGGGGAAGAAAGCAAGAAAATGACCATCCACAAAGGTTGCTTGGTGGGGTCCCACTAGTGGCTACTATTAAGGCTAATACCTATTTGCTTTCTGGCAGGATGTTTGTTTTGTCTTTGCACAAGATGCTGGTCAATGACAACATGTCTGAAACCTGCAAGGATCCTGAATTTCTCTCTCTGGCTCAATAATTTCTTCCACATCCTGACACCTGAATCAGGACACAAGTTCTCACCTAAGCAACAAATTATCCTCTTTCATAATAAAGATAAACCAAATCTGAATCTAAGATTTGCCCTTTTCTTTTTGTTCTCCTGGCCTTTTGCCACCATAGAAAAACGTCTGCTAGGCGGAGTTTTCACACTGCAGCTGGTTACTGTGATTATGTAGACACGGCCTCTGCAAATTCAATGGTGTGTTGCTGGCTGCTCAATAGCTGGTGAAATTAATGCCCAGGGAAGTGGGAAATGGGCCACCACAATCAAAATGTGGACTTGGAACTTGCTCTTCATTCTGTCCCACCCTTCCTCTCCCTGCATCCCTGCCTCTGTGCTAATCACCAGCTTTGTGCCAGCTCACTGGCATTCTCTCCTTCCCCCCACTTTCTCTTGGGAGTAAAGCAGTTCAAGAGAAGCTCCATCATCCTAGACTTGAAAATCCATGGGGATGGTGGGAGTGAGTGGCTGACACCCACCCCACCCCACTGTGGAAGATGCATGGGAGAAAGGCCAGCAAGGTAGCCTTCCGGGTCCATTTTATCCAGCAAAGGGAAGCTGACCACATGGAGCTAGGGCATTTCAAAACACCACCTGCACCAACCCCTGTCTCCAGACAAATTAACACATGCCCCAAGACCCAGGACCACCTCATCTTCCCTTTAAGATCCTTGGCAGAGGCATGCCCCAGCTGCACCAGTCTCACACCCCACTGTGTAAGTCACAAGGGGCTGTCCTGGGTGGTTTGCTTCTGCAGCAGGAGAAGGGGCTGGGGGAATGGAGTTTGAAAATCAGCTCTGCCCCGACCAGCCAGGGTAGCTGGTCAATTCCCTTACCCCCTCTACCACTTCCACAATGAACAAGGTCTCTGAGAACTCCTGAACATATCCATCACTACACACTTGTAAATCTCTCCCTTTAAAATCTTCAGGTACAAGTTAGGCCAATTTAATGAAATTGAAATGAAAAAAGAAATCTGTTTTCAGGGCTGTCTCTAGAACAGATTTTTTTTTAACCTCAGGGAAATTCTTTGAAATTGGGCATTGTATGCATTTATGGAAGCTGTATTTTAGTAGGAGAAGATAAAACCTTAGATAGATGCATAATGACCACCTGCCCTCCTCTCTGGAAAATAAAAATAAAGAGAGATTAAGAACCCACCTTTAGGTTGAAGAGCCTAGATTAAATCACACCGAGTGACTACTGCTTTCCCCTTAATATCAAGCTATAGTGCTTCTCAAGGGCGGGAGAGGTTGACTTGTGGACTGAAGTACAAGGAAATGTTGGCCTTGACTTTCCAATCTCCAGCTACCACTGCCCATTGCTCTGCCACATGTCACTAACCATGTGAACTTGGGAATTTGCTCCCTATAAATCACTATTTTCTCATCTGTCCATGCAGAACAGTGTCCCCCTCTCCAAGAATTGTTGTGAAGAGAAAAAAAAATTGAATAAACACTTGGCTATCAGTAAGAGCTCAATAAATGCAAGTTTCTACCCAACACAGTAGATCAGACTCTGAAATTTACCACTTACAAAACAGTTCGATCTACAATAGTCCCACTGTCCCCTACCTTGCCTCTGAGCGGGGTTTCATGGTGGCTAAGTGCTCAGCTTTGGTGCAGACCCCACAGCTGGGTTCCATTCCCAGTTCCTCTCCTTGATGGCTGGATGGGCGTGGGCAAAGAGTTCCATAACTTGGTGTCCCATCCTCAAGATACAAATGAGGAGGAGAACAGTTCTTCCCTCATAGGGCTGTGAAAAAATGCAAAGTGAACTTAACACGCTGTCCAGGACATAAGTGTTGGTTAACTGTTAACCAGCACGGAGCTCTTTCTGGGCTTTTTTCAGCTTGCACTTTCCTAAGTACCATTCACCCACCTCTGGGACTATGTCCCTGCAGCTGCAGGTCCAACATGGATATAAGACAGAAAGGAAAGAAAACCAAGGGACAACCCAAGCCCCCCAAGTCCCTTTCCCAGATGCTGGGTTGTCTCTTCCCCCCTCACTCCCTACCCCCAGATAAACAACTAGCTCCTTTCCTTTCCTCCTTCCTGCCTCAAGTCTCACTTCAGTGACATCCCTAGCACTCGTTTAAAATTTTAAAATCTGCCCCCTACACACACTGAATTTCCTTCTCCTTGCTCTGTTTTCTCCCTAGCATGTCATCAGATGATACAACACATAATTTACTTATTTATGATCCCTCTCACTGGCATGGAAGCTCCTGGAGGGCAGGAGTCTGTGTGTTCTGTTCAGTTGCCACACCCACAGAGCCTAGAACTGAGCGGGCAGGCAATGGGTACTCGGTAACAGTTCACTGGGTAAGCGCGGGAGCGAATGAACAAATGAAGAGAAGCTTCCAGGTTTTATTGACACCAAAGAGTTTGCAACAGGGAGATCAGGGGTGGGGGCTGGTCTCTGATCTGACTCAAGTCCCCACTGCCTGCCTCACGCTGGATGCTTCCTCCTTTAGGGACCCGACCAGCTTAACCAGCTTAACTCTGGTTAAGTCAGGGTCTGACTCCAGGATCCCCAGTTAGAGGTAAGCACCCCACCCCACCCCACCCCACTTTGGGAACTGAGGAGTGAACAGGAGGGAAAATAATCCCAGCGGGCCCCCTTGGGATGGCCAATGGGGGATCCCACGCCCAGGTCCCTGCTCTTGGCCCCCGCCCCTGCCAGGGCTGGCCCGGCCCGGGGAGCGGCGGGGGCGCGGCCCGCCGCCAGGCTGACCAGGGTGGCGGCGTCGGGGCTACGGGCGCCTTGGCTGGACCCGCATTGCCCCCTAGTGCCGCGCGGAGTCAGGACGCCGGGCTCCCCCGCCTGATGTCACCGCCGTGCAGTCAGCCCAGAGGCGGCTCATTGAAAGCAGACCCTCCTCGGCGCTCGCCGGGCGAAGGAGGCGCCGCACGCCGCAGACCCGCGGCGGGCCGGGCACAGCCGGGCGCCCCGCCTGCCGCCCCCTCCGCCGCCGCTCCCCGCCAGTTTGGCCCCGCGCGCCTGACGTGGACCATTAAACTTGGAGCTGCCGCCTCGTCCCCTCTCTCCTCCTCCTCCCTCTGACAGGCGAGCGAGCGGCTCTCGGTGCAGGCAGGAGACGTGCTGCCGGGCTGGGCTGCCCGGGGGAGATGCCTTCTCGCCAGGAGGGCGCCTCTAGGAAGACCACCACCGGGGAAGCAAAGTTTCAGGGCAGCTGAGGAGCCATCGCCGCAGCCCTTCCGAGCCCAATCACCTCCCTGGCTATGGAGGGCGGACTCTAAAATGAATCCCGATCTGGACACCGGCCACAACACATCAGCACCTGCCCGCTGGGGAGAGTTGAAAAATGCCAACTTCAGTGGCCCCAATCAGACCTCGAGCAACTCCACACTGCCCCAGCTGGACATCACCAGGGCCATCTCTGTGGGCCTGGTGCTGGGCGCCTTCATCCTCTTTGCCATTGTGGGCAACATCCTAGTCATCTTGTCTGTGGCCTGCAACCGGCACCTGCGGACGCCCACCAACTACTTCATCGTCAACCTGGCCATTGCTGACCTACTGTTGAGCTTCACTGTCCTGCCCTTCTCGGCTACCCTGGAGGTGCTCGGCTACTGGGTGCTGGGACGGATCTTCTGTGACATCTGGGCGGCCGTGGACGTCTTGTGCTGTACGGCCTCCATTCTCAGTCTGTGCGCCATCTCCATCGATCGCTACATAGGGGTACGCTACTCTCTGCAGTACCCCACGCTGGTCACCCGGAGGAAGGCCATCTTGGCGCTCCTCAGTGTCTGGGTGTTGTCCACGGTCATCTCCATCGGGCCTCTCCTTGGCTGGAAAGAGCCAGCGCCCAACGACGACAAGGAATGCGGGGTCACGGAAGAACCCTTCTATGCCCTCTTCTCCTCCCTAGGCTCCTTCTACATCCCTCTGGCAGTCATCCTCGTCATGTACTGCCGCGTCTACATCGTGGCCAAAAGGACCACCAAGAACCTGGAGGCGGGAGTCATGAAGGAGATGTCCAACTCCAAGGAGCTGACCCTGAGGATCCACTCCAAGAACTTTCATGAGGATACCCTCAGCAGTACCAAGGCCAAGGGCCACAACCCCAGGAGTTCCATAGCTGTCAAACTTTTTAAGTTCTCCAGGGAAAAGAAAGCAGCCAAGACCTTGGGCATTGTGGTCGGCATGTTCATCTTGTGTTGGCTTCCCTTCTTCATCGCTCTCCCACTTGGTAAGTCGGGGACTGGCAGAGGGGAACTGAACATTTTGAGCTCGAGGGTTTCCTGATGAGCTTACTCTAAAGTTTTTAATGTGGGTTTTGTTTTTTATGCAGTCTCTGTGTGTTTGGAGATTGGATAATATTGTTTGTTCTGCAAAGGCTTTGCAGATTGGGGAGCTGGCTACGAACCAACTCAGGTGTCAGTGGCACACGCTAAGGTACTAGGCACTTGAAATAGAACCTCGGGAGGAAAATCTGGGATAAGGAATGACTCACTCAACAGCTTCAGTTTAATAATTAAAAAGGACACCGGGCTTGAGCATCACACCAGCGTTATTTCAGTAGTAATGATGTACTGGCTTAGGCAGCGTCACTAATGCAGCATACCAAATAGTTTGTAGTTACTGCAGACACGGCGTTTGGAAAGCAGGGAGGCAGCTCACACACAGAAAGGCAGTGTTCATTCAGCATTTCCAGGGCTCTTGCAGAGACCACGTTTCTCAAGAGTGTTGCAGAGGCTGCAGTCTCCCCCTCCTCCCTCACCGCTGTCTTTCATCTGAATGCGCTGCTTTCATTATCAGTTAGTAGGAACATTTTACAGTCACACAGCCCCAGCGGGCCTTTAAGTTATCTGAAGCTTGAGATTTAAAAGAGAAAATGACTGGAGGGTCACACATTCTCGGTTTTCACCCCAAAATGTTCCCGATTCTGGTGATTTATGGAATGCCCAGAATTAAATTATAGTAGACCCTCACCTTGAGCTGCAAGACCCCATATCCTGGGAAGATGGAATGCAGTATGTCCTTCCTCTTTAACAAAAATATGTCCATCTTATTTCATATCATGGTCCTACTAACTGAATTGTTCAAAAGGCTACCTGATGTCTTCTGAGGTCTGGTTGGGGGTAAACCTAGAGGAGGGTATTTTGACCTGCTGTTCATGTGGCTTGGGAAACCCTTGTCCCTTCTCTGAGGCACTGATCTGCTTTGATTTCTTCTGTCTCTGGGGAGCAGAAGCTGAATGGAAGGAGGTGATCGTGGCACATGGCTTGCCATGATATTGGGAGAGGTGTCAGTGCCACATGCAGCTGCAATCCCACCGAGGTCTTAGAACGCAATATAACCAAACCCTTCAAGCAACCAAAATTGTGAAGTCACACTCCTTTCAAGAGAAAAGGGTAAATAAATGAAAAGAAAGCAAACTGATATCAAGAGTTTCCATTGTTAAACAAACAAAAAAAAAGCCATTTAACCTACTCTCCATATCATCTTTCCTGAGGTAGGCTTGCAGGCTAATGCCTTTAAGAAATATTTTCAATGGCAAGTGTTAAGTGGAAAGGGCTTGAAGTTCTATGCCAAGAGTAGTTACATCCCTCTGCAAGGAAGCTTGCTTCTCTTTCCCAAGGTCTCAGGGTCCTTTTACAGGTGGATGATGGTTCACACTGCCTGGGGACATGGCAAAGATCATGGTTGTATAGAGTTTATTTGGCATCTTATTAGTCACATGATCTCAGGCAAAGGACCGCTCCTCTGTGAGCCTCAGCTTCTTCATCTATGAAATGGGGCTACTTAGCATTTATTCCATGGAGTTTGACTGATGCACGGAAAAGACAGTCAAAATTCTGGTGCATCACAGACACTCAGTGAAAGTTAGCTATTGGTACTACAAACAAAACCCAATCACTCCCTCGGGTATGATAATATCTTCTCCTTCTCTACTCACTGGCCAACCCCACATGTGTTACTAATGGCTCAGAAGAGAACTGGGTCTTTCTCTGTCCTTCCTTCTGTCCTTGCCTTCCAGCCTGCAGACCAGAGCATACTCAAGAAGGAAAAGGCCTTCACAGGTTGCAGAGATGATCAGAGGTGCAGGCTTTGGCAGGGGGAGTGGCTCCTAACAGGCAGGAGGCTTCCAGCACATTGAAATGGAAAGAACTCTGCTCTGCTCTGGTGGCCAATAGCAGCAGAGTTGTCATTTAACTTTGCCATCAATTAGCTCATTGACCCTAGGCTGGTTGCCTTACCTCTTTAGGCTTCAGATCTCATGTCGGAAAAACATCTTATGGAAATCAAGGGAATTTAAATTTAATCAATATCAGAATCACCTGTGAAACTTGGTATTCATGTGGCCACCTGTGCCCAAGTCACAGAGAATCTGATTCAATAAAACAGATGGATCCCTGGAATCTGCATGTTTAATCAGCTCCCAGGTGATTCTGGAGAGGCAATCCATGGACCAGGCTTTGAGAATCATCAGTCAGAGGATCTGTCAGCTCCCTTTAGAATCAACATCTTGGATGCCAAGGTCAGATCTTCCCCAGCAACATAACGGTGTGGGAAGACATGGCTCCTCTCTAGGTGCTTCAACTCCTCAAGCCCACATTTCCATTCACATTATCCTGCTATTCTTTCTATCCATGCCTTCCTGAGACCTTGCCCCCTTGCATCTCAGGTTTTTGGTTTCCATGCATAAGAAGTGAGAGCTTTTTGCCCTCCTTGATGCTCTCTGAGTTTGTTTCTCCTTTCCTGGAAAGGAAAACTTTCTGATTATCCATGCCATGGTCTCCTGGGGACCTTCTGATATGTGGTCCTCCATCTCCATTCTTCTTCTTTGAAAACCAGACAAGTGAGGTAAGGAACGTGGTCACCTGGCCTTGGGTTTGGGCTGGACTCCAAAAGGTTCTTGACATCTCCAACAGGGAAGGTGCATAATTAATATTTTCTTAATAATTTGGGAAGAACATCCCAAAAGAATGGAGATGTAGGTTTCTACTTCCTCTGAGTTAAAACAACACCCAAATAAAAGTAGCATGAAGTAGAATAGAAGGTCCTTTGGAATCTGAAGAAAGTTCCACATACTAAATTTTCCATGAAGGACTTTTCATTCGTAAGGGGCGAAAGCAGATCTGGGGGAACACAGTGCTGGGCAAGCAGAGTGGTGCAGGTAGGAATGACTTCCCGTCGGTGCTAGACTTTCAGGTGCCTGCATGGCATGACATTTCCATAGCTGTGTTTGTCTTCTCCATGGGAGATAAGGGTTGGATTCCTTCTGAGAAGGAGGGAAAATAACCAGGCCCCCTACAGGATTCTGCTCAGGGGCCCCATTTGTTTTCCTTCTTCCCTTATTTTTATTTTGGGGAGCAGGGTTGGGCTGCCTACAGAGCAGGGCCTCTTGTTTCTGGCTGTGCCCTCCCCACCTGTGACACCCTCCTCACCTCCTCCCCTCTCTTTCCCTGTGGCCTCAGATCAAGTTGAACCAGGGACCAGTGCTCACTTACTCAGGAGCAGGGATGGACTCCACCAAACAAGGCCTCTTTATATGGCCCCTGGAATCAAGCCAGGGAAGGACAGGAAATAATTGCAGTAGAATATAGCAGTATTTCGACTCCATCCACCATGCAGAAGACCTTCAGAGCAGACCAACTTCCCCCGCCTGAGGCAGGTCTGCCCAGGGTCCCCAGAAGTGGCCGGGCTATTGAGGGATGCGCACTGCAGTGTGGCGGGTGAGGGAAAGGGACAGCAGGAAGTGCTGGGCAGCCAACTAGTGGCCAGGCTTAGTGAGTTGTTTAGAAAACACTGGAGCCTTGCCTTGCTCCAGATCTTTCTTCCGCCTTTTAAAATGCTGAAAGGCATCAGGAAACCATTCTTGAACTAACTGCTTTCCCCTCCAAATAAATGAAGGTCAATTTCAAAGAAACAGTTGTGCAAAGAAACTACAGTACTGGAACCAAACAGGAATCGTTCTCTCCATGGATTTGACTCTCTGGCCCTCTCATTCAAATGGGGGCTGAAGAATGTCCAGCCCCCACAAGCACAAGGGAGGAGGAGGGTCTCCGAGATGACTCATGACTTGGGACAGATACACCCCCACAACACATGGTAGTCTTCAGCCCCCAAGATTCCCAAGCACAGGAGTTCAGGTTGCCCACAGGAAAGCAGTTGGTTGGAGAGCTTGGAGATGGAGGAGTTCTTACACACAGGAATTCTTCCTGGAGGAGGGAAATCTTACTAAGGTCAAATACATTTGACCATTTATTAATTCCTAAGGAAAAGTTTCCTAAAGATCAACTGTGTGCTAGGCTCTGTACTAAGCGCTGGTCATGAAACCAAAAGCATAATCAATATGTGATTATTGAGCACATACTTCATGCCAGACACGTCTGCTAAGCCTCCCAGAGACATTACCTCATTAACCCTCCCAGAGTTACCTGACTGGAGAGAGTAACTGCTCCCCTTGTACAGATGAACATACTGAAGCTCCACGAGGTTAGATCCTTGCCCAAGGTCACCAGACAAGTAAGAGTTGAGTCCTGGCCTGTCAAAACACGCCGTTCCTGTTTCTCTGCACCTAAATGTCTGGCCTTTCTGCTTTCTGATAGCAACCTGCTGTCATAGCAAATGTTCTCCAGGAAACCCAGAAGTCACCCTGTTAAGACCTAGCTATGACACAAAAACCCTACCCACTCCTGAAAAAAGACCAACCCATGAAATGTCATGGCAGGCCATCCATGTTCAAGTTCAGCGCGAGATTTTCTCCACACCCCCTGCATTTTTTCTGCTAAGGATCTCTTAGGACTGGGCATTCGGTCAGTCACCCAATAAAAGGGAAAAAGCAAGTGGGACCTTACCCATCTAGGGGTGGGGGTCCACATCTTTAATCATGTGTTCATTCAGTTGCTGAATATATGTGGATTTATTGAGTGGCTACTGTGTCCAGGCATTTCACTAGAAAAACATTGGTAAGCATATTAGTTCTATTCCATAGAATTTAGTTCTAGTGGGGACCACAGATATTTTTGAATGACACACAAATGAACATGAATGCCAATTGTGATGAGTGACTTGAAGGGATGAGATGTTTTTGGAATGACATAACAGGGATCTGTCTAACATAAGGTCCCTGGGGGATCGAGAGTTAGGCAGAAGGAACCCTGAATTGTTTGGAGGAGCTAATTCAGTGAAGGGGGCAGATAGAAAAGGAATCCATGCAAAAGGAAAATTATACCTAAAAGAGTAGAGGTAGGAGATGGTGGGAAACTAAGAGTCTGAAGGACAGAAGGGAGGCAGGTATAAGTCAAGGCTGCAGGCTGGGCAGAAGCCAGACCATGCAGGGACTTTCAGGCCACATTAAAGATTTTAGATTTTATCTTAAGTGCATTGACCACTATGGGGTGATTTGAAGCAGACAAAAGATCCTATCTGAATCGTGTCTTTGAAAGATGAGTCAGGCAACCACATGGAGAACAGACTACAGACGAGCCAAGTAGGAGGCCCAGCAAGTGCCAGGGAAGGTGATGGTGGCTTAGATCAGGCTGGTGACAGTGGAGGTGGTAAGAAGTAGATGGATTCAAGGACTTGCAGGTGAACTGGGGATGGCCTAGGAAGGTTAGTGAGAGAAAGAAATGTGTCCAGAATCACTCTGAGGTTTGGGGATGGAGTTACTTAGGTACCTTTGTTGAGATGGAGGAATCGGCATGGAAAATGGGCAAACACAGCAAGAGGATTCCTCACAGGCTTTTCCTCAGACCATTTTCCGGGGCTCAGAAGATGCCATGCTGGGATTAACCCACCAGATACCCATGAGTTGAACAGACAGAATGTTAAACCCAAAAGTCAGGAGCCAGGAGCAACAGCCACCCTCACTGAGAAACATCTGGCAGGGGAATCAATTTTAAAAGCATAGCTTCTCGGGCCTCAACATAAACCTACTGTACCACATTCTCTTATTTTAGGGTCAAAAATCTCAGGTTTTAGGTTTTTGTTTTATTGATTTGATTGCAGTACTGAGGATTGAGCCTGGGGGTGCTCTATGACTGAGCTACACCCCTAGCACTTATTATCTCATTTTGAGACAGAATCTCACTAAGTTGCCCAGACTGGCCTTAAACTTTCGATCTTCCTTCCTCAGGCTTCTGAGTAGCTGGGATGACAAGCAAGAATCTCAATTTTTAGCAAGTTTCCTCAGTGGATTCTTATGTAGCCAGCATGGCAATAGTCCTCCCTATGCCTTAGAAATCCCATCTGACCCCTCTTTTTTAATTTTCCTGCAAATTTCCTAAAGTCTTAGAATCACAGGAGACACCATGGTGACTAGACAATAAATATCTGTGGAGGAAAAGAAAGAAGGGAGGGAGAAAGGAGTTAGCCTCCTCCTTGACATGAGATTTAGTGGGCCAGGACAGAGCGGGCAGGAGTGGAAAGGTGACATATGACAATTATGACTGTCAGGTTCCACAGGACAGGGGCCAGTCGTGGAGGCATCCAAGCCTCCGGGGGCAAACTGGCCACTGAGTTGCCCACAGATGCATGTGTAGCTGCCCTGTGTCACAGATGGACCTATTAAGATCTGTAATGCAGGGGACAGCTTTACCTGAATACGTGTGTGGCTCATAAAAATAATTGATGGCCGCCGGCTTGCACTGGGAAATTGCTTTCTCCCATACCTGCAGGATGCTTCTGCAGTCCTCCTGCTCTCTGACCACATCTGATCATAATAATACTGATAGCTACCATTTATTAGGTCTTGCCAGGGGCCAGCCTACCACTGCTGCTCCGTGCTGGGGTGCTTCCGAGGCAGCCTCTCCCTTACTCCTCTCCACAGGTTTGTAAGTGGGTGCTGTTGTTGTCCCCATTTTACGGGTGGGGAAATGGAAGCTCAGGGACATTGAGTAATTGGCCTCAAGCCCCCAGCTGATCAATGGCAAGATCTGGGTTCAAATTCAGGCAACCAGATGGATTTGTCATGGAGGATTCCTAGGAGTGGGGCTCTGAGCCCCCATTTGAGGAGGTGCAAGAAGGAACTAGGAAAATCAGAGTCTGGTCTGAGGAGGAGGAAAAGAAAGGCAGACAGCTGTCAATCATTCAGCAACTGAGAGGTTGCGGATCCTGGAGAAAACACAGAGAAGAGAAAATAAGTAAGAGAAGTCAAAATTGTTCTTATTGTCGATTACTTTAGAAGAGTATTTTCAGCCTCATAACTTCTTATTGGTAAAGCCACATGCATTTTTTTAGAAGATTTCCATCCAATTTGGGAAAACACATAAAATGTAGAAGACTTTTTCACAGTTTCCGGCCACATACATTTCAGACTGGATTCAACTCCACCACCACCCACCTACATGTGGTGCCAGAACCCTAAGACACTCTCCTATCACACATCAGCTGTAGTCCTTCTGCTTGATGTCACAAGGCTGGAGAAGAGAGCACCATGGATCAAAGTACTTCTGGGTGCCATTCTTCCTCTTGGCAGTAACCTGGGCTGGTGATGACCTAGCTACACAGAATGAAAAGACTGCAAACCACATACATATATCCAACAGAGCCCAAATAAAATGTGTCTTAACTCCTAGCCATTTCCCCCCAAATGCTCACGGCGCTTTACTACCAGCCAATGAAGTTAGTAATAGCAGTGACAGCCACAGAGGGAAGTCCGTAGGAACAGCCTGTGGTCTTCACTGAGTGTAGTTCATTCGCCTTACTTTGAAAACTCTGTAATGGCCTTGGGCACCTCCTGAGCCTTGGAGGGCCCATGAAGAGAGAGGCTGAGTATATAGCCTTCATTTGTACCCAAACACTGCAGGACACTCGCTCTAGCAACCTCAGGACCTACTTGCCTTTCTCCTCTGCAAACTGCAAACGTCTTGTAAGCAGAGATCCGTCTTTCATCTCTATGTAACCCGGGTGCTCTCACAGCTGAATGGGTAAATGAATGAATGAAGAGCATGGCTAGTTCAGCAGAAGAATTAGGGTGCTGTCTAGTAGAATTATTTACCATTTTCCAAATACCCTTTTTACCTTTTCCTTCCCCTATCCCTTTGTGCATATTGTTCCCTCCCAATCACCACTCCTGTGCAGCTCCCGCACCCTCAGAATATCCAAGCCCTGCCCCGCTGTAATCACCTGTAATCATGATGACACCTTTCCCATGATGTATCCTTGGTTCTCAGACCTTCTCCTGGCATCAATCTCTCCATTTACACCTGGTTTATAGGGCTTGTCACATTTGTCCCTGGGGACAAAGACTGATGTGTGTACACAGGTAGCGGTGCTACCAGGCTGCAAACCCCTGGAAGAGGACAGGCCCAGGCGTGTGTCCTCCTCTAGTCCTCTGTGCCCAGAGAAATGCACACAGTAGACTTTCAGTAAAAATAGCTGTGATTCGTAATCCAGCAGAGAGGTATTAGTGTTTTGCCCATTTTATAAAGAGATGGGCTTAGAGGGGTTAAATGGCTTGTCATGTTCCTTGAAACTCCAAACACATTAAAAGGAGACTGTGATGGATAGTCTTCCTAAAAAACACAAAATGCCAGTCAGTATGGTCATAGGACAGTAAAGAAAGATTGGATTGGTAAAGACCTTGGACCCAGGGTATGAGCTTAAAACTTGGGGGGTGCCTTCACTCTTTTAAGACTCTTACTCCACCCTCCTCTGGGAGTGATCTCCCCATTGCCAGTTGATCCTCATTTCCACTCACTTTACTAGCCCCCAAAGTAAACCAACTCTGCCATAATCAGAGTTGGTGTCCACAGAAATAGGAAAGGAAGAAAGCACCCTGGTGATTAAGACCTGTAGAGACCCAAGGTATAGATACAGGAATAATGTAATTCTAAATGGAAACACACACACACACACACACACACACACAAACACAAACACACACACACGTATACATGGAGCTTTGAAATAGATGTAAACCAGGCCAATAACATTCTGAAACTGACAGATGTGGTGGCAATCGTCTGCAATCCCAGTGACTCAGGAGGTTGAAGCAGGAGGATCGCAAGTTCAAAGTCAGCCTTAGCTTCTTAGCAAGGCCCTAAGCAACTCGGCAAGACCCTGCCTCTAAATAAAATACAGAAAAGGTCTGGGGATGTGGACCAGTGGTTAAGGACCCCTGGGTTCAATCCCCAGTACCCAAAAAAAAAAAAATCTGAAATCAACAGCAAATTTTATTTATTTATTTATTTATTTATTTTAATGCTGGAGGTTGAACCCAGGGCCTCACGTGTGTTATGCATATGCTGTATGTGAACCATACTCCAGCCTCTGATTTCTTTAATATCAAATTATCTCCCAGAAAAAGTGGAGGTGCCCAGCTCTGCTAATACTCTAAAGACACCCTGGGTCGGTGTGCTGGTTGGCAAAGCTCTGCGATCTAATGCAATGACCACATGCCCCAGTTTGCCCCAGCCAGTCTCCTTTATGCCTAATATAAAAGCATGATTATTATCATGTAACATATAGAATCTCTGTTGATTCTCCAAAAATCTCAATTTGAACAACCGAAGTGTCTCCCTATTTTAAAACTCAGAGTTTAAGTGTCTTTACCTTGGGGACATCCAGAAATATTCCAGTTTTGTGTCAGACCCTGACGGTAGGGAGGAAACAGAAGCCAGCAGTCCCAGGCTCAGCAGTCCAGAGGAAGGTCCCTCAGGAGGTGCCAGAGAAAGAAGGCTACCGCTCGCCATGCATGCACTTAGTGGGAAGCAAGAGTTATTGTAAATGTCAGTCTGAAATTTTTAAATAAAGTATTCTTCATTTAGCCCCGTTGCCCTGGTTACCGGAGCAAGTGACTGAACTGGATTGGAATCTACATCTGGCTCACCCTAAATACTTAGGGAATGAATGAATGAACGAATGAATGAAAGGACTGGGTCAATTTGGGCACAAGATGAATGGTGTCACTGAACGACAGATGTCTGCAGAATGTTGAGGAGACAGAAAGAAGGGTGGACAGCCATAATAAGATTGGGCAGAGGAGAAGGAAAGGGAGCTGTGATCTGAGGCTTTGTATGGGCGAGGGCGTCTTGGTCCCATCCGTCCTTGCCCTCCTGCATGACAGCATGAGTCAGCCCACCATGCAGTAGAATCCATCCCGGCAGCCTGTGTTCTTTGGACTCTGTCCACACTCTTGGCCACACCCTCTGGTGGCACATCTGAGCCCCCCTTGAACACGCAAGTGCCCCTCTCTGATGCAAACACACACACTGAGCTCTGAAAGTTCCACCAACGAGCAGCTCAGGCTGAAGTGCTCAGAAACAGAATGTTCTAGCACATGCAAGCCTACCATTCCTCACAGAACCCTTTAACTTTTTTCTGGGGTGTCTGCCCACGGAGTCTTGCTCTCTCTAAGCTTTCTCTCTCGCCTGCTGGGATGAATTTGGGGCTTGGCTTTGCACACTTTTTGAAATTCTTCTTTAAGATAGTGTTTGCTGCCAGGCTAACAGGCATGGCTTAGAGGCTGATCTCAGCACCCTGGCTGGGACCCAGAAGAAGGTTAAAATGGGACCAAGGGCAAGCCGGGCTCACTGTCATTCACAGGCCCTGGCCCCGGGGCTCATACCACCAGCTCAGGGCTGGGCAGAGATCCAGGGAGGCAGCTAGTCAGGGAAGAGGAGGATCCACTAACTGGAAAAACAACAAAAAAATTACATCTCCAATTCATATATTCAGGCCATTAACTGCCCCCTGGCATCCAGAGACTGTGGTAGGGTCCCTTCCTCACCTCCAGGGACGTCCCCTGCAGAGTCCACTTGTGGCTCCTTGCCCACAGACCTTCGGGACTTACATGAGAGTCCTTGGACTTTTTTATTCCTCTGATCACTTCAGCGATCTGATAAAGCCCCTTCTCACAGTCGACATGTAAAAGAAAAGACATAGGATTTCAAAGCAAACCAATTATTTTGAAATACAGTTATTACTATGTTGAAAAGCAAATTTATTGTAGAGTAAAAAAATGTCCTTCTTAACATATTAAATAAACAAGATCTAGCAGCAAGTCAAATAAATAACTACTATAATTTTGAAGTAGTGACAAGTGGAAATATTTCAAGATATCTGCAACGAATGTAATGTGATATTATAAATCTGATTTCTTTGGTGACAAACCCTGCTGATTCTACTATGGCTTGTTGCCTACATTCCTATGGAAGGAAATGTAAACTTTGAGCCAAAGGTTTGTTTTGTTTTGTTTTACAAAGTATTTTTCCCATCCAAGTTCATGGAACCCCAATTCCAGAATAAGAACCCACCTTAGGACCCCCCAAGGGTGTACTTCAGGATGTAAAGTACCCTTCTTTACCAAAAAATACTGTCTGAAGACCACAAGGAAATATTTTGCTTGATTTCTTGTATCAACTGTTTCAGTCAACTGATTTCTTCATTTAAAAACAATGCCTAGACTTTTATTAAATTAGAAGAAAAAGAGCCAGGCGTGGTGGCACACACCTGTAATCCCAGCACTTTGGGAGGCTGAGACAGGAGAATCGCAAGTTCAAAGCCAGCCTCAGCAAGGGCAAGGCACTAAGCAACTCAGTGAGACCCTGTCTCTACATTAAACACAAAATAGGGCTGGAGATGTGGCTCAGTGGTTGAACACCCTCAACCTCTGGTACCAAAAAAAAAAGAAGAAGAAAAAGAGAACAATGAAAAATATTTCTCTCCAGACCCCAAGTTCACATGCATTCAACACTCCTTCTGCAGCAGTAAACCTTTACCACATTATTTGAGCATGCTTCCAGAAATATTCCATTTATTTGTGAGCATACATATGTATATGTATGTGTGAATGTATTTGAGTGTATATGCCTGTGGGATGTGTATATGTTTACACTCTGTATTTTTACTGATGGTGTCACTTGGTAAACACTTCAGTAAAGTTACATTTTTCACTTGACAGCCTAACTTGGACATAGTCCTATGTTAGAATGTATAGTTACTGCTTTTTTCATGGCCACATAGTAATCTGTTTGTTTTTTTTTTCATATCAATTAGACAACTTTTACAAAATGAGAAAACTACATTTAAAATTTGCCTTAAAACAAAATGGAATTAGGAAAAAAATACATATGCATTTTAAAGAACTTTTGCACTGTGCTGAAAATCAAATATTTCCTGCAGTAATACAATGCGCCAATCCATAAAATGTAAGTTAACAGAATTCTCAATTTAACATTTTCAAAGACAATATTAAGGTCAAGAATTTCACATCTATGGTAGCACATATAAGGGTATTATAAATATGATGTCCATCCCTGTGAAGCTTACAAATTTGACAATGCTCAATAAAAGATTTTAGAATCACATCCAATGAATCACAAATCTGTGTCCTGTAAGTTCTTCTCCTAAAATCTTTATGTTGACTTTTCTAGTCCTTGCCATTTGTCAATTCTAACCCTTAAACAAAACAAAACAAAAACAAGAAATGCTGCAATAAACTCTTGATCATGTACAGAAATTATTGCTACTATAGTTCACTACAAAGCATATCTATACAATATCATACGACCTTTGATTATGAAAACCCAGAATTAAAATCTTTAGTGACACATCCTTACAATTGTATACAACATTCACATGGCAATATTAGACAGTGAAGCACCCAATATCCATAGTTGACAATATGTCCCACTGACAAGCATCCATTTAAATACATAGTAATCTGTTTTATATACTGTCATATTTGACTTACCAATTTTCAAATTGATTGATATTTGTTATTTTTGATCTTTTGATACTACAAAATATTTCAATGAATGCTATGCTATGCCCAGATGTTCAAGATAAAAATTCCTAGAAATGGAATAGCTGGAGCAAAGAATATTTGGTATTTTAGTTTTTAACCTGATTAAGTTCAGTTTTGTTAAATAAAGAACTAATGTAGGGGCTGGGGTGGTGGCTCAGTGGTAGAGCGCTTGCCTAGCATGTGTGAGGCACTGGGTTCGATTCTCAGCACCACATATCAATAAATGAATAAAATAAAGGTCCATCAACAACTAAAAAAATATTTTCAAAAAAGAACAAATGTATAGGAAAACACAAAGCGATGTTTAAAATCAATGTGCTACCCCTATACCTACTAATCAATCACTTAGGAAGAATGGTCATGATATAAACAGAAGAAAAGAGAAGTCATCAAATAATGTGCAACCCCATTTTCAAAAGCTATTAGCATAGCCACTTTGAGGGGTAGGATAAAGTGAGCAGGAGTAGATTATTAACTTTTTTATATCCTCTGTATTATTTTACTCTGTGATTAAAAACATTGAATTAAGAAAATTTAATAGAAGGCAGAGGGGGTTTCAACAGAGTCAGAGCAGGGACTATTACACCATTTTATGATTTTAGAAGAAAAACTATCAATGGCCAAAAGATGAAAAGATTGTTGCATTTAGTTATTCTTTATCTAATTCCACAGTGTTCTAATTACCAGCCCTGACACTTAGAAATTCCTTTGGCCTTTTCTTTTGATGGTTGTTAATCCTGCTCACTCCTCCAGATCAAAAAACATGTTGTCAGATTGTTTGTGGATTTTTTTAATATTCTTTTCAAACCAAGAATTTTTCTTTCAGTAATGAAAAAAAATTCATACCTAACAGTAAGGTATAAAAAAGAAAAGTCCTAATTAGAACAAATTTTTTTTAAAAAAAGAAAAGACACCCACAATCATACCACCTATCTCAGTCCCTTTGGGCTGCTATAACAAAATGCCTCAAACCAGGTAATTTAGGAACAGCAAGAATTTACGGCTCATAGTTCTGGAGGCTGGAGAGTTCACAACCAAGGCACTGGCAGATTTGGCATGGGTTAAGGACCGATTGCTCATAGATGGCACTTTCTGTGTATGCTCGCAGGGAGAATTGGCTGCTCAGGCCTCTTTTGTAAAGACACTCCTGCCTCTCATCGAGGCATGACCCAATCACCTTCCAGATGCCCCATCTTCTAACACCACTACACGAGGGATTGAGGTTCAACACATTAAGAAAGGAGAGAGCACTCAAACATTCAGACCATCATACAGCACCATCTCATTGTCATGTTTCATATTTTTCTGTGGAACTTTCCAGAAGTATGTGTGTGTGTGTGTGTGTGTGTGTGTGCATGCTCATGCATGTGCATGCACAAATTGGATCTCCTGTTGCTTTTTTTTTTTTTTTTTTTTTTGGTACTGGAGAGTGAACTTGGGCACTCGACCACTGAGCCACATCCCCAGACCTATTTTGTGTTTTATATAGAGACAGGGTCTCACTGAGTTGCTTAGTGCCTCGCCATTGCTGAGGCTGGCTTTGAACTCGCGATTCTCCTGTCTCAGCCTCCCTAAGTGCTGGGATTGCAGGCTTGTGCCACCGTGCCCAGCTTCTCCTGTTGCTTTTTTTACTGGTCATCAATTATGGACTTCTTGCCATATCAATAAATTAGAATCTTTTCCATCATTGTTTTTCTCATCTTTTCAATTCTGCTTTGAATTCTATAATAGATGTTACCATAAAGTACCTACCCAACCCAGGTGTGTAAGCAACTCACTTACAAAAGCAGATGAAGCACACTCAAGGTATTTAATTCACAAGGTGCAAGTATAGCATTAAAAAGTATGTCCCTATCACGTCCCTGGCCCTACCCGTTTAATTTCCCCTTCTTGAAGGCAACTACTATTACTAGTTGCTAATATATCCTTTCAGAGTTACTGTATGCATACATAAATATGTTTATATTTCTTCTCAATGAAAATAACATGCTATAAACACTATCCTACACGAGCTTTTTTTCCTTGCACAAGTGTTTTGAAGATCTTTCCCTTTCAGTACAAGTAGACCAGTCTCATTCTTTTTTATAGCTACCTAATATTTTTCTAAATGGAAAGACAGTCATGTTGTTTTAAATATTTGTTACTATAAAATAATATTCTAATATATATTTCACCATTGTCCACATGAGCAAATATATCTATAAGATTATATCCCAGAAGTGAACTATTTTAAGTAAATGTTTTAATTTTTATAAATATTGCCAAATTGCCCTCCACAGAGATTAGACCAATGTATGTTTCCATCACTGACATTTGAGGTACCCACATATTCACCAAAAGTGTTATCAAACTTACTCATCTTTGCTATTCTAATAGGTGAAAATTTTGTGAATGAGGTTAAGTGTATTTTCTTACTTACCATAATCCCTCCCCTCTTGATGTACATTTGATTTCCATTGTTTGTTTTCCATTTATGTGATTAATATTTGGATATAGACATTTTCCCTTAATAGCTTGTATACCTGCCTGTGCTTCAGAATTTCCTTAGGATGAAGTACACCTAGAATTGTCAGATCAAAAGGTAAACTCTGGGGGAATGCCTCTGGCATATATTGTCAAATCATCCTCTGGAAAGGATGTGACATTTGCACCCCCACTAAGTGTGTGACAAAGTTGCTTTTTATACTGACAGCTCTTCACTGCCTGGGACTCGAGGAGCATCAGGCATCCACGTGAGCAGTCAGCTTCCCCTCTGAGGTGATAAGACAGTTTGAAAGCTTCAAATCTTCCAGAGCTCAGGCCTAGGACTCTTGGCATGTAGCACCCCATCCTCCAGAGAGCCAGAGGACACAGCAGCCTCCAACTGTGTGTATTTTCCCCCAGATGAGAGAACAAAAAGCAATCACCCACAGTGTGTAAATGGATTTGATCTTTCTCAAGGCAGCCAGGCCCACCATGGTCCACATCAGTGGTTCGAGGCTCCAAAACTAATGCTACCACCTTCCAGGAAAATAATCACGTTTGCAGCACTCTGAGGGTGAGTTCCTAAGTCAGGATTCTTCTGGGCCTGTGAGCTGGCCCCACCCCATATGGGGGCCTGTGTGGATCCAGGAAAGCCAGTGGCAGCCTGTATTTAGACGGGGGCAAGACACGTGCACCACATTTTAGTTGTAAGATTCCAGTTAGCCCTGGAAGATGCCAGCCATGCCCATTGAAAATTCACTTGAGCACCACTCAGAAAAGAAAGGAGTTGGCCTGCTGAGCAGGTTCTGCCAGGGAAAGAGGCTTTTGGAGAGGAACTCGATGGGCCCTGGTCCGTCAGGGACGTCATTTAATCCTGACCTTGAACTGCTGATCTGGAAGGGGAGGCTGGGTTATTTTCAGACTGGACTAAATCTAGAGGTGTTAGAGTGGCGAGGACAACGCGGGGACAATGCGGGGACAAGGTGAACTCTGACCCACTGCCACAGGCCGGGGAATGCAGAGGGATGCTCCTAAGCCAGGGGCCTGGTCTCAGCCAGTGATTCTCAGAATCTGACTAGGAAAGCCCTCCTGCCCACCAGTCTCTGAACCTGAAATCCTGTCATTCATCCTGATGAAGGGGGCTGGAGCCTCCTGCCTCTGGAACGTCTCTGTCAGCCCTTCATAGCTGCTGTTGCAGAGGCGGCTTTGAATGCCAGAAAGAACCCAGACATCGAAATCAGACAAGCTGGGTCTGTGGTCCTGGCTCTGCCACTTATCTGGCTAAGCCTCAATTAACTCATCTGTAAAATGCAACTAAAAGCATCAACCATGTAGAACTATAGTGAGGAATGAATGAGAAATGAGTGGAAAGGACTCAGCCTGGCAATTTAGCAAGACCTTGTCTCAAAATGAAAAAATAAAAAGTATTGGGGATGTAGCTGAGTGGCAAAATCCCCAGGTTCAATCCCCAATACCATAAATAAATAAATAATATGATGTAATGATATCATATAAAGACAAAGATAGTGATCAAGAGTGAGGATCTGGATTATTAGTGCTCCACTCCGATTCCACTACCAACTCTCTCCCTAGCTGCCTCTGCTTCACCTTGCCTTCTTCTCCCAAATTCTCTAAAATGGGACCGATAATACCAGCTTTACTGGGCTGTCATAGGGATGAAATATTATTCAGGCAGAGCAGGGTGACTTTGCTCCCCAGGGGACATTTGATCATATCAAGAGACTTTTTTATTGTCACATTGAAGGGGGGCAACTGGCATCTAGTGGAAGAGGCTGGGCGGCACATAGGACAGTCCCCCCAGCGAAGAATGACCCCACTCAATATTGGTCAAGTGAGGAAACTCTGCAATGAAACAGCCATCACTTCACAAGAGCTCAATAAACCTGGGCTAGACAAACACAAAAGCGTAAATTGTTACAGTTTGTACTTGGAAGACACCGTGTTAGACACTTTCACATGCACATCTCCCTGGTACCTAGTGAGGTTGTCCCTTCTTGGATAAAAAGAATGGTAGGAGGTAAGCACTGCTGCTTCTACAAATGACCGTCACATTTGTTAAATCGAATTGGTAAACATACTGAAAATGTAAAATTTTAGGAGAATACATTAATTGTAAGTTTTTCCTCGGAGCCTGACTCCTGCAAAACGAATTGTATCAGCACTTTCAGCCACAAAATTGGTTCATTTAAACCACAAATATTCCTTCAACCTTAAGTAAGCCCAGGGACTGGCATGGAAATAAGTAAATAAATAAGGCGTTTTAATTAAAAGAACGTTTTTGGCCCCTGTTCATGAGGACTGGCTCTCCAGGGCTGAAGAAACCACAGAGGCAGCATAGAAGATGAGCAAGAGGAGAGAGCTACTTCTGCTTCACCCCAAGCTGAAGCGGATTGCAACTATTCTGCCTATGGCTGTCCCAGGAATCAGAGCTACTGCCTGGGCAGGGCAGAGAGCAGCCACTGTGGGTGGTCTCATCTGTGGGTTTCTTTCCAAGTGTGTTTCCCAGTCCAACAGCATCAACATTGACAATCCTTGGGTTCTGTTCCAGAACACCTGAATCAGAAACTGTGGGTACAGTGCCAGGTGCAGTGGCACACACCTGTAATCCCAGATACTTGGGAGACTACACAGGAAGATCCAAGTTCAAGGACAGCCTCAGCCACTTAGCAAGAACCTGTCTCAAAATGAAAGTAAATAAATAAAAAGGACTAGAGATGTAGCTCGGTGGTTGAGCACCCCTGGGTTCAAACTCCAGGACCACAAAAAAGGAAAGAATGAATGACTGGAAGAAAGGAGGGAAGGAGGAAGGGAGGAAAGAAAAAAAGCAACCAGGGCTATTTAGGCTTTCTCAAATCCTCTGGATAACATTGATGCACATTCAAGTTCAAGGCCAGGTTCTGCTTGCCCTAGGTGCCTGCAGCCTCCTCACTGCAGTCACACAGCTCTCCAAGACAATTCAGAAGTGGAGCAGCCACTGCTGACAGGCACGTTCCTGGTGTCAGAACACTTGACACATATTCTTTAACTTTCACAACAAGAATAAAAGAGAATGACTATTACATCCTTTTTCTGATGAGAAAATCACAGCTCACAGAATTTAAACAACGTGCCCTGGGTCATACCTACAGAAAAGGGCTGGCACCAGGGTCTGGATCCATGTCACAGCCTGATGCTAAATCCTACCCTTAGCAATGACATCACACAGTGACATCACACTGACCTTTAATGATGAAAAGAGACAAAACACAAACAGATCAACCTGGGCCAAACTGTGAGCTCTGTGGAGATTTAGTGCTCGGAGTCAAGTGTCCTGAGATTCACCTGATTATTAACGCCCCCAGGGCCTGATACTGCCCTCTAGTGGCCAAGGCTGCCTATACCGCAACCTTCCAGCCTTTCCTTCCTACTAGCTGTGTGACTGGGAAGGTGATATAACCTCTCTGAGCTTCCATGTCTCA
This sequence comes from Xerus rutilus, assembly GCA_028644305.1. Classification (NCBI taxonomy): domain Eukaryota; kingdom Metazoa; phylum Chordata; class Mammalia; order Rodentia; family Sciuridae; genus Xerus; species Xerus rutilus. Next base: position 127,776,400 of record CM053405.1, read on the forward strand.
TCTATAAATCCATTTTAATATTACTTTAATATCAAAATTGTTATGAGAATTAAATGGGATAACAAATGTAAACGTATCTAGCCCAGTTCCCAGTGCACAGTAGAGACTAATTAACTGCAGGTTTTCTTCCATTGTCCTCTGCAAATCAACAACTTCCAAAACTACTCCATCCAGGAATGATGCTCAGGAAGTCTCATTTATTGACCAGTTAGCTAATATGATGAGCTAATCCTCGAGGAGGTGTTAATTCATAGCAATGGTTTCTGTATTTGCCTACAAAATAGCATTTGCCTTTCCACCTAGGGACTTTAGTCTTCAAAATTTTGTAGCCATCTTGTAATTAATAATGGAAATGTTAGGGGGTGTGGAAAACCAATGGGGAGCCTTTCCCACCCGTCATATCACTCCAACATCATGTCACTGGCCAGGGACTCTCAGAAAATGGGTAATGAGATAAGATAAGGAAGGAAAATATGCCTTTAAGACTACAACTCACTTTGAAGAGGAAAAAAATGAACTACAGGCATCTGAAGCTCAGGATAGGTGTGCAGAACACAAAAAATTAGTGAAATCAAAGACTAATGAGTCGTTTGCCAACATTTAATACAATTGCTTGGGATCTGCACAGATGAATGTAATAAGGCTTCATTAAAAAGTAGTTATAACAGCTAATAAGACCCTAATTAAATTAGCTTTCACTGGGCAAGCTGCTTGTGAGGTCCTAATTAGGTTATTTGCTGCCATTGGCTGAGCCTGAAAACAAAAGAAGACTCTCCACCTCTTCAGTGGTGCCTGGAAAGCTGGGTCTCCAGCCTTGAGCAGGGAGCAGTAAAAAGCTCTGCTCTGGGGGGCAGCCAGTTCATATCTGTCCTGGCTGTCCCAAAAATCATGGTGTGTAGCCACAAGGAAATTCACTCCTCTTAGGAGCCAAATAATTTTAAAGGAGGAAGGACATTAAAAGATGGAAATACCAAGAGTTTTGTTTTATATATGAGAAAACTGAGGCCATGTAAGACGAGATTAATGCAGGTCTCTCAGCAAGGGACAGGATTCCCCACTGCCCCCAGTCTTCATCTGCCACAATCTGGAATCAACATAGAACTTGGGGCTGCTGGTACAGACTTTCATTTGGGAAAGAAGAGGGAAACAAAAAGAGCTGGATTCTCAGAGGCTGTTTTTTAAAACACAGTGTGTGCCTGTGTGTGTGTGTGCATGTGTGCGTGTGTGTACATGTGTGCGTGTGTGTGAATTTCTTCTCTGTGACATCTATGACAAAAGCAAAAGGCACATAGGAAAGTAGCTACTTCCCCTGTGTTTTTATGGTGCCTTTTTTGGGTACTATGAGGTTTTGCAGATAGGAGAGGATATGTACTGTCTACGACAGTAGTTACTAATCAAATCTAAATGAACTGAAATTAAAAACTCAGTCCCTCAGTCATAGTAATCATATTTTAAGTGTTTGATAGCCACACACGGTTAGTGGCTTTTATACTGGACAGCACAAATTTAAAACATTTCCATCCTCACAGGAAGTTCCCCGGGGCAGTGCTGAGGCAGCGTGTCATGCATTTCGCTCCAAACGAGGTTGACAATGTCCAGGGAGCAATAATCACGTCCATTTCTCCATGAAATGTTCTTTCTTGTTTAGATATATATATTTGTTCTGGGTGCAGTGATGTACACCTATAATCCTAGCTACTCTGGAGGCTGAGGAAGGAGGATACCAAGTTCAAGTCTCCAAGTAAAATTTTTAAAAAGGGATGGAGATATAGCTCCATGCTTACCTAAGCTTGTGAGAGACCCTGGGTTTAATAACCAATACTATGGGAGAAAAAATACATACATATAGTCCATGGCAACGTAAAATGGCACAGCCACTTTGGAAAATACTTTGGAAGTTCCTTAAAGAGACAAGCACAGAGTTGCCTTATGACCCAGAAATCCTACTTTTAGAAAAAATGCATCCAGGAAAATTAAAAATATATGCTCACACAAAAACTTGTACACAAATGTTCATAGCAGCATAAAAGGATTCAAAAGTAGAATAATCCAAACACTCGTCAGCTAAATAAAGGATTGACAAAATATGGCATATATACACAGAGGAATACCGCCCCCCACCGCGCAAAATGAAATTCAGTTGTCCCATGGTATCTGCAGAAGATTGGTTCAAGCCTACCACCATCACTGTCAACTGAGGTACCAAATCTGCACATGCAAGTCCCTTATAGAAAATGGCCCAGTATTTGCATATAACCTGTGCCATCTTCTTGCATACTTTAAATCATCTCTAGATTACCATGTAAGTGCTATATAATACTTGCTCTATTGTTTAGGGAATAATAACAAGAAAAAAGTCCATGTATGTTCAGGACAGACACAATATTTCTTCTGAATTCTTTTGATGTGGATTGAGGATGCAGTTGACCCTGATGGACAGACAGTGGCCTGGACGGATGTATACTACAACATGGGTGAACCTTGAAAACAGCATGCTCAGAGAAAAAAGCCAGACCCAAAGGTCAGCTGTTACATGATTCCACTAATATGAAATGTCCAGAACAGGCAAACTCACAGGAAAGGAAGCAGAAGGGTGTTTATTGAGGCTGAGGAGGGGAAATGAGCGTGGCTGCTAACCTGGGGTGATAACAGCGTTCCAGAATTAATGGTACTGATGCACAGCTCCATGAATGTGCTCAAAACCACTGAGTCGTAGACTTTTAAAGGGTGGAGTTTATGCTATGTGCATTTTATAGTTCAATTAAGTTGTTTTGTTTATTTAAAAAACACTATTCAAATTGGGAGGAAAAAAACCTAAATATCATCCATAGGCAAATGAAGAAATAGATTCTAATGCATCCATGCCATGGGCCATGATGCAGTGGAGAGAGGAATTAAATCTGTACTTACAAAGGAAAATATTTAAGACAGAAGTTTAAGGGAGAAAAAGCAAATTTTTGGAGTTTAGTATGAAATGTTACATTAGAAAATGAGAACCACGAAATATTCTAATTTTTATAAGTATATGTATGGAAATACATAGAAACCCTAAACTAGCAGGTTGGGTACCAAAAAGATCACAAGAGTTAACACTGAAGTAAAGTCCTGGGATTAGGTAGAGACAGGATCAATGAGTATGTTCTTAATTTCTAAAAGAAAAAATACTCATTTATTATATGTGCACTAACTTTTTTTTTTGGTACCAGGGATTGAGCCCAGAGGGGCTTAACCACTGAGCCACATCCCCAGCCCATTTTTGTTATATTTTTTATTTTGAGACAGGATGTCACTAAGTTGCTCAGAACCTCCCTGAGTTCCTGAGGCTGGCTTTGAACTTGTGATCCTCCTGCCTCAGCCTCAAGAGCCACTGGGATTACAGGCAGGCACCACTGGGCTGTAATTAATCATTCTAAAGTCTCTCTTTATTAAAATGAAAACATAAATGTAACCATCTCTTTGAGGAAATAAAGAGAAACATAATAAAGAACAAATTTCAAAGAAATAAACTATTGAAGTATCATCACTTGGTTCTTCTGTTTGTTAATCAAATTCTCTTATTCTCCCAGAGAAACAAACTGAACTTAAACTTTGCTTAGCCCTGAGCTCTCTAGAGCTGAAAATACACCTAGAGGCTAATCCTCTGGTTTAAGCTCCTGCTGAAAGAGCTCAGCCCCATGTCTCTAATTCCCATCTCCAATCTGATTAGAGGTGGTTAGTTGGGTTGCTTCCTGTCTGGTCATCTGGCATCACCTCCCCCAACCATATCTACCTAGAAAACGCCTGGAAATTATTTTTTGCTTCAGGTAGCCCGAGCTTCTGCTGACACAATCAGGATGTAGCATGTGTCCTACTTAGGATATCTTTTTTTTTTAGGAATTGAGGAATGAAAGAGATTTGCTTTTCATTTGATTTTTCACCAATTTTTCCCAATCTTTTCCTTTTTCAGATCACGAGGGGGAAAAAGGATCAAATTTTAAAAGAATGCAATAGAACACTTTCTCACCTGGTAGCTACAATTCGTGATGATTTATTTCCTTCCAATCAGTATATTGTTACCTGGGTGACTGCTGATCACAATTGACACTCATTCCTCCCCTGCCCCATCCCCCACCCCCTGCCCTTCTCTTTCTCTTCCTCTCTCGGCTTCCACTTTCAGCTTCTCTCTTCCTTCCAATGCTCTTTACCCAAGAATTCTCCGTTCATTTGCCCCTCCACCTCACAGTGTGCACTTCCATCTTTACAAACTTGGGCTGTTAAAGCAGAACAGCCCTGTTCCCTTCTGAACTTTGGAGCAGGTTTTTTTCCCCCCAGCAAAATACATCTACAGATACCCATTTACTCAGGATTCCCCAAGAACAACTGGCCCCATTTGTTACTGTGGAAAGCTTTGACTGTCCCCACTGTCCCCGGCCACTGCTGCCTCCTATGCTCAGGGTCAGGCTCTTACATTTGCATTTATTGGGCGCATGCCCTGCAAGCTGCTTATCCGGTCTAGACACAAATTTCATCCACTCTGTCTTTTGAAGAATGATCCAAAGTAGCACATGGTCTCTGTTAATCAATTAATTATTGTACATCACACAGAGCGTGGTTAACACTTAGCCAAGGAGACATCAGAATTGTGCTGAGAAACCTGGTCTCTGGGCAGGCGGCATTAGACCATTTTGTCAAAGTGCCCTTAATAGAAGACGATTGCTTGTTCATGATAAATGAATTGGAGAGGTCTCTGGTGGGTTTAACTGAGTGTTACCGTTGACATCCAGAGAACACAGCCACCATTTGTACTATGTGCCAGGCACTATGCTAAGTTCCTCATCTATATCCCTTCATTTTTACAACAACCCCGCAGGAAAGGAGAGTGTCTTGTTATCAGCCTAATTTTACAGATGTGAAAGTTGCAGTTCAGAAGTGAGAGATTTTTAAAGGTATCCCAGGTACCTTCTATGTACCCAATACTCTCCTAGGCACAGTAGTTATAAAAGTAAACGAGATTAGCCAAGCCTCCACCTTTATGAAGTTCAAGTCTTGGATAAATAGATATTAGGTAATTGAAAGTATTAGGAAATAAAATGGGCTGGCATGCTAGAGAGAGGCAGAATGGTGGGAAAGAAGAGGAGGAGAGAAGCACTCTTTGTAGAATGGACTGAAACTTGAGCCAGCTCTGCAGGCTGCGGGGGAAGCTCTGCAGTCATCAGGGGCTGTGAATGCAAAAGCTTAAAGGTAGATTTGTGTTTGACATGGCTGACATGGAATATGGAGGCCAAAACACTGCAGTGGAGAGAGGAAGGAGGGAGGTGACAGATGAGGTCAGACAGGAAGGTGGCTGGACATCTTGTAAGGCCTTGTAGGTCGTGGAGAGGTCTGAGTTTTCTCTAAGTGCAATAGAAAATCACTGGAGGGTTTGGGAAAGGGAAATAGCATAATCTGATCTCCACTTTTAAAGACCTGATTGGATAGGAGAATGAATTGTAGAGACTCGTGAGTGGATGCAGAGAGGCCAATTGTGAGGTTGTAGCCGTGGTCCAGAAGAGACGTAATGGCAGGCTGGGACAGCCCTCTGTTCTTGTGTATGAAAACTGAGACTACTCAGGAAATAGTGGGACCCTGATTTACAGGGAATTCCTCCACCTTCCTTGGTAATTCACATGAGACATCCCACTTCATAATGAATGTGTGCAAAGTGTGTGTGTGTGTGTGTGTGTGTGTGTGTGCCACTGTTTTTCTTTAAACACTTGATTGAAGTGGGGCATACCTTAAGAAAAATGCACTCATCATAGGGCATGGCCCTATCATTTTTACAAAGCAAATACATCCCTGTAAGCCGCACCCAAAACGAGAGAAAAAAGAATCAATGCCCCTGCAGCCCCCCACATGCCCTCTTCCCATCAATCTCTAGCATTCCGAGTGTATGTGACATATTTTGCCAGAATGACATTATGTAAACCAACCCTAATTTTCTCTGTCTTGCTTAACCCACACCTCCTTTTTCCAAACTGAAAGCTGCATCCCCTTCTACCAAGGATTTTCTTATAGTTTCAGACAAAAATACTTGAAGTTTACATTCCATGGTATGTATTATGAAAACAGGGTTTGCACATTTAAAATTAGCCGTAATATTGAATTTTTGTTTTTTTTTTAAACTTGGTGTAACTTCTCACTCCTGGATTCTGAATCCTCTTAAGAATCAGAGCTCACACAAATAAATGTGGCACATATTCTGGAGAGCCTGCAGGTTTCATTGTCCAAAAGAACAGCCTAGACGTCCAACGGCATGGACAGTAGCACTGAGATCCATGGGTCTGTAATAGAGACTAAAGATGCAATTTCAGGGCTCTCTTTAGGGGACAGGACACTGATGGAGAACTAATATTTACTGAGCACTTATTATGTCCCCAGCCCTGAATTAGGTGTTTCAGTGTGTTATCTTATTTAACCTTCACAAACCTTTGAGGATAGTGTAATTCTCTCCATTGTACAAATAAGAAAACCAAAGCTAAGAAAGGTAAAATAATTGACCTGAGTGCTCAGGGCTCACAAGTGGCAGAGCTGAGCTTACCACCAGCTCTGTCTGCCCCTCTAAATCCCATTTCACTCCACCAAAACAGCTTTCCTTGTGCTTTTCTTCCTTTGATCTGCACTAAATAGATTGAAAACATTGGTCTCAACACTTGGTTGCCGCAATAAGCTGTGTCTTCCAGTGGTTTTCCTTTTCATTCTTTTTTAATACCACAGGCTTTCAAATTAACGGCAAAGCTATCCATAAATGAAATGGGAGAGGTGGCCATGACTCTGTTTCTTTTCAGAAAGCAATGGCTCTCTAAGCCTGATGAAGCATCATGCTTGCCGTAAATCCAGGAAAGAAATGAATGAGCACAGTTTAAATCGCCCCTAACCCAGGGTCTGGCCACATGAGGGACTTGGAAGCTTAGTGGCATCGCTGTATAAATGGGTTATAGAGAAAGGAGCCAGCAATTAGCAAAACTGCATTCACATCTCGGGGAGAGGGATTCATGTTTTGCAGCTTTCTGGAAGCTCCTCCAAGCTCAAGCTGTTCCTGGGTTCTTTGGCTTTGCGTCATGAAGGGAATTGATTTGATCAATTACATCTCTGCTGCCTAATTAGTAAGCATGGCCACACTTGGCCATCGGTTTCACAGAGATTAAACTTGGGATCCTGCCTGCAGACCAATTTTCGTAGCTGAGAGTCTTGGTACCTTTCATCCTCAATCCATACCAAGCTCCCCTGAGTTGATCCCAACGGCCCTTAGCCCAGGACTGGAGCACAATCTCAAAGTCCAGATAGCTGGGCCTCGGAGTCCTCCTGCATTACAACATAGGTGATCTCCTGAGAGCCCTTCCAGTGAAGAAGCCACGGCTTTCCCAACGTGGCACTCTTACTCTCCTGTTTAACTCTCCCAGGATCTCAACAAGGACAGAAGAGACAACTCTCATTCTCAGTATAAGGAAAGAGCCTTTGCAGACATGGCCCCTCCAAGCCTCAAGGTGTTCCTCAGCAGAGATCAGTCATCTTTTTTTCCAAAAAGGAACTTTATTAGGTTATTTTTTCTTATTGCAAGAAGTTATATATGTTCATTATAGAAAATTTAGAAGCTATAGGAAAATACAGGAAATAACAAAAATCCATCCCTCGAACATGATTGCTGAAATGTCTGATGCATATTTATTCAGCCATTTTCCTGAAGGAGGATGTCATACATACTATTTTGTAACCTGCTCTTTGTCTTTTGATATACTGTGAACACTTTTCTTGTCAATTCACTGATTTATTCCATGTTGGTGGTGTGGTATATGTTGTTACGCCAACCATCTTTGTTGCCTATTTTGGGTTGACTCCAATTTTTAGTTATGATAAATGGCAATAAAATCTTTGCATGCAAATATAATTAACATTTATTTTGCATGTATTACATCTCCAATAGGGTACTCAGTGTTTTACATGTACTATCCCATTTAATCCTCCTAAGAATCCTATGAATACATAATGTCATCTCCATTTTACAGATGAGGATACTGAGGCCTAAAAGTTAAGTAACTTACCCATGGTGACACAGACAATAAGTAACAATGTTAAAAGCTAGCCACTCATTAGCCACTAAGATAAGTTCATATTATCGTCATTTCATGGAAACTAAATACATAAAACTTTAAGGCCTTTGAGTCATATTGCCCAGTTGCCCTCCAGAAAGCATATACCAATTTATACTCCTACTATCGGGGTATGAATGCCCCTGTATTTGCATCAGCATCAACACAAGGTGCTATCAAATTTGAATTGTTCATTAGAGAAATGAAGCCTAGTCTTCTGAGAGCTCCTTCCTGCTCTTGGAGCACACTTGCAATCCCGTCCTGATTGCAACAGTCATTTTCTTTAAATCAATGGTTCGCATTCTTCATTGGTATATGAGCCCTTTTGAAAATCTTACAGAAGCCAGCCACGGAGAAGGCATACCTAACTACATCAAATAGCCCCTGATTTTTCAGTGGTTGACAGACACCATTGAGAACCGCTGTGCTTGCTAGAGGCTTAGATGCATCAATAACACTGAAACTCAAACTCAAAGCAGAACTAACAAACCCAGTCTTCAAATGCTGGTTTTGCCAGATTGTTTCTTTTAACAATCCTGTGGGCGGAGGAAGCAGATTAGGAGAGACTAGAATACAATGTGCAGGCACTATAAAGGGATGGTTTGCCATGCATAGAGGTAGGGAGGGAGGTCAAGACTCTCTTGAGGTCATGTTGTCTTCCACCAATTCACCAAGATGGCAGACGAGCTGGACCGTCCAGCACCATCCTGCGCCGATGGCGGATTTGATCAACCTCAAAAGAACATGCCTGAGAACCTCTTGCCCAATGCATTTCTTCACTCGCTGGTGATTTTCATCCTCTCCCCCACATCCTGCTTCTTTATGGTTTGCAGAGCCTCATCTCAGATCAGTTAGACCTCCATCAGCTCCACCCACCTCCTCCCCATGACGAGCAGCGGATTAGGGCATAGGGACAGAGAGACTGGAGTCCAGGGCCTGTACATCTATCTGCTCTGAATGCTGCTGTGCCAGGCAGATCTTCCTGCACTCTCTCCTTGGCCTGAGCATGTGCCTCTAGGAGGAATGGGCCAATTTTCATAATGATCCATTGACACTCAGTGGCATTTTCAGAATGAGAGGTGGAACATCTGCTTCCAGCCTGTAAGGAAGGAGGTAGGCAGAGGAATTAGTGAGCTTGAGTGAACTGCCCTTTGGGGTGACCCAGTGGAGAACTCAGTTCCGTCTGAACGAGCAGGCCAGATCACCATGAGACACACATCAAGAATGCAGGCAGCACCTGGGACTGGACTCTGAACTGCCCTGGCCTGGCTACCCAGCCACAGCCATATTTTGGGTCTCATTTTGCACACAGGACCGCCTCATCCTGCTCAGAAATAAAGGAGTAGTAACGGGAGTGAGGGCCATTGTGCTCTTTCATTGCCTGGCTTAGCTCTTCTTCATCTATTATTTTTTCCATCCGGCCAAGACTTATCCTTTGCCCTGTCCCCTTATTTTCATTCTCTGCATTCCCATCTACAGATCATGGGAGAATGTGTGGGTTCATTATCCCTTCTCCCTCCACCTTCTCAGGAGCCTGGGACTTCAATTCACAAAGACTGGGCATGGCAGAGAATGACCTTTTAATTCTAAATAATTACAGTTTCTCCCAAATTTGGCAGAGAAGATGAGTCATCTGAAAACTAGTAGATTCACACCCAAACACAGCTCTTCCTTAGCCTCCTACACGTTCCACTCCCCTGTGGAATCGCTCTACTCTAATTTCCTGTCGGTACCTGATTCCTTGGCGGCCTTGCCTCATGCGTGGTAGTAGATGGGAGAGGAGGAACTCATGGGGTGTCCCGAGATAGTTCTGTGAGTATGAACAAATTGCTTCTCTTCTGAACCTCAAGAGGACAGGTGATGTTAGCTCCCACGTAGAAATGTGGGATAACTAACTTTAGGGGTGAGTTACAACACTTGCCGCCTGTATGCTCTTAATGCATGGAAACTTCTTTCATTATTGCAATTATTGTTATTAAATTCAGATCACCATCTTCTATATTTTCTCTAAAAACATTGTAAAGCTTGAGACCATTTCTAGCTATAGTGAGCGTCTGAACACATTTCCTCACCTTTTCTGGAATGAGGACACTGGGTAGGAAGTCAGACTTCTCTCAAGAGCTAAGTAACCTTCTTAAGTCAAGCTTTTCTTAAACACTTTCCCCATTGCCTTTACACCTTCACCCACGAAGGGGGTGCTCTTCCCTGACCTTCCAGCTCCTGTCTGCTTAAAGTATGTGAAGATAGAATCATTTTTTCAGGAACATTCTTTGAAAGTAAAATGCCAAATAGTACCTCCTTCCCTAACTGTCCCCCACATATCTCTCCTTCTCTTTGCATCACCAGCACCCCCGATTATCTTCCAGACACCTCCACACCAATTGCTCTACTAGACATACAAGTCTCCAGTCTATGGGATTCAGACTGCAGTAGCTCTGGGTCAGGCCTGGAATTGAATCTTGTCTGTTTAATCTTGAGCAGCTTACTTAGTCGCTCTTAGCTATCCCTTTTTTTTAATATATAAACTGGACATAATAATTGTACCAACCTCATAAGCTTAGGGGGACTGAATCAGATAATCAGTGAAATCTCTTTGCTTCTCAAATCAATGTTAATCTCCGTGACTGGATGCTCAACCCAGCTGCAGTCATCTAGGAGACACTCAATCAAGGCTTACCGCAAAGTGGAGCAAAGCTTGGCGACTTCCCACTGAGAATGATGATCCAAAAGCCTATGTCAGATTGAGAACAGAGACTTTGCTTACATAAAAGAAGGCAGATAAAATCATATTTTCCCTGTAATCCCAGTGGCTCGGGAGGCTGAGACAGGAGGATCACAAGTTCAAAACCAGCCTCAGTAAAAGCAAGGCACTAAGCAACTTAGTGAGACCCTATCTCTAAAAATACAAAACAAGGCTGGGGATATGGCTCAGTGGTCAGGTACCCCTTAGTTCAATCCCTGGTATCCAAAAAAACAAAAACATATTTTCCAAAAAATCTGGATTTTCTTGGAGAAAAGGAAGTATCTTTGGGAAAATGTCCTATTTAGAGGTGGAGCTGAAAGATGAAACCTGTCTCCCACCATCATCTCTTCCTCTGCAAGGCTGGTGCCCAAGCTGCCAGAAAAGAGAGCACGAATGCTCTTAAAAGAGGAATCTAAGAGAATTTAAAAGAGAAATAAAAATGTGGGTCTCCTGGAGCAATCTGGGAGAAAGGTAGAGAAGCGCAGAGATGCGAGAAGACAAGGCCAGGCTCAGGAAGCCCAGCATCAAGTGTCTCTCTGATGTGCTTGGTGTCTTGGCTCAGGCTGCTGTAGCAAATTACTGTAGACCAAGTGGCTTATGAACAGCAAACACTTTTCCTTCACAGTTCTGGAGGCTGAAAGTTCAAGGTCAAGGTGCCAGTATAGTTGGATTCTGGTGAGGGCTTCTTCCTGATTGCATGATACTGACTTCTAGTTGTAAGCTCACGTGGAGGAAAGAAAGTTAGAGATCACTCTGGGGTCCCTTTTATTTTTTTTTTTATGATCAATGCTTTTTATTACATAATATTTAGTAGTCATGCTCAATCAACAAGGTCAACAGAAACTTGTAAATATTCTGCTAAGTAATTTAGCACACTATTACATATATATATTTTTTTAGTGCAGTACCATTAAATAATTCCTGTATTCCTTTTTCATACAATTTTGCAAATGAGAATAAATAAAGATATAAACACACAAGAACTTCTTTTCTTAAAGCAAGTAAGATTAATAGTTAGGTTAAAATTATATTTATTGATAAGCCAAAGACTGACCTCTGGGATCCCTTTTAAAAGGCCACTACTCTCATTCTTGAGGGCTCCACCCTCATGACCCATATACTCCCAAAGACCTCACCTTTTCACATCACTGCATTGGGCATTGAGGCTTCAACATAAGATTTTAGGAGGACACACATCTTGCCCGGGGTGTGTGTTGATTTTTCTCCTATGGAAGCATTGCCTCACCATGATGTGAGCAGAGAGATCATCAAGGGAAATGGAGTCCAAGAGGCAGGAGGAGCCACATTGAAGTTGGACACCCTCACCCACTCCAGGAATATAGTCACTCCCAGGAGGGATTCCAACTTCTAGGTTATAGAAAAGGAACACAGGAGATCACATCACATAATTTGCAAGGAGTGCAAAAGCCTCCAGCTGATATCTGGGTGACACTTATGTAAATAGTGCAGGCGATGATATTGAATGCATTCAGACCTTCTTTCATTGGAATTCTCAGAAAACACTCTGTGGCCACAGCAAGGCCACCCCAGCTCTGTGTCCTATAGGACATCTGTGAGTAGAGCAATGAAATATTTTCCAGGCGCCTCCATCTGGAAGGTTTCCAAGCTCTGCACAGCCTTTGAGTTATGAGAGAGGACACGAATTTCAGGGTCATTTTGTTTTTTAAAATTTAAATGTATTTTTTAACTAATACACAAAAACATAAAAACTGCACGTTAATAGGGTACTCTGTGATGTTTCGATACATGTATATATTGTATAATGTTGAAATCAGGGTGAACACATCTATCTCCACAAACATTTATCATTTCTTTATGGTGAAAATATTCAAAATCCTTTCTTCTAGCTTTTTGAAATGCACAGTGCATCATCATTATCTATGGTCACCCTGCTGTGCAATAGCACACCAGAGCTTCCTTAACTATAACTCGGTACTCGGAGTCATTTCATAGCACGCTTGGAGATCTAAATTGAGAGGCAGGATGAAAAACCCATTTTGCGAGTTTGTACCACAATACCCATCCGGCAGCAAAAATTAATCTTTTTATTAGATAGTAGTCATGATGAAAGGCACCGCGCTTGGCTCTTGGGACGCAGCAAGGCAAGAGAAGGCTCTAGAGAGGACACCAACACCCTGGAGACGGTGGGCTGGCTTCAATCCCTGTGGTTCAGAAGAACCGAGGGCTGCAGATGACAAGGACAGCCTGGTCCCCTGGGGGTATCTGTCAGGAAAGAATGGGTCAGACAGGTGGAAAGGAGATGTAGAGCCATACAGGGGTCCTAGGCCAACCTACACTTGGCAGACCAGTTTGGATACAGGAAAAGTTTTGATCTCCACCAGCCAAAGGCCAGAACAAAGGGATGAGTCAGAAAGAGGACATCATGAAAACAGCAAGCAGCTGCTGAAGGAAGGGATGAAAGGCATGTGTGGAGGCTGATGGTCCCAGTGGCCCAAGCTCACCGTTTTACCATCCGGCTCCCCAAGGGCAATAATTGTCCCTGTTCTCTCATGGAGCCTTTCATCCTCGACACCTGAGCCTCTAAGCCCACTGGCAGGTTCCCCTACCACCTTGGAAGGAAGGATCCACCATGGTGAAGTCTATGTGTTCTAGGCCCAAAGGAACTGTCCGGAAGTGTACTTGAACCTTCTCCCCCAACTTCCATTCCACCTCCAAAGGGTGAGCACAATAAGGAGGAGGCCCTGATGGCTAATGTAACTCCCATTTTTTGTATATAGAGAGATTGGGGCCCAGAGGGAAGCCAAGACCAAAGCCAGATTCCAGCCCTGTGCTGACTCCTCTTCTTCCTGTATTTTCAATAGTTGTTTATTGCAAAAAAAAATTCTAAATACAAAGTGAAATCTTTACATAACCCATCTTTTAGAGGTAACCCCAATTATAATTTAATGTGTATTCACCCAGGTTTTTTTTTTTGAATACACACACATATACACACATAGTTTTTTAATTTTTTTTTATTTTTTATTTTTATTTTTCGTACTGGGGATTGAACTCAGGGGTACTTGACCACTGAGCCACATCCCCAGCCCTATTTTGTGTTTTTTTTAATGTAGAGACAGAGTCTCACTGAGTTGCTTAGCACCTCGCTGTTGCTGAGGCTGGCTTTGAACTCGCGATTCTCCTGTCTCAGCCTCCCTAAGTGCTGGGATTACAGGCTTGAGCCACCGCGCCCGGCTAGTTTTTTTTTTATATAAATTAGATTTTATTAGACATAATTCCCTGAAATTTGAGTTTTATTTCTTCTTAATTCTGTTATGTACATCATTACATTGTAGAGTTAGTTTACTATTTTAGTACATGTGGTTTTTCATAATGTGGCTGCTACATGATCTACTTTACAATCCCCTATTGTTGGAAATTTAGGTTATTTTCCAGTTTTGAGGAACTGTTTGCTGTACTTCCTTATACTTTCATCTTTACTCCCTCTGGAGAGGACTTCTGGAGGGTAAATTCCCAGATGTTGTACTTAGATCAAAAGCCATGATCAGGGGCTTGGAATGCAGCTCCGTGTTAAGAGTGCTTGCCTAGCGTGCGCAAAGCCCTGGGTTCGATCCCCAGTGCAGAATTGTTTAAAATACTCAGTTCAATTTTTATCAGATAATGAAAAAAAAGGATTTTATCAGATGATGCAGATTTTCTACCCCAAATTTATACCCCTATTCAGAATACATGAAAATGTTGGTTTTCCCACACCTTTGACTAATTGAGCATAAGTACTTTTTAAAGTATCTTCTAAACTAATAGATCTAAAATATTTAGCTGTTTCTTATTTGCATTATGTACTTTGTAAAGGAATTTTATTTTTTGCATCAATTCATTATGCATCATACTTACCTTGTTATTTGCTTATCCATGTAATTTGTTTAGTTTTATATCAAGTTGTTTTTCTCACTGATCGTGAAGACAGCTTTTTTGTATTTGAGATACAAATACTTCTCTCAGGTCTTCTTTTAACATTATTTTTAAAGTCTGTACCCTTATAAAGAGGCCCAAACACATTCAGATCTTGAACTTCTATTATACCTTAGAAAGTCTTTCCTGTTTCAAAATTATAAAATTATTTTCTTATACCCTCTTCTGATAGTTGAATGGTTTTTCTATATTTAAAATCTTGGATCTGTCCAAGTTTATTTTGGTGTAAGAAATAAAGATCCAGCCTTATTTCTTTATAAATGGCTATCCTGGTGCCTCAACATCATTTATAGAATAACCTATTTTTTCCCACAAGCATTGAAATGGCATAAAAAGTTCTCATGACTATTTGAGTCTCTTTCTAAACTATAAAATTTGATTGATCTTTCTGCCTATTCCTATACTTTCTGCCCTAGTGTTTTTAATTACTATGATTTTATGGGAATGTGTTCATATCTACAAGGATAAAGTTACTCATTTCCCCCATGTCCTTCCCCACTATTCCTCTTCATTTCCATTTACCTGGATATTTTCTTCATGTCTATTCTGATATATTCCATTTTTCTATATGTTTGATTCTGGGTCATTTATCTTCCCTCCCTCTCGTTGGGGTTTTAATGAGATCATTTCGAACTTCCAGGGGAATGAGGAGAGAACTGAACTTATCTTGGATACAGACTTCCCATACCAAAGCAAACTATGTCTTTCCATTTATACATGTCTTCTTTTTATGCCCTTTATAAAATTTTATAGCTTCCTTCCCATAAGTCTCACCAATGTTCAGTTTCTAAAAGCATTCTAGGGGGAAATTGCTGTTTCCCATGAGATCAAAGTATGGAACCTTCATTTGGCACCAAGGATGTCCCCATGAGTGCTGCAGAAACCATTCTATTCCATCTGCTCCCCATTCTGGGCCTCTGCCAGGAGATAGCTCCCCAACTGGAAGTTGGAATGGGCCCATCAATTAATCAGCAGGTGATCAATGGTCACTGACTATATGCCCAGCCCTCTGCTGAAAGTATAAAACCCAGATCTGTCTTTAAGGAGCATTTACACTGTCTAAAGAGAAAAGAGGCACATCCTCTAACAATGAAGTTCTGTATTACTATGGACTCTGATGGGAAATTAAAAAGAAGAGGCTTGGAGCAGTCAGGGAAGTTTTCCAAAGAGATCAGAACTGAGCTGGGTGTTGGCATATGGTTACCATTTGGATAAGTAAAGAAGAGAAAGGAAGCAAAATCCAAGCAGGGAGACCAGTCAACAACCAGTGAGTCTGCACATTCTATGAACCTGCTGCTGAGCTAGGCACATGAAGAGGAGCGACAGCCTCAGCAAATACCTTTACACATTTGCAAAAGTCAGACTCTGTGTTGGATGCTAGCAAAAAAACAAAATAAGGAAGACTGACCTGGTCTCAATGAGCATTCAAGCAAGGAAGACTAGATTCTCTTAAATAAAGTTCAGTTACGACAGAACTCGGTGGCAACAGTAGCCGAGGTTCTTACTCAGGGGACTGAGTGCTTCTTGGGTACACCGTGGATGGCATTCAGTGGGCCTGAAGATCCCTGAAATTGCACGGTGCTAAATTATCTGCTTAGCACCTTTTGTTCCATTGTCCCAGATGTGGAACACCTGTAAGAAAGTGTAACCAAATGTTCCTAGTAAGAACCACTTCAGAAAAAAAAGTTCCACTCCATTTACAAATTGATCAAAATGGTTTCACCACCCACTGGCTTCCCTGAGGTCATGGACTTGTCTGACATTAACTGTGAGCAATAAATGCACAATTTACAGTGATTTGGAAGTAATAGCTGTTATGGTCACAGAATTGAAAACTTGGGACTTAATGGGTTAACCAGTACTGCCAGCTTTTTTTTTTTTTTTTTTTGGTACCAGGGAGAGTTGCTTAGCCTCTCGCCCGTTGCTGAGGCTGGCTTTGAACTCACGATTCTCCTGTCTCAGCCTCCCTAAGTGCTGGGATTACAGGCTTGAGCCACCGCGCCCGGCTAGTACTGCCAGCTTAAAAGAACCGAAAGGGTGGAGAGACAGGGAGTTCTTGGCTTGTAGATACACATTTGAGTTTTAATGGCCAGATAAAATATATATAAAGACACAACCACAAAAGACATGTAAACAAAGTTAGCCTTCTGCTACCCCAGAAATGCGCTCAGAGTGGAGGGAAAATCCCTGTGTATTAATGAAGCTGCCCAGCCTGGAGCCAGGCAGATCTAGGTTTGAATCCTAATTTGACCCCTTCGTAGCTGTGTGATGTTGGGTGAGTGCCCAACAGGCAGCACCTGGTCATTTGTAAATTGAGAATTACAGAATCCAGTCCCGCCTTCCTGCCCACTGCAAGGATGACATTAGGAGGCATGTGTGTCACCTAGGTCTTAGCAGGGCTTCTCAGTATGTTCATTCCTTCCTTCTGCTGTCACACCCCAGAGCAAAGTGGTTATGAGAAGCAAGATTTGAGCAGGCAGAGGAGGAAAGACAGGGAAAGGGCGTCCACTCTGACCAGCAGACGGCATGAATCAAGTGAAAGGAGTCAGCACGTGTTGCAAAGAGTCAGTTTATTGCAGCCAAGTTGAACGGGTCCTAAATTCCAGCCTAAGCAGTTTGAACTTTATCCTACTAACTATAAGAGCTGCAGGAGGACTGGGGAGGGGGGCAAGGGAGTCCATCCCATGGGGATATGGCTCTCAGCCCAGTTTTTGCTGGTCCCAAGATATTCAGGAAACAATTTTTAAAATTGTGATATGGGCTAAAGCAACAGTTCTCACCCCCCAGGGTCTTTTTAAAGAGCAGATTCTGATGTGCTGGATCAAAGGGTCTGCATTTCTAACCAGCACCTGGGTGCTTCTTATCTAAGAATCTCGTCCTGGGTAGCCTGGGACTGATATCAATTTTACTATTGTCATTCACGCAACACATGTTGGCTAAGTGCCTGTCTTATGTCAGACACTGTGTTAGGCCCTGAGCAGAGAGAAGAATCAGATGTGAACTCCCTTTCCTAGATGTTCAGTCTAATCAGAGAAGTTGAGACATGGACATTAGCAACTATAATTCAAGGTAGAAAATGATAAATGCCACATTTTAGGTTCAGAAAAAGCACTTGGACAAGTCAGTGGAGAGAGAAATTGTTCCCAGTTGAGGGAGAAATTGCCTAGCATTTAAGGAAATGAATGGAAGCGTCTTTTTCTTATGATGAGAAAACTTGGGCCTCAGGATTGGACTTTAATCCTAGCCCACCCCTTTCTGAGCACATGACCTTTTGACCTCTTAAACCTCAGTTTCCTCATCTTAAAATGAAATTCATAATACCAGGACTGCTGGAAGGGTTGCTTTAGAGATTGTTTATAAACACTACCTAATAACTGCTTTAAGAACTAGTTATTGTAAATGGTGCCTTTGGTGATTATTATTGTTTTCAGCATTTATTTTAAAACTCAACATGGGTCTCTTGGCCCCAAAGATATTGTATTTGTTGGACAAGTCTATGCTCCAGGGTTAAATGGCAAACGAAAATGGAAAAACCTCGAAGGGAATTTCCAAATCCAAAGGAGCTTCCTCTCACAAAGCTAGTGCTGAAAGAATTAGAAACTCTTTTAAATTTTTCTGGTTTTTATTGGGCCAAATTCTGTCAGCTCAAGAGACATGGCCTGGCTAAAGGTGTAACCAAATGCTCCTAGTAAGAACCACTTTGAAAAAAAAGTTCCACACCATTTGCAAGTTGATCAAAATAGTTTCACCAGCCACTGGCTCCCCTGAGGTCATGGTTTGTCTGACACTAACTGTGAAATGAGTCAAATCAAAATTGATAATCCTAGAGTCACAGAATGTCAGCGCCCAGAGGGGTTTTGGAAACCACCCAGCCCAGGGGCTGGGATTGTGGCTCAGTGGTAGAGCGCTTGCCTTGCATGTGGGAGGCACTGGGTTCGATCCTCAGCACCACATATAAATAAATGAATAAATAAAGGCCAGTCAAAAACTAAAAAAAAATTTAAAAAAAAAAAAGAAACCACCCGGCCCAATATTGACATTCTGTGGACCAGATCAATGATGCTGCAGGACCCCACACCTGGCTGAGTCTACACGCCTGATCATTGGCTCACTCCTTCAACCCATATTCAGTGAAGGCATATGTAAATGAAAGAATATGCAAGAAATAGATCCACTCCCTGCAGAAAGGGAAAAAGGGCAGGGGACTGGACACACATTGGACACCAGCAGGGAATTCTGCTGGGCTTAACAATAAAAGTTTCATTTCAGACCATTCTTTCTCTTACCTGTGGGGCCCTTGGTCAGACGCTCCTGTCCATCTGTTTCTTTATCTATTATAAATAGATATATTTATAGATATTATAAATATATTCATAGATATTATAGACATATTTATAGATATTATAAATCTCATCTTGCTTATAGAGCCATGGGAATTAAATGAAATAAGACAAAGAAAGTTGGCTGACACCTAACAAGGACCTGTTATGCACAGCATCTTTCAGTTGGTTTGTTTTTTTAACTTTTAAATAATATTCACTGGATTTTCCCAATGACAGAAGGAGTCCATGTTTACAGAGACAATTTTGGAAAACACCAAAAAGCACGGAAAGGGAAAATCCATCCATAATCCTCCCACCTGAGGATAATCAGTGCTCATGTTCTAGCATATATTCTTCCAGAACTTTCTATCCATAAACATATACATTCTGTTTGCCTGTGAACTATACTGCTGGTGATTAAAAGCCTTTATTAGATGCTGCCGGGATTCCAATTCTCACTCTGTCACATACTAGCTCTGTGACTCAGGTAACAAATCTGAGCTGCTATTCTCCTGGGTGTAATAATCATGGTTGCTAGGCCCAAGCATGGAGGTTGGAGCATGAAGATGATGGTGTGGGTGGTGACGCTACAGCTGAGCAGGGCACAATCACATGGAGCTGGCCTCGGGATGCAGGATGCAGGACTGCTGAAGGGGTCACAAGAAGGCCAACAGAGGCTGGGCATTTAGCCCTGGGCCAGGCACAGAGGAAGCGTTTGCTAAATGGGAGCTACTGTTCTACTAAGGTTCTGAAGAGCGGAGATTCAGCAGGGTTGCGACCTTTACTGCTCATCGTTTACTGTTCAGCTTTATAAGATGGCATCTTAAAGGTGACCTGCTAGGACCATGTCCTGTTAGGAAATGTTTCTCATTGTGCAGATGCTGCCCAGGCTTAGCCTTTGAGTCTCACACTTCACAATCCCTCTGAATCACTCTTGGGCATTCAAAAGTCCCTTCTCCCCAAACTCCACCTCCAACGCCCCCCACCCAGCATAAATAGAGTAAAATAATAGAGATGCCTCTCGCAGGTAGAGAGCTTTCAGCCCCTCCAAGCCCTTCCAGAAGTGTTGACTCTTTAGATCTGCTTAGTAATTCTAAGTTAGAGGTTGCCAGACTTGGGGTGGCAGAGTAGGGCCATGGAACTGCCAGCATATGGTTTCCCAGGGATGCACCTCTCCTGCAGGTCAAGATCACAATGGATTTGGATGGTGTGCAAGATAGCTTAAAATGACAGCTAGAGATGGTAAAAGAAACTCTGAGTCACATCTTCAGTCATTCAGTCATTGAGCAGATATTTATTTAGCACCTACTATGTGCTGTCGGCTCTCCAGTGAGAAAGTGACTTTCTGCTCACATCTGTTTCGATCCTTTAGACTCCCCAAAGAGGAAAGCCTCTCGCTTTAGGGCCCAGAATGTCT
Organism: Xerus rutilus; assembly: GCA_028644305.1. NCBI lineage: Eukaryota > Metazoa > Chordata > Mammalia > Rodentia > Sciuridae > Xerus > Xerus rutilus. The sequence goes on from CM053405.1 coordinate 127,796,941, forward strand.
TCAACTCCTCTCAATTCCTCCTGGAGCAATTCAGAAAGTACTGAAATTGTTTTGTTTTTGTCTGGTTTTTCTCTACCATGACTTTTCATTTGTGACAAATGACTCAGGTTTTAAAACGGTGCTAGAAAGCCTCCTTCAAAAGAATTTAGTGTAGAAACCAAAAGTGAATTGATTTAAAGAAAAGCATGAGTACACTGGGGAAATTATTGTACTGTGTGCATGTACAAATATGTAACAACAAATCCCACCATTATGCACAACTATAATGTACCAATAAAAAGTATTTTTAAAAAAAGAAAAACATAAATAAAAGGTAGTCCAGGGTTCGATTCTCAGCACTGCCTATAAATAAATAAAATAAAGGTCCATCGACAACTAAAAAAAAATTTTTTAATTAAAAAAAAAAGTAGTCCGGGTGGTGCAGTGATGGATGCTTAGCAAGCCTAGACTGGAGGTAGGCAAGTCATAGCTCTCCCAGGGGAGTTACTGACCCCTTTAAGACCACGATGACCCTATGGGCCCTCCCACCAGAAAAATGTATGAATGTTGCACTCAGTTGCAGCAGGCTCAGGGCCTGTGTGGGAAAAGAGCCCCAGCGCCTGGTGAGCATCCTCTTCTCTGCCTTCCTCCTCTCTGCGGAGGCCTCACTGGCATTAACAGCCGGTGCGCAGTCCTGAGGCAGCAGCTCTGGAAGCAGTCATAACACATCCATTTATTGAGTGTTTTCAGTGTGGCCGGCCTTTGCCAAGCCTAAGCTCACTTCATCCACACAGAGGAGACTCATCACCAGGCTCCTCTCCAAGGTCACACTGCAGGAAATACCAGAGCTAGAAGTTGAACCCACATCTACCGACCTGTGACATCTGAGCACCAAACTCCACTGCCTCGATCCATAAACATTTGTTGATCAGATGAGTGGCCACTTGAACATGTCCTAGTGACTCCTCTGCTCTGTACCATGGAGTGACCTGTGCGAGTCAATCACCTTCACCAAGCCCAGATAAAAGAAGGAGGCTTGCCCAGCCTGTCAATCATTCGGATTATGTCATGAGTGAGAAAAGTGGAGCCAGGTTCAGGGAAATGCAGAGCAAGCTGGTGACACTGTCAAAGAACTCAGCACAGCCTGACTTCCAGCACAGACAGACAGCCTTCCAGGAACCCATATTTCCTGTTGTATTGACTCCCTTCTCCTGGCAGCTTCATCCCCAGTAAAAAGTCTATTTGAGCACCCAGGGAAAGAGATCCCTGTCACCTATCCTCTTTCAAGCCAAAGAGGCTTAGCACCTTCCCTAATTAGCTTCAGCTTTTTGGCTCCCACCAGGAGAGGCTGGCGCAGTAACCAAGGCCTCTAATCCTAGTAGTTAGTGAGTTGCTGCGGGGAGAGGGAAGAGGGTGGGGGAAACCCTGGTGGCCTGGCCATCCAGTCCCTGACCCACACTGCCCCTCTGTGGTGGGTCTGGGTAAACAGGAGCATGCCTGCAGAAATGGAAAAGGCTCTGGGCGCCTCTGGCTTCAAACAGACTCTGAATTTCAAGACTGGAAACAACCCAGTCCAAACCACTAAATTAAAGGAGGAAAACTGAAGCCCAGAATGGGAAAGCAACTTACCAAACACAGGTTTTCTAAAATGAAATTTCCAGCCCAGTTAGTGATATAGAAATATCATCATTATGTGGTGAGTTACTGTTGATGCAGAGTTGATAGGGTGGCAGGCATCTAGTGTTCAAAGTGTCCCTAAGGACTTGACATACTTATCCCGCTTAATCCTTGGAACAACTCCAGGAGGTCACTAATATTATAAGCCCCATTTTTCTGATGAGAACCTGAGGCTTAAGGACAATATGAAACTTGCCAGTCACAGGGCTGCTGGTGAAAGAGCCAGGATTCCATCCCAAGGAGTGCCGTTCTAACAAGAAAGGGGACTCCTTGTCAGAAGTCACTGAGGGCTTGTTCGGTGGGTGGGGCGGTGCCATGCTGAGGTCTGTAGGAGGAGAAAAAATAAAATCGAATGCAAATGAGACAAGAGGCCAAGCCATTGTTCACCTACCAGACATACGAGGGTTGAAAAAGGCTAACGGAACCCAAAGATGTGTAAATGTAGGGAGAATGTGATGCTGCACGGTCAGCATGAGGGTGAATTGGTACAACCAGTTCAGAAGACAATTTTTTTTTTTTTTTTGGTACTGAGCATTGAACTCAGGGGCACTCGACCACTGAGCCACATCCTCAGCCCTATTTTGTGTTTTATATAGAGACAGGGTCTCACTGAGTTGCTTAGTGCCTCACCATTGCTGAGGCTGGCTTTGAACACGCGATTCTCTTGTCTCAGCCTCCCTAAGTGCTGGGAGTACAGGCTTGAGCCACTGCACCCGGCTCAGAAGACAATTTGACTAGCTCTCAGTGCTTAAATGTGGGGCTGACCCAGTGATTTCTCATGTGGGAACCTACTCTGCAGAAATGTTCGAACATGCAGAATGTGAAAAGCTGAAGACTTTCTATTCCTACAGTTGGTAACAGTCAAAAATTGGAAATCAATCACCTATTTGACTAGCATTAGAAGAGGTGTTAAATAAACTACTGTATACCCAGTTATTAGGATATAATGCAGTGTTGCAGGGACAGGGTCGGGGTGGTGAAACAGCACAATATATCCTGACCTGGGAAAATATAAACACTAAAAGCAAAGAAAGCAATTTAGGGAAAGGTATTGCAAACCTGACCCCATTTTTTTTTTATATCTAGAAGAATAAAAACAAAGCTGTTAACTCTGGTCCCTTGTGCTTGAATGGAGAAAGAATTTTCGCTCCATATAGATTTTTTTGTAACATGCAATTTTTTAACACAGCATGTATCATTTCTGTAATAAAAATATACAAATCTGGAGGGGACAAAATAAATGAAAATACGGTTCCTGACCAGAAGGAATTTACAACCTGGGTGGTGAACAAGGACTCAGTCAGCCCGGAGATGGCTTAACATAGCGACAAGCAAACAAGAGAACACCAAACTCTGATCTGCTTGTACGTGTTCTGTGGGGTGCTGAAGAAAGAACTCAATCTGATGTGGATGGGGCAGATAGGGCAGAGTTCCTGTGGGAGTTGACTGAGCTAGCTATGAAGCATAGTGCATCTTCTGTATCTGTGGGTTCTGAATCCAAGGATTCGACTAACCCTGGATCGAAAATATTCAGGGGGAAAATTGCATCTGCACTGAACAGGTACAGATTTTTTTACTTACTATTATTCTCTAAAGACTACAGAGTAGGCAGGCACAGTGGCACACCTGTAATCCCAGTAACTCAGGAGACTGACGCAAGAGGATGGCAAGTACTACACCAGCCTCGGCAACTGAGCAAGGCTCTGTCTCAAAATTTCAAAAATAAAAAGAGCTGGGGATGTGGTTCAGTGGTTAAGTACCCCTGGGTTCAATCCCTAGCACCAATAAATAAATAAATAGAAAGAAAGAGAGAGAGAGAAAGAGACTACTTATATATTTATATAGCGTTGGCATCGTTTTAGGTATTGTAAATAATCTGGAGATTATTTGATGTGTAAAGGAGGATGTGTACAGATTATGTGCAAATATTATGCCATTTTATATGAGGAATTTAAGCATCCACAGATTTTGATGTCTACAGGAGGTCCTGGAAACAATATCCTGCAGATGTAGACAGAAAACTGCATATTTCAAAAATGGTCACCATTTATTATTATTTTCAAGATGTCAGACCACTTGTCAAAGTATTTTACATGAATATTTTCATGTATTCACAAGAATTCTATAACACAGATATGGTCCCCATTTTGCTGATAAGAAACTTATGGTTGAGAAAGCTAATTAATATTTTTAAAACCAAACAACAAATTCCTAAAGAGGACGTTCGATACCAGGTCCATGTCAACCCAAACCCTGTGCTCCAACTATTTGCCCACACTGCCTAAATTGAGGACAAAACAATAGCCTTCTTCTAAGAGGGGTAAACAGTTCAAGGAGCCCAGAACCAAAATGTGCTGTAAATGTTCATGAGAAAGGTCATCTGCGCCCCCTGACTTACGCTGAATACTTTTCACTGCCATGGTCCTGGAAGGATACTTGGTAAGAAAATGAAGGCAAAGATCCAAACTGCCTTTGCCCATGGCAAGGTGTCTCCAGTATAAAGGAGATAAAGAAAAATCTGAAAAGATATGCCGCACTGCCCAGGGGGACACAGTGACATTTAGTCCCTATCCTAAGGCCACATGTACTCTGTTGCAATGGCCTGTCAGCTGCCACAGGGCAGACACCACATCCCAGACTCAGCTCTGTATACCCACAGCTTGGCAGTGCCTGGCACTTATCAGGAGCTCAGTAATTCTGGAAAGAATGAATGAATTAAAAAAATGTATGAGTGTGTAACAATTTAAATAGCTACCACCAGGACACCAGGCTGGTGTCCTGGTGCCAAAAAGAAGAACCCAATAGCACCTTCCTCCACGCTGCCTTCTCACTCCTGTGATTATCAAATGGGCTAATGGTAGGGAAAGTTTAGCACAGTTCCTGCAGAGCACACACACAACGTGAATGGCGACTCAGCATTAGTGCTATTTGTGCATCCTTTAAAAGAGCCGATCCCTCAAGACGCGTCCCCACTATTTCATTTATTCCCTATTTCACCACCATCTTCAACAGGGTTGGCACCAAGCAAAGTTACAAATTTGTTCTCGATAAACATGGCTTCTCTGCTCTGGGTCCTCCCACCTTTGGCCACAGTTGTCTTTGCATTTTCAGCTGCTATTCCACATATCCTCACACAAGGGGATGTGCCACCTGTACACACCCTCCTCCAGCGTTTACCCTCGCAAGGTAATGTCCAAGGCTCCCCAGTCTTACCTCCATCTCTCCTATCAAGACCCATTTCCTGGGCCCTTCAGATGCAGTGATGGAAGCAAGCCCATCACCATGTTTAAAGACAGCACAGGATTCTGGGTGTTCATACATCTTAGCTGCATCTCAGTTGGTGCTTTCTGTGTGCTGCCTTAATTCAAAGGACTCTTCGATGGTGAGACACAAACCTAAAGGGTTGGTCCTTGTCACAAATCAGAACTTGAGGTAGTATGGCCATCTTCCCCGCCACAGCAAACCTAGACTGTAGCCCACTCTCACATCTCCTCTCTGAGTTGAGAAAAGAGGCCAGTACTTGGAGTTGGTATTTACATTCCAGGTATGGGTGATCCCTGTCCTAAGATTAAATTCCTGACTGCCTCAGTCCTGCACCAGGAACCCAGTCATCTCCCACCAGCTACCACCACTGGGTTGCTAAGCAGAGAAGACTTTGTTTCCCTGTAAAATAGCCAAACATCATATAATCAAGAAAGTGAAGTGCTCCAAGGAGAAAATGAAAGTATAACCTGAAATCAAAGATAGGAATTCTTATCAGCCTCCACCTGTAGAATTTTCAGCTACTCTCAGGGCCTCAGTGTCTCCATACGCAAAATGGTTGGTCTTGACAGTTGCTAACCAGCCCCCATTCAGATATCTAGGCCTGCTCAATCTTCATTCAATAAATGGACTCAAAGATGATCCCATAGATCAGGTCTTTGGGAAACTCACAGTCTGGCAGAGAAGCTCAGAGAGGAATATAAAAGTTCATACAAGACAGGCCGGGTGACAGGGTTAGGATGTGGTTTAAAGGTATAAGACATGGATAGGGTTGGAGATATAGCTCAGTTGGTAGAGTTCTTTCCTTGTATGCATAAGGCCCTGGGTTCAATCTCCAGCACTGCAAAAAAAAAAAAAGATACAAAGTATTGTTCTGTAAAGTGTAATTCCATTTTTAATATGTAAATGTGCATATACAACAGAAAAACATCTGAAAGTGTATGTGCCAAAATGTGATTTTTCTGCATTGCAGGGTTATGATTGCTTTTTAAAATATTTTTTCTTTCTTTTTGCTTTTTTGCATTTTCCCTTTTTTTCCAAAAAGGTATTACAAATAGTGTCTTTTTACTTCAAACACATAGTTTGTATTCAAATAGAATTCAGTTTAAATCTTAGCTATATTACAAACATTCTGTGTGACCTGGGGCAAGCCATTTACCCTCTCCAAGTCTTGGTTGCCTTATATTTAAAATGGAAATGTTTTTTAATTTGATATTGTCATAAAATGTTTTTGGATCTCAAATTCAGAGGGATGAGTTAATTATGTTACTGGATTCATAACATCTCATCCTCCTCAGTCTACGCCAGACTCACTTATTTTACTGATTTATTTCTTTTTATTCCCATTCCCCATTTCCACGTCTATCTGCCTTCACCCCTGGGCAAATATTCTGTGTTTAACATGTCATTTTAATTGAGAGTGTTTTTACAAAATGCTTATGGTTGTGTGGTAAATGACTTAAGTGATATTGTCATAAAACTCATTCTATTTCTTGCTTTTTTTTTCCATAAAGAATAATGTACTTAAGATCCTTCAGTATGGCTGTGTGGACATGTCATCCTGGGTCTCTAATACTGCATTATTTCCATGAGTGCCTCTACATCATTCTATCTTTCCCAGGGACAGACATCCAGGTTTTCTCCAACTCCCTATCACCACAAACAACACTGCCTTGAGCGTCTTTGTACATGTCCCCTTACAGACTTCTGTGAAAATGCATTGAGATCTGTAGCCAAGAGCAGAAGGGCCAGGTTACAATGTGTACACTTACTTGGGCCAAGTGGTACCAAGGTCTTTTCCAAAATGTCTGACCCCTGCCCCCCAGTCATGCAGAAGGCTACCCATGTGCCTACACCCCTGCCTATCTAGTTTCCTAATGCGTGCCAGCCTAACAGGTATGTCACATCTCTTTGTGGTTTTCATTGTAATTTATCTGACTGCCTAATATTTTGAGCATCTTGTCATACGCTCATAAGCCTTTGGGCTTTCTATTGTGTACACTGCCTGTTCATTTTCTTTGCCCATGTTTCTCCTGGGAATGCTATTTCTTGTTAATACAAGGAGTTCCTTGTCTTCTAAATACCAATCCCTTAATTCTTTGGGATACTGTAAATAACTTCTTCCCATTTTTGCCTCGTGGTTTATCCTTCTGAAGTGATTAGTCACTTTTCTTCACCCCCAATATCAAAATGATAGTCCTTTAGGTTGCCTATTTTTACTTTTAAAAGTCTCCCTTTTGGATTTACGTCCTTCGCACATCTATGGAAACAAATCGGCATATATTTCATGGCATCGGTGAAGGGTAAAATAATATAGGTAACGTGCCTACCACAGAGCCTGTCCCCCAAAGACGTGTGCAGTGATGGCTGATTGTTATCATCACGTGGGTAGAGTGGGGTAATGCCGTCCTAGGAAACCTACATACGACGGAACTCAGAAGCTATTTTACTCGATCTGGAAAGGTTTCAGGACAGAGGGGACGTGCTTGAGGTTGTCCCTACAAAGGAACGTAGGATTCTTTCATTTCGAGAGGAAAGGGGGCCTTCCAGGCAGAGACACTGGCTTGGGGAAAGGCCAGGGAACAGGAGAGGCTCAGGCTGGCCCTGCTTAGGAGGAGGGTAGGAGGAGAGAGCTAGAATACTCACCAACTGCTGTCTGTTTCACCCCGTCCCCCTGCAGGCTCCCTGTTCTCCACCCTGAAGCCCCCCGACGCCGTGTTCAAGGTGGTGTTCTGGCTGGGCTACTTCAACAGCTGCCTCAACCCCATCATCTACCCGTGCTCCAGCAAGGAGTTCAAGCGCGCCTTCGTGCGTATCCTCGGGTGCCAGTGCCGCGGCCGCCGCCGCCGCCGTCGCCGTCGTCGCCTGGGCGGCTGCGCCTACACCTACCGGCCGTGGACGCGCGGCGGCTCGCTGGAGCGCTCGCAGTCGCGCAAGGACTCGCTGGACGACAGCGGCAGCTGCCTGAGCGGCAGCCAGCGGACCCTACCCTCGGCGTCGCCCAGCCCGGGTTACCTGGGCCGCGGCGCGCCGCCGCCCGTCGAGCTGTACGCCTTCCCCGAGTGGAAGGCGCCCGGCGCCCTCCTGAGCCTGCCCGCGCCCGAGCCGCCCGGCCGCCGCGGCCGCCACGACTCAGGCCCGCTCTTCACCTTCAAGCTGCTGGCGGAGCCTGAGAGCCCCGGGACCGATGGGGACGCCAGCATCGGGGGCTGCGAGGCCGCGGCCGATGTGGCCAACGGGCAGCCGGGCTTCAAGAGCAACATGCCCCTAGCGCCCGGGCAGTTCTAGGCCCGTGCACACCCTTTCCCGGGGAGGAGCCACCGTGGGGGGAGGGCGGGCGGAGGGCGGGAGGGCAGTGCCAGCGCCGGGGGACCGGGGCCCGAGGGAGCGGGGGGAGGGGGGGCGGGAGAGGGGCAGCTGCTTTTCTGGCAGGGGCATGGGTGCCAGGTACAGCGCAACGAGCTGGGCCGAGCATGCTGAGAGCCTGGGGGACCCGACGCCGGCCGGGATTTACGTCTCTCTCTCTCTCTCTTCTCTCTGTATATATATAAACGAGTCTCTCTCTCCATGTATTTAACTGTGGGTACACGTGCGTGTGTCTGTGCGGTGTACGTGTGGTCTGCATGTGTGCGTGTGTTGGGGGCCGCCCGCGCGGGCAGAGCGTGGGTGCGTCCCCAGAGACAGCCAGCCCGGGTGGTGTTTGTCTCGTGACTTCGTACCTCTTAAGCCCCTCCTTGTTCTTCACTGAATGATGGCACTTTGATGGGGTTGGAAACAAAGTCAGACATTAAAGATCATTTCTCCTGTGCGGCTTTGAGTACTTTGTAAACCGGGTGACAAGCAGGGCCTTGTGTTACTGTTTCCTTCCTTCCCACTCAGGTCCAAACAGATTCTAGATCTTCGGACCGTGGACAATAGTTTTGCTAGATCCCCCTGGTCCCGTTTTTGCTTTGCCATTACTGCCTTCCAGCAATATGCAGAAGCAGTCCCATCCAGAGAGAACACAAAAAAGCTATGAATCTGGGCCCCTTGGCCCAGCAAATATAACTTCCCGGTAGACCAGACCCGGCCCTCAGGGAACCCAGTCTCACTGACAGGTAAGGAGGTCGATGAGTTGTCCCATTCAAGTGTAACACAGGACTAAAGTGGTCTGCCACCCTTCATTTGTCCAGACCCCAGCATCAAGCTCCACCTTCCTTTGGGGGGAGGAGAGGGGACGGTGGAGTGCTCTAGGCTCTTAGAAGGAACTTGCCCCACAGGTGGGCTGGGTTTGGAAGAATTTGCCTCTTCCCACAGTTGTCCCATCTTATACAGGGGCCTGCCTTTTGATATTTAAGAGCCAAGGATTTGACACTTTTTGTCTGGCTTCCCCTGGGGCAGTGGGCACTTACTTCCAGCTGTCTTGGCTGGAGGCAGAGCTTCCTCCACCACCACCACCAGTTAATCCACTAAAGTGTGGATGTTGGGAAGGTGGAAGGGGACACAGGTGCACTGTTCCCATTCCCTCTAACCTCCCCCGCGACTCCCCCACTACTCTCCCCATCCCTTTCTCCACACCAGACACACTGGCCTTTACTTGCTGTTTCATCTGCCTAGAGCCCGAATCTTTCTTTCACCTCTCTGCTCAAGTGTCACCTTCTCAGAGATCGCCTGGCATGACCTCCCTATTACCAATGCCACACAGCACTCCCTGCCGCCCTTCTCCCCTTTCCTTCTCTCCCTAGAACTTATCCCCACCTAGCATACTTTTTTGAAGGGGTTTACACGTGCATGGCCTGTCTCCCCACACACACGCTAGAAATGTGCATTCCCTGCGGGTAGGGATTTCTGTTCATTTTGCTCAGTTTTATCCTCAGCACTTAAAGCAGTGCCTGACGCGTAGTAGGTACTCAATAAATATTTTCAAATGAGTGTATGTGTCGTATCCTGCCATGAGTGTGGAAACAGCCATACTCAGAGTGCTATAGAAACACATGCAGGGGGGCCTCCCTCTAACTTAATGGGGGGGGGGCAGTTCTGGTCCGGAGGGCTTCCTGTAAGAAAAGATATCAGAAGAATTTCAGGTGGGCTCCTGCTGCAGAACAACCCCGGTGTTTCCACATCAGTGCTCTCTCTCTCTCGTCCCTCAGCAAAGATAGAACTCTGAGGCCAGGCTTCTCATCTTCGTTTGGCCCCTAAGTCCTTGCCCCTCTCCAAGCCTCCATCTACAGTTTGTCCTGGGCCAGATACAACTTCGAAGCCCTGCAGGTCTGTGCCTTGACTTCCTGTTCTCTCCTCAATGCACGATCCTCAGAGACAAGCTTTTTTTCTTTTTCTTTTTCTTTTCTTTTCTTTTCTTTCTTTCTTTTTTTTTTTTTTTTTTTTGGCACTGGAGATTGAACTCAGGGGCACTCGACCACTGAGCCACATCCCCAGCCCTATTTTGTGTTTTATGTAGAGACAGGGTCTCACTGAGTTGCTTAGCGCTTCGCTGTTGCTGAGGCTGGCTTTGAACTCGCAATTCTCCTGTCTCAGCCTCCCAAAATCCTGGGATTACAGGCATGTGCCACAGCACCTGGCTCAGAGACAAGCTATTTGAGGAAGAAAACTTCATTGGGATTAGTAAGACAAATAGCATTAGCCCCTGCTGATGAGCAGAGAAAAGTGCTGCAACGTAGGGACTGTCCTCTCATGTAGTGGCACCTGCAGCTGTCAACCCCATCAAATGCCACCTAAAACCCAGCAGCCACTGATGCCTGTATAGTGCCTCACTCACTCATTTCATTCATTCAACAACTATCCTCAATCACCTTTAAGGAGAATAAAATCCAGTCTTCGCTCTCATGACAGTTTCAGTCTGAGAGAGGAGATAGGACTGTCAGTCAAAAATTTTTTAAAAAAAACTATACACGAGGTAGGAAAAAGTTTCTGTAACACATGGTAAGCATTAGAACCACAGAGTTTGACAGAACTGGGCGAGAGTTCTGATTCTTCTATTTACTAGTTGTGTTTTTGGGGGGCAAGTAACTAACTGAGGGTCAGCTTTCCTGCTCTCTAAAGTAGGAGCAGTCATACCTGTCTTAGAGGGTCGTTCGGAAGATCAGTTATGGTAGGGCATGTCACATATTTAACACAGTGCCTGGCACATGGTAACTGCTCAGTAAACAGCTATTGCTATTACTAGGTGCTACTGGAGTGGGGCTTTGGGAACTGAAAGGTCTGTGTCCACCTGCACAGAATCAGAAAAGCTTTGTGGAGGAGATGGCATCTGGGCAGGATCTGGCAGAGCAGAAGTGGGCAAGAAACAAGCAGAGGAGACGAGGCTGGGAAAGGAAGCCAGAGGCAGATCAAGGGCTCACTAGGAGCCACACCAATGTACGTGGAGCTGCCTAAGGTTTGCAAATAGAAAACGGAAGACAACCAAATTGCGTTTCGCAGGGACTGGTGGGCAACAGAAGGTGACGGGAGAAGGGATTCCAAGAGTGGGTAGGGGGCTTGTCGGAGGCCATGATGACAGACCAGAAATGAAGACCTGAACAAGGAGAAAGTGAGAGGTGACAGCATAGGTGTCCAGAGGACTTGACCAAGTAGCTCCGTGTCCCTGGTGCTGCCTCATCACCATTTTCTTATGCTAGGCTGAGCAGGTTCAAGAATCTCTGAGGCTCTAGAAAGTGCCTTTCCCAGGTCACCAAGCTAGTGAAGGGCTTGAACAAGACTCTACGTATCCTGGCCTCAACCTTGAATTCTTTCCCTCTTACTAGATTGTCTGTGTCACTGATAGACATGCTTCAACCTCTGATTCCAATGCCCAGAAGATATAGGGGGAAAGTAGCAGCACAGTCACTAAGGAGTGAGACCTGGGGCCAGGCAGAGCTCAGTTCAAACCCCTATTCTGCTACTCGCCAGCTGTGTAGTCCCAGAAAAGAGCTCTAGCCTCCCTGTGCCTCAGTTTCCTCATTGATAAAACTGGCACAATGGTAGAATCTTCTTCACACAAACATTTGAGGAATACATGAGCCAATGCGTGAAGAAAAGTTCCAGAAATACAAGAAATACTCAGCCAGTGGTCAATGGTATTAGCAATAACTCAGCATGATCTACCAGGAGGAAACAGGAGAAATCAAGTCATAGGGCTTTTTGTTATTGTTTTTTTGTTTTTGTTTTTGAGAAATGTTTCCAGTTAACCAGTGAGTCTAAGAAAGGACTGGACACAATCTTGGGAAAGGCTCCATCCTCAAAGGACTTTGAGTCACTGAAGTAGATACAGTGCCGCTTCTGGGAGTTGGTGACAAAGTCTGATCCTGCATTGGAAACAGGAGGATTCTTCTTGGAACAAAGCATGACTTGAACATAGTGAGACCCAAAGGGACGATAATTCCATCCAGCCCTTGAGGCTGTGAGGCTTTGGGAGGGCTGGGGCTAGCCCTGAAGGAAGAAGAGAGCTCACAGATGCACCAGGAACAAGAGCAGCAGAAGCCACTCTCATGGTTACTTCTAATGAAACTTGCAGGAAGCAGTTATTAGGGATGTAGTGGGAGAAAAGGAACCCGCAGGGGCTCACAGAACAATTGGGGAAGACTTTTTAAGAGAACCTGAGGTTTAACAGATAAGGACTACTAGGCAGGAAATACTGATTATTCAATTTAGGTGACCTAATTTGCACCCCTGCCTGCTAGGACTAGAGTCAACTGTGAAAAGAATTTTTTTCTTTTTGCAGGGATTGAACCTAGGGGCACTCAACCACTAAGCCGCATTCCCAGTCCTTTTTATTTTTTATTTTGAGACAGGGTCTCACTAAACTGCTTAGGGCCTCACTAAGTTGCTGAGGCTGGCTTTGATCTTGTGATCCTCCTGCCTCAACTTCCCACGAAGCTGAACTGCCAGTTTATCTGAACTGCCAGTTTTGGGTACTGAGAGCTGGGGCTGTGGTTCTCAAACCCAGAGAATAGAAGGATCATCCAGGGAGCTCATTAAAAATATTGAGCCTTGGACTGGGGTTGTGATTCAGTGGTAAAGTGCTTGCCTGGCACGTGTAAGGCACTGGTTGGATCTTCAGCACTATATACATACATAAAAATTATTTTTAAAAAATATTGAGGCTGTCACCATCTCTAGCCCCTTGCTTCTGTTTTAGCAGGTAGAAGATCCAGTAATCTGAATTTTTAGGAAATGATGCAATTGGTCCTTGAGCCAGACTTTTGGAAGCATTGGACCCCAACACACATGCCAATGCGAAAGGACTAGTTTTCACGACCCCCTCTCCCCATTCCCCAGGTGGCTTACAACACCTACTGTCTTCTGGGACTAACTTTGCCAAACACCAAGTTGGAAGGGCTCGCCTCTCTCTCCCCAGGCCCCATCCTGATGTCTCCAGGTTTCAACTTATACCTAACCTCTGCTGTAAGGCTTCTGAGAACCTAAGATAGCTTCAGAGAAATTCAGCCTCTCTGGCCCAGCAGATCAACGTTCACACCCTTGCCTAGGGCCAGGAAGAAGACAGGCCTGGGGACAAAAGAGCTGTGTTGTGATAAGCCCGGGGAGCTGTTTCCAGAAACCAAACAGCAGTTGTTCTCAAGCTATGTAAGTCACCGCAGAAAGGTTTTATTTTCCTCTTTTGGAGGTTCATAAATATTTGCCGTCGGGTCTTTGAGTTTTCAGCTATTGCCAGGAGTCCGGCGAGGCCGCAGTGCGCGCCCAGGTGCGCAGATTTCTCCTGCGGGCTCAGCAGCAGGCGCCGCGGCGTCTCCAGCTGAGCACCGCAAAGAAGGCAAAGCCTCCTGGGCTGCATCTCTCCGCCTGGAACAGGGCATCCTTTTTTCGAACGTGCAGAGACTGAGAAACAGTTCTTTAGACACTGCAGTGACCGGGACCGCTCCACACCGCTTTCCCAAGAGCAGGAGCTGTGAATCGGACCAGCTCGGCGTTGAGGCGGACGCGGGCGCCACCTGCTGTCCAACGCGAATAAGCGACGCGAATGTGAAAAAGTGAAGTTGCTTTCCAATTCACCTTGTGCGACTCAGCCGGGCTTCCCTTGGTCCCTCGTTGGAATTTCAGCGGCCCCTGAATATTCTAGGATTCTACATTAAGGATGCTTAACCAGAGGTCTGTTTTGGCTTCAAGGAATCTGGGAGTTCTTTAAAATTTTATGTGGGATGTAGTATTTTTCTGGAAAAGGGCTGCATATTTCATGACTGACTGTTAGGGACTTTGAACCAGGTGCCAAGCAATGGTAAGCCATTGCTGGTAAGTAGTGACCAAGCAGAGCTGTCACTTCTCGGGCTCTTCAGTATGTGGTGGGCTGAGGAAAGACACCCCCCACCACCCACACACCGAGTAAGTCCACAGTTTATTCCCCAGAACCTGTGGGTATTACCTTAGAGACAAAAGGGACTTGGCAGATTTGATCATGTTCAAGATCTTGAGATGAAGAGATTATCCTGGATTTTCCCAGCAGGCATGATATCACAAGTGTCCTTATGAAACGGGAATAAAAGGAATCAAATGGCAGGGTGACGACAGAATCAAGAATGACAAAAAGAGACTTTTGAAGAAGCCATGCAGCTGGCTTTGCAGATGGGGAAAGGTCATGAACTAAAGGATGAAAGCAGCCTCAGGGTGCCGGCAGGGGCAAGGAAATTCCCCACTAAAGCCTCCAGAAAGAACTGCTGCCACCTTGACTTTAGCCTATTGAAACAGATTGCAGGCTTTTGACGCACAAATGTGTGTTGCTTTAGATCAAGAAGTTTGTATAGATTTGTCAGAGGATCTTTAGGAAACTAATGTACTTTTTAGCAGGTGTCAGCACGGCATGAGCCCCCACGCAGTGCTATACAAGGCTATGATTCTCCTTATCACTGGCCCTTCCCCTCTGTTGGACAACTCAGAGCCAGGAAATGCAGTCACCACTAAGGTAGTGCATTTACCAGATTCCCCTGCCCCAGAAAGGCAAGCCCCCTCTGATTCCCTTTCCTGAGTTTCAGGTCCAATTGGGAACATAAATCTCAAATTGCATTTGTCTACCTGGGATACCAGGGACCCTGCAAGCCATAGGATAAACCTGGAACATGGCCTGGAGCCTGAGCTTTACCGAACAAGACAGGATTGAAAACATTTTTTTAATACAAGCATTTCTAGATCAAACAAGGGACTTCAAAGAAATTTTCCTCTCCTCGTAACTATGTGTTTCCCAGATATTCCAGTTTATACATTCACTCTTCCCTGCCATTAGGGACATTTTGGTGGGAAAATCCAAAGAGCTCCAGATTAAGAAATGGGCTACATTTTGTAAGCAGTGTGCGTGACATTAGACAAGGCTTGACTAATTGGGGGCTTCCAGGCAGAGGGGAGACGGGAGTGTCAGCTGAGGAGGAAGAAGCAGGGCAGCTCACCTCACGTGGAAGGAATTAGAAAGACAAAGCAGAGGACAGAGGGAAAAACAGCACAAGAGCACAGGCTAGCTGGCTGGCCACCCCGTGTGCAAGGAAAACTGTGGGCAGGGTCGCCTGGGTCCTGGAAGCTCAAGAGGAAATCTTTTTAAAATATTTAAATAAGCACTCCTAAAAGGACTTGAGGAAGTTAAAGAATGTTTATTGCAGAATTGTCTGTAGCAGGGGAAATCAGAAATGATGTAACTGTCTATCAAGAGAAAAATGCTTAAATTATGCTGTGGATGCTTTGAAATACTATACAATGTTTTTTTAAAAATGAGGTCACTCCATACATACTGACATGAGAAAATCTCCAAAAGGTGGTAGACGCTATTGAAAAGGCAGATTACCTAGCCATATATAGAGTTTCATACAATTTACATATACTTTAAAGCTGTATATTTGCATATATGATTCCCAGGAGAAAAGAGAATGATACTCTAGGAAGGAAGAGAGAGGTAGAGAAAATTTTCTATTTTGATTTGATAGATTCTTTAAATCTTGCCTTTTTCCCACCGATAATATTTTCGATATTACTCAAATGTGTTTTTAATTGTGATAAGATACTCATAACATAAAAATTTCCCTTTATAACCATCTTTAAGTGTACCATGCAGTGCAGTAAAATATGTTCACATGATCGTGCAATTGATTTCTAGAACATTCTCATCTTACATACCTGAAACTTCTTACCTGTTAAACAACTACCTGTCCCTCCTCCTGCTCCTAGTGACCACTGTTCTACTTTCTATTGCTATGAGTTTAACTAATCTAGATACCAAAGATAAGTGGGATCATATGGTATTTGTTTTCCTGTGATTTGTCTATTTCACTGAACACAACGTCCTCAAGGTCATCCACAATATAATATGTGTCAAAATTTCCTTCCTTTTGGTCTAGGGATGTTGCTCAGTGGTAGAATACTTACCTAGTTATTCCTGAGGCCCTGCGCTCAATCCACAGGACTGCAAAAAAAAAAAAAGTTTCTTTCTTCCGTTTTAAGGTTGAATAATATTTCATTGTGTGTATATATCACATTTTATGTACCCTTTCATCTGGTGATAGACATTTGGGTTAGTTCCACTTTTTGGCTATTATGAATCATTCTGTTATAAAGCATGGTATTTGAATCTCCCTTTAAGACCCTGCTGTCCATTATTTCAGATACAAACCTAGAATCATGCTGGATCATGTGGTAATTCTATTTTAAGTTTTGGAGGACCCTCCACAGCGTTTTTCCCAGTGGCTGTGAAGTAGGAGGTACAAGGCTGGACACCGAGGGATTGGCAGGAAGCTGGTTTATCAGCTGCAGCAGTAGCGGGAGGACTTCTACCACAAGCAATCAATCCCTCTGAATCCCAAGTTCAGAAAGTTTTAGAACTCTATACCCAGTGTGTAGGCGGGGGGGCGGGGGGTCTCAGAAGCTCACAGTCTGCAAAAGTCCATATAAAAGTAGATTTTTTCCTACGGTTCTGGGCAATCAACTCAGGCTAGGTTTTACAAAAATAACCCCAAAGACGGTCTCGGTGAAAATCAGTGCCTGGGAAAGGAAGAATTCCCCTCCCCCTCTCCCACCAGCTGGTTTCCAAGGACCTCATTCACCATTTACTCTTCTCTTTTGGATTGTAAAGGACTTTCCCTAGGATCTAACTATTGTCCTTTGAAATGCAAACACCTCTGTGAAGGACTAACTCAGCCTCCCATGTCTCACACTGCTTCTGCAAACATACCCACCCACCTCCATGCCCGGCCTAAAAACTCTTCTGCAAAGATCCTTGCTAATAGTCTAAGAACAGTGACCATGAGGGTCTCTGGAGAAGCTTCACCAAGATTTTCTGTGGAGGACAGAGTGCCCTACAACTCCCCTCTTTAAGGATGCTCCTCATAATTTAATCTTTTAAATTAAAGAGCATCATTACCATCTTCTTGGCTTAAAGCCTTATATAATGCCAAAACCTTAATTATTGTCCTTCTTTCAACAACTGCTTCTATAGTAGATCTAATGGTTTTAATGCACCATGGAGCCAAACATGGGAGCAATAAACAGGTTAACAGCAGAATACCCACCATACCAATTAAGCTTTTAAATCCACCAGGAGTTGAAACCCATCCCCCAAATAGTGAGTTTGAATCCCAAGCTTTAATGCCCTTCCAGTTTGAACGGGCACAGGTGCTAGTTTTCTTCTGTTGTTGGGTATGTCTTTAACTGCTTGTCTATACTCACCTATTTGGATGCAACAGTCTGAGCTTTTGAACTCCTCAGCGAGTAGGAAAAATAACGCCAAGCGGTTTTGATAGATAGCTGCTTGCATCTGGGTCTCTTGTGTGGCTAGGAGGTCAAGGGCTGTGGCAGTTTGATTAATAATAATTTCTAGTACAGCTTGTAAGCGAACAAGTCTGTTTAGCATGTAAATAGGAGTTCTATAGCTCCAACTGACATCTTGTGCCCAAGTAGCAGGACTGTAAGTGGCCAGTCATCTTCATCCCAAGATTGATAACCTCCTAGATCAAGTCCTTCCCCAATAGACCTCTTTCTCCTTGGCCCTAGATCCTCATACAAGGGAATCCCTAGGTCTTTTCCAGTTGCATTGGGCAGTAGGAAAAATCCAGGTTTAATGGTATCAATAGTACAGGTTCCCCTCCAGTTTTTTGGGAGGTGGGTATATGCCTTTTTACCACAAATCCAAAATAGTCCATCAGGTGCTTTCCAGTAAGAAGGGGCTGGATTGCTCCAGAATTTATGTATCTCAAGGATATCCCCAAAAGAACTGATTTGGTTAGTGTCTGGACTGGTACAGTTAAAAAGAATTTTTTTCTTAGGGTCTTTTTGCCTATAAGACCATAAATCCCCAGCCAGCCTGAGTTATCTACCCAAAACCAAGTAGGTTTCTCTGGCCACCAGGTGGCATTCCAAAACAATATTCTATTACATGGGGTTTCACCAACCCATTGGGTGTGGTGAGGTCCAAATCTGCCAATACATTCTTTACTGAATACTTCTGAAGTAAGTACCCAGCCTTGGGGCCTTTCAATTTTCAGTTCCACATGGGTCTAATTCCATATTAGTAGAGAATAAGCCTCAAAACTTATTCCAGTACAGGGCCATTCTTCACTCCTGAGGGCCCCTCCACACACCCAAAGGTTTTCAACTCCAAGGATTTTAGCAATTCTCTCCACTAGGTCCAGAAAGAGATTTTTTTCCCAAGGAAGGAAGGTTGAGATTTGGGCTTAACCCCTCATATAGTTTAGCATCAGGGCTAGGGTTTATGGTAGGTCTTGGAGCAATTTGTTTTGAATCACTTTTTTTTTTTTTTTTTTTTGGTACTAGAGATTGAACTCAGGGGCACTCGACCACTGAGCCACATCCCCAGCCCTATTTTGTGTTTTATGTAGAGACAGGGTCTCACTGAGTTGCTTAGTGCCTCACCGTTGCTGAGGCTAGCTTTGAACTCACGATTCTCCTGTCTCAGCCTCCCTAAATGCTGGGATTACAGGCTTGCGCCACCGTGCCCGGCTCTGTTTTGCTTTTAATAGAAACTATTCTAATGGGTATGAGGAGATATCTCATTGCATTTGTGATTTGCTTTTTATTTATTTGTTTGTTTGTTTGTACCAGGGATTGAACCCTGGGACATTTAACCACTGAGCCACATCCACACCCCAGCCCATTTTATATATATAATGTATGTATGTGTGTATATATATATATATATTTTTTTTTTTTTTTTTGGAGACAGGGCATCATTAAGTTGCTGAGGCTGGCTTTGAACTTGTGATTCTCCTGCCTCAGCCTCCCAAGCTGCTAGGATTACAGGCATGTGCCACCACACCCAACTTCTTTGTTCATCTTAATCATATTATTTGTTTTTGTTATTGTTGGGTTTCAACTAAGTTTTCAAGTCAGTTATGTGAGCACAGAGTCTGTGTAAAACATAATTTACACCAGTTGCGGTGGCATACGCCTGTAATCCCAGCAGCTGGAAAGGCTGAAACAGGAGGATCACAAATTCAAAGCCAGCCTCAGCAATAGCGAGGCGCTAAGCAACTCAGTGAGATCCTATCTCTACATAAAATACAAAACAGGGCTGGAGATGTGCTCATTGGTCAAATGGCCATGAGTTCAATCCCTGGTACCCATCCCCCAAAAAATGTATATATATTCACATTTTTAAGTGTTAGGTAAGTTTTAACAAGTGTATGCAGTCATGGAAACAATATTACAGTCAAGATATAGAACATGTTCTTTACCCCCAGAATTGCTCTCAGGCCTTTATGCCATCAAACTGCCCCCTCCCCATGAGCCCTGGCAACCACTGATCCTTCCTGTAGTTTTACATCTCACAAATGTCTTGTAAGTGAACTCATAAGTATAAAGCCTCTGTCTGCCTTCTTCCATTTAACGTGATATTTTTGAGATTCATCTATGTGGTTGTGTGTGTTAGTAATTTGTTTCTTTTTGCTGATGAGTGGTATTCCATTGTGTGGATAAACTACAATTTGTTTACTGATTCACCGGGTTGCAAACTTTGGCTACAAGCTGCTGTAGCCATTTCCATACAGACCTTGAGTTAACACCTAGGAATGGGACTGCTGGGTGGTATGGTAAGTCTATGTTTAAGTTTTATAAAACTGCCAGTTTCCCAAAGTTGCTGTACCCTTTTGCATTCCTACCAAGGCATGAGCTTTCTAGTCACTCTGCACCCTCATCAACCCCTGGTACCTTAGTCTGTTTTAATTTTAATCATTCTAATGGGTTGATAGTGCCCTCCTGAGGCTTTACTTTGCATTTTCCTAATGACTAATAATGCCAAACCTCTTTTTATGTGCTTATTTGCTCTCTGTACACTTTTGGTGACGTATCTGTTTTGCTTCTTTATTTTGATATTGAGGATTGAACCCAGGGGCACTTAACCACTGAACTGCATCCTAAGCCCTTTTTATTTTTTTATTTTGAGACAGGGTCTTGCTAAGTTGCTCAGGCCTTCCCTAAGTTGCTAAGGCTGCCCTCAAATTTGCAATCCTCTTGCCTCAGCCTTTTGAGTTACTGGGATTACAGCACATGCCCCCACACCCAGCAAGTCTTTTGCTCATTTGGGGGGGCGGGATATTTCTATCTTCTTCTTTGTCTATAAGAGCTTTTTATTTTAAGTGCAATTCTTTTAACATGTGTTCTGCAAATATTTTCTCCCAGTTTTGCCTTGTTTTCTTTTTATTTCCTTAATAGTGTTTTTTTTGAAATGCAGGCATATTTAATTTTGATAAAGCATAACATTATTATTATTATCATTATTATTATTTTATGGTTTCTGCTTTTTTATTGCCCTATAAATAACTTTTTAATTTAAAAAGGAAGCAAACCCAGGGGCTAGAGATGTAACTCATTGGTACGGAGTGTGCTTAGCATGCACAAGGCCCTGGGTTCAATTCCCAGTGCACGCGTGTGTACGTGCATGTACACACACACACAAATCAAGAGATAATCCTGCATTTGAGGCTAAGAAACACAGAGGAGGGAGAAATTGAAATGGGCTTTCATTAGGAGGACCAACAGAAGGGAAGAGACAATTCTCAGAAGGTGGAAGCAACTTCTGAGCCCTCACTCACTTTCTGCCCTGTACACACAGCAAAAGCAGATAGATGTATTTTTGTCTTCATTCTAAAAAATTGGGATTAAAAAGGTGAGAAACGTGAGCAGATGGACATTTTAGAAACATCCATCTGGTTGCTGAGTGGGAAGCAGATCAGAAGAGTTAGAAGTTAGTTTGTTGTCCTCATGAGGATCATTTTTTAGAATAATATCAAATGTGGCAATGATAAAAAGAAATTGGAACCCTTATGTACTGCTGATGGATATGTAAAGTGGTGTAGCCACTGTGGAAAATTTTGACAGTTCCTTCATAATTTAGACATATAATAACCATTGGACCCAACAATCTCAGTCCTAGATACATACTGAAAAGAACTGAAAACACATACTCAAACAATAATTGGTATGCAAATGTTCATAGCCACAGTATTCACAAGAGTTAAAAGGTAGAAACAACTCAAAATGTCTATCAGTCTACAAATAGGTAAACAAAGTCCAGTACATCCATAAAATGGAATATCGTTGAGCCATAAAGCATAATAAAGTAGTGATACATGCTACAACATAGTTGAATCTTGAAAGAAGGCAAACATAAACTGCGAACGATTCCATTTATATGACATGTCCAGAGCAAATTCATAAAGACAGAAAGATTAGTGGTTGCCAGAGCTAGGGAAAAAGAGGGAAATGGGAAGTGACTATTTAAAAAGGGTTTCCTTTGGAGGTGATGGAATGTTCTGGAATTTGAAAATGGTGATTATTGTACAATATCATAAATGTGCTAGATGTCACTAATGGTAAATAAAGTGTCATGCATTTTACTATTATACAAAATTTTCAAGTTAATCTGTCCTCACCTCCCCCTCAGAACCTGTTTTAGTCATTTTTTTTCATTGCTGTGACCAAAAGACCTGACAGGAACAATTGTAGAGGAAGAAAAGTTTGTTTGGGGCTCATGGTTTCAGAGGTCTCAGTCTATAGACAGCTGGCTCCATCTGGGCCTAAGATGAGGCAGAACATCATGGAAGAGGGAAGCAGCTCAGGATATGGCCTCGGGAAAGAGAGAGAGAGAGACCACTCTTCTCTCCAGGGACAAAATATAAACCCCAAAGGCACATCCCAAGTGACCCACCTCCTCCAGCCACACCCTACCTGCCTCCAGTACCACCCAGTTAGTCCATATCAGTGGATTAATCCACTGATTCATTTTTCATCTCTCCTAATCTAATCATTTGGCCTCTGATCATTTTTGCATTGTCACACATGTGAGCTTTCGGGGGACACCGCATATCCAAGCCATAACAGGACCCTCGTTCCCACATCCATACAGGTTCACCCAGTACTGATTCCTTTCCCTGACATAGCACTCACATATGCACCAAGTTATAGGAAGTGGGTTTACTACTTACAGGTAGGCAACATAAGACACAGAAGTCTAAGATTCCCAATGAGCTCAGGCTCAGGAAACTACCAGGGCAGGAGACCCAACTGCATGTTCCTCTTGCACCGCGCAGAGCAATCCCTTCAAAGTAGCCCACCCTGAGTGCTATACCTGGGGCTGGGGGTGGGTGGGTGGCACATGACAAACAGCTATAGTGTTGAAGGACTTCCTGTTTCTAGAAAGGACTGAAACAGAGCCCAGGATGTTCTAGCCAGTTCCTCCTTTATCTCAGGATGCTGTGTTCCCAGCACACTCTGAAGTTATTCTTGAGAACTACAAGTACGAAAAGAAGAAGAACCCAGAGGGCTCAAGGACACTTGTCCTGCAGCTCATAGATACTTAACATCCTTCCAACTCTGCTCTTCTCTCCTTCTAGCTCTCTCTTTTTTTTTTTCTTTTAAGTAAATAGATAACCAAATCTCAGGCTCAGAAATTTAGACAGGCAACCTCAGAGGTCAAACTTAATAATGGTTTTGTTTTCATTTTATTTCCTTTTGCTGAAAACTGTCACTTTAGAGCAAGTGGCACCAGTATTTCAACTGTGCAGATGACATAAAATTTTCCTCTTAAATTTTATTGAGTGAAAAAGCGATGAAATTATTTTAAAATTTAAATAATAGAAGACTGCAGAAATGGCAGAAAGCAAGATGTAGATGCACTAATTACTGATGTTTGGGAAACAGTACATGATGTTACTTTTGGGGAACTGGAAGGAGCTTTAGCCATCAAACCTTTAGAAATTATAGGCTGTGGGCAAAGTTTTTGGCTAAGGCTCAGATTGTCCCAGCCCTCTCCATCCCCAGCCCTGACACTGTGTTACTGTAGTGGAGCAACAGGCCTCAACCAGGGAGGCCTGAGGTTTGGATATTAAAACTGAGGAGACAGGAGAAGCTTCTGGTCCAAGACCTTTTGTGCTGACCCTGAGAGTAACTGGGGACTCAGATGTGACTTCATCACAGTAGCCCTGAGAGGGAAGGGACAGACAGGAATGAGAATGTCCAGTCAGTCCCACAGCCTTCCAAATCTCACCTCATCTTTCAGGGTAAAGGAATCTTCTAGGTATTAGCCTTCATGAATTCTGTTCACATTGCTGGTCCTAGTTATTCTCCCAAAAAGAGATGACCTGAAGCACTCGGATTTCTTCTCATCGTATTTCTTCTCATCCAGAAGCCCTGATTACTGAGAAACCCATTTCCAAATCTAAGTTCTAAAGATCTAAAGGGCTGTTCATTATGAGGAATGACCAAAGCAACTCACTGTACTTTAGCCCTTGGAAAAGCCTCAGATAAGAAAATAAAATTTTGATGATGTCCCAAGTGTCTTTCAAATGTTCCAAACGGGGGCTGGGGTTATGGCGCAGTGGTAGCGTGCTCGCCTAGCACGCGTGAGGCACTGGGTTCGATCCTCAGCACCACATAAAAATTTAAAAAAAATAAAGATAAAAAAAAAAAATGTTCCAAACGTCCTTAAGAGCCTCCAAATTTTAATGTAGACAGCTGGAGTAAGATACCTAGGCTGGGGTGGGTAGACAGGGGATCTGTAAGAGATGCTAAGACATCCCTGGCCTAAATGAGTGGAAAAGTTCATTGGTCTCATTGCCCTTAAGTTCTTTCCTGTTAACTGATTCCTTGCCTGTTAATGGGGTACTGGGGCTCCAAGGTAGTCCTGCTCTCCTTGAACTTTAAAAATGGTATTATTTTAATAAAAAGGATGATGATAAAAGTATTTTAATTGAAGGGATGTCAAATTTTCACCTGCCCAGTATGCTTCCAGGGACCCAAGCAGGCCTGAGTACACGGAGCTGTGTGCCTCCTTTCTAGGGCCCCTGTCCACGAAAGCCTCCTTTGGCAACATTAGCATCCTAATGTGGTCCCAAAACCATCAGTGCTAAAGGATGTGATGTTGAGGAAAGAAAAGGACCAGGTGGAGAAATGGCTCCACTCTAGGCCAGGTGTGTCTTTGGGAAACTCATGCCATCTTTATCCTTTGCTCTGGTTTGAATAAGTGTCCCCGCTATGCTAAAGGCCTAGTCACCGCCTATGGAAACTTTAGTAGGTGAGGCCTAGCGGAAGGAAGTTAGGTTTTAGGGCATACCTTTGAAGGAGACACCGGGACCCCTGCCCCATGCTTTCTCTCTCTCTGCTTCCCAGTGCCATGCAGTGAGCACTTTTCTCCACTATGAGTTCCCACAATGATGTGCTACCTTGACATGGGCCCAAAACAAGGGGACCAACCAACCACTGACTGCACCTCCAAAACTATGAGCCATAAGAAACCTTTCCTCTTTTTAGTTTAATCATATCCAGAATTTTGTTAAAGTAACAAAAAGCTGCCCAGTACACACCCTTTGACCCCTGCCTATGGCCTGATGCATGCCCTACGTGACCCATATAAATCCTGCTCTGACCTACAAAGAAGAATTAATAGCAATATTCCTCAAATTATTCCATGAAATGGAAAAGGAGGGAATCTTTCCAAACTCATTCTATGAGGCTAGTATCACCCTGGAACCATTTGACCAGCTATCCCACTCCTTGGTCTATACCCAAGGGACCTAAAAACAGCATACAACAGTGACGCAGACACATCAATGTTTATAGCAGCACAATTCATAATCACCAACCTAGATGCCCTTCAATAGATGAATGGATAAATAAACAGTGGTACATATATACACAATGGAATATTACTCAGCAATAAAAGAGAATAAAATTATGGCATTTGCAGGTAAATGGATGGAGTTGGAGAATATCATGCTAAGCGAAGTTAGCCAATCCCAAAAAGCCAAAGACCAAATGTTTTCTCTGATAAGTGAATACTAATCCATAAGGGGGGTGGGTAGGCAAGTAGAGGAACTTTGGATTAGCCAAAGTGGAGAGAGGGAAGGGGAGGAGACATGGGGATAGGAAAGATGATGGAATGAGATGGTCATCATTACCCTAGGTACATGTATGATTGCACGAATGGTGTGACCCTATTTTGTGTACAACCAGAGAAGTGAAAAAATTGTGCTCCGTTTGTGTACAATGAATCAGAGAGCATTCTGCTGTCATGTGTAACTGATTAGAACCAATAAATTTAAAAAATAAAAATAAATAAATAAATCCTGCTCTGATGGTAGAAGGCCCAGTGGTGTTTGAAGGTTCCTCACAGCCCCCCCTGGCAGAAATAATATCTTTGGAGCTTAGGCAAGAAATTTGAAGAATAAATGAGGAGTTGCTTTAGTCCCCTGAATTTATATAAACTTCCTAATTGCCTCCGTGTCAATGGTTGCTGGCCACTAATTATTAGGTATTTGGTCTCTGTCAGCATTTTCATGAACTGTTCCTTTCTGTGGGACATGACAAGCATTTCATCAAGGCTGAATTTGAGGCCTGCATACCAGAGCTGGAGTGAGAGGGGCCGAGCTCGGGGAGGACCTGATGGAACTGTGAGTCTTGTCTGTATAGTTTTCAAGCTATAGTGAAGATGGTAAGAAAAGCACTGAACTGCAATTCAGCAAGATGGTAATAAATAGTAACATCTGCCTTTTACTGTGCCAGGCACTCCTTTAAGTCCAGAAAATCTTTAATAGAGCGCTTACAGATAAGGAACCCATGGCTCAGAGAGGGGAGGTCACCTAGCTAGGAAGAGCTGTGTGTCAAGGAGTGAGTTTGGCCACATGTGACAGAATACAAGTAACAGTGGAGAGAACAGGTGAGGAGACTTTTTTCTCTCACTCACATGGGAATTCTAAAGGTGGGCAGTCCAGGATAGACTGTCTTGGTTTATTTTTCATTGCTATAACAAAATACCTGAGATTGAGTAATTTATAAAGAATGGAAGTTTACTTGGCTTATGGCTCTGGAAGCTGAGAAGTCTAAGAACATGACACCAGCACCTATTCAACATCCGGTGAGGCCTTTGTGCTGCATATAACATGACATAGGGTATCATATGGCAAGACAGGGCAAGTGTGTTAGTTCAGCTCTAGCTTCTTCCTGTAAAGCCATTACTGCTATCATAGCCCCACCACTCCCCACCACGCTTCATGACCTCATTTAAGGGGAGATGTCCAGTGTCTCTTTTGGGGGATTCTTCTTCCTGCCTAGGAGGATGTAAGCCACCTGAGAAATTAAAGTCTACAATAATAAGAACAAAAGACAAAGAAATATAGTTTCAAAAGGATGGAGCCCCTGAGAGATCCTAGCCCACGCAGGACCCAGGCAAGACAAGAGAAAATGGATCCGGTGGTTTATTTAAAGGAGTACATGAAAGGCAGGGATAAAGTTTCAGGGACAGAGTCTCACTTCATGAAGTCGTGCAGTCAGCAGGTTGATTGGCATCTTGGCAGGTCACACCCATCTCAGAGGGGCTGTGTGGCCACAGCAGGTCAGCCCATCTCCAGTGCTGTGTGGGATCTTTGGCAGAGCTGAGGGGGAAGTTCACCTGCATCAGGTGGTCTATCCCTGTAGGGATGCCAAGGGAGTTCCCAATGCCAGACTTATCCCCTCACTGGCTGAGATGCCGATAGTCCACACAGCCCACAGATGGCTCTCTACATTCGTCTAATCCTAATTATCTCCCCAAAGCCTCACCCCCAAAATGACATTAACATATGAGTTTGGGGACTAAGTCTCCACCACGTTCAAAGCATAGCAATGGCTAATCCATCTTGTCAGGAGAGGCCTATGTCCCTTCTAGTATTTGCCTGCACTTTCTTCAAAATGTGGCCATAATGTCCCTCCACCAGGAAGGAAGAGGAAAGGGTCAGGGCAGAAGGCACTTTCAGCTGAGTCTGTCCCTTTCATGGAGACTTCCAGCTCATTTCATCTCTCTGCTTCTGCCATGTCACGTGGCCGCTGTTTTCTGTCGTAGCTATTATGTCACTGGTATTGTGCTGAGAAATTACATGTATTATATTCATTCTTAATTTTGCCTGCAGAGAAGGTATTATCAGCCCCTGGGTTCTACCACAATCCCTGCTATTACATGGCTAAGGAGTTTAAGACAAATCCCATTCCTCTCTTGCCCTCATCTTCCCATCTGTTTTATGAGGGATTAGACTCAATAAAGAGTTCTTAACTTGTGGTCTCCAGACCCTTATGGGACCATAGATAAAATTCAAGAAGGATGGTAAGAAATTTGGATAGGAAAACATTTTTCTTATTTTCACTCACCTCTAATTGAAATTTAGTGTTTCTTTGTACTGTGACTATAGGCGACAGACCATAGTAATCTTAGCAGAGCCTATGACTTTTTCAGCAAAAGAATCACAGCCATTTTACAGCATATTACAGTTGTGTCAGACATCATTTACATGTATCTCAACTTCAAAATTATGGTAGTCATTGAACAAGGTTCTATTTAATGTATTGACAAAAAAAGTGCATGTTCCAAATTTTGTTAAGATTTCAGTAATCGGGGGCTGGGATTGTAGCTCAGCGGTAGAGTGCTTGCCTTGTATGCGTGAGGCCCTGGGTTCGATCCTCAGCACCACATACAAAGCAATAAAATAAAGACATTGTATCCATTTACAACTAAAAAAAAATTAAAAAAAAAAAGATTTCAGTAATTGTATCTCAATGTAATTTATCTCCTTCATAAGGAGATAAATTTTGCTGTATGCATTTAAAGGCATTTTTTCTGAGAAGGGATCCATACATTTCATAACCTACCAAAGGAGTCCATGGAGCAAATGAGATGAAGAATTCTTGGACTGGTGCCTCTTTGTCCTTCTGGATATTAATGCAACTCTCCCACTAGCTATCATCCAGCAAGTCCCTTCAGCTCTTGAGTTCTTCAGTCTTTTCCTGTGTAATAAGGCAATAATACTTGCTTTGTCTAGCTCGGGGCTGAGAGGGGAACCAAAGTAATCTACATATAAGCACATGTATGTGCAGAGCCAATGTATTTTCATTGCTCAGGGTCAGCCCCAGCAGCACTAAGGCCGAGTCTTATTAAATGGTTCAACTCTAGAGGTGTTTCCTAGAGATGCTGACGATTTTCTATCACTTCCACATAAGTAATCCTGCTCCAGCCATATGTTTTTGAGTGCCACATTAGGATGGAACTAGTATAGAATTCAATAATAAAGGGCAAAATGGACCATAAGTGCATTTGTTAGTCAGTTTTCTGTTCCTATAAAGAATACCTGAGATAATCAACTTATAAGGAGGAAACGTTTATCTTGGATCGTAGCTTTAGGGGTCTCAGTCTTTGATCACGTGGCCATTTAGGGGAGGCCTGTGGCAGGGCAGCACACATGCTGGGGAGTACACAGTGGAACAAACCACTCACCTGGTGCACAGGAAGTGAAAGAGAGAAAGAGGCAGGGATGGAGGTCCCTCTATCCCTTTGACCTCACACTAGGTCTCACCTCCAAAAGGCTCTACCACCTCCCAATAGCACCACACTGGGGAGTAAAGCTCTACCACATGGACCTTTGGGGAACAATTGAAATCTGAAATACAGCAGTGCTCTTAGCTTGAACTACTAAAGAACACAGGGAGGTAGACAGAGATTTCACCAGTGGGGGCACAGAGCTTCAAAGATCTTAGCCTCTTTGAAAAATTTGAGTCAGTGTGGCATGGTTTTAAAAAAAAATCACAGATCAATCACAGTCGTTTTGTCTACAATCTCTAAACATGGGGATATTGACACGGACAGAAACATTGAGAAAATTGGATTGTCTCTTTCCTAATCTGTGCCTTTAAAATATCTGTGACTACTTATTAAATATTCACTCATCCAAGAAGTCTGCTAAAATGGGCATAACTAATGTTTTAAATACAAAGAGACGCTCCACAAATATTTTATATGCTAAATTATATTTAAGATATGGCCTCTAATTATCTTAGGGTGCTACTGAATATTTCCACGGTCTTGTACTCAAAGACATGGGGTACTGTGAAGTCGTTTGTTTGGACAAACAGAGGGTTCTTAAAGAAGGTGGTGTTATGATCAACGGTTTATAGAAACGGAGATGTTTATATTGGGGAATATATTTGGTTTGCACAACGAAGCTGCCCTTTTTGCTGCATTCAAGAGATTTCAGTCTGATGTTGATGCTTTGTTGATGTCAATGTTGGGTCTGAAATGTTCCCCAGGGGCCCATCTGTTAAAGGCTTGGGCCAGAGCACATGGTACTATTAAGAGATGTTAGAACCTTTAAGAGGTTGGGCCTAGTGGGAGGAAGTTAGGTCATGGGGAGTGCCTTTGAAGGGGATATTGGATCTCAGGCCCCTTCTTGTTTCTGTCTTTACTTCCCAAATGCCATAAGGTGAGCTGCTTTCTCCACCATGTATTCTTGCCATGAAGTACTATCTCTAAAAGTCTAAAAGTCATGAGGCCAACCAACTATGGACTGAAACCCCCCTCACGGTGAGCCAAAATAAACCTTTCTTCTTTTTAAGTTGAGTATCTAAGGAATTGTGTTATATTAATTGAAATCTAGCTAACATAGTTGAAGTCTGGGTCATACAAGCTAACAGTTAGGCTTGAGGAAATTTCTATGCATCTATGTATATATGCTTTTTTAAAAAATCAACAGAAAACAAACACTGGTTTTCTTATTTAAGGGCTAAAAGGAAATTATGCATTTATGTACTGATTTGTTGACAATGTTTCTTGACTACTTACATTTTTTTCAGACAGGGTCTTGCTATGTTGCCCAGGCTGGCCTCAAATTCCTGAGTTCAATCCACTCTGCTGCCTCAGCCTCTCTAGTAGATAGTACTACAATTGTGCACCACAACTCCCAGCCCTTACTGCCTGCTTTTTTCAAGGCACCAAGTAGACAGCTGATGTAGCCCCTACCTCAGGACATGTAAAGGATAAGGTTGCAAAGATTATAAGGTTCTGTGTATTTCACATGTGTTCCTTATAGCCCTAGGAAGAAAGTACACTTATTATCTCTGTGCTACAGCTATGGAATCTAAAGCATGTTGAAGCTAAAGAACTTGTCAAGGTGATAGGACTAGTCAGGGTTGATCTGGGACACAATCTTGGCCAGTCTGATGCCATAATCATGCTTTAAAACAGGGGTCAACAAACTATGGCCCACAGGCCAAGTCCAACCTGATGCCTGTTTTTGTAAAGAAAGTTTTATTGGCACACAGGTGTTCTCATTCATTATTGTGGCTACTTTCTCATGACCAACAGCAGATGAGCAGTTGCATCAGAAACAATGGGGCCCACAAAGCCTAAAATATTCAGTCTCTGGCCTTTCACAGGAAAAGTTTTCCAACACTTCCTTTAAAACTCTGTTATACTTTCTCTGTACCAGAAAAGTCATAAAAGAGCAAGGGATACAGCTTGGTGGTAGAGTGCTTGCCTAGCATGCTCAAGGCCCTGGGATCCATCCTCAGAACCCAAAGAGGAGGGGAGGAAAAGAGACAGAAAAAAGTAACTGAAAATACTTAAAAGTGCCAGGATTCATGCCATGGAGTTCCATGAAAGAGAATAACAGGAGAGTTGGGCACAGGAGTAGTCACAGGCATCCTCTTTAAAATGTAAGCCTGAGTGCCAGGCGCATTGGCGCACGCCTGTAATCCCAGCACTTTGCGGGGCTAAGATAGGAGAATCGCGAGTTCAAAGCCAGTCTCAGCAAAAGCAAGGCGCTAAGCAACTCAGTGAGACCCTGTCTCTAAATAAAACACAAAATAGGGCTGAGGATGTGGCTCAGTGGTCGAGTGCCTCTGAGTTTAATCCCTGGTACCAAAAAAAAAAATGTAAGCCTGAGTAAAATATAAATCCAGTCTGAAATCTCAATCCTGGACTCAGTGTCCTGCTGGGAAATCTGTAGACTGCTCAGCTCCCCAAATGTCCACGACCTGTGCTCTGACCTGAACAGAGGATGACCAGTCTCTTTTCTAGGCTGAAATGGTTTCCTCCCCCTTGTAAGGGAAGAGCTAAGAGGATTCAGCAAGGACAAGGACAGCTGTAAGTGTTCAGTGTTGTGCTTGGCATCCAGTTGGTGCTTAGCAAATGTCCCCATCTTCAGACTCCTGACCTTGTCACCCGCAGGGCCCCAGCTGGCCTACTGCCTGGACTTGCAGTAGTTTGTACATCATGAACACAATACTTTGTGCTTTAAAATGAGCATCAATGTTTAATATAATAAAGCGTTGGAAATATAACTTAGAATGAATTATTTGGTCTGGTGGATGCATCCCAGGGAAGGGGACACACTAGCTCAGGCATTCCATTTGTGGTTGAAGCACTGAATCCTTTCTTGGCCAAATGAAAAGGGTTGAGGACAAATGGGGGTCAGGCAGTTGGGCAAGTGGGAGCACGATGCTTGCTTTGGCATCTTTCTGGATGACTCCCTGCAAGACTGTCAGTCTCCATTACATATGGTACCTTCGTCCATGCATCACTAGCAATAAAGACCTTATCTTCAACCAGGCTCAGAGTTATTTTCCTGACACTGAAAACTGCAGGGTTTTCCTGCCAGATATATATAGATAGATAGATAGATTTATAGATATAAATCACCTTCAAAGCTGCTTCTCCCTACAATTAAGGTTATTATATCTACCCAACATCTTCGTCCTTTAAAATATACACTGGGGTCTGGGATTGTAGCTCAGTGGTAGAGCTGAGGCCCTGGGTTCGATCCTCCGCACCACATACAAAGCAATAAAAAAAATAAAGACATTGTGTCCATCTACAACTAAAAAAATTTTTTTAAAAATATATATACACACTGTGTAGGTAGACCAGGCTTTAATTCCCTGCTGTTTTTCTAACTGTGTGACCTTTGGGAAAGGTTTTAACCTTTCTGAGCCTGTCTTCTCATTTGTAATAATAGTACTTACCAGTCTCATCCATTTATAAAACAAATCTGTGAGTGCCTATTGCATGCCAGGCATGTAAAAATCTAGAAATCAAGAGATTTCACAGCAAATAAGACAAACAAGATCTCTATCCTCATGAAATGTTAGTCTGATAGAGGGAGTTATAATAATCAAGTAAATAGTTAATCAAGACTGTTCCAGATGGTGATAAATGCTATAAAGGTGATACAGGGAATGACATAATAGAGTCAGCTCCTGAAGTGGCATGAGGGGAGGACCTGAAGAATGAGAATGAGCAAGAGATGGAGGATTGTTAATGGTGTCCCACAGAGAGAACATTGAGCACAAAGGCCTGGAGATAAGAAAGAATTGTTGTGTTTTAGGATCAGAGAGCAGCACAGTGTCCAAGTAGGAAAGTGGTACCAGGTGACATGAGAGAAGGAGGTGGGACCAGGTATGTGGGCCTTATGGCTCCGGTAAGGAATTTCAGTTTTCATTTTAATGAGGTGGGTCAATAAAAATGATTAAGGATTATAGGGCTGGGGTTGTAGCTCAATGGTAGAGCGCTTGCCTAGCATGTGTGAGACACTGGGTTCATTTCTCAGCACTGCATATAAATAAATTTAAAAAAATTTAAAAAGAATTATACATGATTCATGATTTTATTTTTCCTTTTTGTAATACTGGGAATTGTGATACAAGGATGCTTTACCACTGAACCACATCCTCAGCCCTTTTTATTTTTTATTTCAGACATAGTCTCCATAAATTGCCCAGACTGGCCTTGACCTGGGGCTTTTCCTGCTGAGCCTCCTGAGTAGCTGGGCTCACAGGCATGTACCACAATGCTCAGTTTGGGGTTCCTTACTTTCACTCTTCTTTTTTTTTTTGTAAATTTAAAAAAATTTTTAGTTGTAGATGGACATAATAACTTTATTTTATTTTATTTATGCTGCACTAAGGATAAAACCCAGTGCCTCACACATGCTAAGCAAGTGCTCTACCACTGAGCCACAACCCCAGCCCTTACCCTTGTTTTTTACCATCCTTTCACCACACCATAACCAAACTGATCTTTAAAAACATGAGTCATGCCAGGTGCAGTGATGTGCCCTTATAATCTCAGCAACTTGGGAGTCTGAGGCAGGAGGTTCACAAGTTCAAGGCCAGCCTCAGCTATCTAGCCAAGCCTTCAGCAACTTAAACCCTGTCTCAAAATTTACAAAGAAAAAAGAAAAACAACTATGGATGTAGCTTAATGGTAAAGCACCCAGGTTCAATCCTCATTACTAAATAAATACATACATAAGTAAATAAGGAGGCTAAAGTTATTGTAAAGATTACCAACAATTAAAAATGTAAAATAGGGGGCTGGAGCTGTAGCTCAGTGGCAGAGCACTTGCCTAACGTGTGAGGCACTGGGTTTCATCCTTAGCACCACATAAAAATATAAACAAATAAAATAAAGGCATTCTGTCATCTACAACTACAAAAAAAAATTTTTTTAGTGTAAAATAATGAGCACAGCCCTGCTACATGTAAGTTCTCTATGAGCCAAGTGTGGTGGCACAGGCCTGTAATTCCAGCAACTCAGGAGGCATTAAAAGAGGATCACAAGTTCATGGCCAGCCTCTGCAAGAACCTGTGTCAAAATAAATTACAGTTGAAAAGAATTCCTGGGTTCAGTCCCCAGTACTGAAAAAAAAAATGTGTATGAATATTTGTTGTTTTGGAAAGTCTAAACCTGTTATGAATGGGTCAGGCCACATGTGACAACTGCTCATTTGACATTTATTTAGTACAACCAAGGACTTGAGTTTCTCGTTTTATTTCATTTTAATTCATTAAATTTAAAAGCTAATGTTTAATTAAGTTCTTGGGAAGTAGAGTTGAAAAAACTTTGATTCCATGAATCTACTTTTTTAACTGCAAATTTCATGAAATAGGAAGACAGATTCAAGTCTTTTAATGAAAAGTTTATGTTCAAATGGAGATATGCCATAACAGTAAAATACATTATCTCAGGGACTTAGTATAAATAAGAAAACATAAAATAACTTGTTAATAATTTTTGTAATAATGTCAGGCATGGTGACATGTGCCTGTAATCCCAGCTACTTGGGAGCTGAGGCAGGAGTATTTCAAGTTCAAGGCCAGCCTCAGCAACTTGGAGAGATGCTGTCTTAAGATATAACACAAGAAAGACTACAGCTCAGTGGTAAAGCACCCCTGGATTGAATCCCCAGTACCAAAAATAATGATAATAATAACAATTTTATATTATTTACATGGTCAAAGAATAGTATTTTGAACATATGTGTTTAAATAAAATGTTACTAATTTTATCTAATAATGTTATTAAATAATTTATTAAATTAAATTCAATTCTTTTACTACTTTAATGCTGCTACTAGAAACTTCTAAATTATCTATGTGGCTTGTATTATATTTTTATTGGACATGCTGATCTAAGGGAAAACAGAAAATTAGAAATTTAAATTTATAGAATGTTAA
This sequence comes from Xerus rutilus, assembly GCA_028644305.1. Lineage (NCBI taxonomy): Eukaryota > Metazoa > Chordata > Mammalia > Rodentia > Sciuridae > Xerus > Xerus rutilus. The sequence goes on from CM053405.1 coordinate 127,831,585, forward strand.
CTCTCAATTATGTCTTCTATCTGAAATCTCAATTTGAAGATTGGAACTGGGAAAAAAATTAAAAGCAATAGTATTTTTTTTTAAAGTAAAACCAATTTTATTAAAGATCTTTCCACATGTCCAAAGCAAACAATTAATGAATACCAAGGGGAAAAAACCTACATACAATGAAATTAGAAGTACCCCAGGATGACAAATATACATAAAACATGTACACCCATAATCATCACTTTCTTCTTCTGATCTTTCTTAGGTATCTTCTTCCACTTCTTTTTTTGTGTTTTTTGTTTTGTGGGAAGGGGCTACCAGAGATTGAACTCAGGGGTACTCAACCACTGAGTCACATCCCCAGCCCTATTTTGTATTTTATTAGAGGTAGGGTCTCACTGAGTGAGCCTCACTTTTGCTGAGGCTGGCTTTGAACTTGCAATCCTTCTACCTCAGCCTCCTAGACCACTGGGATTAGAGGCATGTGCCACTGCACCTGGCCTTTTGCTTCTTAACAGGGTTCTGGTCCCCATCAAGCTGAGTGGTCCTCCTATTAATGTGCTGATGTCACTAAGGGCATAAAGAACTGAATCTGTGGGCTCCTGTTGCTTGTTTTTGTGGTCCTTTCTCTTGCTCACTGACATTTAAAGTCACTCTCATGCTCTCCTCATAAGTAATCCTACGTTGGTCCTTTTGACTGGCAAGTGACATGAGGATAATAAGAATCTCTGATCTCCTCTAGAGCACCTGAGTATTGCTCAAGTTCAGGAATGACCACTGCTCAATACCCATCTCTTGGCTTATTCCAGGTGCTTTTTCTCCTCCTTAGCTTCTGTTTCATCATGATGGACTTGAACAAAGTGTGGTGGGACATATTTCTTAGATACTCCTTTTGTAGATTTCTTCCCTGAAGCCTCAAGACTGTTTTGTCTTCCTCTCTATCCTTAGAGCTCAACTTGTTCATCATGTTGCTGGTATGAGGCTTAAAACAAAGTGGGTCGTTCTCACTGAGATTGCCTGTCACTGTGCTCTTGACCAGCTGGTCAATTTGATACTTCAGTATTTGGTCCAAGGGATGAAATTTTCCCAAAACTGTGCACATCTCTACTAGTCTCAAAACTGCAGCATGTCCCTGAAGAGATCCTTCCGAGGCTTTGTTCCTGATGAGGAGGCTCAAACCCATAAGATATATGAGCAGCAGCTGGTTGTTCTCTTCCAGGAAGCTAAGCCCCTTCCCTGTAGGGTAGGCTCCAACCAGAACATTTTTGGTCTGTGTTTGCACTTGTGCAGTTTCAACTATCACCTGCTCCTGGAGGGTCTTCAAGAGTGTCATAGCATTTAGCATGTCTGACTCCAGCACCCCCAACACCTCCATCTTTGTGAACCCCCTAAAATAATAGTATCTTTTGGAAACACTACAGGAATGCGAGATCCACATCTTAATTATGTGATAGATAGATAGATAGATAGATAGATAGATAGATAGATAGATAGGTAGATAGATAGATAAATAGATGCCCAGCATGAACCATGCCAGGTGCAATGGTGTTAAATAAAATGAGAACCTCAAATCCTTGGTTGTACTAAGTAAATTTCAAATGTGCAGCTGTCACACAAGGCTATTGGCTACTCCTGATTTATTCATGACAGGTGTAGACTTTCCAGAACAACAAATATTCATACACAATTTTTTAATATTTATTTTTTGAGGTACTGGGGAGACAGTCAGTGTCTCATTGTGGGGTCTTTCTTCCTGCCAAGGAGAGTGTAAGCCACCTGAGAAATTAAAGTCTAGAACAATTAGTGAAGAACAAAAGACAAAGTCAGAATTAGGTAGGAGCGCCTAATAGGTCCAGTCTGAGTAGGAACTGGGCTAGACAAGAGAAAATGGCTCCTGTGATTTATTTAAAGGGATACATCAAAGGTAGGGATCAAGTTTCAAGGGTGGAGTATTGCTTTCTGATGTCTTGATGTCAGCAGTTTGATTGGCATCTTGGCAGGTCACACCTATCTCAGAGAGGATATGCGGCTATAGCAGGTCACCCCATCTCTGGTGCTGTGTGGGACCTTTGGCAGAGCTTGAATAGGGCTCACAATGAGTCAGGGCAGTCAACCAGAGGAAATGTCCACCTGTCATTCCCAGACACCAGATTCTCCTATTCAGTAGGCTACAATGTGCAGCAGTCCATACACAGCCCAAGGATGGTTCATGACATAGATGGATGGATGGATGGATGGATAGATAGATAGATAGATAGATAGATAGATAGATAGATAGATAGATGATAGATAGGGATATAAAGAAAGAAAAATAGACAATCATTCTCAAGGAATTCACTTGGCATCCCTGACTGTCCCTGGATATTGAATACTGCTTTGGCAAATTTAGGAACCCCAATCCTGGGGATAAGGAAAAGAATGAGCAGGAATGAGAGGATACCCATTGTAAGATTTTGTTTAGAAAGCCAAGATCAGTAAGACTTATAGTGTGTGTATACTCACTCTCAGCATGGAAGTGACTGAGTCAATCTAGCACAGACTAAATTATTCCCTCCAAGAAGTACAGATGCACAGAGCTTCCCAAAAGTTTAAACACGGTCTGTGCATAAGAAGTCAACAGGGGAGGCAGGAGTGATTTCTGTCTCTACCTTGTCCAAAAAGCAATTTATTTTAGATTAAAGGTATGTTTCAAGATCTGTTATAAGTGCTTTACCTTCATTATCTTATTTAAGCATCAGGAAACCTTATGAGGTCATAACTGCTATTACATCTGTATTATATTGTCAAGGTTCAGTCATGCGTCCCAGATCACACAGCTAGTAAGAGGCAGAACAGGGCTTGAAACCAGGGCAGTCTGACTCCAGAATCTATGCTCTTTACCGTCATACCAGACAGCCATCCAGTTGTCATTCTAACAACTCTTAAAGATCACCCTTGAGAAAGGATCTCCTCTAGCTGGAACATGCCTATAATACCAATACTCAGGAGGCTGAGGCAGGAGGTTCACAAGTTCAAGGCCAGTCTCAGCAACTTAGTGAGACCCTGTCTCAAATTTAAAAATAAAAAGGGCTGATTGTAGCTGGGTTGTAGAGTTCCCTTGGGTTCATCCCCAGTAAAACACACACACACACACACACACACACACACACATAAACATAGACACACCAAGTGGGCACACTCCTGTTATATCCTCCATCATTCTCAAAGCCTGAGATTGGCTCATTTCTCGCTAGTCCCTGCCCTGTTCCTAGTACAGAGCAGGTCACAGATAAAGTGGGCAATTCCTTACTGATTGAGGGAGGATGGACATATTTCATCAAGAAACCTCCCAGCTGCACTGCTTTCCCCCGCCTGAAAGAAAAGTAAAGGGAAACCTGGTTCCTTCGCTACTTTCTTGACTAATTGCTACACCCACCACTAGACCTAGTATGACACCTGGCACACATTCATTACACATTAGTCAAGTTCAGTATCCATTCTTTCAACAAACATAAGTGCTCAAATCCCTAAGGGAGGGGTGTGAATGAAAGCTTCACAAACATTACTACTATAAATAATATTATTAATAACCCTTAGTAATAGAATAATAAAATTGTTATTTCCACTGATCATAAAAGTGATCTGTGAAATCTTATTATCTGTGATTCACAGATTCACATCTATGAAATCTTCAATAATAATGATTATAACAACAACAAACATTAATATTAAAGTATCACCAGGCGCAGTGGCTCAAGCCTGTAATCCCAGCACTTAGGGAGGCTGAGACAGGAGAATCGCGAGTTCAAAGCCAGCCTCAGCAATGGCGAGGCGCTAAGCAAGCAACTCAGTGAGACCCTGTCTCTACATAAAAAAACACAAAATAGGGCTGAGGATGTGGCTCAGTGGTCGAGTGCCCCTGAGTTCAATCCCCAGTACCAAAAAAAAAAAAAAAAAAAAATTAAAGTATCTTTTTTCCATCATATTCTGAGTTTTAGAAAATACATGGCACCATTTAATTCATAAAACAATCTAAAATCTTCAATATCTGTTTATCCAACTTAGAGCTGAATATCCAGTGTTTGGGCCATAAATTCCTAAAAGAGTATCAAGTGCCCATGTGGTAAGAGGATGTTCACTGACCCTTTGCAGCTGTGAATAAGGCAGACAAAGCCCCTGCCCTGGGGAAATAACAATAGAATCACCCTGTAAATGGAAAATATCTCCTTTCCTTTTACAGAGTGATTACAAGAACTAAGAAAATCTTGTTGGTTCTAGGAACTGGCCTGTGGGCTTCCATCACTAAAAATGTGTTTCTTAGCTGTAGCTGGGCATGGTGGTGCATGCTTGTGATCCCGGTGACTTTTGGAGGCTGAAACAGGAGGATCACAAGTTTGAAGTCAGCCTTAGCAACTATGCAAGGCCCTGTTTCAAAATAAAAAATAAAAAGGACTGGGGATGTAGTTCAGTGGTAGAGTTCAATCCCTCCCTGGGTTCAATTCCCAGTACCCCACTCCAAAAAGTGTTTGATTTTGTTTTGTTTTTTGCTTAATGCAATATAGTTTAGCAATATGAAACTATTTATTGTTCCCCAAACACTACTGTTATTTTCATGTTCCTGTTCGCATGTTCTTAGCCTCTTGTGTTGTTTTTTTTTCTTCTTCTTCACTAAATGAACTATTCCTCTTTCAAGAACCTACCTTGAATGTCTCATTAGTGAAGACCTACCAAACTGGACCGATTGAATTTGGGTTCTTCTTGGTATGCAGACTGCTTCTTCCTTGGGTTCAGTAGCCCCATTATCCATGCCCCCTAACTCTCCCACTACCCTGTAAGCTCCTGTCACCAGAAATCTCTCTGAAGTAGGGTCGGAAGGGTTCCTAGAGAGAAGAGGGAAGTCAACTCAGGTTCTTAGCATGCATGATAGAAAGGAATTTCAGCACACCAGTCAGAGGCATAGACGGAGATTTATTTAGGAAAGAAGAAACATATTCAAGGGAGAATATGTTCTTTCATATTCAAGAGAGACCTACCTTGGAAGTAAAGCAAGGAACACACATTCAAGGGAGAACGTGGACCAATTTGGAAGCGAGAGACACGTTTGGAGGTTTCCAGCTTTTCTTTTAAAAGGAACTTGGTTAGGAGTGGGTATGGAATGGTATGTAGGAATCATATCAGTCCAGTGATCTTGAGATGGGTTCTGGTGGTCTGGTCAATCTCAGGATCCTTAGGCTGAAATGGTCTTCATTATCTGATCAATAGATAGCCCTGCAAAGTCCCCTGAATTATAGATTCCTCAAGATATCATGTCTGTCTGTCTGTCTGTCTGTCTGTCTGTCTGTCTCTCTCTCTCTCTCTCTCCCTCCTTAACCTACTTATTGTGGGGTTAATGAATGGTGCACAGATAGATTTACAGATTTCCCAGTAATTTGGGAGTAACAGGCTTGGAAGAAAGACTGGCTTGAGGAATGGCAGAAAAAGTATGCAGAACTTCTGAATTAAAATATTTTTTCCTTGTCCTTCCTTTATGTCTCCTTTCTACCAATTTCTTATTCCTTTCATCTTCCTCAGGGGAAGGCAAGGACTGTGTCTTATTAGGTTTCCTGTCCCCAGCTACTGGCACAAGGCTTGATCTATAATATTATTGTCCCCAACATTTATTAAGCACCAAGTGTCAAGTCCTGTGCTACTTGTCTTCTGGATCATATAATTTCTTTTTGAGCTTTGTCCCCAGTACAAAATTTATATTTTATGTTGAAACAGATCTAAGTTGCTAAGGTTGGCCTCATTTTTTTTTTTAACCAGGGATTAAACCCCAGTTACACAAAAATACAACTATATGTATAACCTTATGCAGATATAAATTCAAAAAGCAAGTTCATTGTTCTTCCTGAAAAAGTTTCTCCCAGCTATCTCTGCAAGAGTTTCTGAGAACTAAAAAAAAAACAATGCTCAAGTATTATTGTTTTGTATCTGTCTAGCTACCTTGAGCGTGGTCAATATATTTCAATTTTATATTCCCAGCATAAAATCCAGAGTATAAAAAACATTCAGTGAACATTTGTTGAATGAATATATAGGGCAACAATTCCCTTTTGGTCTCAGGACCAGAATACACTCTTTAAAATGATTGAAGACTACAAAAAGCTTTTGTTCATGTCGGTTATACTATTAATATTTACCATATTAGAAATTAGAATTGAGAATTTTTATTTTTATTTATTCATTTATGGTAACAATACATCCATTATATTCTAACCTAAATAATATTTTATAGGTAATGTTTATATTTTTAAATGACATTTTTAAAAAATCCAATAAGAAGAGTGGCATTGTTGTAAATTCGGGAAAATCTTTGGCTAATAGCTGGAATCTCATGTCTCCTTTGCATTTAATCGGTTGCACTATCACACGACAGCCTCTGGAAAGCTACACTGTACATTCACAAGAAACTGAATGTGAAAAGGCAAATTACAACCTAGCATCATCATGAAAAGTGTTATCTCCCAATGGACCTTTAGGACACGCTCTGAGAACCACTGGGGAGAGACTTTATCTTCGGATAAGGTTTGTTTCCGGATTCTTCTATACACTGCTAGCACGGCAGAAGCCAGAGTGAAAGAGTAAAATAAACAGGGACTTTTTTTTTCTTTTTTGTACCAGGGATTGAACAGAAGGTGGCTCAACCCCTGAGCGACATCCCCAGCCCTTTTTTTTTTTTTTTTTTTTTAATATTTTTTAGTTGTAGATGGACACAATATCTTTATTTATTTTTATGTGGTGTTGAGGATCGAACCCAGTGCCTCACGCATGCGAGGCAAGCGCTCTACCACTGAGCTACAATCCCAGCCCCTCCCCAGCCCTTTTTATCTGTTTTGAGACAAGTCTCCTAAGTTGCTTAGGGCCTCGCTAAATTGCTGAGGCTGGCCTTGAGTGGGGACAGATTTTTTTTCTTCTTTTGGTACTAGGGATTGAACTCAGAGGTACTCGACCACTGAGCCACATCCCCAGCCCCATTCTGTGTTTTATGTGGGTCTCACTGAGTTGCTTAGCGCCTCGCCATTGCTGAGGCTGGCTTTAAACTCGGGATTCTCCTGTCTCAGCCCCCCTAAGTGCTGGGATTACAGGCTTGCGCCACCGCACCCGGCTTCCAGATTTTTTTTCTTCTTTTCAAATTCTTTTTCCTCTTTCCTGCCAAGAATAACGCGGAGTTTGGCCGTAACTCAAGATGGCACTTGTCTTTCATACTTGTGGTCCGTACAATGACGTCACGCAGTGACTTAACACCCTTCCTCCCTGAAGCTGCTACTACATTTCCCAGGATGCTTTGCCAACAGCGGCGCCATTGGTCGGCGCCGACGGAAGTGTACCTGACCGAACGGAAGTAGAAGGTCTCGGAGACTGTAGAGACTGGAGGAGCTGTGAGGCTGTGAGTAACCGGGTGGGTCTGGTGGCGTGACGGTGAGGAACTGGGCCAGGGGATAATCTGCTGGGAAGCGCCGGGTAGCACTTTCATAACCCTGCAATCTGCGTCCTTCTACTTGACCCGGGAGCGGGGAAAAACAGATCATTGGTCGGGAGGCGAAGTCTCTATTACTTATATTGGTGTTTTAAGTTTTCGTGGAATGAGCTACGGTGAATTCGGACTTTTGTCGCGACCCAAGGGTCATTGGCGTGATTTTGCTGCGACCAGAAGGGCGGTACTCCTGACGGTCTGACTCAGCTTCTAGAGCAGTGATGCTTCGTTGGCTGCACATTAGAATCCCCTAGTATACTTAAAAAAAATTTTAACTACAGATATCCGGGCGCGATTCCATACCAGTAAATCAGAATCTAAGCAGAGTCTGGACGACAATACTTCTAAACCATTCCAAATGTTATTACGCAGTGAGGATTGAGAACTACCCTTTCAAGAGCCTGATTTTGATCCCCACGAGGATCCTCATCAGGACCCTCTGCGCCGGGTCTCGCTTTCCACTAATCGCTAGGCGGGCTTTATCACGTGCATGTTGGTTAATGATCGCGGTTTGGTCATGGATTCCATTTTAAGCTCCACCAGAAGCTAATTCTTAGGATTCTGGTAGTGTTGCTGGTAAAGACAGACAGTGGTTTCTCATGCGTGTCTTGATCATTCACTGAATAAAAATGAGGGTCTTCCGCTTGGAATGCTGAGGAAGATCATAAGTTCTAGGCCAGCCTCAGTAACTTCATGAGACCCTGTCTCAATAGAAAGGGGTAGGGATGTAGCTCAGTGGTAGGGCCCTTGCCTAGCATGCTAGGCCCTGGGTCTTCATTTTTCTTGCCAGTGTTTTAGCAACTCTTTTTTTTTTTTTTTTTTTTAAACCACGCCTGCAAAATGCCAGCAGGGAATGTGAGAGAGTCATCTTGAAATCCATGCATTGTTAGGGGCTGAGGATGACCTCAGTAGCAGTGAGGCCTTAGGTTGGATCTTTAACATAGAGGGTATTGCTGGGGTGGGAGTGGGGAGTTTGTCTTGGTGCTTGTAAGTAGTTCTGATACCAAATTTGACCAGGAAAAGTAAATCAGTTAAAATGATATTTGGTATTGTTTGGATTCATGATGACCTTTTTATGGAGGGGGGATTACCACTGAGCTATATCCTCAGTCTTTTCTATTTTTTAATTTTGAGATAAAGTCTTACTAAGTTGCTGAGGGTCTCCCCAAATTGCTGAGGCTGGCCTTGAACTTCCCATCCTCTTGCCTCTGCCTCCCAAGTTGCTGGAATTACAGGTAGGCCATCATAATCTACTCTTTTTTTTTGGTACTGGGGATTGAACTCAGGGGTGCTTGACCACTGAGCCACATCCCCAGCCCTGTTTTGTGTTTTATGTAGAGACAGGGTCTCACTGAGTTGCTTAGCACCTCGCCGTTGCTGAGGCTGGCTCTGAACTCGTGATTGTCTTATCTCAGCCTCCCAAAGTGCAGGGATTACAGGCATGCGCCACCATGCCGAGCTCATAATCTACTCTTGAATAATGTATTCCAATGAAGTTAGGATGTGTCTGGGGCTTTGAGGTAAAGGTTTGTTTGGGTGTGAAAGGCAGAATTATTATTTTTAAAATATAAACACCATTACATAACAGAAGCTTTTTCTTTCCCAGAGCTTCAGCCTCCCTCCCTCTCTGAATTCAGCATGGAGGAGAAGTCAGAGAACTGTAAGGTTCCAGAGGATCTGTTCAATGGTTTGAAGGTTACAGATCCCCAGGAAGCAGAGAGTTCCAGCCCTCCAGTTCCTGATCTCAAAGATCAGCATTCCCAGAGCAAGCTGCTGAAGGATGACAAAGCCCATCCCCAGGATGACCAGGGAGAAGAGGAGTGTTTTCATGACTGCAGTGCCTCATTTGAGGAGGAGGAGCCAGGAGTGGATAAGGCTGAGAACAAAGCTGATGATGGTGTGAATTCCTCTGAACTAGATGAAGAATACCTAATAGAACTGGAAAAAAACATGCCAGATGAAGAGAAACAGGTAAATATTTGTTGATTGTCAACAGTCGGCCTCAAACTGCTTTTAAAGATGAGTAAATGTAGCTGGGCATGATATTACACACCTTTAATCCCAGCAACTTAGGAGTCTGAAGTAGGATAGCAAGTTCGAGGCCAGCCTCAGCAACGCAGCAAAACTGTCTCAAAATAAATAAAAGATCTAAGGATATAGCTTAGTGGTAGAGTATCCCTGGGTTCAATCCCCAGTACTAGAATAAAAAGAATAAATGTGGTTGTTAGTGTAAAATAGACTACTCTATGTGTATAAAGACTAACTTGCCCTTTAGTGTCCTTATTGTTTTAGTAGTAATGGATCTGAAATAAATCAGTAGCATAGTAAGGATGCATTGTGTGTGTCTACTCAGCAAAGAAAATTCCTTTTTTCCCCCCCTGCAAACTTGGAATTCCTTATCTCTTACTTCAGGACTCTGTTTTCCAGGATTATTTTCTAGTATGTATATACATATTTTAGCTTTTTTAATGCATTTTTCTAAGGTTGGCTGCTGACATTTCTGTAGTGAATATTTTTTGTTTATGATATCCTTCTAATGATCAGTCCCCTCCTCACTAGCATAATATGACTACCTGAATATCTTGGTTATGTTTTTTTAAAATATTTTTTGTTGATGGATCTTTATTTTATTCATTTATTATTTACATGTGGTGCTGAGGATCGAACCCAGTGCCTCATGCATGCTAGGCAAGCGCTCTGCCACTGAGCTACAGCCGCAGCCCCTATCTTGGTTGTGTTTTGATTTTAGAGGACAGTGACTGGATCTCAAGGAACATCATTGTGTATGCTAGTAGCGGTCATTTGTTGAACACCAGCAGTGTGCCAGTCATTGAACTGAAAATGTTTCTCAGATTTTTTTGTTTTGTTTTGGTACTGGGGATTGAGCCCAGGGAGCTGTATTTTTAGTCCTTTTTATTTTTTTATTTTGAGACAGTGTCTTGCTAAGTTGCTGAGGCTGACTTCAAACTTGTCATCCACCTACCTCAGTCCCTGGGATTACAGGCTCGCATCACCATGGCCGGCCACTTGTGTTTTAATTTAATCCTTACCACATGCCTTTGAAGTATATACTATTACTATTCTCCAACAGGAAGTAGAGCTTACAGTGGTAAAATAACTTCCCCAAGATCACACACTTAATCAATGGTAAAACTGATTCTCAAACCCTGATCTGTTTGATTCTAATTCCAAAGTATAATATAGAATTTAATAACAAAAATAATGATCTTTCAAAGCAGATACATTAGCTAAATGTACATGGTCTTGCTTCTTTCCTTCCCTGAGCCATATGCTTTACTGGGTGAACCTTATCTTTTGGAAACAGAAGTCTTGGTATCTTCCACCCATCCTCCTCTCTGATCTCACAAGCAAGCTAGTCTGAAAAGTTATCATAATATCTGAGCATGTCTACAAAGAACTTGAATGAGATTGTAGTTTATGCTGCTCCAAAGCTCACTCACTGAACAGGTTTGGGTAGATTGATAGGTTGGAAATGGGTAGAGATAATAAATGTACATTATAACAGTGAGGGTGAATGGGCAGCGCTGGATGGAGAGAAGCATTCTTCTCTTTTGTTTTCCTTAGACACTTTCCATTATCAAATCAATTGGTTTTAATGTGAAAGCATTAGCTTTTGAGCAAATGTGTGCAAAAAGAGGAGGAGGTTTAAAGGGCAAAAATGAACCAAGTTTATAAACTACTTCAACAAATATGTCTCAGAAAATAAAATTAACCACCATATTAGAGAAATGCTTTTCCAGAAGGTGGATTTTCCAGAAAGCATTGATGTAGGCTTTGTAGAAGCATTGGTCAAATGTTTTTTGTTTTTATAAAGTTTGGAATGCTATTTTAACACTTTAATATATGTTGCCCTGATATTATATTGAATTTTCTAGTGCCATCTAGGTTTGACAGTTGAGTGATTTGGGTCCCAATGTCTCATACTTTGAGGTTCTGTGATTTTATTTTATCTGTTTGTTTGTTTGCTTATTGGTACTAGAGATTTAACCCAGGAGCTATTTACCACTGAGCTACATTTCCAGCCTCTCTTATTTTTTATTTTGAGACAGGGTTTTGCTCAGTTGCTGAGGCTAGCCTTTATTTATTTATTTTTTGGTACTGGAGATTGAACTCAGGGGCACTTGACCACTGAGCCACATCCCCAGCCCTATTTTGTGTTTTATGTAGAGACAGTCTCACGGAATTGCTTAGGCCTTGCTGTTGCTGAGGCTGGCTTTGAACTTGGGATTCTCCTGTCCCAGCCTCCCTAAATGCTGGGGATTACAGGCTTGCACCACCACGCCCAGCTGAGGCTAGCCTTTAATTTGTGATCCTCCTGCCTCAGCCTTCTTATTTGGGATTATAGGCATAAGCTGCCACACCCAGCTTTATATTTATATTTTTAAGATAATTATTGCCTATAAACTTAATATTCTAAATAGCATACAGCTTTTCACTTTTTTCCTATTTTTTGTTGCTGTTTCTTTTTTCTCCTTTTTTTTTAAATTGGTGCCTTACCTTACATAATGGTGGATCTGTCCTCACATATTTGTATATGCACACAGTCTAGCAGTGTAATTTGGCCAGTATCATTCTCCAGTATTTTCCCTTTCTTTTCCCTCTTCCCTTCCCTCAGCCCCTTTACTTGACTGATTTCCCTTCAATTTTCATGAGATTCCCCACCTTTCTTTTCCTTTTTCCTCTCTAGCTTCCACATAAGAGAAAACATGACCCTTGACCTTCTGAGTTTGATTTGTTTTGCTTAACCTAATGCTCTCAAGTTCCATTCGTTTTTCTGCAAATGACATTTTCCTGCAGAATTTCATTTTCTTTATGACTGAATATAACTCCATTGTGTATATATGACACATTTTCTTTATGTATTCATCTGTTGATGGGCACCTAGGCTGGTTCTATAGTTTAGCAATTGTAAATTGTGCTGCTATAAACATGGATATGTTTATATCATTATAGTATGATGACTTTAATAATTCTTTAAGATAAATACCAAGGAGTGGTATAGTTGGGTCATATGGTGGTTTCATTCCTAGGCTTTGGAAGAAACTCCATACTAATTTCCATAGTAGTTGTGACTTTTTTTCTTATTATTGAAAATTGGCATTTAATTTAAATATAGTGGGAGAGTATATTAGTTCTGATGTGTACAGTTTAATGAATTTTGACAACTGTGTACATCTCTGTAGTTCGCATCCCTATTAAGATGTATTATGTTTCCATCATATCAGAAGCTCCCTGTGTATACTTTTCAGCCACTCATCTCCTACCAACTTGGGAACCATTGTTCTGATTCTTATCCCATAGGCAATTTTTTTGTGTTCTAGATTTTCATTTGAGTATGTGAAATATGTATAAAATGTATTCTTTTTTTATTTAGACATTTTCTATTTTACATTTTGTATACATATTCTTTTATAGCCTGAAAATTTGTAGGAAAATCTTAGCAATAACATAGTGCAAAAAGAGTCCTGTTATTTTTAGAAATTTAATCCGCTAAGGTGAGACTAATTGTGGTACCATTCTGTGAGCTATTTTTATACTGTTTGGATAAAGATCTCTGTGAAATGTCATCATTAATCAGCAAAACGGATGAAAAAGTATCTTTCGAATATGGTTTGGTTTTTATAAGCCATTGGGAATAGGAGTATATTACACTTGATTTTACAGAGTTCATGTAGTTCAACAGCAAAAGAAACAAAAATGGCCAAAAAGTGTGGATTTTCAGCCTCACTAATAATTTTAAAATGCAAATTAAAATATTGTGACATGGAAATTCATACTAATATTGGGAATTTAAGTTGAAACATAAATTCTATGAGATACAGATATCAAATTTTTATATGAGCACAGTCAGACATAGTGGTGCTGAGGCAAGAGGATCATAAGTTCAAGACCAGCCTAGGCAACTTGATGAAACCTTGTCTCAAATTAAAAAAGGGCTGGAATGTAGCTCAGTATTAAAAAGCACATGATTTCAATTCCCAGTACCAAAAAAAAAAAAAGAAGAAGAAGAAATACATATATATAGTGTGTATGTGTTTGTGTGTATTAATATGAACACTTCTTCAGACCAGGACTGTAGATAGAATGTTCTGAAATGATAGCAGTGTTTTATAACTGCACTTTCCAATATGGTACCCACTGGCTACATCTGGCTGCTTGTCACTTGTAGTGTCACTGATACAGTTGAGAGACTAAATTTAACTTTACATTTATTTACATAATCATGTAGCTAGTGGATGCCATATTGGACAGCACAGCTTTAAGCCCTTGATTCTCTTTTAGACATTTATTTTAAGGAAATCATTAGAGACATGCAGAAATGTATATATAGGTATAAAGATGTATTGCAGCATCATATAACTTTGGAAAGCTAGAAAATGTTGAATAGAGGGTATTTGTGACTATATTTGGTCTTTGTTTCTGATTCCCATCACTGACACCTAAAACCCTTGGAATTTCCTAAGTGCTAGAGTAACTTTGGTTGTTTATGAGTGCCTTTTGATAACACATGATTTTATGCTAATTAGGTACTTTAAGGTGGGATATCTAGATGATTGACTCAAGATGGGGTTAGTCACCCAAAAGACTGAGTGATTAGAGGGATGGACCTTTTTAGCCCCACCAACTAAACTCCAGAAAAGGAGAGAGGCAGGTTCTGGAGATTAAGCTGTATAAAAACTCTTGAACGAGAAATTTGGTAAGCTACCAGGTTGCTGACCCCATAGGTACTAGGAAGGTGGTACTTAGGACATGAAAGCTCTGCCCCTCTCTTCCCAGACTTTACCATATGCATTTCTTCACCTGAGTATTCATCAGTATCCTTTATAATATCCTCTGTAACAAACTGGTAAATATAAGTAAAATGTTTCTGAGTTCTGTGAACCATCCTAGTAAATAATCAAACACTAGGAAATGGGTAGTATGACCTGGTCATTAAGAGCACAGGTTACAACCTAGAACTTCTGTCTGATGTCTGAACAAGGCGATGCAGTCTAGTGGGACCAAAATTTTAACCTGTGGACTCTGAATTGGATTCTAGAAACTAGGACACCCTGTTGGGGTCTGCTAGAAAATTGCTTGGTTTGGAAGAACCCTCACATTTGGTGTCAGAAGTATCATGAGAGACTATAGTAGGAGAGAAACTGTTTTTCCCAGAGCATTATTTAAATTTTTTTTTCATGTTTATAGAGTTTAGTTGTTAAAAAAGATAAGGAATAGGGGATGTAGCTCAGTAGTAAAGCACTTGCCTATTGTGCCGGAGGCACTGAGTTTGATCTTCACACTGGAAAAAAAAAAGTGAGGGGAAAGAAAACTAAATAATAGGTATTGACATGGAAAGATACTTGTAATGCTAAATGAATTGAGCAGGTCATACAACAGTGATGATTCATTCTAAGTTAAAAACCTGTATGAAAATATGTTTATATATAAAAGTCTTAAAGGATATACGCTAAAGTATAAGCAGGAAGTAGTTTTTTTGGGTTTTGGGTTTTGTTTTTTTTTTTGGTACCAGGGATTGAACTCAGGGGCACTCAACCACTGAGCCACATCCCCAGCCCTATTTTGTGTTTTGTGTAGAGACAGGGTCTCACTGAGTTGCTTAACACCTCGCCATTGCTGAAGATAGCTTTGAACTTGCGATTCTCCTGTCTCAGCCTCCCTAAGTGCTGGGATTACAAGCGTGAACCACTGCGCCCGGCTTAGGAAGTAGTTTTGAGGGGTGTGATGATTAGCAAATTTTCACTTGTATTTAATGCAATTTTGTAAGTAAAATTTTTTACAGTAAGTACACAGATAATTTTTTACACAGATAATCATTAACAACAAAAATGTTATTTTAAGAATATAAAGAAATAAAAATTGATTCTTTACAAAGTATGTTCTACCAAAATCACATAAATGGACCTCTTTGGTCCTTTGGGAAAGAAATACTGCCCTGTATGGGATGGGGAGATAGATGTGTGTGTGTGTATTAATTACAGGTTGTGTAGCCTTAATCTGAAAATCCACACTCTGAGGCTTTCTTTTTGGTGGTGGTGGGGGAGTTTAACCTAGGGGGGGCTCTACCACTGAACTATATCTCTAGCCCTTTTTATTTATTTTAGGTTATTTAATTAATTTGTGTATTTATTTACAGTACTGAGGATTGAACCTGGGGTGTTTTACCATGAGCTATATCCTAAGCTTATTTTTAAAATTTTTTATTTTTGAGACAGTGTCTGGCTAAGTATTGAGGCTAGCCTCAAACTTGGCAATCTTCCTGCCTTAGTCTCATGTCAGTGCTCAAAAAAATCCACATTTAGAAGTCATGTTAAAACCTAATCCTCACTGCAGTGGTATGACGAAGTGAGGCCACTGAGAAGTGATAAGTGATAGCTCTACCTTCATGAGTGGGATCAGCTTAGGGACGTTCAACCAGTAAAGTCTATGTAAATATTCCAAAATCCAAAAAAGTAATTAAACATTTCTGGTTCAAGACATTTTGAATAAGTGATACTCATCATACAAAGTTTGTCTTTGGGTACAATCAGGTGTCAGTAACCATAGTCTGTTAATCAAGCTAACTTGTCCTGTGGTCAAGAAGATAATCTCTGCTCCAGTGGATTGTGATTTCTCAGCAGAATGTAGAAATCAAGAGTAATGGAGGAGGAGGGTAGTTAACATTTGTTTTAAAAAAAAACACAGGCAAAATCTCTTAAGAGAGGACATTATATATATTACTGCAGCAAATCTTAACTGTGAAAGCTTAAATGTAGTCATGACTGCCCACAGGAATGGGATTTTAGTTAACATTTTTAAATGTACTAGATAAATGAAGCAAAGTAGTGATAGTGAAAGGATTGGCTAATTGTTCTGATTGCAGAACAGATCTGGCAGCAGATGAAAACTTGCTATAATAATTATAATATAACATAAAGATACTGCCTTAGTCTGTTTGGGCTGCTGTAACAAAGTACTTCAGACTGACTACTTTATAAACCATAGATATTTCCTGCTCACAATTGGAGGCTCGGTCAAGGTCAAGATGCAGCAGATTCCGTGTCTGGTGAGATCTGTCCCTTAGATGGTGCCTTCTTTGTCCTCGCATGGCAGAAGGGACAAGGCAGCTCTTTTAAGGGCACTGATCCTACTCATGAAGGTAGAACTATCACTTACCACTTCCCAGTGGCCTCACTTCTTCATACCACTGCAGTGAGGATTAGGTTTTAACATGACTTCTGGAGAGACGCGTTCAGACCAGAGCAGATGCTTATAGTATTAAGGCCTGTGGCATACTGCGGTGTTGTGGTAATGATCAAAGAAAATCACCTTTTAGGGGGCATTTGTCATAATGTAGTTTCTTAGGCTTCGTGTATAAATTTCCTGGGTAATTCATATATACACATGAAATTTGAGGACCTTCATTGGGGCCTTCATTAAATAGCCATTGAGTAAATACTATCATTTTCTTCCCTGTGAGAACTGGTAATTGGCCTTATAAGTTACAGAGATTTTATTTCACTCATTTTTTCAAGAAAGACTTGCATTTGTTTCACATGCCAGGCATCATTTGAGGATGCAGTAGTTTTAGTTCTTTCATAGGTTTATTCTAGTT
Source organism: Xerus rutilus (assembly GCA_028644305.1). Taxonomy (NCBI): domain Eukaryota; kingdom Metazoa; phylum Chordata; class Mammalia; order Rodentia; family Sciuridae; genus Xerus; species Xerus rutilus. The sequence continues at coordinate 127,848,684 of CM053405.1, forward strand.
AGGAATTACTTTGAAAAAAAAAAAAGTTAAGATGAAATGATAAAGGAGGAGGGGGTTGAAAGGATGGGATTTTGGTCTGAATGTTTGTGGCCTTCCAAAATTCATGTTCACCCTTGATCCTGAGTATGGAGTGATGGGGCCTAGGTCAGGTGTGGTGGGCATGTCTGTAATCTCAGCTACTTGGGAGACTCAAGCAGGAGGATCACAAGTTCTAGGCCAGCCTGAGTGACTTAGCAAGACCCTACCTCAAAATAAAAATGATAAAAAGGGCTGGATATCTATAACTCAGTGGTGGAGCACCCCTGGGTTCAATCCCCAGTACCTCAAAAAAGGAAGAAAAAAAAGAGAGAGAGAGAGATGGGGCTGTTAGATAATGATTAGGTCAAGAGGGCTCCACACATGCATGGGATTAGTGTCCTTATAGAAGGGCTTCAGGGAGCTCATTTGACCCTTCCTCTCCCCTTTTGCCATGTGAGAGTATTTTGTTCATCCCTTTATCCATGTGAGAACTTGGCAAGAAGTCATCTTGTTGTGCCTTGATCTTGGACTTCACAGCCTCTAGAACTGTGAAAAATAAACTTCTATTATTTATAAATTACTCTGGTATTTTGTTATAGCAGCCTGAATGGATTAAGCAGTGGATAAGACTGCTTCACATTGGCTAGTCAGGTTATCCTCTGGGAAGGTGACATTTCAGCAGTGGCGGGGAGTCAAGTGTGTGATGATTTGAGGGATCTTTCCAGACAATGTAGCTGTTAGTATAAAAAGTCTATAAAGTTAGCAACCAGCTGGGTATGCTCTTGGCATGGTCAAGAAAAGAAAGGTCCAGTGGCTGGATTATAGTGATTTAAAGAAGAGAGTCAGGTAATGAAGTAAGCAAAGGTCTGACTGTGGAGCACGTCATACATAAGTCATGTTAGGAAACAAGAAATTTATTCCAGGGGCAGTAGGGAACATGGGTAATTTTAAAGCCAGAGGAGAGGCAGCTGCTTGAGTAGGTGGGCGTACAGGCACCCATCAGCGTACCCAGCTTAATAAGAACATTGTGGTTCTTGTGCAGAGAATGGAGGGATTGAAGAAAGTGGAGCATTTGGGACCAGTTAGGCCTAATGCAGTACGCTAGGCCAAGATAATGGTAGCGTCAACTGTGGATTTGAAAAGAAGTGAATGATTGCAGCATGTATTTTGGAGGTAGAGTTGACCTATTATGGGATTTAGTTGGATGAAGTGAGACATTTGGATGGTTCCTTGGCTTCCCCAACTGTAAGGGTTGTGTTGGCCTTTATTAGTAGGAAAATGAAGGGACATTGGGGTTCAAGTGACTTGATTCTTGTCTTCAAACACAAAAGCTTTTTGTATTTTGCAGTGCTGAGGATTGAACCCAGGCCTGTGCACATGCTAGGCAAGTACTCTACCACAGAGATACACCCCTCACCCAAAAGTCTTATTTGCCAACCCAAAATGTATCTTTAGTTATTTTAATGGATTTGTTTTCTGTCACCAGTTTTTTGTATGTTGTATTCATCTACACATATGTACATACTTTGATCCATTTAAGTAAGGGATCAAAGAATCTGTTGATTGGTGGTAAATGTGTACTCAGTGCGTAGCTGGAATATTAATCTTAAAACAATTTCATTAGGCTGTGAAATTTATTTAAAACATTATTCTTTGTCTTTAACTGGGAACCATTATATTTCAGTCCTTTCCCCATTCCACTCATTTTTCTTAGATTCCACATTACTTTTTTTTTTTTTTCAAGATAGGGTCTTGCTAAGGCTGGGCTCAAACTGGCGATCCTCCAACATCAGCCTCTCAAATAGCTGGGATTATAGGCGTGCACAGCTTTACTTAATCAGTTGATATTCATGTTTTTATCACCTTATTACATCATTTTCATAATCTTATCAATGTTGTTGGAACTGTGGGACATATCTTTAGTGAATACTCTTGCTTCCAGAATGTTTTCCAGTAACTTCTTCCATAGTGGTCTGCATATTTCTGGTAACCTCATGAGCAAGCCCTTTATGATTTTGATGTTTCCCTTTTCTTTCTTTTGTAATGGACTTCCTTTTGAACTGAAGTTTCCATTTTAATTAATTTTTCTTTTTGGGGGGCGGGGGGGTGGGTACTGGGGATTGAACTCAGAAGTACTCGACCACTGAGCCACATCTCCAGCCCTGTTTTGTGTTTTACTTAGAGACAGGGTCTCACTGAGTTGCTTAGTGCCTCACCGTTGCTGAGGCTAGCTTTGAACTTGTGATTCTCCTGTCTCAGCCTCCCAAAGTGCTGGGATTACAGGTGTGTGCCACTGCGCCTGGCTTTAATTAATTTCTTAAAATAATCACTGCTGGGTTTGATGAGTGCCATTAGCAAGTGATTGAATCAAATCCTAAAATTTAGCCAGATGTGGTGGTACACACCTGGAATCCAAGCACCTTGGGAAATTGAGGCAGGAGGATCAAGTTTGAAGCCCTGTCTCAAAGAATTAAAAATGACTAGGAATATGACTCACTGTTGGAGCACCTCTGGGTTCAATCTCTAGTACTCCTCCAAAACAACAATAACAACAACAAAAACCTAGAATTTAAGAACTATAAGAAACTTTAGGCCTCGCATGCGTGAGGAACTGGGTTCAATCCTCAGCACCACATAAAAATAAATAAATAAAATAAAGATATTATGTCCATCTACAACTAAAAAAAATATTTAAAAAGAAAAAGAAACTTTAGATTTTGGACCTAAATTTAAAACATAAGAGGTGTGTGTTCTAAACTATTTGGAAGTTAATAGGATGTGGTTACATCACTTGCTGGTAAGTAGGTTAAAGTGGAGCCAGGCGTGCTGGTCCATACCTGTAATCTCAGCAACTCAGGAGGCTGAAGTAGAAAGACTGCAAGTTTGAGGCCCCCTTGAGCAATTTAGGGAGACTCTGACCCAAAGTGAAGAATAAAAAGGGCCGGGTATGTAACTCGGTTGTGGATCACCCCTACGTTCAATCCCCAGTACTGTGCATAAATAAATAAATATTTTAGTGTCAGTCCATATTTGCTATGTTTACTAAGAAAGATTGCTTTGTATAGGTCAGTGGTTCTCAAACTTTATGGTGCTCAAGAATCACTGGAAACTTATTAACTCTGCAACGCCCTGAGAAATATCTGACACTGCAGACCTCTGAGGTGTCAGCCAGACATCTATCTGCTTTGTTAGAGCATCCCAGGTAATTTTGATATTGGGGGAACTGTGTCCAGAGTTCTTTGGAAAGCAGAGAGCCACGTAGACCCAGATGACTAACCAGCACACTGATAGCACCCAACATCAGAAGAATGGTTTACCAAATCGATTTTCCTTTTACCCACATTTGTGCTCATGGTCTAAAAATGATTTGTTGGGCAGAATTGAAGCAGTTTTTGCAATGCTAAAATAGGAAATTTCTATTAAATTGAGTTTTGGAAAATACAATATTGTGAGTGGAGAAACAGAAATATTTCCAAGATTAATTCCCCGTGGAGCAGTCATTTTTGTTTGTTTGTTTTGTTTTGCTTTACTTTCCTGGAAGGATACAACTTAATGAGTCTAAGGTTCTTTCTATAGCCTAGAGTCAAAGATCCTCCTTGTGACTCCCTAGAGGGCCTGTAAAAATGTCTTGTGGAAAGAACAAATGTATCTCTGTGTGTAAAGCACATGATGTCCAATTTCAAAGAAAACAAAACTGAAAGCTCTTGCTTTTTTTATGATAAAGAATTCCCTTCAGAATAATTTGTAACACCAGTGTCCCTAGCCCTTTCAGTAGTTGCATTCCAAATGCGGTTTTCTCATTTCACCTAGATAGGACTAACAGAAAGTTCTGTTGCATGTGCCTCCGCTTTCTAGCACTTGAGCAAATATGTAACTTATTTTTACTCTCCCTTTTACCGAGATGTGATTGATTGATCTTTGATCTCTGGGTAGGTGCTCTGCTGCAAACATAAATGTAGTTTTATTTTGTGGCAATTACTTCACGAAGCTGCAGGGGGAAGCAGAGAGCTGCCAGTAAATTTATAGTACAGACAATGAACTTCGTGGTATGAGGCCCTTAGTTTTCTCCATTTGTGTGTTAAACACATGCTCACCACAGGATAACTTAATTCAGAAATTATCTTAAGTGCATTTAATGCAACTTTTATATAATAATACTTGTTTATATACTTGTAAACTCCAGGTATCCCTAATACAAGTTGATCTTGTGAACACTGGCCTAAAGTAAAATAGAGTCCAGCCACCTACTTCATTATGGAGAGTCCCTGTTGGGAATGGTTGTTCCTTGACAAGGGAGTAGGAGAGCACTCTCATGCATTTTTGCCAGGTTACGCTGATTTAAAATCAGTTGAAGTTGAAGTTCTACAGCTTGGGTTTCTGTGTGTGTGTGTGTGTGTGTGTGTGTGTGTGTGTGTGTGTGTGTTTCCTATTAAATAAACTTCAAACTTCTAATATTTTAATGAATTAATCCGTATAGAGCTCTTAGCACAATGTATGACATATAGCAAGTACTGTGTACATGCTGGCTGTTTTATATAAGATAATGATGTGTGAATTTAATATGGCTGGGCAAGGTGGCGCACACCTGCGATCTACACACACACGTCAGTATAGTATAGTTAGATTTATTTGTTACTGTTTGTATTCCATTTTAGTGGTTTAATCATTAATTTTTGAGTATATGAAACAATTGTGATACTTCTAATTAGAATTATACAAAAAGGTATATTCAGAGAAGCTTCTCTCCTTCATCCCTACTGGCTCATGCCTGTTTTCCATCCTTTCCCGCCCACCACCTTTAGTTAGCAATCTTGTTAATTTTCAATCTATCATTACTTTAATTCTTTTATATAAATGGGCAGATACATGTATATTTTCTTACATTTCCTTTTCTATTTAAAGGATAGCATATTTCAGATACTTTATTATATTTCACTTTTTTTTTTTAATATTTTTTTAGTTGTTGATGGACACAATGTCTTTATTTTATTGCTTTGTATGTGGTGCCGAGGATCGAACCCAGGGCCTCACGCATGTGAGGCAAGTGCTCTACCGCTGAGCTACAGTCCCAGCCCCTCACATTTTTTTACTTAGGAGCAAATTCTAGAAATAATCATATCAGTTCATAGAAATCTACATTCTTTCTCCAGCTGAATAATATTTCATTGTGTGGTGATAGGATCATGAATTCATCTACTCCTATCATGAGAATTTAGATTATTTCTAGTATTTTACAATTATAAACATTGTTGCAGCAAATAACCTTGCATATGTATTTTCATATTGTTGGAGATGTATCATCAGAGTAGATTCCTAAAGAATCTTTTGCTGAGTCACAAGGTTGAGTGCATGTGTGATGTTTTTAGGAATGGTCACATCCCCCTCCAGAAGGGTTGTGCCAGTTTGTATCCCCACTAGCAGTGTGTGAAGGGACCTGCTTCCCCACAGCCTAGCAGCCTCACCAGTAGTATATGTTGCCATACCTTTTAATTTTTGCCAGTCTGATAAAGAAATGATTTCTCAGTATTAATTTGGGTTTAATTATAGTGAGTTCAAGAATTTTTTTCATGTATTTGAAGGCTGTTTTTATATCTGTGAATTCATATCTTTTTCCCATTTTTCTCTGAAGGTTTTTCCTTTTTTGTCCCTCACTTTTTAAGAAGTTCAATTGTGATAAAGTATACATGACATTAAATTTAAGTGTATACAGTTCAGTGGTGTTAAGTACATTCTCATTATCATACAACCATCAGCACTCTTCAGCTCCAGAACTGTTTCATCTTTCTGAAGCAAAATCCCACATCAATTAAACAGTTACTCCCATTGCACGGTTCCCGTAACCCCTAGTAACCACCATCCTACTTTGTTTCTATAACTTTGACTGCTCTAGGTCCCTCATTTAAGTGGAATCATCCATTGACCTTTTGTGTCTGGCTTGTTGCACTAAGTGTGATGTTGCCAGGGTTTGTTTGTGTTGTAGCAGTATGAGTTTCATTACTTTTTAAGTTGAATAATATTCTATTGTATATACTACATTTTGTTTTTCCATGGACACTAAGTTGCTTCTGCCTTTTGTCCATTGGGATTAATATTGCTATAAATTTTGATATAAAAATACTCGTTCAGTGTCATTTGTCTTTTAGCCTTGGTTATAGTGGAATGTGTTGCTTCATTTTGTTTTGTCAGCCAAATACATTGTTTTAGTTCTTCTATAGTCAGATTTATTAATCTTTTCTTGCATTGCCTTTAAATTTTGAACGATAGTTATAAAGCCATCCCCCATGCTGAAGTTAAAGACGAATCATCTGTTTCTTTTTGTGTGGTTTCACTTTTTACATTTAGAACTCCAATCCATTCAGTTTATTCTTACAAGTGCTATGACCCATGGGTCTCATTTTCTTTTTCCAAATGGCTGCCATGTCTTAGAACCATTTTTAAAAGTCCATTTTTGCTTCGGTTATGTAGGTGAATTTTAATAGCAACTAAAATGAAATTTGTATTCTTTTTTTTTTTTTAATTTTTTTTTTTAGTTGTTGATGGATCTTTATTTTATTCATTTATTATTTATTATGTATATGTGGTGCTGAGGATCGAACCCAGTGCCTCACGCATGCTAGGCAAGCGCTCTACCCCTGAGCTACAGCCCCAGCCCCGAAATTTGTATTCTTTTCCAAATGCTAACCTTCTAATGTTTGTTAGGTTTTCATTTAGAACCTAATTTATAATGACATTGTTTATCAAAACAAAGAACTTTATTTAGACTTAGATTGTGTCACCATTCAGAGATTTGAGTGATAATAGAATTTTTAAATAACCAACGAATTTGCTTAGTTTAAAAAGTATATAAACATGTTAAGGTATTTTTTTGCAGCCAGGTGCAGTGGCACACACCTATAATCTCAGCATCTTGGGATGCTGACAAGAGGACCACAGGCTCGAGGCCAGCCTCAGCAATTTAGCAAGGCCTTGAATAACTTAGTAAGATTCTGTCTCAAAATAAAAAGGACTAGGGATCTAGCTCAGTGTTCAGGCACCCCTGGATTCAACCCTGAATACCAGAAGGAAGAGGAAAAAAAAGGATGTTGTTTTGCTGCAGGCTTAGTGGCTTATAAACCTGTAATCCCAGCTATCGGGGATTCTGAGGCAGGACGGTTGCAAGTTTGAGGCCAGTTTAGGCAACTTAGACCCTGTCTCAAAGTCCAAAGGACTGAGGATATAGCTCAGTGATAGAACCTCAGCCCCAACTCTGGGTTCTGTCTTCAGTGAGGTTTCCTGTATCACATAAAATTCTCTTACCCTTTGACTGACCTAAGAAAATCATTACCAGGAAAATAGAATTAAATAAATTCTGAACATCCCTAAATTTGTGAGGCAAAGAGTAGATTTTAAGCACTTAACAAATTGATTTGGTCCATCTGCAAAGATATAAAAAGGGAGTCCATTTTGCTTATTTAGTGAAAGAGATCAGTAACCTAATTCTTGACAGCAAGAGTTAGAAATGGCTTTTTCTTTAGGACTATGAAACACATAAGGTCCATGTTCAGTTTCTGCAAGGAGTTTCTGTGCCTTATTCAGTTTCTACTTCCTGCAAACAATTCTTTATTTCCACACCAGTGAAAGACAATTATATGCTCTTGTGCTTAAGAACATGAACTTTAAAATGTTAGACAGATCTGTCCTAGCTCCACCATTTAACCTGGTGTTAAGTGGGATAATAATAGTTCCTGTCAGGCTGGGGCTGTGGCTCAGTGGCAGAGCGCTTGCCTAGCATGTGTGAGGCACTGGGTTCGACTCTTAGCACCACTTGTAAATAAATAAAATAAAGGTCCATTGACAACTAAAAAAAAAAATTTAAAAAAATAGTTCCTTTCTAAAAAGTTTTAAGTATTAAGTAACTACACATGAAAACAGTCAGAAACTGTTAACTATGGGTATTAAGTCAAAATTAAATGTAAGCATGGACCATAAAATATATTAGGGTTTGGGACTTCTGCAGTCTCTTAAAAGTCATTGTTAAATGCATGTTTCCCTCAAGATTGCATGAATTCTACAATTTTTTAGAAGTGTAACAACCTCAGTCACCTATCCAGATCCTTCAAGTTAATTTATGAGAAAAAATTCAGTGTTTGGCAGGGCTCTTGGGACAGGAGGATTTGAAAGGGACATGTGGGAAGCATCTGATACCCTGGCATCTTTCTCTTTCTCACATAATCTGAGTAAAAGCTATGTGGATGTATATTTTCAAACAATATATTATGCTATGCTTGGGGTATGAAATTTCCAGCAATTAATGTTGAATTGTCTGTTTCTCCTTTAAATTGTTAGTTTTTGCTTTATATATTTTATGACTTTACATATATATTTATGACTTTTTTTTAATACTAGGAATCGAACCCAGGGGCACTTGACCACTGAGTCAGATCCACAGACCTTTTTAATTTTTTTTTTTTATATTTTATTTTGAGATAGTGTCTTACTAAGTTGCATAGAGCCTTGCTGAGTTGCTGAGGCTGGCTTTGAACTTGAGATCCTCCTGCCTCAGCCTTTCCAGCCACTGGGATCACAGGCATGCACCACTATACCTGTCTTACATTTTTAACTCTTTTTTTTCACTTATTTGACCTTTTATCTTTATTAGAAATCTTTTGGGGGGGTGTCTCTAGTAATATATATATAATATATTTTTAAACATTTTATTTGATATTATTTTAGCCAATCCTCTTTTAAAGAATGTCTTTTTTCATCCTGTTGCTTTCAGTATATTAGTTTTTGAGTCTGCAGTGTATTTTTTTTGTTTTTGTTTCTTATTAGTGTATTGAAACTATATATAACATTGGGGTTTATTGTGATATTCATTCATGCACATAACATAATTTGTTCCATTCAATTCCCTGGTACTTTCCCTTTCCCTTTTCTCCCTCCTGCCCTACTCCCCTTTTTTTATTCTACTGGTCTCCTTTCTATCTATTTTTTATTTTTTTTATCTGTTTTTTAATTGGTGCATTACACTTACACATAAATGTGAGATTCACTGTGCTTTATTTATACATGCAGGTAGCCTAGTTTGGTGTATTTCACTTTTCAGTACCTCTACTCTTCCTCCCCTATTTGTTCTCTCTTTCCTTCTTGTATTCTGTTCTCCCTAGTGAGATTCCTTAGATTCTTTTTTTGCGGGGGAGGGCACTGAGTATTGAACCCAGGGGTGCTTTAGCACTGAGCTACATCCCCAGTCCTTTTTTTTTTTTTTTTTCCGGTACTGGAGATTGAACTCAGGGGCACTCGACCACTGAGCCATATCCCCAGCCCTATTTTGTGTTTTATGTAGAGACAGGGTCTCACTGAGTTGCTTAGCGCCTCGCCTTTGCTGAGGCTGGCTTTGAACTCACGATTCTCCTGTCTCAGCCTCCCAAAGTGCTGGGATTACAAGCGTGAGCCACCGCGCCCGGCTTAATTCCCCCTTTTTTTTAAATTCCTTTTTTCTCTAGCTTCCACATATGAGAGAAAACATTCAATTTTTGCTTTCTGAGTCTGACTTATTTCACTTTGCATGATGTTCTCCAGTTTCATCTATTTATCAGCAAATGACAATTTTATTTTTCTTTATAGCTAAGTAGAACTCCATTGTGTATCTATGTCACATTCATCTGTTAACAGACACCTAGGCTAGTTCTATAACATGGCTGTTGTGACTTGTGCTGCTATAAATGTTGGAATGCATGTATTATTATAGTATGCTGATATTAATTCTTTTGGGTAAATACCATGAAGTGGAATAACTGGGTTGTATGATGGCTCCATTCCTAGTCTTTTACAGAATCTGCATGCCAATTTTCAGAGTGATTGTTCTAATTTGCAATGTAGTCTCACCAACAACATCTAAGTGTTCCTTTCTCCCACACTTTGATGGCGTTTATTGTTACTTACATTTCTGTTACTTGCCACTCTGAGATGAGATGAAATTTCAATACCCAATCTCAAATTTTACTACAAAGCTACAATAACAAAAATAGCATGATATTGGCATAAAAACAGACATGAAGACCAGTAGAAGATAGAGATAGACCTATACAGATATAGTCATCTGATCCTAAACAGAGGTGCCAAAAGCATATATTAAAGTGCATTTCTTACAGACAGTATGTAGTTAGATCTTTTTTTGGTTTTGGTTTTGTGCAATAGATTGAACCTAAGGACTTTGATGTGGAGGCAAGCACTTCACTACCTAGCTACAATACAACTCCAGCCCTAACTTTATTTCATAGCTACTTTTTAAGATATATTTTAGTTGTAGATGGACACAATACCTTTATTTTATTTATTTATATGTGATGCTGAGGATCAAACCCAGTGCCCACACATGCTAGGCAGGTGCTCTACCACAAAACTACAACCCCAGCCCCACTTCTTAGCTGTTTTTGCAGGGGTTGCTATGGCGATTATAATATGTACCTTATAGTAGCGGTTATGATACATACCTTATAGCAGAATATGGTGGCTGAAGCAGGAGAATTGCAAGTTCAAGGCCAACCTCAGCAACTTAGTCTCAAAATAAAAAAGGCTGGGGATGTAGCTCAGTGATATAGCACCCTGTTTTCAATCCCCAGTAATCCCCCCCCATGTATCTTATTACAACATAATTTAGTTTAATACTACCTGATTATAGTAAAATACAGAAACTTTGCTTTACTTAGCTTCATTTCCTTCTCCCTGCCTTATACTACCATTGTTATTTACATTATAATAATGTATGTTATGAACCCAATTATTATTTGTATATATTATTTATAATCCTTTGTCTTTTAGTCAATTAAGGGAAAAGAAAAACCTTACCATTTCTGGTACTTTTCCTTCCTTCCTGTAATTTTGAGTTACCGTTCAGTGTCATTTTCATTCAGCCTGAAGGACATTATTTAGTATGCTTTATGAGGCAGGCTTGGTAGCATTAATTCTCTCAGTCTTGGTTTATATGTGAATATATTTATTTTGCCTTCATTTTGAGGTATAGTTTTGCTAAAATACAATGTGGGTTTGGTAAGTTTTTTCTTTTACCATTTTAAATATGTGGTTGCACTGCCTTAGCCTCCATTGTTTCTGATTATAAATCAGAAATTAACCATTTTATTGTTTCCTTATATAATTTTTTTCATGTTGCTTTCACATTTTCTCTTTTATGTTTCAATAGTTTGGCTCTAGTGTCTCTAGATGTGAATCTTTATCTTATTTGGGGTTTAGTGAGCTTCTTGAATCTTACTAGTTTTTCATTAGAATTTTGAAGTTTTCAGCCTTTATTTCTTTAAATATTCTGGAGTCTCTCTCCTTCAGGACTTTCATCACATATTGTGAGGGCTCTGTTCATTTTCCTCAATGTTTTTTTTTTTTTCTTTTTCTGTTCTTCAGATTATAAAATTTCTATTGATCTAAATTCAGGTTTACTTATTCTTTTGTATACAAGTTCAGATCTCTTGAATCCCTCTGTGAATTTTCCATTTGAGTTATTGAATTTTTTTAACTTTTTCTTTTTAAATAATTGTCAAGCTGGAACCATAGCTCAGTGGTACATGTTTAGCATATACAAAGCCCTGGGTTTCATCCCCAGCACCATAAAAAATTAAAATTAAAGATAATAATTTATCTCTTTATTAATCAGTATCATGTTAAGACTTTAAGTCTTTAAACAGTTTTCTTTAATTCTTTGAACATTTTTATTTATAGCTATTTTCAAGTCTTTGCTAGATTTAACAGCTAAGGGTACCGAGTCCTTTTTTTTCATCAGGGATATTGGTCTGAAATTTTGTTTTGTTGATGTATCTGGTTTTGGTATCAGGGTGATAACAGAGTTGTAGAATGAGTTTGGAGGGTTCTCTCCTTCCCTATTTTATGTAATAATTTGAGAAGTATTGGTGTTAGTTGTTCTTTGTAGGTCTTGTAGAATTCGGCTAACAATCCGTCTGGTCCTGGGCTTTTCTTGGTGGGTAGGCTTTTGATGGCGTCTTCTATTTCCTTGCTTGAAATTGATCTGTATAAGTTGTGAATGTCCTGATTCAGTTTAGGTAGGTCATATGCCTCTAGAAATTTGTTGGTATATTCGGGGTTTTCTGTTTCAGTGGAGTATAAATTTTCAAAATAGTTTCTAATTATCCTCTATTTCAGTAGAGTCTGTCGTGATATTTATTTTTTCATCACGAATTTTAGTAATTTGGGTTTTCTCTCCTTTTCGTTAGGGTGGCTGAGGGCTTGTCAGTTTTATTTATTTTTTCAAAGAACCAGCTTTTTATTTTATCAATTTTTTGAATTGTTTCTTTTGTTTCAGTTTCATTGATTTCAGCCCTGATTTTAATTATTTCTGAGTCCTTTTTGGTTTTTGTTAGTACTGAGGGTGACACCTGGGGCATTGTGCACGGTAAGCATGCACTCCGCCAGCCCCAAGGAATAGGTTGGCTTGGCTTTTTTTTTTTTTGGCAGTACTAGGAATCAAACCCATAGCCATACACACACTAGGCAAGCACTGTACCACTGAACTATATCCCCATTCTGGGGCAGTTTTTTTCCTAACTTGGGTGTTAGCTTTCCTGTCTCTTTGCATCTTCGATAATGTTTTGTTGAAACTAAACATTTTAGGGAATATTATAGCAAGTCTGGATTGACTCTTCCCTCTTGCCCCCAATTATTTTCATTGCTATTTTGTTTAGTTGTTTAATAATAAACTGTGATTCATTTCCCCTGTGTTGTATGGCCCCACTGATGACTTTGCTCAGCTGGATTTTGTTTTTCTTTTGGTTAGTTTGATTTTATGCCTGACTTTCTTGGGGTTGTTCCAGTGGCCAGCCAATTACTGGTCAGAGATCTTGTTCAACACCCCAAACCAATAAGGCTTCTGTGTGTGGAATCAGAAGCTCATTTGAGGTTCAGGCAGTCTTCAAGTGTGCCCTAGCTTCTACTTGGCTGTCCTAGCTGTATCCTCTTGTGTCATTTTATTGTACATATACAGGCTCCTAAGAATATGTGAGTAGCTTTGAAACTCTCTAGTCTTCCTAAGTACACACTCCATCTCCAGTCAGTCAGGCATATTTGGAGAACCTGTCAAGTGCCTCTGTCTCTTCTGTATCTCCTGTTAAATTGCTAGCTAGGGCCTGGGGGTCCATTGCTTGTTCCAGCCAGAACTACAACCTCACACTAGTAAAACCTCTAGAGCTCCCCATTTGCCACTCAGATTGCTATTTAAGACTGACATCACCATCAGGCATGGATTATTTCTCCTCTGTTCCAGATAAGTCAGCTTCCTCCAGCAGGGAAACTGATGGTTATTTATAGCCAACTTGCTCTGTTAGAGATACCATGTTGAATGATGAGGCAAGTATACCACAAGTTTCTATGGTTCTTTCCTGGAAATTATTAGTTTTTCATGAATAAATATTACTGTGCTATATAAGCCTTGTAGTGAATATCCAGGGGACTGAAATGGTTGATTTTTTAAAAAATACTTTTTAGTTGTAGATGAACCTTTATTTTTATGTATTTATATATGGTGCCAAGAATTGAACACAGTCCCTCACGCTTGCTAGGCAGGCGCTCTTCCACTGAGCCACAACCACAGCCCCTGGTTGATATTTTTATTTAGCTTTTTAGTTACTTTTAGGGAAGAGGATTTGGCAACCTCCTCCGTTTAGTCACATCTGAAGTTGCCCTCACATTGAATTTTGGAATGTGTAAATATTTTACATACTCAAAAAATCAGAAAGGATGAGGGAAAAAATGAAGCCTTAAAATCAGTTACAGGGGGGGCTGGGATTGTAGCTCAGCGGTAGAGCGCTTTCCTCGCATGCGTGAGGCCCTGGGTTCGATCCTCGCCACCACATACAAAGCAATGAAATAAAGACATTATGTCCATCTATTTAAAAAAAAAAAAAAAATCAGTTACAGGGCTGGGAGTGTAGCTCAGCTGGTAGAGCACTTGCCTAGCACGTGCAAGTCCCTGGGTTCAAACACCAGCACCCCCCCCCACATATACACAAGATCAGTCAAAAGCATAAACAAATTAGCACAACTATAACAAACTCAGTAACTTTGGACATAGTACACCCCTTTGACTATGCACTCTTAGTAACAGAAAAATGCAGAGAAATCTCATCATAGGTTTATTGTTGGTAGTGATATTTGTATAGTTATTTTGAGACTCTTGTTTATTGTAGGACAGAGCAAATGAGTAAATATATAATCTCCAACTTATGATGGTCCAGCTACTGTTTTTATAGTTTACAGTGGTGTAAAAGTGATATACATTCAGTAGAAAATATACAGTACTTCAGATTTTGAATTTTGACCTTTGCCTGGGCTAGAAATATGCAGTATGAGGCTCTTGATGCTGGGCAGTGGCAGCAAATTGCAGCTCCCAGTGAGACGCCACCATTGCAGGAATAACCAACAGTAGAGAGCACTGTGTGGCTAGGCTGTCATATCTGGTAGGTTATGTATATTAAATGCATTTTCAATTAGGATATTTTCAGTTTATAATGGACTTATCCAGACACAACCTCTTTATAAGTTGGGGAGCATGTATATTGCTATTCTGGAGACCAGAATTTTCACTGTTGGTGAAGATGAAGAAAAATCCTTTATTATTGGATTTCACTTTTATATATATTCTTTGGATTCATGGTTTGTTTATTTGTTTTTTATTGTTGTTGTTGTTTTATTTTTTTAAGATATATTTCCTGGGCTGAGGTTGTGTCTCAGTGGTAGAGTGCTGGCCTAGCATGTATGAGGCACTAGGTTTGATTCTCACCACCACATAAAAATAAATAGATAAAATAAAGATATTGTGTCCATCTACAGCTTAAAAATTTTTTTTAAATATATATATTTCCTGGGTTTCTTCACTGGTAGGGCCTAGAAGTAGAGACATGGCAGTAACAGCACTCTTGTACCCACATCCCAGTTTCTAGATATCATTTCACACTAAAATAATCCAGAATTCCTTTGAGTGATGGCCAATTCCTACTCTAGGGCAGGCGTCATAAGAGAATATGGGCACCTGGAATAGTACATCCACCTGCAGCAAAATCCACTTTCAGTAGGACAGACCAGGTAAAAGCCCCATGGAGAGCCTAGAAGTGAATTGGGGGAAGCTTGGACAGGAAACCATGGGGAATTGAGTACCTGGAGTGCTATCTAAAAGTGGCCATGGAGAATGGGTGGGGCAGAAAGAAGGCTATCACAAAAGCCCCTTTCAGGTCCAAGTCCTGTATAACGTCCTACAATTTATGAAGTAATTTATACATTCAAGTTAACATTTGAGACTTTGGGGAGAAAAAAAGCATTCAAATGCTTTGACTTTATAATACTTTTAAAATAACCTATTAAGCAGAATTAAATTCCAGATTTAGAGATCACATGTGTATTCTTCATTTAAAGAAAGATCATGGGGGCAAAATAGCCCTGAGGAGCAGACATGATTTGTGCTAGACTTTGAAAACTAGTAAAATTTGGTTTGGAGATGTGGAAGGAGAACATGGAAGAGTTGTTCCATGGAAGGGCATTCCAGATAGAGACACATAAGCAAACGTTACAAAGGAAAAGCATAAATAAGTTTTAAAAGGCAATAAAATGAGGTCAGGCTGTATAGAAGGGAGGGTTTGTTGAGTCATAGTGGGAAATAAGGTTGAGTTGAAATAGAAATTTGTAGTATGAAGAACAAGACATTTTTGAATCTTTATTTTTTTTTCATTGTAAAAGGACCTCAATGTTCACCTCTCAGAATTGTCTTGAAAAAGCAAATGAGCTAAAGTATGTGACAGCACGTTATAAGTGGTTAAGTATCTAGTGATGTAGGTAGTGCTGAATTTTTACTACCAAGGTGAAAAGTTCGTAGTTTGAACTGTTGAAATAAATTCCATTCATTGAGGGCACTGTCTGTGTGGAGTTTTCCTTGGCAGTTCTTGTGATGATTTTACAACCCAGAGTAATATCACTGTTTCCCCTCGAGTTTTCAGGGAAGGGGAAGAATACTGAGTAAAGAGCCTTGTAAAATTTCTTTGCTTCCCATTTCTATGGAAATATAATTCAAGAGTAATGTTTCCCCATGAGGCCTCTCTGGAGCATGTTAAAAGGCATTATGGAGGCATGTGAGAGGGCTCCTCACCACATTAGAAGCTTCTGTTCATTGAACAGAACCTAGAAAGATTTGTACCTCATAGTGTTGCAGAATATCAGCACTACCAGCTAATGTGTGAGTGAAGGTTCTGGCGCATAGCCTGCTAAGACCTGTGTACACTCTATAAAATCTGTCATTGGATTTCAGTAACGTTACACAATGTACGTGCTATCCTTTGGAGAATGTGTGTTCAGGCAGCAGAGTACACCTCGGTCTTTGTATTGGGATCAAGTCAGTTGGCACAGCTGGGAGATAGTTGGTTTCTCCTCCAAAGTGCTATTTTTAGCTGTTTCCAAGGAGATAGTCAGCATGTTATTGATAATTGCATTAATCCTCAGTTTACACAGTCTGCAGAGGGGGAAGCAGAAGCTCTTTTCCATTGTGTACTGCTGCTTACTGGGTCTTCCGGTTGTGATTTGTCAGCCAAACAATAAGATGCCTTCCTTAGAGTAATTGACCTCAAAATTATGTTCTAAAGCCCTTCTGTTTGGTCTTCCAACTTTTAGTTCTAATTATAAGGCAATGTGAAGTTTGCTTAAGCTGGCCCTTTCTGGGTATACCTTGGTTTCATCTTTACCAGTTGGGAACTTAATGTTGTAAATTTACCAAAGAATGATTGGTCTGTCTCTCTCTTTGTGTCTGTGTGCCTGGTACTGGGGATAAACCCAGGGCCTCATATATGTATGGCAAGCACTCTACCACTGAGCTACGTACCCAGCCCTTTTTTTATTGAGAGACAGGATCTCATTAAGTTGCCCAGCCTTGCCTCGGACTTGCAGTCCCCTGCCTCAGCCTCCTGAGTAGCTGGGATTACAGGTGTGTGCTACCACACTAGCCGACAGGTCTCTTACAACATAGTCTTTCCCCTTTCTCTTTCTCTCTTCTTTCTCCTCTTCCCTCCTCTCTCTCCTCTCTTCACAAGAACCTGACCTGGCAGTCTGAGTGATTCATCTTAGCACATAGAACATGAGTTAGTTCTGAAGAACAGATTATAGAACAGAAAGGAGTTTGAACATGAGAAATTGAAAGTTTTTAACAATGAACATTAAGCTGTAGTAATTTGATGAATTACCCTCTCTAAAGAATTCCTGCTTTAAAATAACTTTTACCTATATTTCTTATGGATTTTCTTGGTTCTATAGCATTCAACTTTCTTTCCTATTTGGAGGAATTCTTCTGTGTTGTAATCTTGTTGAGTGACAGTAGCCCAGGGCCCTTGCTCCATCCCCAAATAGCCAAGCCATGTGACCTGAGTCAGGTTTATTGGATGCTTCTGACTGAAACCTTGAATCTGGATCAAGTAAGGCAAAGCAAAGGTCATAATTTATTTGCTACTAAGGCAGCACTGTTCAATCCAGACTCACAGAAAGACATGCTTTCTGCTTCTTTTTTTTGGGTACCAGGGATTGAACTCAAGGGCACTTGACCACTGAGCCGCATCCCCAGCCCTATTTTGTGTTTTATGTAGAGACAGGGTCTCACTGAGTTGCTTAGCGCCTCGCTGTTGCTGAGGCTGGCTTTGAACTCGCGATTCTCCTGTCTCAGCCTCCCAAAGTGCTGGGATCACAGGCATGCGCCAATGTGCCCTGCTTGTTTTCTGCTCCTTAACAGAGTTGCCTTGAGTTCTCCCTGGCTTCTTGAACCAGTTCTTTAAACTTCCCATTGGTCTGTGAGCTCCAGATATTTTTCCAATAAATTTGCACCTAAGTTGTTTTTTGCTTGTTTGTTTGTTTAAAATAGTCTTTTACATGCATGCAAAACCCCTAACCGATGCAATAGAGAACATTTTAGTCCAGGTACCTCTGTTATGGATAGTACTAAGTAAATATGGCCATAATGTTATATTTTTTTATCACCACTACCACTCATTTTATTTTTTCTGTATTCCCTTAGAACAGCCCTTCAGATATATCTTCAAAATAGATTATTATTATATCTGCTGTGTGTCAGACATACAGATACCAAAAGAAGTAGATTCAGTTTATACCTACCTTTTAGTTTCTTTACTAAGATTCATGAAATCCTCTGTTTTATTCAGATTATAATAAGAAATTTGGGAATCACCCTGGTCTCATCAATAACCTATTAACAAACCAGGTGTAGTGGCACAGACCTATAATTCCAGTGACTTGAGAGACTGAGGCAGGAGGATCACAAGTTCAAGGCCAGCCTCAGCAATTTAGCAGTACCCTGTCTCAACATAAAACGGGATGGGCAGTGTAGTTCAGTGGTATTGTGCCCCTGGGCTTAACCTCCAATTCCAGAACACACATACACACACACACACGCAAACATATTAACAGATCTCCAGGGAAGAAATAATTTTGATTTTGCTTGTAGTCTTGAGTACTAGTTATTTAGGTTTTAGGCTTATGTGTGTGAAATAGCCTGTTACTATATTTCTTCCTTTTGGAGTTTTTAATCAGAAGCTTTAGGAATGAAGGAAGAGATTTCAGGTGACTTTCTGTTTAAAAAGAAAGAAAGAAAAAGCATCATCCAAGGTGGGCAGCAGGCCCACAGTGCTTCAGCCAGTTTGGCTTGTGCCAGCCACATGAAGGTGTTCAGGGGAAAAAGTGCACACCAGCTCAGACGTGTTACCTTTGCTCCATAGAGTGACATCGACTCTGCTTTATGTTCAGTGTGTGTTTGGCCACCTGCATGAACTTCTGAGTTGCTAAAACAAGCTAAGAAAAGAGAGATTTACTTATCTAGGTTTCTTTAAATTTTCCTGTGTCAGCTGCCTAAAGCATAATGCCCCAACCCTTCAGCCACGACTGATCCTCTGTAATGCACTCTTCCAGCATCCTGTTTCCTTCATGACACAACCCACGATTGTTGCTCAATGAGTAATAAATTGCTTATTTTACAGAAAAATAGTATTTTATACTTATTGCCACTGTGTTGGAAGCTTTTCATATATAATCACTTTAACCCACTAAACATTAAGTAAACACTATTTAAGCTTTATTGTTTTACATGAAACTAAGGCTCATAAACATTCTGAAACTGATTGTGCAACATAAGTATAGAGCCAGAATTTGAATTTATACCAGTATGCAAACCAGGGTGGAGGTGGTTTAGTTTCATTTTTGAGTGAAAAAAAATTAACTGATACTTGAATTGCCATTCCATGCAAAAGATAGATACATAGGAAGCAAAGGACAGGCTAACAACACCTACTTTTATTTCAAACATGAAAATGCAGTTGACAATTAGCCAGGTGGTCCTGTGTTTTTCTGTTGTCACTGTTTTGGATTTGGGTAAAACTGACCCAGTTCTCAAAAGTAACTTGCTGTCCATTAAATACACTTGTATGTATACAAAGCTTACCTTTTTATTCATTATAATATTTCTGATCTTTTTCAGAAAAGGAGAGAGGAGAGCACTAGACTAAAGGAGGAGGGAAATGAACAGTTTAAGAAAGGAGGTAAGATAACAGTTCTAACACTGATGTCTGGCCATCTTGACTCATTATTTTTCAGAGTTTATGAAGATACACCAAAGAACATTTGGCAACAACTAACAAGTCTGAGTTGCTCACAATGTGGTGTTGCTTTCCAGCACCTGGAATTTTGGTTTTTATTAACCAACTCCAAGTCATTCTCATTTGGCAGTGACTAATTACCATGTGTCTTTTGGCATGAGCATA
>CM053405.1:127869000-127906423 GCA_028644305.1 Xerus rutilus
TTTTTCTTTTCTGTAGTCTAATAGTCCATTAATCCTAGACCACTAACCTTAATGCATTGCTCTAAAAGCTGAGTCCCCATTTCTCACTCACCACAGAACTGTGAAAGAGGTCTGACCATTCTAGCATGGCCCAGGGAAAGACTTGTATTTCATTGCTCTTTTCTTTTCTTTTTTTGGTACTGGGGATTGAACTCAGGGGCACTCAACCACTGAGCCACATCCCCAGCCCTATTTTGTGTTTTATGTAGAGACAGGGTCTCACAGAGTTGCTTAGTGCCTTGCCGTTGCTGAGGCTGGCTTTGAACTCGCGATTCTCCTGTCTCAGCCTCCCTAAGTGCTGGGATTACAAGCGTGAGCCACCGCGCCCGGCTTCATTGCTCTTTTCTTGGGATGCTGTGTTAGTTTTTAGTTGCTATAACAAAATAACTGAGGCAGGCAAACTTTACAAAGAGAAGAGGTTTATTTAGCTTACAGTTTTGGAAGCTGGAAGTCCAACAAATATATTGCCTGCTTGGTTAAGGGCCCTATTGCAAATGGGTGGAACACATGCAAGAGAAAAGGATTACATCTCAAAACAGGAAGCCAGAGAGAGACTGAGGAAAGTTTCAGACTTATAACAATTTGCTGTTCTAAGCACTCTCTGTCCAGGTGACCAATATACCCCTCCCAAGGCAGTGCCTCCAGTGATCTGAGGACCTTACAGTAAACCCCACCTCTTTTTTTTTTTCTTGTGTGGTGCTGGGCATCGAACCCAGGGCCTTGTGCATGCAAGGCAAGCACTCTACCAATTGAGCTATATCTCCAGCCCTTAAACCCCACCTCTTAAAGGTCCCCAACTTCACCACATTGACAACCTAGCTCCCAACACATGAAACTGTTAAGGAACAAACTGCATTCAAACCTTAACAGATGCCTTAAGTAGAGAGAAGTTCTTTATGTCCTTCTGCATTTTCTCCATTTGCTTAGGAGTAAAGCTAGGGTTCATTCTGATAATTTGGTGAATTTGATCTTATAATAACTTTCTGTGCCATCTCCAAGTATATATACTTTAGAAATCTAAGGGGGTTAACATAATTTTCCCCTAGTTATTTTTAGGTTTGATCATTTTTCTTATATCTTGGTTTAGCAGTCATGACTTCTTTTTCTAATCAAATAGTTCTAATTTTGAAAACATGTCTTTTTATATGGTTTCTTTTGTGGAGGAGGGGGCATCCTGGGGCTTGAACCTAGGACCTAGTGCATACTAGACAAGTTCTCTACTACTGAGCCATATCCCCAGCCCTTTCCATTTAATTTAATTTTTTAAATGTTTTTTTAGTTGTAGATGAACACAATACCTTTATTTTATTCATTTATTTATATGAGGTGCTGAGAATTGAACCCAGTGCCTCACACATGCTAGGCAAGTCTTATCACTGAGCTATCACCCCAGCGCCCTTTTAATTTTATTTTGAGACATTATCTTGCTACCTTGTCCAGACTGGCCTCAAAAACATGTTATCCTCCTGCATCACCTTGCCAAGTAGCTGTGATTACAGGCATGTACCACTGCATGTGGGTTGTATGTTAGTATTAAATATTTCAAACTTGAGACAGGAATGAATAGATAATTTGTTCTTAGTATCTTTACCATA
Source organism: Xerus rutilus (assembly GCA_028644305.1). NCBI lineage: Eukaryota > Metazoa > Chordata > Mammalia > Rodentia > Sciuridae > Xerus > Xerus rutilus. The sequence continues at coordinate 127,870,635 of CM053405.1, forward strand.
ATTCTGCATGTAAAAATGAACATATACATTTAATCAGAATTTCTCTTTTAAAGTCTTCGAGTTAAATAATGGTTTATAAAATGTCTCTCCAGGGACTAGGAGTGTAGTTCAGTGATACAGTACTTATCTAGCATGGGCAAAGCTGAGTTAGATCCCCAGCACTGCAAAAAAAAAAAGAAGGAAAAAAAGTCTCTCCAAACATTTCATGCAGTTGAGCGTGGTGGAGCAGAAATTCGGGAGGCTGAGGCAGGAGGATAGCAAGTTTAAAGCCAGCCTCAGCAACTTAGCAAGGCCCTAAGCAACTTAGTGAAACCCTGTCTCAAAATTTTAAAAAAATTGGGAAGTGTCTCAGTGGTTAAGCACCCCAGGTTCAATCCCCAGTATCAAAAAAAAAAAAAAAGTCATATGTAGTTTTAGCCAAATTACCTTCATGAAAGCATGATAGCTTTCTTGAAAATACATGTGCTTTTGTGTGGGGGTGTGGGGATAAACTCAGGCCCTTGCACATGCCAGGCAAGCACTCTAAATACTGAACTGTACCCTAGCTGTAAAACTTCATTCAAATCATGGATCCTGGACTTTAATCTCTTTGATACGTCCAGTTCCTTAACCCCCTTTGAAACATTCCTTGCTAAACTGCTGAACCAAATGAAAGTGAACATCTAAGACATGCTACTACCCTTGAGCACTGAGCGCTCTTCACTGACAGCATATTCAACTGTCAGTTCACCAAGCTCATGCCTTGTGAGATTGGCACAAAGTTGTACTGTTTCTTTAAAAAATTTTTTTAAGTTGTTGATGGACCTTTATTTACTCATTTATTTATATGTGGTGCTGAGGATCAAACCCAGTGCCTTGCACATGGGAGGCAAGCGCTCTACCACTGAGCCACAATCCCAGCACTAGAAGTACTGTTTCTTTAAAGAGAAGAAAGGGGGAAGTAAAATTTACTGCCCAAAACTTAATAGACTGGGACCATGTTTTATTTGAAACCTTTGTCTAATAAATGGAAAGCTATGCATTTTGAGATCCTACGGTACAGTAGTATCAGGAATAAAATCATAATGACCTCTCTTATTCTCAGATTATATAGAAGCTGAAAGTTCCTATAGTCGAGCCCTTCAGATGTGCCCATCCTGCTTCCAGAAAGACAGATCTATTCTGTTTTCAAATAGAGCTGCTGCAAGGATGAAACAGGTATGAATCTTTGACCTTTTTTTTTTAAGAAGCACATCGTCTTGCAATATTTTGTAAGGCAGTTTATCTCAAAAAAACAACGTAAGGGCTTAAAGTTGCTATTTTTCTTTTCCTGCCCATATGTTTCCCTTGTGTAAAGGGCACAGAGAAGATAGAAAAATATCTGGGGAGAACTTGAATCACACTGCCATTAACATTCCTCTTTAAAGTAGCTGAGTGAATACTTTTCATGGAAGAAAGGCTGACGAAGTTTGCACTAAAGTAGGGCAGGTTAATGAAGCAAGAAGCCAAGTAGTACATGTCCCACAATAGCTACAGCTACTTATTTTAGGCCTCTGGAATTCTAGATAAAGATTTAAAAGCACAGAGGAACACTGATTAATCCAGATATAAAGATGCTTATTCCAAGCTGGGCGCAGTGGCTCAAGCCTGTAATCCCAGCACTTAGGGAGGCTGAGACAGGAGAATCGCTTTAGACCTGCAGAAAGTTTTTTTTTTTTAAACCTGAACATGTATATAGATGAATTCCATCTCCAAGGTGAAGTATTTTGAAAGTGTTTCATGTGGCATATGTGGCATGGGAACAGAAATTTTACAGAATATACAAACCAACAGTTTGTATTTTTTTTTAATTATTTTTTATTGTTGATTAACCTTTATTTTACTTATTTATTTGCAGTGCTGAGGATCAAACCCAGTGCTCATACATGCTAGGCAAACACTCTACCACTGAGCCACAACCCTAGCCCCCAACAGTTTGTATTAAGACAATAATAAGACTTTTTTTGGCAGTACTGGGGATTAAACCAGGGCCTCATGAATGTTAGGCAAGTGCTCTACTACAGAACTACGTCCTCAGCTAAAACAATTGTATAGGGGCTGGGGCTGTAGCTCAGTGGAAGAGCGCTTGCCTAGCATGTGTGAGGCACTGGGTTCTATTCTCAGCACCACATAAAAATAAATAAAATAAAAGTATAAAAAATACAATAACATTATTTTTTTTAAAAAATTGTTTAGAGGTTAAAACAGTATTCATTAATATATACTACCACTGAACAAAACCCACGTCTAACAGTTTTTAAACATAGCTGGAAGCTGGACACAGTGGCAAACGCCTGGAATCCCAGTGAAAGTAGCATGCTTGTTTTCATGGGATTCTTTGAAAAAATTCCATATCTCCTTAGCAGTTATTAATGATCAGATCATACCAAAGGACTTTGAGCCATTAAGGTAAACTAGAATAATTCACATTAATGTTGTATTTCTTTTTAGGACAAGAAGGAGATGGCCATCAATGACTGCAGCAAAGGTACCTCCTTTGTCTTAATTACCTGTTAGTGTCCAAGAGCGTTACCTCAGCTAGACCTACAGACACAGGGGCTTTTGTTCAGGTGTGCACTTGTACCGGTGTACCCTGCTTCTGAGGCTTTTAAAGAAGCAGTTTTATAGTTTAGCATTTTCAGAGGTGCTACTCAGAGTGGTAGTCATCATAGAGTATGTAGGCATGCTTTCAAATAGATAGCTGAGTTAGTGTTCTTCTGTGTTAGTAACCATGTGAAGAAAAATTAAAAGCTACCTTGGCAGTAGAACTCATTTGTGAAACAGTTTACTTTGTGTAATCTCTGAATTGCTTTCCTTTGAAGTTCAAATTGAAGGTCTTAGCTGCTATTGGTGCATTTGGATCTCTGTGTTCAGGAAGGGAGGGCAACTATGGTGAGGGCACCCTCCCACACCCTAGTTCCAAGAATTAACCACTGAGCTACATCCCCAGTCCTTTTTATTTTTTATTTTGAGAACTGAGACAGGTCTCACTAAGTCACTTGGGGCCTCACTAAGTTGCTGAAGCTAGCCTTGAATTTGCAATCTTCCTGTCTCAGCCTCCTGAGTCACTGGGATTGCAGGTCTGCGCCCCCTGTGAAGGGCAATTTCTGATAGTAGCAGGCAGTGACTTTCAATGTAATCATCCTTCCAAACCTACTTCCTCAGGGCTGTCGATGTAACTCAGTTTTAGAGCACTTACCTAGCATGTGTGGGATCTCAAAAACCCCACAAGCATCACAAATCAGGAGAATTTGCCAATTACTCTTTCAAATTCTATATAATGAATCAAGCCTTTGCTGTATATCTGAATTCCATTAAGGTTTTTAATTCCCACTAACTTTTATAGAGAAACCTCTAGATACAGGATCACTGCTATTTTGGGGAGGGGGTTTGTTTGTGAATATGGTGTTTGGTTGGTTGGCTTGTTTTTTATTTTTCCAAAATTTTCCTGATAGGATGTTTTTCAGTTTTTCTACTAATTTTTTTTTCTTAATATTTTGAGGGAATTACGGTTGGAAAGAAGCTTGTATGTTATCTAGTTCCCCTTTCACACTAAACATGAGTTTCCTTGTCTGGTTTTTATTTTTAATTCAGCAATCTCTATTCACTTTTTAAATTGTTGATTGTTTATAGTATGTAACTTCATCATTACTACAGTAAAATCTAGCAAGCTACTTTCTGACCTATTACTGTCTTGAACTGGAACTAACTCTGTGCTATTTTATTTGAAAAAAGGTATTTAATCTGTTTCCTCTATGTGACATGTTTGGATTTGAAAAGTTTAGGAACAAGCTGTTGATCTTCAGAGCTCCTTTCTCTGAAACCAGGTAGTGGGGGAAAAATGCCTTTATAAGCTCGACTAGCAGGTATACCATAGAAAACAGCTTTCCAGCTGTATCCCTCTGTGTAGGACCCTTGCCAAGAAAATGAGGGAAACAGAAGAAAGTGTTTTCCATGTTTCCTTTTAGATTTGCATACATTGTTATTCATGTGCTTAGACAAAGCCATTATGGATGCATTGTATTCATAGGCCAAGTGGGTTAATGGTAGCTGGGTTCAATTCCTTCCCCCACCTCCATCCAGTACCCATACTCCCATACACTCGCATATACTCTTTCATTCATACACCTTGGCAAGAATTCACAGCTTATTTCTGAGGTCATTTTAGAGTTCATGACTACATAAGGAACAATTTCTAGTGCTAGTCACACTAAGGTTTTCAGCGTTGGCATAAATGAGGTTTAAGGTTATTCTCTGTATAGATTAACAAGGAGAAAATCACATTAGACTGATGCTAGTTTTAGAGGTATGAAGTGGTAATAGGAAAAAGTTCATCTCTTCAATGCATATATACATAATCGGAAGCTGCCTAACAGTTGCATAGGTTGTGGTATGTGACCTAACATGTAAATTAAGGGATTCCATTCTGTAAAAGATGCAGTAGAGGTCAATTGGAGTGTTTTTCCTGTGGATAGTATTTCATCATGACTGGGAATATTATAAAAGGGTGTGGTGTACCAGACTAAGAGGAGGCTGGCAGACAGCCTGTAGAGTTGAAATGTTAAGAGATTCAGGTTCTCCTGAAAACCTTTTGCTGACCCTGTATCCCTTTCTACCTTCAGTATGTTTCTCTGATCCTCTTCATTAAAAGGATTGTATGTAGCTGGGTGCGTTGGCGCAAGCCTATACTCCCAGCACTTTGGGAGTCTGAGACAAGAGAATCATGAGTTCAAAGCCAACCTCAGCAACAGCGAGGCACTAAGCAACTCAGTGAGACCCTGTCTCTACATAAAACACAAAATAGGGCTGGGGATGTGGCTCAGTGGTCAAGTGCCCCTGAGTTCAATCTCTGGTACCAAAAAAAAAAAGAATTGTATGTACTTGATAGCTCGACTTCATCTCCTCCTGTTTGTTCTCCCCTTCTCTCTCTTCCACCAGGCTTCTGTTGTATCCATGCCACTCAAGGCATGGCCCCCATAAAGGACTTTAGCAGATTCTTCTCGCTCACTCTGGTAGTCACTTCTCTGCCCTCACCAGTATTACTGGATCCCAGAAGTGTTGAGTACCATTTTTTGTACCTTCCTGTCTGTTTTAAGGGAATTTTCCCCTAAATTCAGTGATACCACACTCTATTCATTCTCTGTTCTTTTTTTTTTTTCCCTCCCGCTTCTTTGGTTCTTCATTCTTAGTCTTCTCTGCTACCTTTTCTGTTAACCTAAACATTTTGGAAGCCCTTATTTAGCCCAGAATAAGGCCTCTTTTTTTCTCCCTCTATATTTTTTCCCTATTTGAACTTATCTAATTGTGAAGCTTTAGTCTATGTAAATTAACTCAATATAGCCATTCCATAACATACATACTTCAAAACATCATGTACACCTACATGTAATTTTGTCAATTTAAAAATAAAGTTAAAATATATGAATTATTCACCTCAAGAAATTGGAGCAAAAATGTAGAATTAAGGGAAACAAAAGGAATCTCTTAATAAATATAAAAGCAGAATTAATAAATTAAAACTATGAAACTAATGAATAACTACCATCTTTATGCTAAAGTTTAAACCTTCAGGTCTGACCTCTTTTCTGTGGCCTGGAGAGCTGCATCCCATTGCAAAGCTGTTCCCTCTAATTGGATGTTTGTTAGGCATTTCAGATTTAACGTTCCCATCCCCCTTTACCCTTCAACACTTTCAGTTCTTTTCCGGTCTAATAAATGATATTGCCGTACATTCGTTTACTTAAGCTAAAACTTTTGTGGAGTCATCCCTGATTGTTCTTTCTTTCATTCCATTCCATGAGTCCTATGGGCTCAAATTCGAAAGCATATACTTAATCTAGCCACCTCTTTTAAGCTCCACTGTTCCACCTTAGACCAAGCCAACAGCGTGCCTCATCTGGGTCACTACAGTAGCCTCCTATCTGGTCATGCTGCCTTCACTCCTGTCCCCTACTCTACAGCTGAAGCCATCCTTGAAAAAATGTATATTAGGCTAGGCATGGTGGTGCACACCTGAAATTCAAGCCACCCAGGAGGCTGAGGCAGTAGGATTGCAAGTTTGAGGCCAGCCTAGGCAACTCATTGAGACCCTGTCTCAAAAATAATTGGCAAAGTGTCCCCTGGGTTCACACACAAAAAAAATGTAAATTAGATTATGGCTTACACTTACTAGAAACCTCTTCCAGTGACTTCTTATTACACTTAGGAAAAAATCCAAACTCTTCTCTGGCCTAGAAGGCCCTCCATGGTCTGGAACTGGCCTGTATCTTCAACCTCATCTCTCTCCCCAACCTCCACACTGTTCACTAACATGCCAGTATTATTCTTGTTTAAGGAATTTTATTCATGTTACTCTAACTGGTACATTCCTCCTCTTTCAAATGGTTGGCCTAGAAAAAATAAAATGATAATCTGCCACAGGACTGCTTTCCTTCAACTCTTCTTTGGCTCTCTCTTACTCATTTTCTGTGAACTTAAGCTCTGTGTTCTGGCCCCTTCTGGACAGCGTGAAAGACAGAAGCAAATAACAGGACTTGGATTATAGACTTAGGTTTGGCAAACTAAAGCCATAAGCCAATCCAGCTTGCCACCTACTTTTGTACAGCCTACAAGATAAGAATGATTTCTACATGTTAAAATAATTGCTAATTAAATCAAAAGAAAAATATTTCAAATGTGAAACTTAGATTTCAGTGTCTGTAAGTAAAGTTTTATTGGAACACAGCCACCCTAATCTGTTTATGTATTGTCTACACTTGCTTCTGTGTTACAGTTGCATAGTTAAGTAGTTGCAACAACAATTGTGTGTCTGGTCCACAAAACCTAAAATTTTTAAGATTTTGTTTTTTACAGAATACATTTGCAAACCTTAGGTATGGACTTGAACAAATGACTTTCATTCCTTGCAGGATGACTGGCAAATGAATTTCACATAGCCAAAGATATCCAGGCCCTTTTTCTTTGTGATCATAATTAGTTCTCTTTTTACAGCAATTCAGCTAAACCCCAGCTACATCAGGGCGATTTTGAGGAGAGCGGAGTTGTACGAGAAGACGGACAAGCTAGATGAAGCCCTGGAAGACTATAAAGCTATATTGGAAAAAGATCCATCAATACATCAAGCAAGAGAAGCTTGTATGGTAAAATCTAAATTTTTAAAAATACTTTTTCTTCTAGTCCTATTGTTTGGCACTCAGGAAGTCTTATATAATCCTTTCTGACATGACTAAGTTCTATTTCTGTGCTTATCGAAATATATGAGACACAGATCTATGAAGTGGTGGCTACATACCCACTGTGACCATGTGCCATTTAATCTCCATTATAACAGTGGCATATGTAAACCTTTAATCTCTAGGGTTGACAAGAAATGCGTTTCACTGTTGCACTAGGGAACTCTTGTCCACTATATTTATATAAATTAGGCCAAAGTGGTTTTCTAGCAGTCACCAAGTCAAGATTTTCTAGCAAGTCAACCAGTAACTCTGGTTTTCTTATTCAGTCACCAAGTTTCTATTCTGTCATCATGTGCCTAGGACATTGCCAGGTGAATATACCCTAAACAAACCTCCTAATCTTTCTTGAAATGGCTGTTATTCTTGTCCTTGCACTGGCAGTCCTTCTGCTTCTAAAACTCATATTTCAAAGTATGTGCTACAGAATTAGATGTTTGTGTTATTACCCAAGAAATAATGGATGAGATAAGTTTGAGAAACACTGGCTTTAAGAAATTAAACAGTATCTTCAGTGCCAGCTTTTCAGAGAGCCATTAGGATGAATCCTGAGTCACCTGCAGTAGAAATTGCAGATAGCAGGCAGGCATGGGGAAGCTAAGGAGTGTGTATTTAATATTTTTTAGTTGAAGATGGGCACAATACCTTTTTTTTTTTAAAATTTTTTTAGTTGTAGATGGACACAATATCTTTATTTTATTTATTTATTTTTATGTGGTGCTGAGGATCGAACCCAGTGCCTCACGCATGCGAGGCAAGCGCTCTACCACTGAGCCACAATCCCAGCACCACAATACCTTTATTTTATTAATTTATTTTTATGTTGGGCTGAGGATCAAACCCACCGTCTCACATGGGCTAGGCAAGCACTCTACCGCTGAGCCACAACCCCAGCCCCCAAGGCATGTTTTATTTAAAACAACCCACCAAACTTTTTCAATTGCTTGTCAGCATGTAAACTTGAAGAGATTTTACTATATAAAAATCTACGTCTTACTCCTTAAAATTGGAAGATGTGGACATCTGGTCCCCCTGAAATCCCGCATGTTGGCGCTCGGCTGGAGCGCTGTGTTTCCACTGCTGGCCTCCCTTCTCCCTCTTGCTGTGCACTACCTCTCTTCTCATTGACATTTTCTTTCTGCCCCTCTCCCCTAAGGGCATTTGAACCTCTGCTTGCACAAAGCAAACCCAAGAAATGTTCGCTAATAATCCTGCATTGGTATCTTAGGTGACTTTTTTTTTAACATTTGAGGTGAATTTTTTCAGTAATAACAAATATTTATGTAAAGGTAGCTGTCAGATAGTTTGGATACATAAGCAGTTTGGAAACATAAGCAGTTTGGAACTAATTTTAATCTAACTTTTCTCAGACTTGTTAAGAAATCTCTGAATGATGATAAGATTAATTTAAATGTGAAGTGAAGAGGAATAAAGTTCTTAAAATCTTAGCTAAATTCTTAGCCGGGCGCGGTGGCTCAAGCCTGTAATCCCAGCACTTAGGGAGGCTGAGACAGGAGAACTGCGAGTTCAAAGCCAGCCTCAGCAACGGCGAGGCGCTAAGCAACTCAGTGAGACCCTGTCTGTACATAAAACACAAAATAGGGCTGGGGATGTGGCTCGGTGGTTGAGTGCCCCTGAGTTCAATCTCTAGTACCAAAAAAAAAATCTTAGCTAAATTCTTGGTAGCCTTTTTCTTTGTCAAGTTCGTTTAAGCCTTTTGTGACAATAAGCCTTTGAAGGTAGTTGTTATGTGGGAAGAATTTATTTTGAATTTTTTGTAAATGAATTGTTGGCCCCCCAGAATACTTGGGACCAATTACAGGGCTAAAAATGGCCAATGAAAGACTCTAATGTAGCTAGGCATGGTGGCGTAGCTTTAATCCCAGCAGGTCGGGAGGCAGGAGGATCTTAAGTTCAAGGCCAGCCTTAGCAACTTAGCAAGGCCCTAAGCAACTTAGGGAGGGAGACCCTGTCTCAAAATAAAAACTATAAAGAGCTGGGGATGTGGCCCAGTGATAAAGTGCCCCTGGGTTCAGTCCCCAGTACCCTCCACTTCCCAAATTCTAATCTAGGTCATTGACCCTCAACTAGGGCAGTTTTGGTTTCAAGGGATGTTTGGCAGTGTCTGGAGACATTCTGATTGTCATGACTTGGAGGCATCTGGTGGATAGAGACCAGGGATGCTGCTAAACATCCCACAGTTATCAGAATGTCCTTCCGTAAGGAAGAATTATTCAGTCTGAACTATTAATAGTGCCAGGATTGAGAAACCCTGAGCTAGTTGATAATTTAAGGACATTTAAGATTGATTTAATCCTTTTTTTTAACAAATTAGATTGTGATTGTATAAAAAAGGAACTTCAAATACAATACTTCTGATACAATTCAGAAAAAAAATTGAAAGTTACAAACCAGGTGGCAGTGCATACCTGTAATCATAGCTGCTTAAGAGGCTAAGGTAGGAGGATCACATGTTCCAAGCTGTCCTGTGCAACTTAGCAAGACCTTGTCTCAAAATAAAAAGGACTGGAGAGGGCTGAGGGTGTGGCTCAGTGGCAGAGCGCTTGCCTCCCATGTGTGAGACACTGGGTTCGATTCTCAGCACCACATAAAAATAAATAAAAACACAATAAAGACACTGTGTCCATGTATAACTAAAAAATATTTAAAAAAAAAAAAAAAAAGGACTGGAGATTTAGCTTAATGATAAAGCAGTCCCCAGTACTGGGTGCGGGGATACAGCTATCACCCATAATCCCGTCAGGAAATTATTTGCCATATATATTTATTCACCACATTTTTATTGCAGTCCTTCTTTGGTCTAGGCACTCTATTAAGAAGGAATATAACAGTGAAACGGATAAAACTGTGTGTAGCTCATCCACAAACATAAACACTTGGGTTTTTTACCTTTACTTAAGAGGATCATAGCCAGGCGCGATGGCGCATGCCGGTAATCCCAGCACTTAGGGAGGCTGAGACAGGAGAATCCCGAGTTCAAAGCCAGCCTCAGCAATGGCAAGGCGCTAAGCAACACAGTGAGACCTTGTCTCTAAATAAAACACAAAATAGGGCTGGGGATGTGGCTCGGTGGTTGAGTGCCCCAGAGTTCACCCAGAACCAAAAAAAGAGGATCATATATATGTACTTAACCTGATCTCACTTTCATATTAGTATTTTAAGTGTTTTCCAAATTCAAAATAAAGCCAAAGGATTTTTCACCAACCCTTGTTTTTTTTTTCTCAGAGATTACCTAAGCAAATTGAAGAACGTAATGAAAGACTAAAAGAAGAGATGTTAGGTAAGTGTGCTTCTCCTACTCTCTTGACTTCTTAGCTATTTTTGACTCCAAAAAGAGCATCGTGGTTTAGAAAGGATACCAGCATTTTCAGAAACCAAATTTCCATTTTGTTTTTCTTGAAAAATGTTCTTGCCTCAAGAATGCAAACATAATCCGGTTCCCAACATGGAATACCACCCACCTCTGTTTCCCATATTAATTTCATAAGACAATTAAGTTGCTTCATTGAGCAATCACTCCTTCATTGGAATACAGTCAATAATGTCAGAATTAATGGAATTTTTCTTTCAAAAACAGCAGTGAAGAGTCCCTTTAATGTTTCAGAAGACAGGAGATGGCAGAAATTGGGTGTAAATAGTTAAGGAAAAAGGGATGGAGATGAGAGTACGACCGATGGACTCATTTGACCCGTTATTTAGTTACTTCTCTTATTTGTCAAAGCATTTATAGTTGTAATCAGCGAACCTCTCCTGAGCAGTTGGCTTAACTAAGAGGAGTGGACTTCCTGAACCTTGCATTCTGTTAAGCCTATCTGATATTTCACTGTGCAAGACCTGCATGTTCTTCTATAAGTATGTTCTAAATCTGTTATGTGAATTATATTTAATATATTACAGCCACGTGGCTTAAAGGAAAAATAATTTAAAATACATTGAGCCTGGCCATTTATGACTTGTCAATATCCAGAGAATGAGCGTAGATTTCCCAAAGGATCACTCTAACAGTGGAATTGATTGAGCAGAAACTGTTAACCTAGTCCATCCAGAGCCTTATGGCCCCTGCCAGGTAGATTCAAGACTCCAGGGAGAGCTCCTTCAGATTCACAGTATTTCTGGAGCCTTCCCCAGGTTTTCCAAAAAAGGCTCTTTACCTAATTTACATATTTTATTAAACTCGATGCCATGTTTAAGCAGAAAAAATTAGAGGTACTCTTTTCGAAGGAGAAGAACATTTTCTTGCCTATTCTGTTTAACAATGATGCTTTTTTTTTTTTTTTTCTTTTTTCTCTTTTGGTACTGGGGATTGAACTGAGGGGTACTCGAGCCACATCCCCAGCCCTATTTTGTGTTTTATGTAGAGACAGGGTCTCACGGAGTTGCTTAGTACCTCGCCATTGAACTTGCAATTCTCCTGTCTCAGCCTCCCAAAAAAGGCTGAGATTGATGACAGGCTTGCGCCACCATGCCCAGTTTGATGCTTTATTTTAACCAGAAAAAAAAATGTGTTTAGCTGAACTGAATCTTGTGCTGAAAGAGATGACTTTTTAAATGGCTGTTGGGGACTTGGAATAGACATTTCCGTTAGGTGTTGGTCCTAGGTCCATTTTTCTGAGCCAAACCAAAACCATAAAGGGGACTATGCAAACTGAATCTTCCTGCCCATTGTCAGTCCCAGATGGAATCAAAACTCCCATCTGTCCTTGTCACTCTAAATTCTAATGCGCAGAAGTTTCTTATCCCTATGACTTTGGCTTACTTGTATCATTACGTCTGTTTGAAATACTCAAATTGGGTAGAGGTGTTCTTCAGTGATAGACTGCTTGCCTAGCATGTGTGAAGCCCTGGGTTCAATCCCAGTTCTGTAAACAAAACATTTAAATTTAATTCAGTACTCAGTTTTCTTCTATATTGAAGACCTAAGCAACATATCTTGGTTGATAAATAATGTTTTGTTACACATCAATAGTTTGAATGACTAGTAAATATAAGGATTTACTTGTTAGTAAATATAAGAATTGTGGATAAAATGTTGCTTCCACTTGTTAACCCATAGATAACCTGGAAGAGAGAAATCACTTTCATTATGGAATTTCAGCCCACAGAATCTTGATGTTTTTTCTCCTTGTGATAGAAGAGATGACTGATTAATGTGCTGTGAAATCCCTGGAGGCTAGACTATCTGAGCACAAATTAATATCACTTGCTTAGACATTCTGAGCAAGGCCAGGCTCAATGATGCACATATGTGATTCCAGCTGTTAAGGAGGCTGAGGCAGGAGGATTCCAAGTTCAAAGCTGTGCAAGACCCTGTCTCAAAATTAAAATAATTTTTTTAAAAAATTGCTGGGGATGTGGCTCAGTGGTAGAGCACCCCTGGATTAGTCCCAGCACTGAAAAAAAAAAGAAAGAAAAGCTTACGTGAAAGTACAATATAGGAAAAACATGGCATTTTATTTGCATGAATTTATAAAATCAAATGTCCAGTTGTCTTATCTAAGGTTTTGCTTTCCTCAGTTTTTGTTTCTTTTTTTTTTTTTTTTTAATTTAGTTATTTTATTTAAATGCATTTCAAGTCATAGTACATAACCAGATTCAGTTTTTGTTTCTTAGGTCTAAAAATATTAATTGGTAATTTCATAAATAGAGACTACTTTCATATGACATTTATTACAGTATATTGTTAGGATTGTTTTGTGCTGTTAATTTCTTAGTGTGCCTAATTTATAAATTAAACTTTATCACAGCTATATATGTATAAGAAAAAACGCACCACATGTAGGAATCTGAGGTTTTAAGCATCCACTGAGGGCCTTTAAAGGTACACCCTGCAGATAAGAGAGAATCTTGTGTAGCATTTACAATTAGGTGAGTTGAAGAACAAAAAGATTTGAAGTCAGAGGGTGTGGGAGGACAGGCACAGCCTTTATGTGTATCTATATCTAATTTTTTAAATTTTACAATATTAAAAATTTTGCTCACATAGATATGTAAATAGTAAACACTTAAAAATGTAAGTGACCAGATACTTTCACAGTCCTTAAGGCTAATTGTAGAGGCAGGGGTTGAGCTCCTAGCACTGCTGCTCCGCATTCAGGAGCACCTCACACACACTCAGTAACCTGCAGCGGGAGTGCCTTGGGCCACTGGTGCACTCAGGGCCAGCAGCAGGAGCCGTTCTTGTGGCAGCTACACTGGGAGTGTGAGTGGTGCGTGCTTGGAGACCAGATGATGATGCTAACATAGATCTCTGGATAAGCTTTGATTACAAGTAGAAAAGAATGTGGGATAGAGACATTGTCATCGCCATTTGCAGATTTGTTTTGTCCTGTACACTGACCCAGCCAGGAAATCTGTCATGCAAGTGGAATTGTGAAAAATTTATATATTTGTGGTTCTTCTTGATCTCCTGTATTCTGAGTTCATAAAGATAGAAGATCAAGTCATCTGCCTCCTCCCAAAAGTCACATAGGCTACATGTGCTTACTTTTTATATAGTGTAAGAGGGACGCTCTGCTAAGGTGATTATCCCTCTGATCACTAGAAATAGGGTTACAATTGGATAGACAGCTCGATCAGGCTTCTCATCAATATTCCAGTCACTAACTACAAAAGCAGGTGATCTTTTGGGGCTGGTTCCCAAAAGGTACCCAGATCATTATCACCCAAGTGGTCAAAAATACACAATTTTTGCCGAGTGCGGTGGTACATGCCTATAATACCAGCAGCTCAGGAGACTAAGGCAGGAGGATCCCAAGTTCAAAGCCAGCCTCAGTAAAAACGAGGCACTAAGCAACTCAGTGAGTCTCTGTCTCTAAATAAAATACAAAATAGGGCTGGGGATGTGGCTCAGTGGTTGAGTGCCCCTGAGTTCAATCCCGGTCCTCCCCCCACAAAAAAATGCAGTTTTGTCAGGGGCAGAGGGCATACCTGTAATCCCAGCTACTTGGGAGGCTGAGGCAGAAAAATCAAAGTTTTGAGGCCAGCCCCTGCAAATTAGCAAAACCCTGTCTCAAAATAAGACAGAGTATGGTGTATGGCTGGTGTATGGCTCAGTGGTAGAGTGCCTCTAGGTTCAATCCTTGGTATCAGAGATAAAAATAATAGTGATAAGCACAATCTGGGGCCTTCCACAGACCTACTGAATCAGAAATCAGGGATGGGGCCCAGCAGTCTGTTTCGGCAACCCTTCACACGTTCTGACACACACTCAAGTTTAAGGGTGTGACTGTTGAGTAAGGGAGGATGGTGTAGAGGCAGCTCTGGTGAGAGAGGAAAGGCCAGAGTAGGGCATGGCCACACCAGTGATGAGGCCCGGCGGCGATCCAGCTTAACTCAAAGCCATCGCCTGAGCAGGTCAGTCACTGTGTTTTATTTTCCCTTCCTTGTCCTGTAGCAACAGAAGAGAAAAACTAGAAAGCAGACATTTTAGAAAGTATGCTCTTCCAATTCACTAGACTTACAATCTCAGACAACTTTCTCTGCAAGCCATTGCTTACCAGGTGGCAGTTTTGGTGTATGTTTGGACCAGTTACCTCTGAAGGAAAAGAGCCAGCTCACTGAAGGTCATTGCCATTTGCTGAGCATGCAGGGGATACCAAATTTCCCTTGGTGTAGAGCCTGACGTGGAGATAGCATGGACAGCTTGTATTCAGCCATTTCACGGTACTGCTCTTCTTTCCTTAACCAAGGGCTACCAGGTACCTGTCCCCACTCTGAAGACCTGGAGCAGCTACATGAAACTCATTTATCCCCTCAAAGACACAAAGGCAGGAAGGGCGTTGCTGGTAATCCTACCTTCCTCTCCCCAGCTTGTGTTACTACTTCCCGGCCCTGTCCAGTCTGGCACACACGTGGGCGTTGCTCATAATCCAGCCCACGTTTTCCACTCATGCCATCACCTCCTTCCACCTTCGTGGATCATATTTCTGGTCTCCTGATTGCTAACATTGCCCAGTTATTTGCTCTTGGCCACTAGTAACCTAATGAGAGCACATTTACAAATTAAATTAAGAATACCCTCTTGGGCTGGGGCTGTGGCTTAGCGGTAGAGCGCTTGCCTCGCATGCGTGAGGCCCTGGGTTCGATCCTCAGCACCACATACAAAGCAATAAAATAAAGACATTGTGTCCATCTACAACTAAAAAATATATATATAAAAAAAAATACCCTCTTAAGCTGGGTATGTGGTTCAGTGGTAGAGCTCTTGCCTGGCATGCACGAGTCCCTGGGTTCAGTCCTCAGCACTGGAGGGAAGAATACCATCTTGTATGAGTGCCACACTTGAGAAATACATATGGAGATTGAAATGACTTATTTGTTATCATTGCAAGGGTACAAGACCTGGGTATGCCAGTGTTCTACGTACCTATCCTCAAGTAGTAGAAGGTCCTAGAATCAGCTAAGGATCACAAGACAAACTGAATTGTTACTGTCTCTCTTGAAGCTGCTGAAGCCGTGCATGTGGGGATGGAAGTCTAGGCTTTTCCCCCCTTCCTGTTTCTCCTCACGGTACTCTGCCTAGTATTCTCCATTATGGACTAGATATATATATACTTGAAGTATTCTGTGCTGTGGCCCCATGAATCCCTCCCAGTTTCTTGTGGTTGCTATCTTTGTTCCCCCAGTAAGAAATATCAGTCGATTTTAAGTGCCCTGGTTTTTTCTCATTTCCTAGTTGCTGAAGGTTTCTCTTCTCAAGAGAGAAGCTCCTGCTTCTTTGACAGTTCTTGGTAAGGCTTATGTCAGCCTCCACTTATACCCTGGAGCTAAGCTAATAAAAGAATCTGAATTGGGTGGGAGTTCTATCTTTGTGCTGTGTTCTCTTGATTTGCCTTTGGCTCAGAGGAAAGCAGGAGTTAGCTGCATGGCATGGTTTCCTGCCTTATCAAAGGAAGTGCAGTGTTAGCATTCATTTGTATGCAGGTATGTTCTTCAGAAAAGGAGAAAGTCACACAGGAACTATCCCATTGTACCCAAACCCAGTAGTGTTTAGAAGATGCAAACAAATGGTATATCCTCAGGTAAACTGCCTCTTACGAGGTCGGTATCTCCAAAGAGAAATGATACATAATGAATCAGTTGTAATATAATGGTGTTTGGGGGCAGAGAAATTAGTACTGATCAGAACCAGATCAGTGGCAAGCATTGGCCTCTGGTCCTAAACAGTCTTGGACACAGTTATGGACTCTTCACTTTGCCATGAGCTATGGTCTACTAGGTCTGACCTAATAGGCACATGCTGAGATGTCAAAGCTGAGTAAAGGTGCCAGATTGGCTACAAGTAGAAACAAAGACACCTAACTCATTGCTGTCCAAACGGGAGGCACAGAATCTGACAGCCAGTGAGAATTGTGTAGATAGGCTGCCTTCGTAAATGATCCTGTTTGGAGTACACAGAAACCGCTGTTGTCTCTGAGCACTTAACTTGTCTCCGAACAGCAGGCAGGAAGTTCTGTGCGTGATCCTGTGAGCATGGCCTGCAGTGACGGCCACTGCTTGCCTCCCTTCATCATGGCAGTCCCTTTGTTGATTCTGCCATACAGTTTTGCTTTGTCCCTGTGTTCCCACTGGCCACACTCTGGTTTCAGAACCTTTCTACCCAGCATGGTAGAAATGTTTGTTTCTGTAAATAAATGCCTTCTTTTCCATGGTGCCACCCTAATTTTGTGATAGCTAGAACCACCCCAGGTTCTCCCCTTCTGTCCATTCAATTCACCACAGGATTATTAACTCTGAATGCTCAGTTTTCAAGCCATCATTGGCCTCCTGTGGTGTGAGAGCCACAGGCCACCAGGCCTGGCTCAGGAGAGCCTGGCAGGATGGGCTGTCCCTTTTGCCTGCCCATCAGTCCCTCCCCACGTCTGCCTGTACCCTTCCCTTTCTGATGGTTGCATCTTGCCTGCCCTTTGGCTCCTGGTTCAGATCAAACTCTTGCACAAAGATGGGATAAGGTTTCCATTGTTTCCTCCTTTCCCTGACTAAGCTGGAAGGCATCTTCCTCTTATCGACTCTCCTAGCACTTAATAGCTGAACCGTGGATGGACTTGCTTTATGTGTATGTCTGTGTCTTCTCCTCATCAAACTAAACTTATGAGTGTGTAGGCCATGTCAGGCCTCTTCACATCCCACCATATGCAGCACAGATCCACATACAAACTTGGTATCATTGGATGGATTCATTCAAGTCAGGTGATCTCAGATCTTCTCTCTTGTGGAGATTGTGTCATCATGTGTCTCTGAAGTGTCTGTCTGCCATGCACTTTGTATACCTTGTCTCATTTAGCAAGTGATAGTTGGTGAAACTATTGTGGAATGTATAAAGGCAGCAATACTAGACTAGAAGGAAAAAGAATGATACTGTATGTGTTGGGTTGGGTCCCCTGAAAAACAGAAAGCAAGATAAGATTAGAAGTACAAGCTCTGTTGGCGACACACCTGTGAGGGAGATGGGGCTACGGCAGAGGAGGCTGGGAGAGCCGCCAGACCCTGTGGAGGCAGAAGGGCAGAGTCTCCACTGCAGTGTCAGCAAAGCGTCAGGGAGCAGCATTGTGCCCGTCAGAGGAGTCCCTAGGTAGCCTATGGGAGGGTGATCTTGGCATGAGGTACTGATGGATTTTAGAGTGTAGCTGCCATGTCCCCTGCATTTGGAGAAGCATGTTTTCATGATTGCCAGGCTATAGAGTCAACTAAACTGCAAGTTGAAATGTTCCTTGTACAGACTGGTCCTTCAGCTAGTTAGGCAAAGTGAGAAACTGGGAAAGAAAATTTTTCCTCCACCTGCTGTTCGAATAGTTGTACTCTTAGCTAGGAACAGGCTTCATGTACTCAAAGAGAACGCTCCCTTTAGTGCAGACCAGCCTAAAGCAAGCCATTGCTGCCAGAGAACACTGCACCGTGGCACATAGTAGCGTGCCTTTATCCTGACTTGGTCCCCAGCCTTCGGAGCACTAGACTTTGGGCATCTCAAAAGCCAAGAATTACTTTTATTCTTTAGATACCTATGCCTCACATAGTAAATGCCAAATAAGATAGACAGCTTGTAATTTAAATTGTTTTTCTATAATGGGAGATGAGCTTGCAGTGGTCCCTCCATCAAGGGAGTGGCCCATGGCACAGACAGTCCAAGGTGGACTTTGAACATTCTTCTCCAAGATGGAGTTTCCCCTCCTTGGAAGTTTGGTGTAAGTGACTCTTGAGATTTACTGCACGTGATTCACTCCATGTCACAGAGCCAAGAGTTGTTGTTCCAGTTGTGGCGTTTTATTGTTGCTGGGGTTTTTTGTTTTATTTATTTATGTATTTATTGGTGGCGCTGGGGATTGAACCCAGGGCCTCACACATGCTAGACAAGTGCTCTACCACTGAGCTATTCCCCTAGCTCTTTCAGACACGGCCTCATGACATTGCCCAGGCTGACCTTAAACTTTTTTTTTTTTTTGGTATTGGGGATTGAACTCAGGGGTACTCGACCACTGAGCCACATCTCCAGCCCTATTTTGTGTGTTATGTAGAGACAGGGTCTCACTGAGTTGCTTAGCGCCTTGCCATTGCTGAGGCTGGGTTTGAACTCACGATTCTCCTATCTCAGCCTCCCTAAGTGCTGGGATTACAGGCTTGAGCCACCGCGCCTGGCTTTAAACTTTTGATCCTCCTGCCTCAGCCGGATGAGTAGCTGGAAATAAAAGTGTGTGCCATCACACCCAGTTTACTGGGTTTCTTTAAATGGTTTTGGGTGGATTTTTTTTTTAACTAGGCATTAAACCCAGGGATACTTAACCACAGAGCCACATCCCCAGCCTCTTGCTAAGTTGCTTAGAGCCTCACTGAGTTGCTGAGGCCAGCTTTAAACTTGCAGTCCTCCTGCCTTAGCCTCCTGAACCACTGGGATTACAGACATTCACCACCATGCCTTGGCCAGACTGGCAAATTGTGGGACTGTGCTAATAGCTTTCCCTCAGGATGCCAGGCTTATCTTTGCTTGTTGTGATCCCTTGCCCATCCACCTGAGGCTGTGCTCCTGTCCTCTGCTGTTCCTGTTTGCAGGCCACCCCACGCTTTTGCTAGGGACTCTCTTAAACCGGCAGCACTGGGCATGTGTGCCACAGGGTTAAGTTTGGGAAGCCGGCTAGAAAATGGTCATCTTGGGCTACAGGAGTGTTCTCCAAGAATGAGTTTCTCTGAACTTGGTGAGCTTCTGTGATGATTACTAGGAAGACCTTTGAAACTTAAAGACCAGAAATGAGATTTAGCCCAGTGATAGAGTGTTGCCTTGTATGCACATGGTCCCTGAGTTCAACCCCCAGTGCAGGGCTTGGGGAGAGGGGATTGAAAATAAAAGTAATTTAAAGGTCATGCATCTTTAAATTCTTTTCCTGGGCTTTAATCTAAGATTGAGGGGGAGGGGCGGGTACAAAGAGTGACAAAAACTGCTAACAGGAGAATAGGAGCGAACCTATACCTCTAAAGGTTAGGGGTGTCTACCCATCTACCCCCATTCTAACCTCCTTTGAAAGCAGATCGCAAAAAAATTTACAACAGTTTAGGAAGAGTTGTGACTTTTTATTCACCCATACCAACCAAGATTTTCTAAGAACACTCTTGCCCCACAAACCTCTACAAATCTCTGTAATGTCGTGAAAATTTCGATTTCTGACATACAAATTATATAGCCCCACACACACCTTTTTCTTCTTCTTTTCATGGTCCTTTTTTTATATCACAAACTAGCATAAGAATCCTTGGTTGAATCATGTGTCTCAGTTTTGATTTCATGACACAAGATCACCCAGATGGAAAGAGGATGCTGGAGAATTGTGCAGACGAACAAGATCTGTCCCAAGAAATGCCAAGCTTGGCGTAGAGGCTAAAGATGCACTTAGAAAAGTGAGGGGTTTGAGCTTGAATGCAGGCTAGAAATTTGCTGAGTTGAATGAAATTTTAGCTACTGCTCAGAGAGGACACATGTGGAGAGACCTCTGGCCTCAGCCACCAAGCAGGCAAAGCCTGGGTGCCTTCACCTTGCTGGGAGCAGCTGCTGATTTGCCAGCATGCATCCTGGAAGCTTGTGTCCTTTGGTAGTTCTGGCCAGTGTGACATGATCTCCCAGGAGGAAACCAGCAGGACGCCCTCACTCAGATGTGCGCCACAGCCTGTGGAGTAGAACCAGCCTAGAAGTTTTCATATTTAAAAGCAGGCATTTCTTTAACTGCATAGAGGTACTATTTATTTATATTTTTGTAATCAGACAGGAAGGCAAGATCAGCTGGTGTCTTCCCACTTCTCTTGGTTCCTATATTTATTTGAGTTTTTGCTTTTACATTGCAGGTAAACTAAAAGATCTTGGGAACTTGGTTCTCCGACCTTTTGGGCTCTCCACAGAAAATTTCCAGATCAAACAAGATTCCTCTACTGGCTCCTACTCCATCAATTTTGTTCAGAATCCAAATAATAATAGATAACAAAGATAACAATAGCTTTAAAACCTGACCTGGAAATTGTGTGCTGCTTGCTGTCCACAAGGGGCAAAGCCCTGCCAATGTTTAACTTTCAAAAGCATCTTAACCTAAGCTAATCCAAAAGGCTACCCAGTAGAGCCTAGTGCCGCCTGTTCACTCTTGTTCATGGTCAGAGTGGAAGGCACTTCCAATACAATGAGCCTCATTTGATTTCCATTTTAAAGTGGTGTCTGTGCAGCCATTGTCCCTGGTTCTCGCTCTCCTTTGTCCAGGAGGAAGCCTGCTTGGCAAGGCTAACTTCCTGAGCCACACAAACCTACTAGCCCAGCAGACCTGTGGTCTGGGAAACTGCCTGGATGTGATTGACAGCCTCCCCCAGGATCCCTGGAGTCTGCTGCCCCTCCCTGATCACACAGCTCTTTGCTGCTGTGCAGGGTCTCCAGAATTCCCTGGATTCCTCTGTGGTAATAAAAGCTTTCTTTGACGGTCTGGGCTGGGTTGTGAATTTGTCCCCTTCTCAACAGCTAAAGCTGCCGGCCTGGCTTTGGGCAGTAGTGTTAGTTTCAGGCAGGATGGCCAATTCCAAATTCCACAAGTAAGCCTGAAGTTTAGTTGCTGCCTTGAAGATTTATCTTGAATAGATGACCATTGTATGTACTAGAATTCAGAAATTCCACCTCAGGAGCTGTCTTGGGCATCTCCAGGTTTGTGCAGATGATTATGAAATCAGTGGTTTTGACCAAGCCTTAATTGTAATTTCAATTTAAAACAGCTTCATTCAGGAATGATGGTGTGTAGATCCCAGAACAAAACCATATTCTTTCAGATGTTTGCAGTAGAGATGATTTTCCATGTCGTCTGTTGGTGCTGGGGAAAAGCTTTCACTTGTTCTCATTTGAGTGCATGGGCAGTGATGTGCAGGTTCCTTTGAGGAATCTGTAAGTGGCATGTGGCAAGAACTGTACGGGTACAGGACATTGGTAGACAGGGCAGGAGATGATGTAGAACTCACTCTGATTTGCTACACCTGTCTACCAGACTGAAAGGCCATTCCTGGTGGGATTTACCAGGGAAAGGGGACAAGGAAAGCCTGGTTAATTTTGCTCTGCTATCTTTATGTAAATCTGGCATCCAGTTTTCTCAGAAAGGTGTGAAAAGTCACACAAGTTGTACAGAAACCTGGGTAAAAGCTCTGTGATGATATAGGTGCTTCCTGTGTAGCCATTCTTAGTCTTTAGCAGTGCTTCTTAAACTTTTTAATCTTAGGACTCCTTCACACTCTTGAAAGATTGAAGGGCTAAGGTTGTAGCTCAATGGTAGAGCGTGTTTGTAGCATGCATTAGGTCCTGGGCTCCATCCCCAGACAGGAAAAAAAATTCAAACAGTACTTCCCATTTTGTGGATTTTTTCTATTGATATGTGTTCTGAATTCTACAATTACAAATTAAAATAATGTTAAAATATTTAGTTAATTCCTTTAAAAATAACAATTTGTGTTAACACGAAAAATAGAATATCTTCCAAATCATGTTTTAGTGAGAAGTAATGACATCCTGCATTTGTGTAAGCCTCTTGGCCTGTGTCTTGACAGCAGTATTCTCTTGTCTGCTTCTGTGCTCAGTGTGTCACGCTATCATATGTCATATCTGAAAATCTACCTTGTGCTCCTGACATAATGACAGTGAAGAGAGCACATAACCCTCTAAGATAGTTTTGACCTCAAGGGCACCTGAGAGGGTCTCAGAAATGCCTCGGTAACCTTGAACTGCATTTTGAAAACTGCTTTGTCAGATTAGGACTTTGGAGCTGGAGATGAAATTCCTGAAGGACCATCCCTGTCTCCAAGGAGCAGGAAATGGATTGCTTAGTTTGGAGACACCAGAGCTTGCCCTTGCCTCTGGGTGTGGAGGCTTTGCTCTTAGCATGCTCCCTCCACCACCACAGTGAAGTCTTAACTAGGTGACAGGCCAAGCCAACCTTGCAGGCTTCCAGGGAGTGGGCCAGGGAGTGGGCCAGGGAGTGCACCTGGAGAGAGAAGGAAGGGATCTCAGTAGGTGCAAGTTTGCTCAAAGCAAAGGTGGATTTTGTCTAGCACTATTACTTCCCTGCTTCCAAAATCTAAAAGAAAAAATAGAAAATATGTGACCATAAAGTTGTGAAAGGGTGCAAAAGTAGAGAGAGTATAGGTGCCTATATTTGCCTACTCTGCTAAGTAAGATGTATGAGTTTAATATTCTGTGATGCCCAACCCGAAAAAGGTAGAGTTTACTTTCTTTGGTGCTGGGGATTGAAGCCAGGGCCTCACACATGCTAAGCACATGCTCTATCACTGAGCTATACCCCCAGCCTCCAGATTTTACTTCTAAGGTAATCCCACTGCCACACATACGGTACGTATTCTTATTCAGATAGTTTTGCAATAAATCAAAATAATTTTGGATCTCCTTTAAGAATTGCTTTGAAGACTCTATAATACATTCTTTAAAATACTGTGACCTGTGGTTTCCCTATCTGCTGCCATACTAAGTAGACAATGAGTTCCTAGAAGGGAATGGCCAAACTCTTAGCACCAGCACCTACAATTATACTGGAGACTTAGTCTACTGGAACTGGAACAAGATGTGGTCTCAGTGTGAACAACTGTCAGTATGCAGAGTTCTTCAGATTCTGTGTGCTTTATTTAATGCCTTTTTAAAAAAATGTCTTGTTTGCACCAGGCACAGTGGCACACACCTGTAATCCCAGCAACTGGGAAGGCTGAGGCAGGAGGATCTCAAGTTCAAGCCCAGCCTCAGTGGTAAAGCACCCCTGGGTTCCATCCCCAGAACAAACAAAAAATCCCCATCTCTTTTCTGTAACTTGCCACACATGCATCCCTTCTCTCACAAGCACAGCTGGCGTGATGGGTTGGTGGTTTTTAGCCTTTTGCTCCTTATCCCACAACCCTACAAGGCCACATCTCACTTACATCTCACTTTACAGGTAATGTGCTTTTAAGTGAAGAACACTACACCATGTCCAGATGCAGAGGCCGAGCAGTGGCTGAGCTTCCTTGGCTAATGACCTTAGCAACATCACAGCACTGGGCCTATATCTGAGATTCTGCAAAATGCCAGATTTCCCATGCTGGCCCTGCAGAGTTGCTCAGATGGTCAGTAGGCACAGTGCTAAGTTGTCCTTCCTACATTTGCTGTCGAAGAAGCGGGGACTGCTTTAGGAAATGTTGCCTGGCTCGGTGGTGGTTTCTGCTGCTCCTGGAGTCTGAGCTGGCCCCCAAGATCATTGGTGACCAGCATTTCACACAGCTTGCAAGCTAGAATAGAGCAATTTAAGGAAGACCAGACAGAGTCACCTTGCTGTCTGAACAGTGGCGTGGAGAGCTGGCAGTGGGTGTGAAACGTAAACCTGAGCGAAAGGTATTTTTGCAGTTGTCTGGTCCTAAGAGCTACTCAGGCCTGCAAACCCTGCCCCTGCAACCATCTTAGCAGGATTTGGAACGTTAAAGGGGAAGACCATGATAGGAGACCAAAGAAGAGGGCTGCTGAGGCAGCTGTGCAAGTCAATGGTGACCCTAATTAATTTCCTTGAGAAAGATAAAGGGAAGAGTCCAATAACCCTGAGACCAGACTGCAATCTGAGACTCCACAGAGAAAGGGAAAAATCAGTGACAAACTCTTTCCATTTCCTGTTAGCTGCTTTCTTTTAAAGCCTGCCTGCAGAGCTGCTGGAGCCCAGTGGAGCTGTCCCAATTCAGATGCAGCCCTATGAGTCTGCAGCCCAGTGGCAACTGCCAGCCCTGACAGCTCCTTCCTTCTGCTCTCTGATCACTTTGGTCTTCGCTGCCTATTCTCTCCTCTCCCTTATTTCTTAAGGCCTTGAGCTCTTTCTCTAATACTCCTATCTGTACTTGATACACACCCACGTGACCCTCGTAGGCTCTTGAGTCACTGCAGTTCAATGTTTGCGGTGCTTTTCAGTCTCTGCACTGGGCCTGACAAGCTTAATCCTTCGCTTAGCTTTCCTTGAAAAGGGAAGTTTGTGCACATTCCACCAGAAGTGGCTGGAAGATCTGTGCCTTCAGTGAACTGTACAGTTGCAAGGTGTACGAGGAAAGGAGGTGAGCATTTTCCATCACTTCTTTCTGCGGGGTATAGAGCTGTCTTGAGCCCACACCAGCTGAATCTGTTAATGCTCCTGATAATGAAAAATGGATTACTAGGGATCAGCCAGCCCCAGAGGCAGGGCTGAACTAAGCTTAGTGCATCCGAAAGACTGCTTAAAATCCTTCCAGGGGCAAAGAAACTAAAGAGAAAGCTATTGTATGAAAACTAGTGAATATGTCCCAGTTTTTGTATTTTAAAGCATCAACTCAGAAGGCAGAAAGGAGGATTCTAAGTTTGAGGCCAGCCTGGGCAATTTAGCAAGACCCTGCTTCCAAAAGAGCTGGGGGTGTACCTTAGTGGTAGAGTGCACCTAGGTTCAATCCCCAGTGCCACAACAACACAAATCCAGTCTTCCTCACCATAAGTTGGTAATTGTCAAAGGTAGGGATGGGAGCACAGGGTTTTGTTTGTTTGTTTTTTAATACATTTGGAGACTTTCTATAATTAAAAAATAAAATGTTCAATTTTCCCAACCCCCTGAGATCTGCAAGCTGGGGGTAAGCTCCATCATACAAAGTTCTACCAGCCATAACGAGGCTTCCTTTCTTACTTCCCTTTCACTCTAGAGGAAATAAGCAGCTCACATTGCCCGTTTATGGGGCTGCAGGACCTGCTGCCTCACTGCCATGGCAGCCCACAGGTACTAGCTAACTTGTGGCAGTGACTCAGTTCAGCTAGGCTTCATTCCTGTTAGTCCCAGTGCTAGTTCTCAATAAAGAATATGACCTGACAAAATGGGAACTGTCACCAGGCACTGGGGCTTAGTGGCCTGTCAGTATGAGGGATGTGAAGGGAACATCTCTTTTTGGGTTCCAAATGTGAAGAGCTGGATCTGAAGATCCTAGAAACTTACTGTCCCTCAGTGGGGTGAAGTGCCAGATTGATGACCACATCAGACATCCACCTGAGTTCACAGCAGCTGCCACATGCCACCCCAGCACACAAGTATGTAGCTTCCAGTCACAAACAGAAATCTCAGGCCAAAACTGTTCAAGGGAGCAGGAGCCCTTAGAGAGGCCAGGGTGAGAAGTGAGGGAACAGTCAGGTGGTACATAAAGCTGTTTTGTAGGGGTGGTTTGATTGCCCCAAACAACAGCCATTTGCAGCTTTGCCTTCCTGCACGTAATTGGAAGAAAAGGTCTGACAGTTTCCTATGGAAATGTGACACTTCAGTTGGATTCTGCCATTGGTGAAGTTGGCAGCAGAGAAGACAAGAGTTCCCACGAACCTTTTCTGCCTGCCTCATTTTCTGCAGGTCTAACATTCAAGCATGTGAAAGATCACAGCCACTGCTGTCTTACTGAAGGCTCGTGCTTACTTTTGGGGGGGCAGTAACATGTCAGACTTCCCTTCTTTCCTCATGGCACCTCACGGTGATGTTACAGTGTACCTTACTTGGAAGACTTACGCTGCCTACTCAGGAGCTACAGGACTTAGGTACTGAGCTTAAACCCAGAAACAAATGATTATAGCTATTTCAAATAACAACAAAATTCCCTGACGTCTCCCCAGCATCTTGAGCCTTGGCTGAATAGGAACTGACGAGCTTGGTTGGTGAGACTGAATTTCAATTCTGGCCAATGAGGTCAAGAGACTTTGCAACCAGGAAGGTCACTGATGAAAGAAACCTTTCACATCACCAAGTCGCCACTCCACCTTTTTTGCCTCAGAAGACTATTCCTACAAACTTGCCTCACAAGGAAATGATGGATGGGCTAATCCTACAAGTACTCTCAACTCTTAATGACCGAGCCACTGACCTGGCCAGTTCTTCATCTGCCACAGTGTTCCTGAATCATCATCTCTTTTACCCCTGATTCGTTATCTTCTGGATACCAAAGCAAAGGAGGAGTTACAAAGGCCATGAACTGTCACTCCAATTAAGCAGAGATTTGGCAGAATACTCATTACTAGATAAAAGTATGCTTAATAAACACTTAAATGGAACAGGAAGAAATGAAGTATTGGATATAAAAACAAGAAAACAGCTTACTTTTATCTAAAATATTCGCCATGACAGAAGGAACTCGTGTGGCCTATACATGATTCCAAGCGGTGGCCTGGAAGTTACACTTCTTTATCTGAAGACGAACATCATTATTTCAAGTGTTTTTGAACATAAGAACCATGTGTTTTCTTACTTGCTCCCTGTACCTTGTAGGAGCCGTCTATACCCACACACGTATACATGGTCAGAAGTGGTCTCGGGTGGGCCGCCCCAGGTAAGCAAGCATGTGACTTGGTAAAACCTCCCTGGTTGTCTCTAGCAACATTTTTGTTAGTGAGAAACTTGAGAAAAGGGGTATTAACAGAGCCAGATTCCAGTGGCCTCCTTTTTTATACTCACTTGGATAAACTGAAATGGGAGAATGTTTGAGAGGAAAGGCTGCATGTGTACTCTGGAATAACAGCGTTCTTAAAGGATTGTTTTACAGAAATGGAAAAAGGGTGGGCAGGGCACACTGACCTGAGATTCTAGGTCAGTCTTGAAAAATCTCACTTGTCTTGTAGATCTGAAAAAGCTACTTTTTCCCTGGCAACCAAATGTTTCAGGTTCTCAAGTCAAATGCTTGACCCCCTGTCAGATAGGATGGGCTTTCACAGCAGCAACAATGTATCATGAGGGTAGGACACCTTAATGTTACTGACAAAACCGAACAAACCTATTGGTAGCTGTTTAATTAAATTGAATTCAAAAGGATATGTTGTTTCCATCAGAAAAGTAGTTAAGTTGCACACAGGGTCCTAAGTAAGCTATTCCTCCTTCCTTATCCTTAGTCATGAAGAGCACTGCGAAGTCTCCTAGTGATTAGAAAACAGACGGTTCTTTAGAAACACTGGACAGTGGAGCATATCTGTGCTCCCAGTGGTTTGTAGGCTGAGACAGGATCAAAAGTTCAAGGCCAGACTCAGCAACTTAGCAAGGCCCTCAGCAATTTAGTGAGGCCTATCTCAGAATAAAACAGGCTGGGAATGTAGCTCAGTTGGTAAAGCATCCCTGGGTTCAATTCCCAGTACCAAAAAGAAAAAGGAGGGAAAAAAAAAACAAGAAATATTGCTGGACAGTTTCCTGAGGTACAAAGAGTGGTTGAATTTCAAGAGTTAAAAATGGTAATCCTTTAAAACTAACTCTTAAAAAAACTAATCCCTACAAAGTAAAAGTTTTTAAATAACTAAATTTTAAAAAAATCAAAGACTTTATTGGATAAATGTTACACAACATTCTTCAACATTTAACTCTGAGCATACTTAAAATGAGAAACAATTTTTGTCATTCAAGTCTACAAAATGAAATAGGCTTGTGAAGATTTGAAATACAGACAAAAGGTAGCATGAAGCAAAGCTTAAATATTAAGCAACTAAAGCAATGTAAGTGATGTCACAACATGGTCTAGATTGTGAATACCACCAAGTTTCATTTTTAAAAAAATGAAAATCTAGTTTGTAACAAAACATCTTTGAGAATTTGTCATGAGAAAAAATATTTAGATACTTAAAACTCGATCTCTCCCAATTCTTTTGCCTTTATATAATTACTTCTTGGTCATTTCCATTACTCTACACAAAGAATCCTAAAGCTTAGTTTAAAATCCTCATTATACAATCCACGTGTAATCCCACCAAGGCTTGGGAGTTATCTGGTTCTTGAAGTGAGCCTGAAAGGTACTGCTGGTGTTAGGTATCTGAAAGAACAAGATGACCCATGCCATCGACCTTGGGCCATCTAGAGTAGGGCACCTGATAGTACCTGTCATTTTTAGAATTTCCTGCTGCTATAGTTCCTGAGCTTTTTCCAATTTGATAAGCTACATAATGACTTCATAATACGGAATCTTCCAAAAAGATAATTGTAGGATGCAGTCAAAACTTTTAATTACTTACAATGTAATTAGGATTTGTATTAAGCTCACAAGGCTCAAGACTGCCTGTCTTTTCTTCTTGAGTTGTAAAAACAAATCAGTCAGGTAAATTAAATATTCTAAAACTTTCACCTAGAACATTTTATCAATCCTGAGCATGTGGTTATTAGGTAATTCCAAACCTATACAGTTAAGATCATGGAAAGTTTGAACACCTGAGCCAAGTGCTCGCTTATCTCTCATGTTGCTTCAAATGAATTTGTGGGTTTGTTTTTTTTTTTTTGGCATTTTTTCCTTTTATTTTTTTAATAAGTAATCAATATGGGATTATCTTTCTAGTTTTAAAAATAAATCAGTATTGCCACTAAAAAACTTCAGGTTTTTTTTTATTAAAAGTACGGCACCATCAAATATAAAATGCCTTAAAAATGTAGTACTAACAGGTCCATCTGGTTTCCTCATGTTTTCTCTATTCATTAAAAAAGAAAAATTCAGGTTTTTCATAATATGTACTTAGCAAAGGAAAAAATTATGGTCTCTATTAAGAATTTGTGTTCCATGCACAGAAAGTTCAGGCTATCTTTATGGATCTGTTCCATCCACTCATCCCCCAGGGCCAAGTCCTACCTGACACCTGTGAGAATTTCTTGCATTTAGACAGAGGGGCTTACTGTGAAGAGGTCCACATCAAAATTCAGATATTGTTACCTCTTGTGAACAAAATAAAATCAGTAAGGACAGAGATAAGAATAAAATTTTTTCCAGCTAAGTAAATTAAGAACTAGCTCTTGGAGTATACATTTTCACTCCAAGGTCAATGCTAGACTATCCACTTGGAGTCCAAATATGAAAGATAAGCATGTAGTTATGAAAATGTGCACAAAATGTTAAATACTAGTGGCAAATAAATACACCTTAATATGTTCTAACAAGCAAACATGGATTCAAGATAATACAGCCCTGCTTTATTAAAGAAAGAAATGATCCAAATTTGTTTGCGGAGTGGGGCACTTTGCCATCCCTCCAGCGGGATGTTAGATAATCTTTCCTCTTGTTTCCACTGGCACCCTGAAGGAGACATTGGCCTTAGCACGAGACTATTGCTGTTTCATAAGAACCATTCTAGAAATACCATTGCTCATATCTGAACTGATTAACATAAGCCTTGGAGCAAGCACGAAGTTTAAGTATGAAAAATAATTCAGCATTTCTGCATCACCCCACGCCTTTGAGGCCTGTCCAGACTGTACTGACAAGAACTTCACATTCTAAGGAAGTTACTGTCATGATTCTTCATACGTAAAATTCAAGTGAGTTCTTATGTATATTCACATCACTTTCTCCTCATCTCATGCATAATTTATTGCAGTAGTTTTAGAAAATATTCCCTAATACCTTTTCTTCAGTTTAATATAATGCAAGTGCCCCTTTATAGACTGTTGGTTTTAACCACTGCCTTAACATTTACTTCTTAGTGCAGCTTTAAAAATCTCCAATTTCATTCAGTCCTGATGCTCTGGTGTTCTCTGTCATTGTGGTACAGGTCCATGAAACCAGCAGCCTGCTAATGTCTTTGTGCTGAAATATAGTAAAGAAAAGGAAGAAAATGTAGTTAAGCACAGGTAATTAAATAAGAAAAAAAGAAGTCCTTGTTTAAATTAAGCCCTATATAGATTTATGGGATTTTTTCTTTTAAATCAGTTAAACTTGAACATTTTTTAATTTTTTTTTTTTGAGAAAGCAACTTACTGCCATTCTAAACCAGCAGAAGCATTTGTTTTTTTCTGAAGTATATCTGGCCAAATTCCAACACAAGTTAAATGCTGTCATCTTCACATAATCATTCTGCACTTGAGTTGTTTTTTTTTTTAAATATATGTTCATGAATATTTGCCTAACAACAAGAAGTTTTAACTTTGTTCTTTTTGTTGACTTTTCAGGGTAATAAGAAGTTAGGATAGCTGGTGTGGACTGCTGGGAGACACCAGCCTTCTCTAGCACAAGACAGCCTATAGTCTTAGGAAACAAATTTATATACAGAACCAGACTGAAAATCAGCTGGAGATCACCCTGCTTGCACATGTGCACACAGCAGATCAGAGGGGGTGGAGGGTGCCTCCCCAGAGGTAGACACAGCATAGCAGAAGGCATCAAGAGTGCCATTTTGATACTGGAAGACAACTCAGGTACACTGGTTAGACCAGTGTCCCTTATTACACCAGCAAACCTGATTACCGACAAAGCCACACTTCACCACAGCTCCAACAAAAAACAGGACTCCAAGAGTACGTTTACAGAGAGCAAGGCTTATAAAAATTACTGCCAAGTAGCATGACTAATGCCCAACATTACCAACCTCCTAATATCACAAAGTAGTAAGAATCCCACTAAAACCCTCTACAATCCGTGGGTATGTCTCTCAATTTGGGAGCTTAAGTGCCAATAAAAGTTTGAACTCCAGAAGAAGTGATCCATGGAAAGAAACATGAGTTTTTTGTTTTTTGTTTTTTTGTCAAATGCATTTTTAAACCAGAGATATCGTATTTTGGTGGAATAATAACAGACAAACAAATAGAATGCAAAAAGGAAAAATGAAAAACCACCCCATCCTTCTCAATGTTTAACTTCCAAACAGTTCAAAGCAGATGACTTCCCTGTGGTTTAACAGAACACTTGATTTTATGTTAATTTCCCAGTGTTGCCGTGCTTCATCCATGTAGTGAATCAAGGCCTATAAGATAAATTCCACAGGACATCTATCACATTTCTTTTCAAACAATGAAAAATGACTTGTAACCATAAATAATGCACCCATCAATACGAAAGGCGGAGGTAGTCTTTGCTTCTGAAGAAAAAGAATGATTAACAGTTTTAAAATTCCATATTAAGAAAAGTTTTTACTTTCTAAAATATATCCAGCTAATATGATCATAATCCTAACAGATTTAGACTCAGATAAAACTTTTGAGAGAAAAAAGGGTCAATGCCACAGATGATTCCATTTCCTTCTATTTATGAGTCTCAAAACCTGACTTTGATCTTAGTGAGGCCTCCTCAAGTTCAGTTAAGATCAGAGCAGGAAAGCCAAGGATTCCTATGAGAGGGGCAGAAAACCAAAACCACTGTTCCCAAGAGATCACCCTAAGGTAACTACCACTATATACAGCCGAGTCCCAAATTCAGCCAGTCTCTGATCTAAAACGTGCCCTTCTGACCCAGCTTGCAAATTACAGCTCATTTGCAACTATTTAGCTCTTTAGTAGCTGCAAAAATACCACGGTAACAGCCTGCCCCTAGCCCAGAAGGAAGGCTAAATACTTCCTCCTTTTATTCAGAAAGTAATGAAAGATCATAAATTCAAAAGAAGCATAGCAACAATACAAAAATCCCTTAACTTTTCCTTCCAAGTAAGAGTCCAAAATAAGCTATTCAGGCATCATCCAGGGAATCAATAAAAAATGAGCTTAAGGAAATACATTATAACTACATTTCAGTATTATCTTTTACCATGCCTGGAATCCTTGCCTTACATAAATGACAATGGTCCTGAGATGAATTCAAGATTACATGTGTGTGTACACATATCTATATTTATGTATATAGGAAGAACTAACGACTACTAGGAAGTTAAAGAAACGAATATAAAAGTGACAAAGATCAAAACAGGAAACAATAAAGAAACCCAGTATTTGATTTTCATGGATACCAGCTATTTGATATAATTCTACAAAGTAACTCCTAACTTCTACCATCCTACAAGAAACTGCTCTCAATTTATGGAAACTCATAGGAAGCTCTACTTCTTCATCACAGCAGGTAGAATCAATTGAAAGTTATTTTCACTCATTAAAGCTATCACCTACATGAAGTACATCCAGCTATCAAGGTCAATGAAAACTAAAGAAAAAGGACTAATGAATTCTTTGAAGTCTAGCCTAATCTACTTCAGAAATGATTAAGTGATGATATGATGCCCTCTTCACTTCATGGCAGGGCTTCAAACAGACAGACCTGCCCGTTTCACTGTTAACTTCAATGCTCCCAGTCTGAATCCACAGTGGTCTGTCAGACACTGTAAGGGAGCAGCAGGACTCGTCACTGTCTGATGTAATAGCTGCCATTTGTTGAGACCTATGGTAGAAAAAACCAAGTTAACAAAAATAGAGCAGTCATTTGAGTTCTTTTTAATCTATTTTACCAAAAAAAATAATTTAAAAATAAGACCAAAATTCAGTTGAATTTTCATAATGAATTTATTCTGCATAAATTGCTGGCTTCACAGAATGCCAAGCTTTGGTACTAAAAGACTTGAAAGCTGTGCAGACACACCAGCCTCGGCCAGGAGAGGGCACTCTCCAGCCCAAGTCCAAGCAGCAGCAAAATGCCAGAGGCACACCACTATGCTGCCCTCCCGAGCAAACGTACAAAAGGGGAGGATTAACTCACATTTAATGTTCCTGACCCAAAAAAAGTTGCTATCTAACACTAGCCTAGTGTTGGGGCAGTTCTGATCTTGACCTTCAACGAGGTCTGCAGTGTCCTCCCTCATAATCATGTCATTCACGAACTCTGAAGACCTGTTTCCAGAAGACCAACCACCACCGGAGAAGCCCTTTAAGCCCTTTTTCTTTCCATGGGGATGACCACCCTTGCATGCTGTTCAGGACCTAATGTTTATGAGGTGATAACTGGTTGAACAGTAGTTATGAGGAGTCAAACCTTCCCAGGCTTTCACAGCAGATGCTCCAAATACTGAGCATCACTCAAATGAAGGATTGGTGTTTTAAGCTTTAATTTTAAATGTATTTGCTCATTTGTTTACCTCCTCTTCCCTAGTTTAAGTACAAATAATCAATTCACCTGTCACCTCAGTGTACTCAAGTCGGGGGTCACTGATTTAGATAGTATGCAGTTCTTATAAAATTATCTTTTAAGATTCTAACTCAGGAGTTGCATATAATAAAAGCTTTTAAAAAGGGCTTTTTGGCATTGAAAAGGAGAAATCCTGTATACACCTGAGGTATAAACATAACTACTTCTGAGTTCTAATCCAGATGAAAACAATTTTTAAATGAAGTTATTTTATATGGGAAAATTTAAGTACACTGTAACTATAACCCAGCAACAATCACACAAGAAAAAAGGAATCTGAAGGCACTAGAGGACTTATCTTTGGAAACTGTCCTTGAGTAAAACTGTTAGAGTCCAACAATCATTCTAAAGAATCTGCTTTTCGATTCTAAAGCAGGGAGCTAAGAAGATACATCTAAGAATGATCTATCTCATCTTTCCCAGTGTACTTCCTTTCTGGCAAGCCCTTGGAATGCCACATAAAATATCAGCATGCCAGTCCCCTCCACAGAGCCTGGCTTGTGAGTCTTGTGCTAATATTTAACATGAGTTTCCCTTTAATACTTTCAGGGTCTCAATGTTCTCTTTAGAAATTCAATACCATCCAGGATATTCACTAGAAGAGCCAGGGAGCCCTGGCTGTGGACACAGTGAAAGGAGGGATACCTCCATGAAAGGTGGCGATGTCCTTGGAAGTTCCTGGCGTGATGTTTTAAGAGAAAGCCTTAGTACAACGAAGGCACTATTCCTGGGAGGCAGCAAAGATCTAAAGGCACAAATCAGAACAGGGTGTCAACTGTCAGTGCCCCTTTTAGAGTGAAAGAAGGAAGTAGAAGAGGTCATACTCTCAGTGCAAAGTCCAGAATTTAAAACTCAAGGATTAAGATTATACATGTGCACCTACTATTTCACTAAAACATCAATATAAATTTTCTTATATTGATGCAACATGGAAAAGCCAGAAATGCACCAACAGTACCTCATTTTACAAGACATTCTAGTTTTCTAGCCTTAGTACTGTTTTTCTAACCAGTTATTTTTCTGGTTTTAAACAAACTGTACATAGTTCTCCCAGCACACTAGGACTCACACCAAGATGTGCCACTCCCAGCCAAATCCCTTGCTAAGATCTAAACAGGGAGAAATCCTAAGTTTGTACTCAACAGCATCTCAAAAATGAACCAC
This sequence comes from Xerus rutilus, assembly GCA_028644305.1. Taxonomy (NCBI): domain Eukaryota; kingdom Metazoa; phylum Chordata; class Mammalia; order Rodentia; family Sciuridae; genus Xerus; species Xerus rutilus. The sequence goes on from CM053405.1 coordinate 127,905,419, forward strand.
GGGTAAAAATGACTATGCTTTTGAAAACAGGGCCATGACACACAAATGGAGGCCTTGAAATGTCAAGGATGTCCCTCCAGGAAAGGGGAAACAGCTTCCTACTCAATCATACCAGTAGCCACACAGATTTTTTCAATTTAAATTTTCACTGCTCACTGGAACGTTAAAAATAGCAAAACATCAAGGGAACATAGCATCTGTGCAAATCAGCAGATTCACTTAAAAACTGACGGGGTAGGTAGCTTTGTGGTTCTAACACCTTTGTCACCGTCAAGCTCTCGACAGGACCTTCATGCACGGAGCTATCTTCTTACAGCCGCGGGAAGGATTTGGGAGGTACGGGCCATCAGAGGTGGCGATCAGTTGTTAGTACATGTCTTATTCATTCATAAGTAGATGGTCATTTCTAATCATGCCAGGCCCTGTGCTTGCCACAGAGTAGCAATGGAGACTGAGCGCATGTGTTACATACATGAGTGGAAATATGCTAATGTGAATCAAATATGAATTTTCATCATGGTTGTCCCCTGACCTCCAACCCAGCTAACCCTCCTCAAATGCCAGTTAAAATCAGTAAGTTCATGCTACTTAGAGATTTGTGAATGATCATACTATGATGACTAGAATAATCACACTGATTATTAAAACCTAAATAACATTTATTCATCTAAAATGAATGTATGTCACAAAAGATAGTTATCAAAACCCATCAAAATGAAATTTCTCTGCCACATACACAAAGTGGTGGTAACAATAGCAAGTATTTATATAGGTCTTGTGCACACTTTTCTTGCACTTTAAATATCTAAGCCGGGCGCGGTGGCTCAAGCCTGTAATCCCAGCACTTAGGGAGGCTGAGACAGGAGAATCGCGAGTTCAAAGCCAGCCTCAGCAATGGCGAGGTGCTAAGCAACTCAGTGAGACCCTGTCTCTACATAAAACACAAAATAGGGCTGGGGATGTGGCTCAGTGGTCGAGTGCCCCTGAGTTCAATCCCCAGTACCA
>CM053405.1:127912365-127927279 GCA_028644305.1 Xerus rutilus
GAAATGGATTTTCTCATAGGACATAATTGCCAAACCATAGGGACTGAATGATTTGCTCCCTCTGTGCCTATTTCCATGTAGGTAAGCAATACTTCTCTTCTAGAATCAGTTCCTCTGCTCCAAGACTCAGATGGAGATGAGTAACTACGGACAAACGTGTCAATCATTGGCTCTGTCACTGTATTTCAGTAGTTCTCAATGGATCAGGGCTCTCTGAGAAACAGCCTAAAAGCTATTTTGTACATGGTATGATCTCATAAAAACAAGCAAAACAAATAATGCTGGGTTTGGGGTTTTTTATACTACTAGGAATTGAACCCAGGACCTTGTGCATACTAGGCAAGGGCTCTGCCACTGAGCTACATCATCTCCAGGCCTTTGGGTTTTATTTTACTTTGAAACAGGGTCTTGAAAATCCACCCAGGCTGACCTCAAACTTGCAATCCTCCTGCCCCAACCTCCAGAGCAGCTGGAATTACAGGCATGCACAGGTGTACCTGGCTTCAAATTGCTGCTTTTGGAAATCAGGATATAGGGTTATTCTTTGCAGAGGGTGAGGAGGAGCAGTGCAGCTAGTGACTAACAAGCAATGTAAGTGGGTTTTGCTGGATTTCGATAATTTCTGTTTCTTGGTCTGGGTACTGGTTACACAGGTAGGCCCAGGTTTTAAATATGCATCAAGGAAGCCAGGCACGGTGGCACACACCTGTAATCCCAGTCCAATTCTGGAGACTGAGACAAGAGGATTGCAAATTCAAGGCCAGCCTGAGCAATTTAGTGAGAGCCTGTCTCAAAGTAAAAATTAGAAAAGACTGATGTTGCAGCTCAGTGGTAAAGCGTCTTTGGGATCAATCCCCAGTATCTCAAAAAATACAAACAAAAAGTAAAAAAGACTAGGGATGTACCTCGGTGGTATAAGCACACTTGGGTTCAATCCCCAATACCACAAAATAAAATAAAATAAAATAATCAAGGGGTGGGCAGTGTGGTTCAGTGAGAGAGTGCTTACCTAGTATATGGGAAGCCGTGTGTACGGTCCCAAGAGCAGCCCCAAAAAATTAAAGTTTAAAAAAGTACATTAGGTGCTGAGTTGTGGCTCAGTGGTAGAGCACTTGCCTAGCATATGTGAGGCACTGAGTTCAATTCTCAGTGCCACATATAAATAAATAAATAGATAAATAGATAAATGGTCTATTGAAGACTAAAAAATTTTTTTAAAAATACATCAAGCAGCATGCTTATGTGTACTTTTCTATAATTAAGTTTGCTTTTAGTTATCTATAACTCTAGTGTCTTCCTTTCTTAAACAGCATGCATTTATTTTATGACAGTGTTTGTGAGTCAGAAAACCAACATAGCTTACCTGGGTCCTCTGTTTCAGAATCTTGCACAAGGCTGCGATCTAGACATGGTCCCAGCTAAAAGCTTAACTAGGGAAGGGTCCTGGTGATTTGATGTGTCAATTTGAGCCACAGGGAACCCAGATTAAACATTATTTCTGATACATAGCATGGGAATCGGTGTACCAAGTCAAGTGGATGGTCCTCCCGGATGTGGTGGGGCATCATCCATTCCTTCGGAGGCCTGAATAGAACAAAATACAGATGAAGGAAGAATTCATCCCATTTGCTTCTTGTCTACCTGCTTGAGCTAGCACATGAGTCTTCTAGCCTGGGACTGGGATTTACACCAGCACCTCCTTTGGTTCTCAGGCCTTTGGACTGAGTCTAGAATAACACCACTACCTTCCTGAGTCTCCAGCCTGCAGAAGACAGCTTGTGCCGCTTCCCAGCCTCCATATTTAAAGGAACATATTCCTCATGTTAAGTCTCTTGCAGTCTGTTTCTCTTGAGAACCCTGACTCATACAGTCCACTTCTAAGCTCACATGATTACTGATAGGGTTCAGATTCCAGTGGCCACTGGCCAGAAGCTTCCCTCAGCTCATTGCCACATAGATCTGCTTCACAGGCCAGCTCACGTCAACACAGCAAGCACGTAAGAGCCAGAGAGAGCTGTGAGCAAGCTGAATCTCAGAAGCATCCCATCTCTCCGCTGTGTTCTACCCCGCGCTGGAGTGTAGCTCAGTAGTAGAATGGGTGGAGTTCAATCCCCAATTTAAATGTTTAAGGAAATGAAAAAGGAAGATAATTCTTTCTTTCTTTCTTTCTTTCTTTTTTTTTTTTTTTTTTTTTTTGGTACTGGAGATTGAACTCAGGGGTACTCAACCACTGAGCCACATCACCAGCCCTATTTTGTGTTTTATGTAGAGACAGGGTCTCACTGAGTTGCTTAGCGCCTCGCCATTGCTGAGGCTGGCTTTGAACTCGCAATTCTCCTGTCTCAGCCTCCCAAAGTGCTGGGATTACAGGCGTGCGCCACCACGCCCGGCTAAAAGGAAGATATTTCAAATGGCCCCCCTGAATCTCACCTGGGGTTGCATGCTCTACACATTCATCTGCGAGCTGTTAAAATTTCCTGCTGTACGTGAATGTCCACCTCTGCCCTCTTGTAGCAGATCCTCACGTCTATCTGACAGGCAAGAGTTCATTACTGCCCGGCACAGTGGTGCACGCCTATAATCTCAGCAACTCCAGAGGCTGAGGCAGGAGGATGACAAGTTCAAAGCCAGTCAGCAATTTAACAAAGGCCTAAGCAACTTAGCAAGACCCTCTAAATATATATGTATATGTATAAAGGGCTGGGGATGTGGCTCAGTGGTTAAGGGCCCCTGGGTTCAATCCTTGGTACCAAAAAAAAAAAAGCCTATTATACTAAAAGAGTAAATCCTAATATTGAGGACACTCTTCATAGTGAGAGCCATCATTAATCCAGCCATTCATTGAGCATCTATTAGGTACCTGACAGAGACAGCAAGGGGATGAACTTGGAGGAATCAAGCACCTAAACTGTAGGCACTATTCTGAAACATCTTTGGCAATCTTAGGATGTTGTTTTCACACTGCTCCTCACATATAATTTTCCCCCAGTCTTAGGGATTGAACCCAGGGACACTCTACCACTAAGCTACATCCTCCCTTTATTTATTTATTTTGGAGGCAGTGTCTTGTTGAATTGCCATGACTGGAATTTGCAATCCTCCTACTCCCAAGTCCCTGAGATTACATGTGTGCACTATGGTACCTGAGTGCTCCTTCTTTGTATATTCCTTTTTTGTTTTTGGTACTTCTTTGTAATTCTTTGTAATTCTTTTTTTAAAAAAACATTTTGTTTAGTTGTAGATGAACACAATATCTTTATTTATTTTATGTGGTGCTGAGGATCGAACCCAGTGCCTCACGTATGTGAGGCAAGCGCTCAACCCCTGAGCCATAGCCCCAGCCCTTCTTTGTATATTCTTAATTGTTGTTATGTTAACAGCCAGGCACAGTGGTGCTCGCCCATCTGGATTTGCTGGGACTGAGGGTCTGACTGAGATGCAGGACTTCCAGTGTTAGAAGTGGGACAATCTTGGGGACTGGGATATGGCTCAGTGGTAAAGTGCTTCCCTAGCATGCACCAGGCCCTGGGTCATATCCCCAGCACCAAAAAACAAAAACAACAAAAAGTGGGACAGTCTTGGGTAAAACATGGTAGTCAGCCAGGCTTCATGCTGTGTGTTTTGCGGAGATGAACACCAGTCCCTTAACCCAGCAAGTAAAGAGAGCCACAGAGAGGTTAAAGGAAACTTCCAAAGGTATAGACAGGGATTAGGATGGGAGTTAGGCCTGTCAGTCTTCAAAGAATGTACTCTTGGCAACTTTGATTTTTGACTATTTTTTAAAAATTTCTTTAGCCATGCCTTCAGACAGGATTCTTGGATTAATGGCTTATGGGTGTGCATTTGTCAAATTTTCTCATTACAAGCCCACAGTGTAAGCTCGACCTTAGATTCTAAACACCTTTGATTATACTCAATCCTTGAAAAAACAAACAAACAATAACTAATAGTATTTGTTGTTGTTTGTTTGTTTTGCAGTACTAGGGATTGAACCCATAGGTTCTCTACCACTAAGCTACATCCTCAGCACTTTTTATTTTTTATTTTGAGTTAGGGTCTCTCCAAATTACCTAGGCTGGCCTTGAACTCGTGATCCTCCTGCCTCAGCCTCCTGAGTAGCTGGGATTGCAAGCATGGGCCATCTTGCCCAGCAGAATATTTATTTTTGTTTTTTATTTAAAGTTTTTTGGTTTTTTTTTTGGTACCGGAGATTGAACTCAGGGGCACATGACCACTGAGCCACATCCTCAGCCCTATTTTGTGTTTTTATGTAAAGACAGGGTCTTATTGAGTTGCTTAGCGCCTCGCCATTGCTGAGGCTGGCTTTGAACTCGTGATTCTCCTGTCTCAGCCTCCCTAAGTGCTGGGATTACAGGCTTGCGCCACCGTGCCCGGCTTATTTAAAGTTTTTGATGCCAAAGATTGAACCAAGTGTTAAGTACATGATCTACCACAGAAATATGCCCCAATGCATGAACACTGATATACCAGCAGGTGCAGTGGTACACCCCTACCATCCCAACTACTAGGGAGGCTGAGGCAGGAGGATTGCAAGTTTGAGGCCAGCCTCAGTAACTTAGTGAGACCCCGTCTCAAAATAAAAAAATAAAAAGGGCTGAGGATGTGACTCAGTGGTAAAGCACCCCCTGAGTTCAATCCCTGGTACCAAAATAAATAAATAAATAAATAAATAAATAAATAAATAAATAAATAAATAAATAGATAGATAGATAGATAGATAGATAGATTTCAAGCCAGGCAGAGGGGCCCAGGCACTTCTTTTACATGTACCACGTACTTTACAGCTGTTCCTTCCAAACCAGCTCTGTCGGTATTCACACCCATCTGTTCCTGACTGTGCACTTGCCCATCCAAGGGTAAACACCAAAATGGCTTGAATATTCAGCTCTAATATACTTTGATTCATTTTTAGTCCAAATTCTTATTCTCTGTCTTATTTGTATTTGTTTTTAAAACAACAGAAGGGCGCGTGGTGGCGCACACCAATGATCCCAGCGACTCAGAAGGCTGAGGCGGGAAGATGGCCAGTACCAGCCTCAACAATTTAGCGAGACTCTAAGCAACTTAGCGAGACCCTATCTCTAAATAAAATATATAAAAGGGCTGGGGACATAGGTAAGTGATTAAGCGCCCCTGGGTTCAATCCCCGGTACCAACAAAACAAAAAAACAATAAACAAAAAAAATCACAGCAGAAGCCAGGTGTAGCACAGGCCTGTAATCCCAGCTACTCAGGAAGCAGGAGGACCATAAATTCAAACCCAGCTTCAGCAATTTAGCAAGACTTTGTCTCAAAATAAAAAAAATAGAACTGGGAGTATAGCTCAGTGATTGAGTGCCCCTGGATTCAATCCCCAGAACCACAGTAAATCAATAATAAAAATAATAAAATAAAGAGGGGTATGGATGTAGTCAGTGTACAGCACTTGCCTAGTATGTGCAAGGTCCTAGGTCCCATCTTGAGTATCACACATATAAAAAAAAAAACTGTAGGCTGGGCGCTGTGGCACACGCCTGTAATCCTAGCAGCTCGGGAGGCTGAGGCAGGAGGATCACAAGTTCAAAGCCAGCCTCAGCAATAGTGAGGCACTAAGCAACTCAGTGAGATCCTGTCTCTACATAAAATACCAAAAAGGGCTGGGGATGTGACTCAGTGGTTGAGTGCCCCTGAGTTCAATCCCCAGTACCAAAATAAAAAATAAAAATTGTAGAGTTCATAAATAAATGATTAAATAAATGAATTGTTATTTCTAGGTGGTAGGATTGCTGTAGGTTTTCATTATGCCCAGGTACAAGTTCCAAGTATTCTAATTGCCTAGTTTTTCACCAAGAGCATGGATTTCTCGGGAGTGAGGGGGTGGGGGGGTGTTTAAATTCTTACCCAAGGAAATTAATATATAAAAAAGTGAATAAAACAGGGTTGGAGCCGGGCGTGGTGGCACACGCTTGTAATCCCAGCACTTAGGGAGGCTGAGACAGGAGAATCGCGAGTTCAAAGCCAGCCTCAGCAACGGCGAGGCGCTAAGCAACTCAGTGAGACGCTGTCTCTACATAAAACACAAAATAGGGCTGGGGATGTGGCTCAGTGGTCGAGTGCCCTGAGTTCAATCCCCAGTACCAAAAAAAAAAAAAACAGGGTTGGAGCCCGGCGCGGTGGCACAAGCCTGCAATCCCAGCACTTAGGGAGGCTGAGACAGAAGAATCATGAGTTCAAACCAGCCTCAGCAACAGCAAGGCACTAAGCAACTCAGTGAGACCCTGTCTCTACATAAAACACAAAATAGGGCTGGGGATGTGGCTCAGTTCTTTGGAAGATGGGTGAGTAGGTGAATGCAGAGCCACAAGTGGGTGACTGGGCTGCCCCAGGCTGTAATGGGTGGAAGGGACAAAAGTCCTCAATTGAGAAGCCAGGTGCTGCGCAGCCTATCATTTCTGTTCAGTTGGAGTGGTGTCGTTGGTGGGTTTTTGTTTTTTCTTGCAGTACACAGGGCTTCACGCATGCTAGGGAGGTGCTGTACCACTAAACTACATCCCCATCCCTTTTTATTTTTAATTTTGACACAAAGTCACATTCAGTCGCTGAGGCTGCCCTCAAACTTGCAATCCTCCTTCCTCAGCCTCCCAAATATCTGAGATTAGGGCACTCAGCCCTTTTATTTTTTAATTTTATTTTGAGACTGGATCTTGCTAAATTTCCCAGGCTAGCCTGGAACTTGTGGTCCTCCTCTATCTACCTCCCGAGCAATGGGGATCACAGATGTGGCCCACCACCCCAGTTCCATGTGTGCTCTTTGGATCACAGCACGTTATTTTCTGTTGTGGTACGTTTGTGGGTAAAGGTGAGAAGCATGTTCTCAGATAGTTGTTCAAGGAGTCTAAATTATTCCTAAGGTGAATTTCCATCCTGCACAGCAAGTCCTGGATCCTGGCACAGCAATGGAGGTGGCCCTGCTGCAGCCCCCCAGAACCTTTGGAGGTAAACCCAACATCCCCCCACCCCCACCCCACCCTCTGTCTTTCTGCAGTATTTGGTTCTTCTGTGCAAATCCTTGTCCCTCCCAGACTCAGCCCACCCCAGCCAGGTCTGTGGATGCTGATGAAGAAGGGAACAGACAAGAGAATTTAGTTGTCCTTTCTTTGTTCCTTTGACCTTGAAGCACTTAACAGCAGAGCTCAGGGTGCGGAGAGCCAGGCAGAGTTGTGGGATGAAAGGCCGAGAACTCCGAGGGCTCTGGGCGCCTGCACTCTTTCGTTCTGCTTTGGTCACCATAGTGACTTCTTTCTGAAGCCTCAACCCTGTGGTTATTGCTTGACATTCATTCATAATAAGGCCACCTCTGCGTTTTCCACCCACTGGGGAACTCAGCACTGCATGTACTGGAAGTCACGAGGCCAGGGCACTGCAGTGTGTGTCCCGAGGGTGGGGTGGCCTGCTGCTGGGCAAAGGGAGGTTTGAAGTCTGGGCAGGAACTCACTGTGCTCTGGTCCTATCCCCTCAATTCACAAAGAAGAAGGGATTTGCCTAAGGTGTTTTTTTTGTTGTTGTTGTTGTTTTTTGGTACTGGAGATTGAACCCAAGGGCACCTGACCACTGAGCCACATCCCCAGCCCATTTTTTTGTATTATGTAGAGACAGGGTCTCACTGAGTTGCTTAGCACCTCGTCCTTGCTGAAGCTGGCTTTGAACTCACGATTCTCCTGTCTCAGCCTCCCTAAGTGCTGGGATTACAGGCTTGAGCCACCGCGCCCGGCTTGGCCTAAGGTGTTTGAGCTCTTTCAAGAGACAGCCAAGACTGGCAGGAGCCTTTTTTTTTGGTACTGGGGATTGAACTCAGGGGTACTTGACCACTGAGCCACATATCCAGCCCTGTTTTGTGTTTTATGTAGAGACAGGGTCTCACTGAGTTGCTTAGCACCTTGCGATCACTGAGGCTGGCTTTGAACTCACGGTTCTCCTGTCTCAGCCTCCCAAAGTGCTGGGATTACAGGCGTGAGCCACCGTGCCCGGCCCCCTTTACTCTTGACGTAGGGTTCATTGCACCTCATCAAACGTGGATATGCAAGGCCCTAGTCTGAGCCCAGGTTTTCTCACTTTTTTTTTTGTACCAGGAATTGAACCTAGGACCTCTGAGCCACATCCCCAGCCCCCTGCCCCCCCCCCAACATTTTATTTAGAGACGGGGTCTTGCTGAGTTGCTGAGGCTGTTGTTGATCTTTCGATCCTCCTGCTGGGATTACAGGTGTACACTGCTGCACCTGGCTTGGCACTTTATAACAAGCACTGGGCCTCACTGGATTGTCAATAAAGGTTACCAGCAATTATAGCAATTGGATCATGAGCCCCTCCTCGAAAGTCCTGAGCTAGAAATTCTGTAGCCAAAGACTTCCACATTGGTCACAGATTTGCAAGTAAATTAGCTCATTCAGTCCTAACAATAACCGCCAAACTTGACCATTATTACCTGCCCCCCATTCTGGGGATGGATCTCAGGGCCCTCACATGCTAGTCAACAGTCTACTGTGGAGCTACACTCCCAGTGCTCCTAGTTTTATTTTGGGACTGAATCTTGCCAAATTGCCCAAACTGGCTTTGAATAATGATTCATCTGCCTCAGCCCCTAGATCTTCCTATGGTGGATGTGTTGCTCAGGGACAGATAACTCTGCCTAAAATGGGGATTACAGGCTAGGGCAGCACACCAAACTATTATTCCCTTTTAAAGTGAGAAACCCTAGACTTTGGAGATTCAGTTCAAGTTGAATGGATCCACTTGGAGTCAGAAAGTGAACATGAGTCTTAACTGTAATGTTGACTATTGATAGTAATAGCTCATTGGTCTACACACTGGCTTCAGACTCGTGGACATCAATCAGGTCCTACTATTTCCTTGCTGTGTGTCCTTTTCTCCATATAATAAACAAATATAAAAACAATATAATAAACAATATAATAACAATATAATATATAAAAACAATATAATAATAGAACCTTCTTTATAGGATCATCATGAAGATTAATTAAGAAAAGTATGTAAATCACATAGTATTGTGCTTGGCACTTAATAAATGTTTTCTGTTATTATAAGATTGGAAAACGAGGCTGAGGTTGTGGCTCAGTGGCAGAGCGCTTTCCTCACATGTGTGAGGCACTGGGTTCGATCCTCAGCACCACATAAAAATAAGTAAACAAAATAAAGACACTGTGTTCATGTATAACTAAAAAAAATAAAAAAAAGATTGGAAAACAGTTTCCTGGTAGAACTACTCAAAAGAAAAACAGAAAATTTGCATCCCGCTGCCAGACCCACCCACACCCTAAGCTCTTTCTTTGTCAATCTGGAATAGAATGTTTGCACTGAAGACATTTCAAGGTGAATGAAATAAATATGAAAGACCCTTTTTATAGCTCTATTTTTAATCTGAAAGACTGGACAAACTGGGTGCACTGGCCCACACCGCCCATAATCACGGCTACTAGGGAGGCTGAAGCAGGAGAATTGCAAGTTCAAGGCCAGCCTGTGCAATTTAGGGGAACCCTGTCTCAAAATAAAATAAAGAGGGCTGGGGATGTAGCTCAGTGTTAGAGTGCTTGATTAGCACGTGTGAGGCCCACCGTGCCCGGCTCCCAATAGGGTCTTTTTTTTTTTTTGGTACTGGGGATTGAACTCAGGGGCACTCGACCACTGAGCCACATCCCCAGCCCTATTTTGTGTTTTTATGTAGAGCCAGGGTCTCACTGAGTTGCTTAGCGCCTCGCCGTTGCTGAGGCTGGCTTTGAACTCGCGATTCTCCTGTCTCAGCCTCCCTAAGTGCTGGGATTACAAGCGTGAGCCACCACGCCCGGCTCCAATAGGGTCTTAAACACATGAATGTACCTAGTCCAGACAGATCTGCTGGGTACGACATTCAAATAGCCACGAAGGCCAGGTGTGAGGTGCACATTGGGAATGGGTTTCCTGGGCTCTGGGTTGGTTCTCGACCAACTCTGTAACTTAATGAAGATAGGTTTTGAGGCCTTGGTTTCTTCATCTGTAAAGTGAGAGGTCTGGACCAATTCTGGAGAACCTGAGACCAGGCCTGCCTTCTACCACACACCCTTGTGGCAGGCACTGCTTACTGATCATGGGAGTTACAGAAAACAGTCCCAGAATCATTTTTGTTGCTGAAAGCTTGGCCCTTGTCCCCGATGCCAATCCAATAATGAGGACATTGTTTTGAGAAAAAGGAAAAAGGTTTATTGCTTTGCTGGCAAAGGAGAAACACAGGGCACTCCTGTCCCACAGGCTGTGATTCTGTCCATCAGCAGGAATAGGGGGCTTTTTTATCTTTTTGGTATCTGAGATTGAACTCAGGGGCACTCAACCACTGAGCCACCTCCCCAGCCCTATTTTGTGTTTTATGTAGAGACAGGGTCTCACTGAGTTGCTTAGCGCCTCGCCGTTGCTGAGGCTGGCTTTGAACTCACAATTTTCCTGTCTCAGCCTCCCTAAGTGCTGGGATTACAGGCATGCGCGTGCCTGGCTGAACAGGGGGCTTTTAAAGACAGGTGACTCAAGCCTACATTCCAGTGTTCTCTGTCTGGAGTTGTAATTCACTTGTTAATTTGGGAGATAGCCATTTCTGAGATCCTTTGGTACCATCCCCAAAGTCTGAATGACTTCTTGTGATGGATGTGTGCTCAAGGACAGATAACTCAGCCTAGGATGGGGAAGAAAGGTGATCCTGTTTCCCTTGAGATTAGGGAGGGGAGAGATTAGGGAGAAGCAGGGAGAGAGGAAGAGAAAGAAACATGTCCACTTTTTAAATAAATTGCAGTAGCAGACCATTAAGGGCTATATTCAAAGCATAAAGGGGACCCTTGTTACAATAGCAGAAACCCCATAAATGGAGCATAAACAGACACACCCAGCAAAATGTGGGCACCAAGGGATCTGCTTTCTGCCGGTTCATGCCACCTCTTCCTTCTATGGAATAGAGAAGCCCTGACCAGTGGCTTCTGGTGTGTGCTTCCTGGAGCCCCCTTTTCCAGGCTGTCTCTTCTGTTAATGACAGATTGTTCTCTGTCCTTCTGAAGCTCCCTGGGAGCTGCTGGCATGTCAGCAGCCTTGCAGCCTTCTGGGTGAGGCCGAGCTCTAGAGAACCACAGAGATTAGCAAACAGTGGGCTTTGCTCTGGTTTCACACTTGGCCTCTGTTTAACAAAAGCAGGCACCAAATGCTGGATTCAGGTGGGAATATAGTTTTATGAAATCAGAGCCATTGCTGGGCGGGGCTGTGTCTGTCAGCACAGGTGTCAGGGAGGGGGGGTTGGCTCTGGGAGGACACTTGTCTAGCATGAGGGAAGACCTGGGCTTGATCCCCAGCACCTCAAAAAGAGGGGCTCAAAAACAAAGCATGGTTTCCAGGCCCACGTGGGAAAATCTGGTTGTGGTTTCTCTAGATCCTTAATGGTAAATCATGGCCCAGGTATGGACACCACCCATGCTGTGCCCAGGGCTGGCTGTGTAAGAGTGTCCACTTTATCCTTTGAATGTAGCCCTTGATGCACGGCCACTGCAATTTATTTTTTAAATGGACATTCTTTCTCTTCCTCTCTCCCTGCTCCTCCCTAACCTCTCCCTTCCTTAATCTCAAGGGAAACAGGATCACCTTTCTTTCCCATCCTAGGCTGAGTTATCTGTCCTTGAGCACACAACCACCATAGGAAGAAGTCATGCAGACTTTGGGGATGGTACCAGAAGATCTCAGAAATGGCTATCTCCCAAATTAACAAATGAATCACAACTCCAGACAGAGAACATTGGAATGTAGGCTTGAGTCACCTCTTTAAAAGCCCCCTGTTCCTGCTGATGGGCAGAATCATAGCCTCTGGGGCAGGAGTGTCCTGAGTTTCTCCTTTTCTAGCAAGGCAATAAACCTTCTTTTTCCTTTTTCCCAAAACTGTGTCCTTGTTATTGGATTGGCACTGGGGACAAGGACAGCTTTTAGCAACAGATCCACTGTGTGTGCTACAGTGACATTACTGATCAGTCACAGCCTTCCTCTTCCCAGGCAGTGTGGGAAACTGCACTGGGAATTGAACCCAGGGGTACTTTACTGCTGAGCTGCATCCCCAGCCCATTATATATATATATATTTTTTTTTTTGGTACCGAGGATTGAACTCAGGGGCACTCGACCACCGAGCCACATCCCCAGCCCTATTTTGTGTTTTATGTAGAGACAGGGTCTCACTGAGTTGCTTAGTGCCTCGCCATTGCTGAGGCTGGCTTTGAACTCGCGATCCTCCTGTCTCAGCCTCCCTAAGTGCTGGGATTACAAGCGTGAGCCACCGCGCCCGGCCCATTATATTTTTTATTTTAAGACTGGATCATACTAAGTTGCTTAGAGCCTCCCTAAATGGCTGAGGCTGGCCTCAAACTTGTGATCCTCCATCTCAGCCTCCTTAGCTTCTGGGAGTACAGGGCATGTACTACCATGCTCAGCTTGCACAACTTTTCTCAAGGCCATTTCAGCCAGGCATGGTGGCACATGCCTAAAATAATCCCAGCAACTCAGGAGGCTGAGGTAGAAAGATCATAAACTGGAGACCAGCCACTTGGTGAGACTAGGTCTCAAAACAAAACATAAAAAGGGCTAGGGCTGGGGGTGTAGTTCAGTGATGGAGAACCCCTGAGTTCCTTTTCCAATACCTTTCCCCTCAAAAAAACTGTGCAATGCAATACAGTGTCAGGACTCGACTTTTTTTTTGTACCGAGGATTAAACCTAAGAGCCCTCTACCACTGGCCACATCCCCAGCTCTTTTTTGTATTTTATTTAGAAACAAGGTCTCACTAAGTTGCTTAGCACCTCACCAAATTGCTGAAGCTGGCTTTGAGCTCACAATCCTCCTGCCTCCGCTTCCTGAGCCACTGGGATTACAGGCGTGCACCACCACGCCTGGCCTGGACTTGCATTTTTATTTTTATTTACTTATTTATTTATTTTTGGAACCAGGGATTGAACTCAGGGGCACTTGACCACTGAGCCACACCCCCAGCTCTATTTTGTGTTTTATGTACAGACAGGGTCTCACTGAGTTGCTTAGCACCCCACCATTGCTGCAGCTGGCTTTGAACTCGCAGTTCTCCTGTCTCAGTCTCCCAAAGTGCTGGGATTACAGGCGTGCGCCACCACGCCTGGCATTTTTATTTTTATTTATTTATTTCTTTTGATACTGGGGATTGAACTCAAGGGTACTTAACCACTGAGCCACATCCCCAGCCCCATTTTGTGTATTATGTAGAGACAGGATCTCACTGAGTTGCTTAGTGCCTCATGGTTGCTGAGGCTGGCTTTGAACTCGTGATTCTCCTGTCTCAGCCTCCCTAAGTGCTGGGATTATAGGCGTGTGCCACCACACCTAGCCTGGACTTGCATTTTTAAAAGGCCCTTCTGGAGTCCAGCTTGGTGGCGCATGCCTGTAATCTCAGCACTTTGGGAGGCTGAGAAGCAGGAGGAGGAAGCCCTTCTGTTCTCTTGTTGAGAAATGGTGAGGAAGGTACAGAATCTGGGGGACCCGTTGTCACTGGAGTTGTCTGAGGAGGTCCTGGAGACGGTGATTTCTATCCAGGTAGACAGGGGTCCTTGATGAACCCCATGGGAAAGAATTTCTGAACTGGCTGGATAATTATTTAGGAAAGGAATACACATTCAAGGGAGAGCATGAGCCATTGAGAGGAAAGAGACTTTTGGGGTTCTCAGTCTCTTAGTTTTTGGCATTGAAGCTGGGAGCACTTAACCACTGAGCCACATCCCCATAAAATAAAAAATAAAAATTCCCTTTTTATGTTTTATTTTGAGACAGGGTCTCGCTAAGTTGCTGAGGCTATCTTTGAATTTGAGATCCTGTCTCAGCCTCCAGAGTCACTGGAATTATGGGCATGTGCCACTGTGTCCAGCTCAGTCTCTTGTTTTGAAGGAGACTTGGTGAGTAGTGTGTATGGGAAGGTATGTGTGGATATCAGTCTGGTGATGATCACAAGACAAATTATGATGGTCTGGTTGTTCACAGGATCCTCAGGTTGACATCTCCTCCATTATCTGATCAATAGATAACATCAGGAAAGCACCCTACCTTATTGGTTTTTGTATCTCCCTTTGCTCAATTTATTCTCAAAACACTTATATGGGATAGGGATGTAGCTCAGTGGTAGAGTACTTGACTGGATGCCTGAGGCCTTGGGTTCAGAACCCAGCACCACATACACAAAAAGCTATAGTTTATTTGTCCTTCCTTTTTTATTCTTGTTACTGGGGATTGAACCCAGGGACACTTAACTACAGAGTCACATCCCCAGGACCTTTTATAGTTTATTTTGAGACAGGGTCTCACTAAGTTGCTTAAGGCCTTGTTATGTTGCTGAGACTGGCCTTGAATTTGTGGTCCTCCTGCCTCCCAAACTGCTGGGATTACAGGCATGTGCCACCGGACCTGGCCTTTTGTCTGTTGTTTTGTTTTGTGGTACTGGGGATGGAACCCAGGGGTGCTCTACCACTGAGGTACACCCCTAGCCCTTTTCATTTTTTTTATTTTGAGACAGGGTCTCACTAAATTACCTGGACTGGCCTCTAACTTGCAATCTTCCTGCCTCAGCCTCCTGAGTTGCTGGGGTTACAGGTATGCTCCAATGCACTCAGCTAGTTTCCTTTTCACCTATCTTTATTCCTTCACCCTACCTTGCTCTGGCAAGGTTGTGGATGGAGGTAACCTTGGAACCTGGGGAGCCATGGCAGCTTTAAGGCTTGGTGATCAGCTGTGGTGGAACAGGGGAAAACCTAGCACCTATCACAGCTGTGACTGAGTGACTTTTTGTGAACCCAGTTGCTTTATGTCTTTCTCTCCCCCTAGATTATA
>CM053405.1:127927379-127959069 GCA_028644305.1 Xerus rutilus
GGGGTACTGGGGATTGAACTCAGGGGTACTCGACCACTGAGCCACATCCCCAGCCCTATTTTGTATTTTATGTAGAGACAGGGTCTCACTGAGTAGCTTAGTGCCTCGCCATTGCTGAGGCTGGTTTTGAACTCGCGATTCTCCTGTCTCAGCCTCCCTAAGTGCTGGGATTACAGGCTTGAGCCACCGCGCCCGGCTAGAGTTTTTTAATTTAAAAAAATTTTTTTTTAAAAAATTTTTGGTGCTGGGGATGGAATCCAGGGCCTCTCACATGCTGAGCATGTACTCTACCACTGAGTGACATTCTCAGACCAACAACATACCTTTTAATCTACTGATCCTGGGAAAATTAGTTCTTTGAGATTTTCTTTCTTTGTGAAATGTAGATGATATTTTCACCTTCCTTCTTAAGTAAATAATAAAATCAGATGAATTATGGACCAATTTCACTTTGAGGTATGTCCCAGGAGTCCTAGGACAGAGGCCTGACTCTGGGGATCCAACAAACCAGGTCCAGCCAGTCGCCCCAAAAACCAGAGAAGCAGGAGGATCTTGAGTTCAAAGCCAGCCTCCACAACTTAGTGAAGCCTCAAGCAAGACCCTGTCTCAAAATAAAATATACAAAAGGGTTAGGAATGCAGCTCAGCGGTTAAGTACCCCTGGGTTCAATCCCTGGTACAAAAAGAAAAAAAAAAACAACAACCAGAAACGATTATGGTGAAAAGCATGAGAGGAACTTTAATCAGTGCAGTTATACAGGGGAGACAGAATCCATGCCCTTGACTCTGTCTTTGAGGGACTGACCATGACTTTGAGGTTTTATAGACAGTGGAATGAGGTCAAGAGTTGGGAGCAGCTGGGCGCCGTGGCTCAAGCCTGTAATCCCAGCACTTAGGGAGGCTGAGACAGGAGAATCGCGAGTACAAAGCCAGCCTCAGCAATGGCGAGGTGCTGAGCAACTAAGTGAGACCTTGTCTCTACATAACACACAAAATAGGGCTGGGGATGTGGCTCAGTGGTCGAGTACCCCTCAGTTCAATCTCCAGTACCAAAAAAAAAAAAAGAGAGAGAGTTGGAGCCAGGCGCGGTGGCTCATGCCTGTAATCCCAGCACTTAGGGAGGCTGAGACAGGAGGATCGCGAGTTCAAAGCCAGCCTCAGCAATGGCGAGGCGCTAAGCAACTCAGTGAGACCCTGTCTCTACATAAAACACAGAATAGGGCTGGGGATGTGGCTCAGTGGACAAGTGCCCCTGAGTTCAGTCTCGAGTTGGGGGCTGGAGGCTTTTCACAGCTGCCAAAGCAGGCGATTTTGACCAGGTGTGGTCTGTCCATTATTACTTCAGGATTGGTCAGGCAGGTCCCCAGTAAGAAAGCTGCTGTTGCCTAAGATGTGTGTGGATTACATCTGGTTCCTGGAATCCAAGGTGACTTGGAGCAAAGGAGACGGATGCAAAATGGAGCAGAGATTCCAAGTCTCTAATCCTGCCTTTAGCCACCCTTTGGCCTTTTACAGACAAAAGTAAAGAGTCTCCATCCTTGCTATAATTGCACCCAAAAGAATTCAAACCAGGAGCCAGGCAAAGTGGTGCGCGCCTGTAATCCCAGCAATTTGGGAGGCTAAGGCAGGAGAATTCCAAGTTCAAGGCTGGCCTGGACAACTTAGGAAGATCCTCAGCAACGTAGTGAGACCCTGTCTCAAAATATAAAATAAAAAGGGCTGGGGATGTAGCTCCGTATTAGAGTGCCCATGTTTAATCTCTAGTACCACAATAATCATCATCATCAGCCAAGGATGTAGCTCAGTGGCAGAGAGTTTTCCTAGCACATGTGAGGCCCTGGGTCTGAGCACCAGGGCCAAATATACAAGCTTTACACTAAATATACTTCCAGCCACGTTATTAATTTATTTTGTAGTGCTGAGTTTCAGACTCAGGGCCTTGTGCATACCAGGCAAGCACTCTTATCACCGAGCTACCTCCCCTTCACACTAAATATACTTTACCACAATAAAAAATAAGCTAGATGAGATTAGTTTAGACAGTCATTATTATCAATTTTACTGAGAGTGTCGTCAGAGGTAGCCTAGGGCAGGCCCTGAGTTTGATCCCTACCACTATAGGGAGGGGAAAAGAGTTGAATTATTACCACCACCACCACCACCACCCACCACCCTACTCCCGCTAGAAGTGGTCTAATAAGGAGAAACCAAGGGCTAAGAACAGAAGCAAGGAAGCTGGCGCTGGCCGCCTGTGGTCTGGGCCAGGGGCCACTCCATAGGAGGCGCGGTGGGAGCAGCCTGCCCCAGCGTGGGAAGAGGAAGTTCCCAGGAGCCTGAACCCGAAGGCTGTCGCCTCTAGAAGGAGGCTCCTTGCGCTGGCCTTTGCCAGATGCCTGAGGTGCTTGTCCTTTGTTTCACCAGGGCAGGAATTTCCGGCCTGAGTTACTTGCCTTAGGTATCTTAACCACAGACCTGTTCCTGCAGCTGCCAGGCCACAAGGCTTTGTCTGAAACCCAGAGTGGACAGAATCAGTGAGCCCCGCCCTCCCAGCGCTGGGCTCTTAATTAGTATTTTATTCCTCGCCTAAGGAGCACTGAGCCCAGCACCTGCTGGCAGGCATCAGTTGCCTTTGCTCAGACTTTACGGGCACCATGCTGGAGGAAGGGTCTTTAGGAGTTTCCGAGTCCAGCCCACGTGTTTCACAGTGCAGCCCACCCAAGGCGGAAAAGTCCACAGACTCCGGGTGCCAGCGTGCCCAGGAAGCCACTTGCAAGCTTGGCAACTAGGGCAAGTTCCTCGACTTTTAATACCAGCAACTCGGGAGGCTGAGGCAGGAGGATCAAAACTTTGAGGCCAGTCTCAGCAATATAGCGAGGCCCTAAACAACTTACCAAGACCCTGTCTCAAAATAAAAAAAGAAAAAGGGTTGGTGATGTGACTCAGTGGTTAAGAACCCCAGGGTTCAATCCCTGGCACCAAATAAATAAGTATTTATGGAATAAATGGCATTCTGGAGTCACTCAAGAGTTAAACCAACTCCTGCTTATGCAAATCACCATAAAATTGTCCATCTTGGACACTCCAGGTAAATTATTCCAGTAACTATTAAGAAGCCACCAGTCTATATTTTTTGTTCTTGCAGTGTTGGAAATAACACCCAGGGCCTCGTGCATATTAAGTAAGTACTCCACTACTGAACTACATCCCAGCCCTTAAGAAAGATGTATTTAGCTGTGCAGACCAAGAAGGAGTTCATAACTCCATGACCTGGAAAAGAAGAGTAAATCATGAAGACTTTTATACTCGTACCAACTTTGCTAGAACCTGGTTTACTAGTTCACCAGGAGACTCCTTGGTATTGGTGGGAGGGAGATGGGTAGAAGGTGGGTAAGGCAGAGAAATGGGAAGTGGAAGAAGCAATGACCTGGGGTTGAGTTGACTTTTCTAGATTTCTAATGCTTGACCACAGGGAAGGCTGGGCTCTTAGGAATCAATGTTTATTTTAGTGGTAGAGTACATGAACTCTGAGTGCAAATCTCGCTCCATCTCTCTCTCTTTCTCTTTTTGGTACTGAGGATTGAACTCAGGGGCACTCAACCACTGAACCACATCCCCAGCCCTATTTTGTGTTTTATGTAGAGACAGGGTCTCACTGAGTTGCTTAGCACCTCGCCATTGCTGAGGCTGGCCTTGAACTCATGATTCTCCTGTCTCAGCCTCCCAAAGTGCTTACAGGCATGTGTCACCCTGCCTGGCAAAACTAGCTCCATCTCTTATCCCTTGTGTGATCTGGAGTCAGATTTCTTTCTTCTAGGAGCCTCATTTCTTCATCTGTAAAATGGGATAATAATACAAGCAACCTTACCTTTTTGTTTTGTTTTGTTTTTTGTTTTGAGGGGAGGGTAATTGGGATTGAGCCTTAGGGCACTCTACCACTGACTATATCCCCAGCCTTTTTGTTATTTTGAGACAGGATTTTTTTTTCTTGGTTCTGGGGATTGAACCCAGAGGTAATTTGCAGGTCTTTTAAATTTTTTTTTTTTTTTTGGTACCAGGTATTGAACTCAGGGGCGTTCAACCACTGAGCCACATCCCCAGCCCTATTTTGTGTTTTATGTAGAGACAGGGTCTCACTGAGTTGCTTAGTGCCTCGCCATTGCTGAAGCTGGCTTTGAACTCGTGATTCTCCTGTCTCAGCCTCCCTAAGTGCTGAGATTACAAGCATGAGCCACCACGCCCGGCTCAGGTCTTTTAATTTTTTAATTTTTTTTAGTTGTAGATGGACACAGTGTCTTTATTTTATTGCTTTATTTATTTATTTATTTATTTTGGTACTGAGGATTGAACTCAGGGGCACTCAACCACTGAGCCACATCCCCAGCCCTATTTTGTGTTTTATGTAGAGACAGGGTCTCACTGAGTTGCTTAGCGCCTCGCCATTGCTGAGGCTGGCTTTGAACTCGCGATTCTCCTGTCTCAGCCTCCCAAAGTGCTGGGATTACAGGCTTGAGCCACCGCGCCCGGCTTATTTTATTGCTTTATATGTGGCACTGAGGATCGAACCCAGGGCCTCGCGCATGCGAGGCAAGCGCTCTACCGCTGAGCTACAATCCCAGACCCTCTTTTTTTTTTTGGTACTGGAGATTGAACTCAGGGGCACTTGACCACTAAGCCACATCCCCAGCCCTATTTTTGTGTTTTTTTTTATGTAGAGGCAGGGTCTCACTGAGTTGCTTAGTGCCTTGCAGTTGCAGAGGCTGGCTTTGAACTCGCGATTCTCCTGTCTCAGCCTCCCTAAGTGCTGAGATTACAGGCTTGAGCCACCACGCCCAGCTCCAGCCCCTTATTTTTTAATTTGAAAGCAGGGTCTCGCTAAATTGCTGATATTCTTACTAAGTTGCCCAGGCTAGCCTCAAACGTGCAATCTTCTTGCCTCAGCCTCTCAAGTCCCTGGGCTTACAGGTGTGTGCCACTATATCCTACACCACCAAATAATTCTTAGCTGTATTCTCATCCACATGAAACCTTGAAATCCAAAGCAGAGATACAACGACTAGTTAGTGTCAGAGTTGAGGCTAGAATATAACCCAGGGCTCCTGAGCTCCTGATCTTTTCATTGTATGTGGTGACTGTCATTTCTTATTCCCACAGGCTTTAGAGTTCAAGAGAATGGGGCAAATATGTAAAAAATAAACCTTAGAAAAATACAGGGGTGATAACTGACCTTAGCATGTTGCAGTAAGGTAGACGCACATTTTGTGATTTTAAGATCTCCAGGAAGAACCCAGAATGAGGGTGGCAAGCATTATTTATTTGTTTGTTTGTTTGTTTGTTGGCATGGGGATTGAACCAGAGAGGTGCTTTACCACTGAGTTACATCCCGAGGCCACCCTCCCCCTTTTTGGTACCAGAGATTGAATTCAGAGGCACTTGACCACTGAGCCACATCCCCAGACTTATTATATTTTATTTAGTGACAGAGTCACACTGAGTTGCTTAGTGCCTCGCTTTTGCTGAGACTGGCTTTGAACCTGAGATCTTGCTGCCTCAGCCTCCCAACCACTGGGATTATAGGCATGCGCCACCGGTCCGGCATTTTTTTTTTTTTTTAAAGACAGAGTCTCACTAAGTTGGTTAGGGCCTTGCTAAATTGCTAAGGCTGGCCTTCCTGCTTCAGCCTCCCAAGCAGCTGGGAATACAGGTATGTGACACCATACCCAGCTGACAAGTATAATTTTTTGAGTGCTTGCTATATGGAAGCTTTAAATGAATTACATAATCTTCAAGCATCTCTAGACGTAGTAACTGTTATGACTTCCATTTTATAGTGTGAAAACTAAGGCTGTAAGAAGTTTAATTTGAGGCGGGGCATGGTGGCCCACACTCGTAATCCCAGAGACTCAGGAGGCTGAGGAAGGAGGATGAGGCAGGAGGATGGCAAATTGGAAGTCAGCTTCAGCAGTTTAGCAAAGCCCAAAGCAATTCTGCAAAACCCTGACTTTTTTAAAATTAAAATAAACAGGGCTGGGGATGAGGCTCAGTGGTAAAGATCCCTGGGTTCAATCCCTAGTACCAAAAAGAAGAGAAGAGGAGGAGGACTTGAGGAGGAGGAGGAAGAGGAAAAGGAAGTAGTAGTTTTACTTGAGCCAGGCACAGTGATGCACACCTGTAATCTCAACTGTTCAGGAGGCTGAAAAAGGAGGATCACAAATTTGAGGCCAGCCTCAGTATTTTAGCAAGACCCTCAGCAACTTAGCAAGGTCCTGTTTTATTTTGTTTTATTTTTTATTTTATTTTTTTGGTACTGGGGGTTGAACTCAGGGGCACTCGACCACTGAGCCACATCCCCAGCCCTATTTTGTGTTTTATGTAGAGACAGGGTCTCACTGAGTAGCTTAGTGCCTCACTGTTGCTGAGGCTGGCTTTGAACTCGATATTCTCCTGTCTCAGCCTCCCTAAGTGCTGGGATTACAGGCTTGAGCCACCACGCCCAGCTTGAGCCACCGTGCCCTGCTGAGGTCCTGTTTTAAACAACACAAAGGCTTGGGATGTTTCTCCATGGTAGGCCACGCAAGAAGCATGCCCAAGGTCCTGGATTCCATCCCAGTACTGGAAACAAACAAACCCAAAACAGCTAATCAGAAGGCCGAGGCAGGAGGATCATGAGTTTGAGGTCCTAGCAGGGCAACTTAGTGAGACCTTGTCAGAAAAATAAAAATGAAAAGAGCTGGGACTGTAGCTCAGTGGGAGAGCTTGCCTAATACGTGCAAGCAGGCTCCTGGATTCATCCCCAGTACTGAGGGGGAAAAAAAGGTTTAACTTGTTCAAAGCCATATTAAGAAGATTCAGAGTGTAGCCATGTTGTTTTTCCTCTTTGCTCCCCACAGATTGGAGTCCACCATTAGAGTCCTGCTGATGGATCACAGCATTTGCTAAAATGCACAGTTCTGAAAACGCAGACTCTGTAAGACTTGCCATTTATGCACATATTCCAAATGTGTAAAACTGTTCATAATAGGATCTCAGGGTTGAAAGGAATTTATCAGCAATAATAACAGTGCCAAACGTTGTAATTCACTTAACCTGTAACAAGACTTCAAAGTAGGCAGCATCCTGCTTGTCTTAGGGATGCAGAAACAGAAGCAAAGAGAGGGTCAGCAACTGGCCATGGCAGCGGCTTGGCTGACGGCTGGTGAATGGAACAGAGTCTATCTCAGCCCGTGGACAGTGCCCTCCTAACTTTGCATAGTCCTACCGCTGAGTCAGTCTACCCATCCCATTGAATCTCAGAGAAAAGTCATAAATAATCTCTTTGCACATGTAACTGTGATTTTAGGTTTTCCTAAAGCCTCGATATTCATCAGAGAACCTGCAAAAAATACCCTCAGTCCAACCCAGACCCTCTACCTCCTAGTCCGCTATTACATCTCCATCAGTGGATTTCCACCTTGCTGGGTGGTTTCCGAGAGCAGAAATTTCTTACCTCTCCAGGAACTTGATCTTCCAACAGCAAGATTCAACAGAAAATTCTTCCCTCTGGTGAGAAGATGGTCCCTTCCCAGGGACCACTGCACAGAACCGGGAGCCCTAGAGAAGTCAACTCCCAGCTTCCAGGACATCTTTTCAGGTGATTGTCCCTGGCCCCTTCTACCCCACCATCCTGCAAGGAGGCTTCCAGAAGGCAGGAGCCCAGACTCCTCATCCTGCTGCTTCTTTCCACAAAGGCTCCTTCTTACTTTGAGAAGTTCAGGGATGAGGATGCTGCTGCTGAAATGATGTCCTCATCCCTACTGAGAGCGTGCATGCACGGAGGGATCAGAGTACCCCTTGATTTTCAAGACATACAGGCACAGACACTTTTCCTCTGACTTGGCCAAGAGACTGGACTGTAGGTTTCTGGGCCTAGATGAATCCTTCTGCAAACCTTTGTTAGACTGGAATTGTAAACCCAAACCTTACAGGCTAAGCCGATGGTAGAAACACCTGGTACTGTTCATTTCCTCTGCCAAGAGGTAGGTTCTTTTTCAGTTTCCTTGCAACATGCAACCCTTTCAATATTTCATTTCCTATTTCGGGGGGAGCCATAGAAGCAAATTATGTAAAGAAATAAAACTAAAACTGCCAATAGGGAAGAAAATGCCATTTGGCACTTGACCCCAGTGGAAAACAAAAGGGGAGCCGGGTGCGGTGGCATATGGCTGTGATCTCAGCAACTTGGGAGGCTGAGAAAGGAGGATCGAAAGCTAGAGGCCAGCCTCAGCAATGTTACAAAACCCTGTCTCGAAATAAAAAAATTAGAAATATCCCAGTTCCTGTTTGGAGGGGCACATGTAGGCTGCCTATTCCATCTTCAGAGTGACAGTTAACATGGGTAGACTGGTGCCGTTTGGCCCCCCACAGGCCCAGTGTTAACAGATCTTAAGAGCCTTCAAGAGAAGTCATATACGTGAATTTTTAGGTTGGCTCAAATTTTCCCTGAATAGTGGGAAGGCCAAACACGGTTTGTTCTAGACTGTGAACCACCAGTCTTCAATCTCTGGATTTGGTGTTTTTAAAGCATCCTTTCTGTTGGACCAAAGGATCAAAAAAAAGGGGGCTGGCAGGAGCTACTGGGGACTGCCCCTGAGACCTGGCTCAGCCTCCACGGAGCCTCAGAACCTACGTTGGTTCACACCAGGTAGGGGAGGAGAGGAAGGCCTGGCTTCTCCACTTCGTAGACTTCGGTTAGGTTAATTCTTCCTTTCCTCCTGCTCTCTGCTCTCACTTGGGAGAAACGCGTTAGCCCGAGGCTTCAGGGATGTCTGGGCAGGTCTGTCTGAACAGGCTGTTTGAAGAGGCGTGGCCCTTGCTCCTAACGCTTAGTCCAGAGGAGGGCCCCGGCCTCGGCCTCTGAGTGGATTGCTTCATGCTGCGCCTTAGCCTGCGTTTAGCTCCCGAGGAGTCCCGGATGTCGTTACCACCGGCCTGTGTCAGGGAGAGAGTATGTAGTCCGTGGCTGGCGTGGCTGCCTGCCAGCCTGGCAGATGGCCAGAGCCTAGAGCTCACTGGGGAGGAGCATAAACAAGGCGCCTGGTGGGCTGCTGTGACCCAGAATCTTCCCTTGGGAGAGCAGGGAAGGGGTGGGGGGGACTCCAAGGGACCCTGTCCCCCACTGTCCAGGCTGCAGGGAACTCAGGCATCAGCCAGGGAGAGGATGGGGCTCCCAGATCGCCAGGACAGCTGCTGTCACGTAAAGGACTGGACGAAGCGACTTTTAAGGGGTCTTTCAGCTTCTACCATGTGAGACTCTGTGATTCCGCGGCTCTATGATTCAACTCTTCCTACACCGTGGAGTTCTTGCTAGAGGACATCTGTGGCTTTTCCTTGCCCAGCACCCACTCTGCTCCTTCTGTTAGCAGTACCCTAGTTTTATTCTTCAGGAAATCACTTCTACACTCTCCTTCCATGTGGTCTGGGGGGAGCTGACCTTGACTGCTTTTCCCCTTTTGCTGATCTGGGAGATGGGCCCAGGGACCTTCTACAACCGAGCTACATCCTCAGCCCAGCCCTTTTTTGAGACAGGGTCTCGCTAGGTTTCCCAGGCTAGTCTTTTTTTTTTTTTTTTTTTGGTACTGGGGATTGAACTCACGGGCACTCAACCACTGAGCCACACCCCCAGCCCTATTTTGTGTTTTATGTAGAGACAGGGTCTCACTGAGTTGCTTAGCGCCTCGTCATTGCTGAGGCTGGCTTTGAACTCGCGATTCTCCTGTCTCAGCCTCCCTAAGTGCTGAGATTACAGGCTTGAGCCACCGCGCCCAGCTCCAGGCTAGTCTTGAACACACAATTCTCCTGCCTCAGCCTCCTGAGTAACTGGGATTATGGGTGTGCACTACTGCACCTGGCTCTGACCTTTACTTTGTCCATTAGAGGCAAGTGTGCCAGGCCAGGCCAATCGGCAGATCTCTTCCTCTGCTGCATCCAATGAGACCTAATCCAAGAAATTTTGTGAAATTCTTGGGAAAAGTAAAATAGCCAGCAGGTAGCTTGATGCATATCTGGAGGTGCTGGAAGCTACTTGGTCTCCATGTGGGGGGAGGTAGTCAGAGAAGGAAGCCATCACAGGGAGAGATCGCGTAAGATAGAGCAGGAGACAGATTGACAGACTGATTGATTACTTGACGGTGTATAAGAGAGAGAGAGATGGAGACCTGGTCTGAGAAATGGTCTGAGCGCCTGGATCCAGCTTGAACTGATGTTGTAGTCAAGGATCTGATTCTTGGATTTTTCAGTGAACTGCCTAGGCATTAAAATTTTCTGAACAGCCGGGCGCGGTGGCTCACGCCTGTAAACCCAGCACTTAGGGAGGCTGAGACAGGAGAATCGCGAGTTCAAAGCCAGCCTCAGCAACGGCGAGGTGCTAAGCAACTCAGTGAGACCCTGTCTCTACATAAAACACAAAATAGGGCTGGGGATGTGGCTCAGTGGTCGAGTGCCCCTGAGTTCAATCCCCAGCACCAAAAAAAAAAAAAAAAAAAAAAAATTTTCTGAACAAAAGGATTTCAGCTTCCTGAAATCTTTTTATGGTCTGCAATCAGAGCCTCCCCAAAGGGCTTAATTGTCATAAATCTTCTCCCAGGAGGTATCAGGGAAGATTCACTCTGATTACTGGAGATTTGAAGTTGCCACACCTAAACAGACATTGTCACAAAATTATCTTCTGTCTTATAATTCTCCTAAGGGTCTATTTATCTTTCCCCAAAGTCCTTTGTTTTCCCGCGATGCTCTTCTTCTCCACCTCTGCTGCTATTAAAATGGTATATAAACCCCAAATGATGATTTTTTAAAAATATTTTTTTAGTTGTAGATGGACACAATGTCTTTATTTTATTGCTTTGTATGTGGTGCTGAGGATCGAACCCAGGGCCTCACGCATGTGAGGCAAGCGCTCTACCGCTGAGCCACAATCCCAGCCCCCCAAATGATGATTTTTATTCAGTATTTGGTATCAAACTCAGGGCCTCATGCAGGTTAGGCAAGCACTCTACCACCGAGGTACATCTTTTTTATTTTATTTTGAGACAGGTTCTTGATAAATTGCCCTGACTGACCTTGAACTTGTGATCCTCCTGCCTCAATCTCCTCAGTAAGCTTGGATTATAGACATGCCAACCTTTTTTTTTTTTTGCAGCGTGGGGATGGAACCCAGGGTCTCATGTGTGCTAGGCAAGCACTTTACTGCTGATTTACATCCATTGCCCATAACCACCCTGTTGAGTCACATTTTTCTATGAATTTCTGTGGGTACATGATTAAATCTGCCTTTTCTCTTACTAATCAGCCTTTTTAAGTTTAATTTGCAGGCTCCTAACACTAAACATATAAGGGTGGAGGTGAAGTTTTTCCTCCCAGAGACATCGTTTATAAAAGCAAAACATCTCCTTCTGACAGAAGCTTCTGTGACTCCAACATTCCACACAAAGTCTATGATTTTTCTGCATAATTTACTAAGCACTAAGTTCTACTTTAGTTTCTTCAGGAGAGAAAGATTCTAGTAGTGATGTGGACCCCTTAAAGCTTTCCCTTGTTGCCTGAAATCAGAGGGATTTGCCCAGGAAACCTCAAAGGTCTTGACATCATTCCTACCCTGCCCACATCCCCAATGTACACCCCCAGGCAGCCCTTGTTTCTGCTTAGACCTTCAAAGGAGATGTCACAGGTCCTGGGGTGTCTGTTATTCATTCATTTGCCAATTTGACATACAATTATAGAGCACTGACTGTTGAAGATGAAGCCCCTCTTCTTCTTCTTTTTTCTCTTTCTTCTTTTCTGTGGTACTGGGGATTGAACCCAGGGCCTTGTACATGTCACTGAGCTGCAAGGCCCCCCTCCCCCACCCAGCCCAGAGATGAGGTCTTATCCCCAGAGGTCTTCAGATTTGGTGAGGAAAACATGCCAATTAAAAGAATTTCATGAGCCGGGCGTGGTGGCTCACGCTTGTAATCCCAGCACTTTGGGAGGCTGAGACAGGAGAATCGCGAGTTCAAAGCCAGCCTCAGCAAGGGCGAGGCACTAAGCAACTCAGTGAGACCCTGTCTCTACATAAAACACAGAATAGGGTTGGGGATGTGGCTCAGTGGTCGGGTACCCCTGAGTTCAATCCCCAGTACCAAAAAAAAAAAAAAAAAAAAAAGAATTTCATGGGCCGGGATTGTAGCTCAGTGATAGAGCACTTGCCTTGCGTGTGTGAGGCCCTGGGTTCGATCCTCGGCACCACATAAAAAGAAATAAAGACATCGTGTCCATTTACAACTAAAATAATTTTTTTTAAAAAAGAATTTCATTAGAATGTGATTAGTGCTGTAGGAGATATTAAGTGTAGAGAAGGGGCTTCTGGACCAGGCAGGTGAGGGCAGCAGGTCTGACACAGAAGCTTCTGGAATGGGCGCGACCCCTAGGTGAACTGCACAGCTCAGGGGTCAGCAGAGGAGAGGGTGAAGGATGAACTTCCCAAGCAGGCAAAGGGAAAGCAGGAAGTCCCAAACCCAGGGAGAGGCCATGGCTTGTCAGAGGAACTGGCTATGGTAGGGTTGGTGAAGGGAGGTTCGGGGGATTCCCATAAGGGAGAGGGCGGCTGAGCCACTGTTGGACAAGCCAGCTTTGACGGGTCTGCTTCCTGCATGTGGGAACAAACAGACAGTAAGCAGTGCGGCTCAGGGCAGAGCCTGACTCATGTCCACAGAGAAGAAGCAGGCAGGCAGAGCCTTAGCTGGGGTTCCAGGCCAAGGGGGCACGACAGAGCCCTTGAGAGCAAGTATCGGTGAGCTCCTGCTCACAGAGAGCTTGGCCCTCTCCCTGCTAGAACTTACTGGAGGCCAGTGAAGGCAGGCCCAACTATACTTGGGAAATATCTGCAATTTTCTTGCCCACTCAGCAATTCCTCCTAGAGGCCCTGCTTCCTCATGCATGTCCTTGAGCTCTGTAGGGCCTATGAAGACAGAAACTCCTATGGGGACATATAAGCAATTTTTAAGACTAACTTTCTTACCCAGTCACTTATTCTTTCATTGACTCTTTTCGTATTGTGTGTGGAACATTCTATTTTTTTTTTTTTTTGGTACTGGGGGTGAACCAGGGGCACTTAACTACTGAGCCACATCACCAGCCCTTTTATTTTTTATTTTAAGACAGTGTCTTGCTAAGTAGCTGAGGTTGGCTTTAAACTTGTGATCCTCCTGCCTAGCCTCCCGAGCTACTGGGATTACAGGCATGAACCACCATGCCCAGCATGTGTATGAAGCATTCTTTTCTCCTTTTTTTTTTTAAAATAGTTTATGGTACCAGGGATTGAACCCAAGGGCATTTAACCACGGATCCCATCCCCAGCCCTTTTTATTTTTTATTTTGAGACAGTGTCTTGCTAAACTGCTTAGGGCCCATCAAATTGCTGAGGCTGGCCTTGAATTTGCAATCCTTCTGCCACCTGAGTTGCTGGGATTACAGGTGTGTGCTACCTCTCTTGGCTCTTTCTCTTCTTCTTCCTCCTCCTCCTTGTTTTTTGTTTTTTGTTTTTAGTACTAGAATTGAACCCAGAGCCTCATGCATGCTAGGCAAATTTTCTACCACTGAGTTCCATCGCAGTTCCTTTTATTTTATTTTGAGACAGGTTCTCATTGGGCTGCTGGGGTTGACCTCCGGCTTGTGATCCTCCTGCTTTGCCTGCTGAGTTGCTGGGATTATAGGCATGAGCCACCAAGCCCAGCAAGCATCCCTGTTACCAGTAACCTATCCCAGGGACCCTGCCTGGATCCTGGCTGGCTCTGAATTCTCCTGTCTGTCCATATAAGAAATGTGCAAGTATTGGGAAACTAAATTTCACGCACACTTTGGTCAAACTGGAGAGAAGCAGCCAGGCTAGGCTGCTGGTGACATCCCTTTCTTGGGGGACCACCTCATTCTACTCACTTTTTGTCGCATAGCCCTGACTGGGCACAATGATGTATGCCTGTAATCCCAGCAGCTTGGGAGGCTGAAGTAGAAGGATAGTGAGTTTAAAGCCAGCCTAAGCAATTTAGCGAGGCCCTAAGCAACTTAGCGAGACCCTGCCTCAAAATAAAAAATAAAAAGGGCTGGAGATGTGGCTCAGTGGTTAAGCGCCCCTGGGTTCAATCCCTGGTATCAAAAAAAAAAAAAGAGAGAGAGAGAGAGAGAGAAACTTTTTGTCACATGGTCTTGATCTCTTCCTGGCCACGGATGCGCACTGGCCATGCCCAGTCAATCATGACATCCCCTCCTTTTTTTTTTCTTAGCCAACAAGGGAGCAATGCCACCTCCTTTCTTTCTTTCTTTCTTTCTTTCTTTCTTTCTTTCTTTCTTTCTTTCTTTCTTCATTCATTCATTCATTCATTCATTCATTCATTCTAAATAGGTTTACATGACAGCAGAATGCATTTTGATTCATTGTACACAAATGGAGCACAGTTTTTTGTTGTTGTTGTTGGCACTGGGGATTGAACTCAGGGACACTCAACCACTGAGCCACATCCCCAGCCCTATTTTGTGTTTTATGTAGAGACAGGGTCTCACTGAGTTGCTTAGCACCTCGCCGTTGCTGAGTCTGGCTTTGAACTCGCGATTCTCCTGTCTCAGCCTCCCAAAGTGCTGGGATTACAGACACGTGCCACCGCACCTGGCTGGAACACAACTCTTCACTTCTCTGGGTGTACACAATATAGAGTTACACCGTATGTGCAGTCCTATATGAACCTAGGGCATTGTTGTCCATCGCATTCCACCATCTTTCCTGCCCCCATGTCTCATCGCCTCACTTCCCTCCCCTTTGACCAAAGTTCCTCCATTCTTCCCATGCCCCCTCCCACATTATGGATCAGCATCCACTTGTCAGAGAGAACATCCCTCTCTGGCAACAGCAGTGGGTCCCTGGTGTGGGCTCAAGCCTAACCGAGGCCAACCAGGGCCTGATCTCTTCTCCCTGGAGCTGGGAGAATAGAGGTTTGGAGAAAGGTCTCCTGTCTGTGCGTGAAGTCACTTCTTAAAAGGAAATGAAGATGATGATGTAGACATCATTAAGCATTTTCTTTTTTTTTTTGGTACTGAGGATTGAACCCAGGAGCAATTTACCATTGAGTCACATCCCCAGCCTTTATTATTTTTTGAGACAGGATCTTACTAAGTTGCTTAGGGCCTCTGTTAAGTGCTGAGGCTGCTTGACCTTGCAATCCTCCTTCCTCAGCCTTCCTAGTCACTGGTATTACAGGTGTGCACTGCCACGCCTGGCATATCAAGCATTTCTTTTTTTCTTTGTTTTTGGTGGTGCTGGGGATTGAACCCAGGGCTTTGTGCATGTGAGGCAAACACTCTACCAACTGAGCTATATTCCTAGCCCTTATCAAGCATTTCTTGAAGGTTCATCCACTCTGCACTTTCCAGGAGTGGGACATTTCGTAAACAGTTTCCTTATAGGGTAGAGTTCCCTTTACCTCCAGCTACAGAATCTTAAGCTATTTGATATGCAAAGCCCCAAGCATGGAAGCTGCCACATAAGGGGCTCAGTGAATGGTCACTACAACAAAGAGGGTGAAAATGATCTTATTCCCTTCACTACCACCCTTTTCCTTCCCAGCGCACAGTATCACTCCTGTTTCTTCCCCTGGTCCGGGGAAGGGGCTGCTGGCTGGTGGGCTTCCTGTTTTCAAGGATGGGCTGGGGTGAAGGGCATGGTGACAGATGGGCCAAACTACCCAGCTCCTACAGTCAGCAAGGAGCTTCGGCAGCACTGCTGAGGTCCCCCATCCTGCCTACCAAATATGATCTGGATCAGCTGGGTAGCAGAGCAGGAATAAGCTGGAGTTGGACTGACCTACTTTGAATTCCACTGCTACAGCCATGTGACCTCTGAAAGGTCACTTTATCTCTCTGAGCTTCTGTTTCCTTGCCTCTAAAAGCACGACAATAATAGCCTGTCTCTCTAAGAGAGTTGTAAAGATTAAATGAGGGGGGAAACCCTAATATTAACATCATGCTTTAAGCACAACATTGTTCTAAGCTCTTTGCAAATTATTAGTCCAATGATCCCTCATCCAAAGCCTGGTTGGTAGCTACTATTAATTCTTCCCACTGGATCAGAAGTTGAAGCACAGAGAAGTTATTGTGCACAGATGGAGAGCTCAGCAGTTATGGTCTAGCCTGTGATATCTGAAAAGCAGGGAAAGGATAGCTGAGACTCCTGATGCCTCCTCTCCTTGGCCTTTGCATAACTGGAAGCTTCTACAGACAGCTCTGCAAAGCCAGGACGTGCTGCAAGAACCAAGCTCTCTCTTCTCTGTAAGAGGAACAGGAGCTGCCTGAATACGCCCATCAACTGCTCTGGGGTCTAAGAGAAACAGATGCAGCGGTTGCTACAAGTCAGGAGGCCTGCCTGTAATCCTAGCGACCTGCTCTGGCAAGATACAGGAGAGATGTTCACGGGGCCCTCCCTTGGAGGCAGCATTCTGCTCCTAGGACTTTATCACACAAATCCTCTTACACCCCAGTGCATAAAGACTTCTGGAGAAGGCTGTTCACTACAGTGTGGATTATGATTAGCAGGAGATTGGGGTGGGGCTTGACTGGCCAATAGGAGGTGATTTGACTGAGCAAATTATGGTGCACTGAAAGGAGGTGGGCTCCTCCTCTGTCATGCCCATCTTGATGTGCTGACACAGGCTGGTCTTTTAAATAAATTATTAAGCAAAATATGCAAGTACAGAATGATGTGTCTCATACACTCCTCTGTGTGTGTGTGTGTGTGTGCGCGCACACGTGTGTGTGCATGCACAAGCATCTCTTGCTATCCAACTCAATTTGGTTTCTGAATCCAGATAGTGAGGGTCCAGAAAGCAGGAGATGCTACACCATTAGAATCTTTACTCCTTTATTTCATTTCAGGTAGCAAAAAGCAAGAGTTGGAGTGTTTACTCAGCATTAAAAGAGAATAAAATTACGGCATTTGCAGGTAAATGGATAGAGTTGGAAAATATCATGCTAAGAAAAGTAAGCCAATGCCAAAAAAACAAAGGCTGAAAGTTTGCTCTGATCAGTGGATGCTGGTC
The DNA here is from genome assembly GCA_028644305.1 of Xerus rutilus. NCBI lineage: Eukaryota > Metazoa > Chordata > Mammalia > Rodentia > Sciuridae > Xerus > Xerus rutilus. The sequence goes on from CM053405.1 coordinate 127,944,469, forward strand.
CATAATGGGGGTGTGTGCGGAGAATGGAGGAACTTTGATTGGGCAAAGGGGAGGGAGGGAGAGGGTGCATGGGGACAGGAGAGATTGTGGAATGAGATGGACATCACTGCCCCAGGTACATGTGTGACTGCACATGTGGTGCGACTCTACATCATGTACAAGCAGAAAAATGAAAAGTTTGTGCTCCATTTGTGTACAATGAATCAAAATGCATTCTGCTGTCATGTATAACTAATTAGAACAAGTAAAAAAAGAAAAAGAAAAGAGTTGGAGTGTGAATACTTCATCTAAGAGCTGATCTGAATCCGCTTGGTTCCTGCATTGGAGTAGTAGTTAGTTGGATAACCAAAGTACATAGTAGAGATTCATGTGTTTGTATAACCTTGTGCCTATGCGTGTGTGTGTGTGTGTGTGTGTGTGTGTGTGTGTGTGTACTCTCTCTGGGAAGATACACAAGAAATAGATTATTTGTGTTTTCTGTGAGGGATTGTAATTGGGCCTTGGGTAAGTGATAAAACTTAATTCTTCAGTTTACATATGTTGTGGTAGTTATTTTGTTTGTTTGGTACCAGGAATTGAACCCAGAGGTGCTTACCCACTGAGCCACATCCCAGAGTCTCTGTCCCCTCCTATTGGATTCAAGCAGATCAGACCAATAAGGAATGGTGGTAATGACATTCTATGACTCTCCCCTCTCTTTTTTTTTAAGGTTGTAGGGGTTGAACCCAGGGCACTCGACCACTGAGGTACATTCCTAGCCCTTTTAGTTTTTTATTTTGAGAGTTGGTCTAGTTTGGCCTCTAACTTGTGATCCTCCTGCCTTGGCCTCCCAAGTTGCTGGGATCATAAGCAGGCGCCACCATGCCTGGCCATTATGTGACTTTTCAGGCTAGGTCATAGAAAGTCATATAGTCACTGCTGGTTCTTTTGATTGCTTGCTCTTGGCAAGCTGTCTCCCAGACCCTTGTCACCAGCCCAAGCCACAAGGAGTGGCCCCATGGAAACAATGTGGGCCAGAGTCCCATTTGAGCTTCCAGTTGACAACTAACATCATATGCCAATCCTGTGAGCCAGCCATTATGGAAGCTCAGTCCCTATCAGACACTCAAATGCCTGCACTCCCAGCTACCATGCAACCAGAAACCACCAGAGACCCCAGGCGAGAACTATCCATCTGAACTAAGTAAATACAGAACTGTATTAATTTAAGCCCCTGAGTTTATTAATTGGAACATTTATGTTACCATGCATATTACCTGTTCAAAATTGAGAGTCTCACTGGGTGTGGTGGCACACGCTTGTAATCCCAGTGATTTGGGAGACTGAGGCAAGATGATGGTAAGTTCAAGGCCAGCTCTGTGTCAAAATAAAAAATAAAAAGGGCTGGAGATGTGGCTTAGTGATAAAGGGCCCCTGGGTTCGATTCCCAGTACCAAAAACAAAACAAAATTAAAACAAAACAGTTTTTTTCTTGTAATTAGACAAAGAATAGTGCTAAACATGCAGCACCTAATGGATTCCTCACCAGATACTGCCACTATCTCCATTCCATGGATAAGTAAACGGAGGCTCAGAAGGGTCTTTCATTGTTTGCCCAAGGAGGCCTCAGGACCCCAGGGCTATCAATCATGGATCCAGGTTCTCTTTCTTCAGTTAGGGGTTTGGAGTGGGCCAGGAGCAGAACATTCAAAGCCCTCAAGGCCCTGGTCAGGAACACAGAAGAAAACGTGGGCATAGGAGCTTTGAAGCAGTTTCAGCTCAGCTCCAGGACGGCAAGCCCAGAGTTGCCAGAGCTTTGGGCTTTCGTAGAGAAACCAGAAATTAGATTTTTAAGTGTACTCTATTCCTGTTTAAATACTGGCAGCTAATTATTTTCCTTTTCTTTCTTTCTTCTTCTTCTTTTTTTGTTTGTACTGTGCAGACTGAAAAGCAAAGCAAAACACAAGCCGAGAACTGTGGGTTGCCTCTCTGGACTGGAGGATCTCTAAGGAGTCTGTGGCTCAGACATCTTGACTTTCAGCAGAACTTCTCCAGGGAGACAGCACAAATTCCACTCCCCAGAGGCTTGCCTGGGAGAGAGAAGAGGATCGTGGGGTGGATGGAGATGGCCGGCCTCTCCCCAGCACTCCCCTCCCGAGGTGCTGGGGACAGGGAGTGCTCGGAGGCCAGGCTGCAGGGAGCCCTGCGGTAACTCAGCTGCCATCACCTGCCACCCTCCCAGAACTGTCAGTGCTCCCAGGGCTGCCGGGAGCTGGCAGGGCACCAGGGGAGGCTGAGTTTCCGTTGCACTGGGAAACCTCCCCCGCCCAACCTGCCATTCTCTCCGCTTCTCCTCCCTCCCTGCTCTCCCCCTGGAAACCCTGTTCCTGCCTCCCCTCCTTATACACCCTCAGCTGAAGGGGATCGATCCAACCTGGCTGGCCGTCTTTCTGGCCCGAGCTTCCCTCCCTCGCAAGGGCTTTGATTCCTCTGGAGCACGCAGCCCATTCCTTCCTCAGTCGGCAGGCCTTCCTCTGAGACTCAGCCTGGCAGGGCGCAGCGGCATGATTGATGAGCTAAGTCGCTCTGGCTGGCAGGCAGGTGGCAGCCAGCCAGAGATGCAGCTCTTAGAAGATAGCAGAGCAGCCCGGGGATGGGGGGAGTCTACAGCTTCCAAGGTGCCACATGCCAGGGGGTCCCCCTCCACTGCCCCCCACATTCTGGGCAGAGCAGATAATTTCGCTGGACCACTGGGTACAGAACCAGCCACGCAGTGGTCCTGCTATAAGCGAGTGCTCTCTCCTTTTCCCACTCCAAAACAAAAACTCAAAGAGATCAAGAGAGCCGGGTCTGCTACTCAGCCCAGGAGTTTATATTCATTCATTCACTCATGCAATGTGAGGACTTGCTATGAGAATCTCTATGCCATTGTAACTACCGGTGTGGCATGGAGCAGGCAGGCTGATTTGAATTCAGGTTCCATCCCTTCTCAGGTATGTGACTTTGGCCAGGTCACTTCAGCTGCCTAAGCTGCAGCTTGTCTCTGCAAGATGTAGTCAGATGATACACACACAGAGTCTAGAACAAAGCTTGTCATATAAGAGAGATCAACACATTCTTTCATTCATCCAACAACCGATAACTGAGGTTCTATGATGGGCCAGATCCTAGAGCCACAGTAGAGAAGGCGAAGTTCCCTGATCGGAAGTAGTTTATCTTCAAGATAGGGAAGGCTGACAATAAATACATAACTAAATGAGCACACATATCTGGTAGAGCAAGGAGGTGACCCTGGAGTTGAGTTTGGAAGAGGAGGAGGTAGCCAGGTGAAAATATAGGGAGATAGGATTCCAGGAAGAGAAAATAAACCGCAGCATATGGAAGAATAAGAAAGAGAGAACATAGAGAGAGACCCCTGTGTGGCTGGAGAAGTGAGAAGACCCAGAGTTCAGATGAGCCTGGAGCCACAGGCAAGCCAGATCAGTGAGGGCTTGTAAGCCAGGATGAAAGTTATAGTATTTTTTTTATGTTTTAGGTACCAGGGATTGAATCCAGGGACGCTTAACCACTGAGCCACGTCCCCAGCCCCTTTTATTTTTTATTTTGAGACAGGGTCTTGCTAAATTGCTTAGGGCCTCACTAGGTTGTTGAGGCTGGCTTTGAACTTGCAATCCTCCTGCCTCAGCCTCTGAGTCACTGGAATGACAGGCATGTGCCACCACACCTGGCTTGGAGAGTCTTACTACCTTAGGCAGATGAGGATTGCTCAAAAAGAGCCTCTGCCTCCATCCACTGTCCCCCAAGTGCCCTCAGTTCAGAGAGTAGGAGCACCAAAGTGTCCTATTTGGGGGCAGCATCTCCTGATCTCCTTATAGGTTGGGCTCCAGAGGCAGCCACAGCAGATTCAGAATGGCTTGAGTGGAAGAGGGGACAGAGCTTCTCCTGGATGCTGGGAGGAGGGAAATCAGAACCTGGATACCCACGATGACTCTTGGGGTTTCTAGTTGAGCCTCGTGAGGACTGGCGGTGCTATTTCCTGACCTAGAGTGACAGCTCCTACCAGTAAGTATCCTGCTTTGTGCAGTAAGAATAAAGGGCGCAGCACTTAGAGGAGCTGGCTTCTGTCTGGGCAGCCAAAGAAGTGGGCAGGCAGTGACCATCCAGTGCGACAGGGGACGTGATGGGGAAAGAAAAGGGACTGGGTGTCCCTGAACATGGCTTCCTAGGAAGAACCACAGGCTGATGTGCTGTGGCACCCTCCTCCTTCCTCTCTGCTCCACACACTGTGGTCTTTCCTTTCTCCTGAAAAGCCGTTTCCTTCTCCTCTCTGAGCTGCGCACAGGCGGCTGCTGCCTGTTGCCTCTTCCGGAAATGCCCCCACCCCACCTTCTACCTCGTTCTTTGTTTCTGTCCCTCCCATGTTTATTTAGCTTGCATTGTTTTTTTGTTTGCTTGTGTTGCTGGGGATGGAGCACAGGCCTCATGCATGCCAGGCACAACACTACCACTGAGCTATATCCCTAGTCTTTTTTTTTTTTTTTTTTTTTGGTACTGGGGATTGAACTCAGGGGCACTCGACCACTGAGCCACATCCCCAGCCCTATTTTGTGTTTTATGTAGAGACAGGGTTTCACGGAGCTGCTTAGAGCCTCACCATTGCTGAGGCTGGCTTTGAACTCGCGATTCTCCTGTCTCAGCCTCCCTAAGTGCTGGGATTACAGGCTTGAGCCTCCGCGCCCGGCTATATCCCTAGTCTTGTTATCTTTTTTTTCCTTTTCTTTTTTGGTACCAGGGATTGAATCCAGGGATGCTTAACCTCTGAGTCATATCCGCAGCCCATTTTTTTCTTTTAATATTTTATTTTGAGACAAGGTCTTGCTAAGTTGCTTAGGGCCTCACTAAGTGGCAGGGGCTGGCCTTGAATTTGCAATCCTCCTGCCTCAGCCTCCAGAGCCACTGGGATAACAGGTGTGCACCACTGTGCTGAGCTTTATTTTTTTTCATGGAATTGTTTAATTGATTGTCTCCTCCCATAAAAATCTAAGTTCCCAGGGAACAAGAACAAAGTACGTCTTGTTCACTCCTGGATCTCAAACCCTGAGCACAGTCTGGCACAGGCTGAATGCTGTATGAGTTGAATAATGAATAAAGAATCAAAGGCAAGGCCTGAAAAACAAATGGAGTTGATGGGCAAGAGGCAGGGAGGTGAGAGCACTCCAGGCACAGGACATGGCTGGTGCACAGGGGTGGCGGCACAGTCAGAGAAGCCAAAGGACAAAAAGTGAAACTGTCCTCTTGTGCTCTGTGCCCTCAGCTCAGTCCACGGAGGGGTCCTCAGTAAGCGTGAGGCCTCCTTCTCTCTCCCTCCTTTGTTTTGTAAATAGGAAAATAAGCAGGATGGTACCTGCCTGGGAGCTCCTGGGATAGGAACTGGGCCTCAGTCCCCACCCACCTTCAGCCCAAAGTACCTGGCTTAGGCTGGCACCTAGTAGATGCTCCATGGTGTTTGGACATGGATGTTGAAAGGCCATCGTCTCCTAGCTGCAAAAGTGATGGTATTGGATAATTCCGGAATGTCAGTTCTCACAGGGTCTTTACAGCCTCACCGGCCTCCTGTTACAAAGGATAAAACTGAGGGGAGTGAATCTGTACAAGCTCACACAGTGTCGGTTGCAGAGACGAAATAGGATGGGAGTGTCCCCAACCCTGTCCCGCTTCATCAATCCACCTCCTTCCCCCTCCAGCCTCTGCTTTTCAAGATGTCTAAAATCAGCAGATTGGAGGCAGCAGGAAGTACCCCTGTGCCTTTCCCCAGGGTGAGGGCATTGGGTTACAGAGGGCAGATGGATGACCCATTAGTGAGCCAGACTAAGTTCCTGGAGGTTCCATTAGTGCTTCTGATTAACCCATTAGGACCCACAAGAAGCTGGAAGCACAGACCCCCAGCAGGAAGGAGTCCCTGAGTGAGTCAGCTTGGGCGAAGCGAGAAGCAGAGAGTTCTGGGCAGTGTCAGGGATGATGAGCCCAGGCAGGACTCAGAATCATGTCATTTGGAAGCTCAAGGGAACCTATTGAACCAGACCATTGTACAGATGGAAATACTGAGCAGTGGAGAGTTTGGTCAATCATTCATGGAGAACCTAGGGGTCCTGTTCTTCATTCTACATCATGGGAGTTGACATGTAGACAAAATTACAGCCATGGTGCTAATGCTTTGCATAACATTATTTTTGTTTCATTTTCATAGCAATTCTGGGAGGTAAGTGACATTACCTGATTTACATGGCAAAGCTGCCATCCTGCAGGGCAGCAGAAATAGTCACCCTTTGATACTGTCTGCTAAGCCCTTCACACAGGGCATACAACCACAAGAGGATATTAACTTCCAATTTACAAGTGCAAATCCAGCGCTTCCTGGGCTCAGCAGCACAGGCCTATAATCCCAGCAACTGAGGCAGGAGGAGCGCCAAGTTAGAGGCCAGCCTCAGCAACTTAACCAGACCCTGCCTCTCAAAATAAGTTGCTGAGGCAGGCCTCTAACTTGTGATCCTCTTACCTCAGCCTCCTCAGTCACTGGGATTCTGGGCTTGTCTTTCAAAATAAAATAAAAAGGGCTGGGGATATGGTTCAATGGTACAGCACTTGCTTAGTATATGCAAGGCCCTGGGTACCATCCCCAATATCACAAAAAGAAAGAAAGAAAGAGAGAGAGAGAGAGAAAGAAGGAGGGGGGGAAGGGAGAGAGGAAAAGGAAAGGAAAGAAGGAAGGAAGAAATTCCAAAACACAATGAGGTTGAGTGACCTACCTAATGTCACACTTACACACATGGATAGTGTTAGAAGCCCATGTGTATCACTCTGAAGCTGAGGCTTAGGGCTGCTCCCAACATCGATGTGATTAATGCCCCTATGGCCACCATGTAATGAGACCTACTTGCAGGCTTAGTACCCAGACCCACTCATCCATGAAATCCTCCATTTACACACTCATTCACTCAACATAAATTTGAGTGCCAGACTGTCCCAGACCTTTGCTTAAAACACCAATGGGATCACAGCACACTGCAGCTCACATTTTACTCGAGGGAAGGGACGTAATACAAACAATTCCACTATGCAGGAATGAGCAGTGGGTGTTACACCATGACCTTGTCCTAGGCACACAAAGGGCCAAGCTGAGTCTTGTAGGCCAGACATGTGTTGTCCAGGCGAAGAGAGAAGCCGGAGGCACAGGAGCACACCAATACCAGCCACAGCCAGGAAGGGGATGAGAGGTAGAGCTGGAGGATCTAGAAGTGGCTGGACTTTGGGGTTTCTCTTGGAGACAATGGGAAACTCCCACAGGATAGCAGCCATGGCAACATGGATCTGCATTCAAAGTTTGGGGTACTCGGAGAAGATGTGGTGGGTAGGGGGTAGATATGTGGAGGATGGAGTTTGCAAGAAGGGCTTGGTGGTTGATTGGATCTGAGATTGAGGTGGGGAGCAGGAGGCCCAGCCTCTAACTGGTATGCCAGGCACTGGGTAGGGCGGGGGTGGAGGAGGGTAAGGACCCAGGCAAGAGGGTCTGGGAAGAGAGACAAGTCTATCAGGGAAGGCTGCGTGTGAGATGGCTGAGGGAGGCCCAAGGTGAGAAGTTCCAGGAGACGGCCTGGATTTCAGGAGAGCAGTTTCTGCAGAGAACTGCCTCCTGGTCTTTCTTGCCTGTGCCTCAGTTTTCTTATTTGTGAAGTGGTTGATAACATTATCTACTTCATGGAATGTGAAAATTAAGTGAGTGTAAAATATGTAATTAATGTATAAGCACATCATATAGTACCAGGCACATGAGCAATGCTCAGTTAAGGTTAGTTGAATGGCCGGGCACCGTGGTGCATCCCTGTAATCCCAGGGCTCAGGAGGCTGAGGCAGAAGAGTAGCAAGTTCAAAGCCAGCCTCGGCAACTTAGTGAGGCCGAGGTCAGTGAGACCTTGTCTCAAAATAAAAAAAAATAAAAAAATGCTGGGCACGTTGGTGCACAATTGTAATCCCAGTACTTTGGGAGACTGAGACAGGAAAATTGTGAGTTCAAAGCCAGCCTCAGCAACGGTGAGGCACTAAACAACTCAATGAGACCCTGTCTCTAAATACAACGCAAATAAGGGCTGGGGATGTGGCTCAATGGTCGAGTACCCCTGAGTTCAATCCCTGGCATCAAAAAATAAATTAAAAAAAAAAAAAAAGCTTAGTTGAATGAATCTAGGAGTAGATGGTTCTTTCAGTTGTGACTGATAGAAGTTATTTGGGAAGAGCTGGGCATATAACACCTATAATCCCTGCTACTCTGGAGTCAGAGGCAGAAGGATCACTGTTAGCTTCTTTAATTTAGCAAGACCCTGTGTCAAAATAAAAAGGGCTGGGGATATAACTCAGTGGTAAAGTGTCCTTGAGTTCAATCTCCAATACCCACTCCTTGAAAAAAAAGATAAGAAAGGTAAGATCAGAACTGAATTCATGAATCCAGTCATTCAACCATTCATCTAGTACAGCAGTGTTCAACCAGGGGGAACTTTGCCCCCCAGCAAATACCTGTCAATGTCCAGAGACAAATTTGGGTATCACAACTGGAGCTGGGAAGGTGCAAGCATCTAGTGGATAGAGGCCAGGGCACCCACCCTGCACATGACAGTCCCCTACAACAGAGGATTCTCCAGTCCAAATGTCAACAATGGAGAGAAGCCCTGACATCCACCAGCGCCTGTCCTGTGCTCCCCAGGAAGGGGCAATTTTGTATTACAGGTGCGGGGGAGAGTGCTGAACAAGAAGTTGTTAGTGCTGCTAAGCGCTATTGAGGAAGCTAGGGCTGCCGAACAAAGGATCAGCCTTGACTCTTAAGCTACAAAAAGCTGGGGGTTTGGAACTGCTGGGCGGAGGCCCGAGAAGCTGAGGAGAACCTGGTATCATTTATTCGGAAAATACTTCCACAGTGCCCGCTGTATGGCAGGCACAGTGCTTGGTTCTGGTCATGTATGAGAGGGTACCACAGCCACGGATTTCTGCCCCCAACATGGACAGCATCCCTCCCCTGACGTTGGTGTTTCAGAGGAGGCAGGGATTCCAGCTTCCCTGGACTGGAAGGAGGTTTGCTGATAATGAGGAAAAGTGCTTTCCCTGGGCACTGATAAAATGACATTAGGCTTCGCAGTAGTGAGGACCAGTCATACGGTGCCCTCGGGTCAGGAGCAAGCACAAGGGAGCAACATAGGGAAGGCTGGTGTGGCTGAGAGAACCGTCAAGAAAGGAGCTAGGAGAAGAAACGGGGTGCAGGTCACTGGGTCTTGCAGGCCACTGCAGGAACTTTCACTGAGGTGACAATGGGAGCCTCAACAGGGCCTGCAAGGTGAGAAGGGGCTGCAGGAGGTCAAGGGTGGCTAGGGAGGGCTGAGAGAATATCCCGAGCAAGCAGGGAGAGGCCTGCAGGGCTCAGGCTCACGAGGGAAACTACTGTAGGGACATGTTTTACTGTTGAGGACTCCTGAGAGGTTGGTTGCGGGCAGAGGAAGAAGGAGAGGAATTGAAAATGATGCTTTTGGGAGGTTTGAGTGTCTGTGGCCTCATGGGGAGGCCTGGTGGAAGCAGGGCTGGGGAGAAAATAGCAGAGTCTGGGGCTGGGGTGTGGCTCAGTGGTAGAGCCCTTGCCTAGCTCATGCGAGGCACTGGTTTCAAGCCTCAGCATCACATAAAAATAAATAAATAAATGTATTGTGTCCATGTACAACTAAAAGAAAAAGCAAACAGCAGAGCCCCTTATGGGAGTGCAGTCTGGCTCAATGGTGGGTTCCATATGGAAGGTCTGGTTAGTGGTTCTACATGGGAACGTGGGTTCAGTGAAGTCGGAACTGAAGAAATAAACGTGGAGTGATTGGCATCAGCAGAGATGGCCCAGAGAAGGTGCTGGCCATAGCTGGAGACCACATTATTATTTTTTTTTCCTGTAGTTTGAACCCAGGAGCACTCTACCACTAAGCTACATTCCCCAGTCCTTTTTATTTTTTTTATTTTGAGACTGAGTCTTGCTAAGTCATCCAGAGTGACCTCACACTTGGACTCCTCCTGCCTCAGCTTCCTGAGGAGCTGGGACTAAAGGCGGGCTCCACTGCACCTGGCTGCACTTTAAGTTTCAATGCCAAGTAGAGAAGGAACCTGCCAAGGAGATCGACCAAGAAGGAGCAGCCAGTGTGGTAGGAGGAAATCAGGATGTATTTTGTGGGTAAAAAAAACCCAAACTTTTCAAGAAAGCATTCCAAGCCAAATGAAGCCATACACTCAGGACTCACATAGTGCATGAGTCTGGGAAGGGGACTGGGTGTTTGAGATGAAGCTGGAAGGAAGGTGGCGAAGGCACAGTGGACTGGGGGTCCAGATGAAGCTGAAGTTCCACTGCAGGGATGTTCCCTGAAGGGGAGGTGGGGAGTGTTGCAGAGAGAGAACCTTGACATTGGCATTTCAGGGGGAGGCGAGATGCTGGGAAAGGAGACAGGATGTGATCGCTGGGGCAAATGATGAGCAGGCAGAGGCAAGATCACAAGGTGGGTAAGGAAAGAGTGGCTCAGGGTCTGCAGGCTCCTCCAGTGGAGGCTGAAGTGAAGAGGAATGAAGGTGAGGACCACCTCCAAGAAGCTGGTAGGAGAGAATAATGGGTTGTGCGCGTCACTGACTGATGGAGTAAATCCATAGGAAGGAATGTGGGAGGAGAAGGGAGGAGAAATCAGTCCTCAGATGCTCTGAAAGCAACCTCCCATCCACAGGTGGTGCAAGGAAATTAAAAAGCAGCTTCCCTTGAGAAGACTGGAAGGAGCCACTGGGTCCTGACTAAGGGACCAGAATCTTCCAGAGCAGAAAGGGGAAGGGAGCATCCAGGCCAGACGGAAGGAGCCAGCCATTCTCTGGTGACAAACAGTGAGCTCCTGTGGGCACCCTGGAGGCCTGGTGGGAGAAGGGGCACTGGGTCTGATGGAGAGCTGTGTGAGGACTTGGGGAACTGGGTCTGGCTGACAGAGGCTGAGCACTGTGGAAACCCTGGGCCCAGAGTGGTGAAATCTAACAGTTCCACAAGTGGGTTCTGAGCCACTCCCTTTAAGAAATGTTTGCAATTATTTTTATGATTTCCCCAGGCTACAGAGAGGGAGCTCTCTGAATTCCTCTGGGACAGTGTTCTCCATTCACCCAGGAGGGGAACCGGCTGGGCCCAGCTGGGATTCCTGCAAGCAGACGGAAACCACGGTGGAGATGGGGTGGCAGAGCCAGGGAGCACCCCAGGGCTGCCCTCCAGCTGTTCCTCCAGGTTCCTTATCAGCCAGAAGCTCCAGTTTCCCCAACACAGTTTCAAATGCTGCTTCAGAACCCTAGGAAGCTAAGTGTGTCTTCTGTGCTTTGGGAGGAGGGAAAAAAAAAAGGCTTTGACAATCTTTGTGCCCCAGTAACCAGCTGGCAGAGTACAGGACCACCTTGAACTAGGCAGGGAAATGGCAGGCTTTGCTCCAAAGTCAAAACTGGGAGCAGCATGGAGCAGCAGAAAGCATAAAAGGCAAGGAGTCAAGCTGCAGTGGCCTCCCTATTCCCACAGGGAGAAGTCACAGCTAAACAAAAGAGGCCCCTGGGCCCTCATGCACAGACTGCATCTCCCCACCAAGAGGGAGACAGCCCAGACCTGGCTGTTAGCCACATGCTGGGTGGCCTCAGGCAGGGTTCCGCCCATCTCTGGGTCTCAGATTTTCTCAATTTAAGATCAGGAGGTTGAACCTGATTTCTTCCTTTCTCTTTTTTCTTTTGGTAACCGGATTGAACCCTGGGGGTACATAAGCACTGAGTCACATCCTCCGCCCTTTTTTATTTTGAGACAGGGTTTTGGTAAATTGCTTATGGCCTCACTAAATGCTGCGGTTGGCCTTGAAATTGTGATCCTTCTGCCTCAGCCTCCAGAGTCTCTGGGATTACAGGTATGCACCACCCCACCTGGCTGGCTCTGATTTCTCTAAGGTCCCTCCTAGTTGGAACAGTCCCCCGTAATGCCCTTCTTTCTTTGTACTTGAAATTCTTCTCTCCCTCATAGCCACAGGGTGGACCCTGGGTTATCTTGATGGCATTTATCCAATTGGCCTTGGAGAGAGAAGTGTCACTGAGCAGCTGTTGTTTACAGCGGAGGTACCTCTGAAGAGCCAGAGAGGAAGATTTGGAGCTTTGCAGGTCCAACTCTCCAGCTCTGCCATTGTCTCAAAAGCAGCTGTGGATAAGATGAAAACCAATGGGTGTGGATATGTTCCCGTGAACCTTTGTTTATAGCAGCTAAAATTACAATTTCTGGTAATTCTCATGTGACAAGAAGTTTTATTCTTTTTTTACATATATATGTAAATATATATATATATTTCCCCCCCGCCACCATTTAAAACCTTAATCAGCACTGCTAGCTAACAGGCTGTACTAAAACAGGAACATGGCTTTGTGGTGTGGACTTCAGGGCTGGTTCCTCTGCCTTTCTGGAGCTGTTTCCTTATCTGTAAGATACCCTGGGAATCAAGTGAGACAGCAGATCAAGCTTACTGCATGAGCATTATTATTCTTTTTTTTTTTTTTTTTTGGTACTGGGGATTGAACTCAGGGGCACTCGACCACTGAGCCACATCCCCAGCCCTATTTTGTGTTTTATGTAGAGACAGGGTCTCACTGAGTTGCTTAGCGCCTCGCCCTTGCTGAGGCTGGCTTTGAACTCAGGATTCTCCCATCTCAGCCTCCCTAAGTGCTGGGATTACAGGATTGAGCCACTGCGCCCGGCTTTGTTATTATTCTTGGTGTTGCTGATTTATTATCCCCAGCAGAGGAAGGGGACTTCTGGGTTAGGACACTGGCCCCATTTCCTGGGTGCTTATAAGACAGGTGCTAGGTGCTCCATGACTCTCTCATTTAGTAATCTCAGATGAAAGAAATAATGACATATCTCCACTTTATAGGTCAGATAGGTCAGAAGACTGTGGGAGTCAGAGCCAAGATTTAAAATGAGTGTCTTGGGCCGGGTACAGTGGCACATGCCTGTAATCCCAGCACTTAGGGAGGCTGAGACAGGAGAATCACAAGTCCAAAGCCAGCCTCCGCAACAGCGAGATGCTAAGCAACTCAGTGAGATCCTGTCTCTACATAAAACACAAAATAGGGCTGGGGATGTGGCTCAGTGGTCGAGTACCCCTGAGTTCAATCCCCAGTACCAAAAAAAATAAAAAAGTGTCTGGAGTCTGCCTCCAGAGCCCCTATTCACTTTCCTTTGTTGCCTCTGTTTGGACAGAGCTGGTGTTGCTTGGTCCAGCACTGTCACTGTGTAAACAGAACACTGTTTTCCTGGATGTCTTAAACCCTTTGGTGACCAGAAATAACAGCTTTCGGTGCAACTGCTATTTTTGCCCTTCTTTAACAGATGAGGAAACCGAGGCCTGAAGAGATTAAGTAAGGAGTGAAAGTTTAGGCCTGTCTGACCCTAAGATTGGGCTCTTTCTAGTGAGAGTGGCTGCCCAACAACCAGCTGCACAGGCCTTAAACCTAGGACCTTCTAGGACTCCTCACTTCCCTGAACCCATGTCCAATTACTGACAAGTTGTTTTGATTCATCCTTGAAAACGTGTCTAGAATCTATCCATTATGGGGAAAGAAGGGAACCATAGCATCCTCTCTTTGGGAGCTACTCTGATCTTATAAAAGTGCAAATCAGGAGTGGTGGTATAGCTCATTGATACTAGGGATTGCTCCCAGGGGTTCTCTACCACTGATCTATACCCTCAGCCCTTTTTATTTTTTATCTTGAGGCAGAGTCTCGCTAAGTTGCTCAGGCTGGCTTCAAATTTGCAATCCTCCTGCCTCAGCCTCCTGAGTATCTAGAATCACAGGAGTGCTCCACCAAATTTGGCTTAATTTTTTTTTCTTTTTTTCTAAAATGGGCCCATGAATGGTACACATTTCAGGAGGTACACAAGGGTCCCAGTGTGTCTCCCTCTTCTGCTCTTCAGAGGCAGCTGCTGGGGCAGTCAGTCCCTGGTGCTGTCTGCCTCTCTGTGGTGGGGTCACTCAAAGGAGGCCTGTGGTTGCATCTCCAGGCTCTGGGCAGCCACAGGGGCCACTCTCTGGTGGAAGGGAGTTGTCAGCTGTGGCATCTGTGAGAGGCACTGGAGAGGGAGAAGACAGAAAGAAGAGCAGGCAGGGATGACTCACTCTGGGCTGGAAGATTCCCAACTCTGGGGCAGCTGGAGGCCCCCATGCAGAGAACAGCCAGTGCCTGCTGTCCCCACTACAGGGTTTGTGCTGGTCCTCTTAGTCAAATTACCACAGATGCCAGGTGGCCTGATGAAGGATGAAGAGCATCCCGGGCACTCAGGGAAAGGGTCTCACTCTAGGAGGGACCAGGAGAAGAAATATCCCAACTGGTTCCTCTGCAATTCCAGCCCAAAACTTCTCCAAGAGGGTCAAGAATGAAATAAAAACATCTCAACTTGGTGCCTCTCTTAGTTCAAACGTGAATTCAAGTACAATTAGGTTAAGATGAACCACAAGTGGACCCAAAAGGGACACTGACAGGTTCTGGAGTTGACAGCTTCATCC
>CM053405.1:127959569-128015455 GCA_028644305.1 Xerus rutilus
CAGCCTGTGAGGTGCACAGGGAGAGCCCTGGGCGCTAGAAGCAGAAGCAGGCTTGTGCCCCAAACAGAAACCACCCTCCCAGCTCATCGAGCCTCCAGCCTCCTCCTCTGTGCAACGGGGCAACCTTCCAGGGCTGTTGGGAGGGTTCCATGGAATCCTGCAGGGGAAGTGCCCAGGGTGGTGAGCTGAAGTGAACAGAGATGGCAGGTGGCACCCAGCGCGTCACCCCTTTGCCACACTGACTGCGCAGTGATTCCTGCACCAGATTGGAGACCTAAGACCCAGCCAAGTGGTGCCCTGTCCCGTCTACTCCAGGCTGGCACTGCAGGCTGGTCTTCCATCAGCTGTGCCCCATGGTCGACCGCCTCTGACTGCTGCCTGGGGGTGTGGCACTGACTCCCTCTGTTCTGGCTGCTTCTTTCAGATCTCCACTGTTGGCGGTGTGACTTATGAGCGTGTGAGCAAGAGAGTGGCCTAAGCCACCTTTGTACCCAGCTCCAGGAGGCCACAAACCCACCAATAAAATTGAATGAGAGCAGGTACTGCTCACTCCAGAACCTCTGTTTTTTTTTTGTTCTCTGGCGTCTTGGGACAGCCTCTGGCAGAGTGGGGTTGGGAAACTTCCCACGGATGACTGCATGGGCCAGACACTGGCCTTGAGATCCCAGTGGAATCCTCTTCATGCCTAATAAAGGGAAGCATGGACGGGACTGCAGTACTCCTGTCCTAAGAGAGGCCACAGGTGGCCCATGGTGACACACTTCTGAGGCTCCCCTGCCCTGCCCATCTCTCAGGAAAGAGACACTGTGTTGTTTACAGACTTCTTTCTTTTGAGATGGGGTCTTGCTCTGTTGCTAGGTTGGTCTCAAATCTTCCTGCCTCAGTCTCCCATGTAGTTAGGAGGACAGGTGTGCACCACAAAGGCTCCTTTAAAGAGACAAGTCACCTGGGACTTTCAGATGGGTCACAGGATAAGCATTCCAGCACTCTGGGTGGTGGGGTGAGGAGAGCAGACATACTTCCATGCTCAGTCTCCCAGGCAGGGCAGACCCCAGGGTGCATGAACCGGGGCTTATCTTGGGAGGGCTGTGCTGTTCTTTGCTGTGAAGTCATCCCTTTAGGCCTCAGTTTACCCACTGGTACCAAGTGGAGTTGGGAGAACCCACGAGGGGTTGAAAAGGAATGACAGTTCATGAGCTGGCAAAGGGGCTATGAGAGTGGCAGGAGGGACTGCATGTCCTGGTCTGGGACGGGATCCTGGGGGGAACTAGGAGAAGCTGGAAAAGGTGATTAGGATGCCTACTCTGATCTCTTGGCAGGAGCCTGGAGCCCTGGGTTGACGATTCTGAGGCAGCATTCAGGGTTAGCAGATGTCCTATGACTGTTGGGAAACCATGCCTGCCCGGGGCACAGGGGTAGAGAAGGTTGGCCTGCTTGTCCTCTGGCTTGACTATACCCAGTCCAGAGCACCAAACAGGCCTGTTTTTATTTCCTTTATCCTTGGAAGTGTCTGCGACATCTGGGTATCAACTTGACTTCTTTTTACCCAATATTTCTCTCTATGACAGTTCATTTATTCTTACTGTCATGGAAACTTTTTTTTTTTACACAATATCTTTATTTATTTATTTTTATGTGGTGCTGAGGATCGAACTCAGTGCCTCACGCATGCATGGCAAGCGCTGTACCACTGTGCTACAATCCCAGCCCCTGTCATGGAAACTTTTATGTTACTTCCATATGTGGAAAGTCAATATCATTTGCCATAAGTAGAGTAAAACTATTTTTAAAAGTCACAGCCAAACAATGTGAACTTCTAGGTGTATTTGTTTCCTGCCCAAAGCCCTGAGCCTGGGACTTCACTTGTGAGAGAGGTAAAAGACATAGTGGAATCAACAGGAAAACTTTTCCTCTAACCAGTCAAAATTACTCCAAGATTACTGAAAGGATACTGTGGCCATGCCTATAATCCCAGTGACTTGGGAGACTGAGGCAGGAGGATCAAAAGTTCAAGGATAGCCTTAGCAACTCAGCGAGGCCCTAACTAACTTAGAAAGACCGTATCTCAAAATAAAAAAAATAAAGAGCTGGGGATGTAGCTCACTGGTAAACACTCATGGGTTCAATACCCAGTATGCATACACACACACACACACACACACACACACACACACACACACACACTGAATAGAGAACTACTGCAAATTATTTAAGGTAGGCAGGACTTAAATTATCTTGAATGTACGAGCTCTACATACAGGGAATAAAGAAGAAGCTTTGCCCACACATAGCAGGTGCTTAATAAGTGCTTCCTCCCCTAAGGTTCTTCTGGCTCCGTGCAATCTTCAGCCCTTCACTCTGGGGGCAGCCTCAGCCTGGTCGGCTGCCCTCCCCTCGCCTCCTCCCACTTGCCACCCTGAGACCTTGTTTATCTTTCCAAGAACAGCAGGCAGCCTCTCCCACCCACCCACCCAGCCAGGACCCCACGAATTCCAACGTTTTGCCAAGACTTATTGCTAATTAAGTGAACTAGGTAAGCATTAAATTAAACTAGCAGTGTTGCTGTTTCCCCTCCAGACTGAATAATTACTCATAATGAGCTTGGATAATAAGTCTCTAAATAACACAGAGTTAACCATAATTAGGCTGAAGATTGAGAGTGAGGGAGAGAGGAGAGGAAGGGAGGGGAGGGCAGGGAAGAGGAAGAGGAAGAGGCCAGAGAGAGTGAGGAGAGGGGAGAGAGAGAGAGAGAAAGAGAGAGAGAGAGAGAGAGCGCGCGAGCGAGATTGATTTCCATGATTGATTCAAATTGTTGGCAGGGAAGGACCTCTCAGTCCATGCTGTCACAATCTGAGATGTGCGGAACATAGGAGAGCAGGATCTCAGTCCTCAACCAGTTTTAACTGTGTATTTCAGATATGGAAAACCAAGGCTCAGAGAAGGGAATAAATTCACCCAAGGTCACACAGCAGAGTGGGTAAGGGCCAGGCTTGTCTCCCTGATGGAGGCTGGTTTCTGAGGTAGGTGGTGGAAAGTGAGCTGGAGGAAAGTGTCTACTTCACTGGCCGCCTGGCAGCCAGAAGAGGTGAGTGGTTAGTTAGGAGCTTTGACCCCAGTCACCTTGCCAGGGCTCGAATCCCTCTTCTGTCGCATGGTACCCGTGTCACCTTGGGGAAGTTCATCCACTTCCCTGAGCTTCAGGCTCCGCAGTTGTAGTTGGGGTAACAACTGTACTTACCTAATGGAGTCGATGTGCGCTCCTGCGGCCCTCGCTTCCGCTGTCCCTGCTATCTTTCTGAAGGCAGCATGACTGCAGGGTACGGAGGGCCTCTGCCAACTCGTAAGCCACGTGGGCAAGTTGCTGGACCCTGCCGAGCCTTACCTTTCCCGTGTGTAAAATGGGTTAACAAAACCCTCCCCTCCTGGGTCACAGGGGAGTTACACAGATAAAGGTTAATATGGTACACAAATGGCTTCCAAGAAGTGAGTGGTGTTTTTGCAGCACAGTTCAAGGTGCAGTGGTGAGGCTCCCATCCTGCACCCCTCAGGCGCCCTTAACCCCAGGCTCCTCATGAACTTCACCCTGACCCTTGGGAGTCATCTCCCACTCTGCCAGGGCACCGGCTTCCCTCAGCCAAGCTCATCCAGTGTGTGGGGAGCTCCCGCAGAGGACGGGCAGCTGAGCCGCCACAAGGCCATCACTCGGTCATTCCAAAGCCTTGCGTCAGGCAGTGTGGGGTGGCGAGGTCAATTCAGATTGCTGGAGCTTGAACTGACTCCCTGCTGCTCTCCTTTAGCAAATAACCTCTCCACCCCCAGCCCTTTACAATTTTATTTGGAGAGAGACATCACTAAGTTGCCCAAGCTGGAATCGAACTTGTGACCTGCCTGCCTCAGCCTTCTGAGTTGCTGGGATTACGGGTATGCACCACCACACTGGGTAGGACCAGATAATTTCTTTGTCTTGTGCACTCAAGCACGTTAAGCAGCATCCCTAATTGCTACCCACTGGATGCCAGGACCACTTCCCCTCGCAACTGAATAGATCATCTCTCTAGACACTGCCAAATGTTCCCTGGGCCGCAACAGCGACCCTGGTTGAGAATCACTGATATCAAGGGTAAGGAGTCAGTCACACAAGGATTAAGGGAGAAGAGCAGACCAGAGAGGAAAAACTACTTTGAAGAGATGGACTGAAAACTCTCAAGGGCAAGAGGGACTGGAAGCCTGGCCCTCCCCTAATCTGGGCACTTGCAAATGTTAGTCTGGAAAGAACCAAGTTCTCATTGGAAAAGGAGCCTGAGTATCCCAACCCTTCACACAGATCAGTGAAACAAATACTTAGAGCATGAAGAAATGTTAAGTGCAGGACAAAGCCGGGGCTGGAAACTCAGATGACTGACATCTGGGTTGGGATGCATTTCCTTGTCCTCTCCTGTGAGTATGGAATCTGTCTGGTCCGGCACTTTTAACCCTTCTTTGGATCTTCAAAGAAATGCTGTACTCAAGTCACCAGGAAGATAGTTTAAAATGCAGGTTCCAGGATGCCATCCCTCTTAGTCTCCAGGTCATTCTTCAGCTTGCTTAAGTTTGAAAACCTCTGGATTTAACCAGATGTCAGCCCTTGGAAAGGCCTTTAAGGACATCACTGTTGTTTTTAAGGAAACTTTCCTAGCCACTCCCGCCCCCAACCCCAGCATGGGAATTGACAAAATCTTAAATGGTACACCTGCGTGTGGAAGAAATCCCTCTGGCTGAAGGCAGGGGCCAGGGACTCTGCAGTTCATCCTCCATCAACACCCAGCTATCAACTCAACCATCTCCATGGAAACAGATGGGGAATGGAAGCCCAAAGAGGGAGGGATTTGCCCCAAGTGAAGCAGATGCTCTTGGTAAATGTGCCTTGTCTCTGATCTTCCCAAACCCAGAACCTCCTGCTTTGCTGGGCCTTGTACAACAGAAGGGGAGATCTGCCCCCAGCTCTACCTGCCAACAGACATGGTCCACAAGCACTCTTCCTGGGGCTTCCACAAATCTCCCCATACCTCCCCATACCTCCCCACCCTAACCAAAGGCACCTTCGCTCGGCATTCCCTCGCCCCCCAGCCTGACTGACACCAGCTGTCAGGGTGGTTCTCTTGCTGGAGCCTAGTGGCAGAGAGCAGGACAGTCCCCAGGGAGGGTCCTTCAGGTATGAACAGGGATGTTATCTTCCATCAGTTCTACTGTATACACATTTTGACATTTTTAAACATTCCTGTATAGACTCCATGGTATCTTAAGCACTGTAATTAAGTTGATAAGGTTTTTTCTTTTCTTTCTGTAATGCTGGGAATGGAGTTCATGTTTTCACAAATATTGAGCAAGTAGGCACTCTACCAATGTGCTACCTCCCTAGTGCTTGGCAAGACTTTTTTTTTTTTTTTTTTTTTTGGAGACAGGGTCTTTTCTTATTGTTTGGTACCAGGGATTGAACCCAAGGGCACTTAACCACAGAGCCACACCTCCAGCCTTTTTTATATTTTATTTTGACACAGGGTCTCTCTAAGTTACTTAGGGCCTCACTAAGTTGCTGAGGCTGGCTTTGAACTTGTGATCCTCCTGCCTCAGCCTCCTGAGCTGATTGGAACAGGTGTATGCCACCACACTTGGCTTTTTTCTTATTTTAGTTGTTAGCGAGGCACAGTGGTGCACACCTGTAGTCCCAGCTATATTTGGTCATTTGAGCCCAGGACTGGCCTGGGCAACATTAGACCTGTCTCAAAAAATAAAAAACAACCCCCCCCCCCCAACACACACAGCAAACTCAACTGGTACATGAATAATGGTGTGTCTTAGAGTGATCTTGTGTTTATGGATACAATAATTACCCCTTTTTCTTAAAGGTGCCGGCCTTGATGTACATCACGTTGTTTGCTCTTCATGAGAACCCTGAGGCAAGTGCTGTCGCTGGCCCCACTTTAACAGGTGAGATGGAGGCTCAGAGAGGTTGTTCAACGGCCTCTCAACGGCTAGAAAGTGGTTTCGATTGTTCGTTTTATATATCAACTTGGTTAGGCCATGGTGCTCAGTGATTTGATAAAACACTAGTCTAGATGTTACTGTGAAGGTATTGTTTTAGATGTGCCTAACGACCCTCTATAACATGGGTGGGCCCCATTCCACCAGCCAAAGGCCTTCAGGGCAGTTTCTCAGGGATGGGATTTTGCCCCAAGACTGCAACACAGAAATCATGCCTGTGTCCCTGATGTGAGCTACAGATTTTAGGTTCCATTGCAATATCTCCTTTTTTTTTTTCCTTCTTGTGAAGGAAGATCAAACCCACAGCCTTGTGCATGGGAGGCAAGCACTCTGCCTGAGCCTCAGCCCCAGCCAGAAGTATTGACTCTTACCAGAATTTTCAGCCTGCTGGCATGATGCCCCACACATTTCAGTCACGTGAGCCAATTCCATAAAGTAAATCTCTCTGTGCCCTACTGGTTTGTTCCCTGGAGAGCCCTGACTGGTGCAGTCATGAGTGGGGACGTCAAGACTTACGTACCAGCCTGTGTTCCCAGGGAGGCCCAATTCCAGCTTAGAGGGCAAGATCCAGCTCCAAAGAGGCCAGAATTGCTGTTGCCAATCCTGATAGCCCCACGACCCTGCTGCTCATCCCAGGAGACACTGCTCAATGACCACTGGAGAGGAGGAGGGAGGGGC
Organism: Xerus rutilus; assembly: GCA_028644305.1. Classification (NCBI taxonomy): domain Eukaryota; kingdom Metazoa; phylum Chordata; class Mammalia; order Rodentia; family Sciuridae; genus Xerus; species Xerus rutilus. The sequence goes on from CM053405.1 coordinate 127,966,269, forward strand.
TGGCCTGAGAGGGGAAGCCCAGGAACACAATAGAGACCGAGGGCAGGTGATATGTTTATTGCGGGACATTTATTTCTGGGAGCCAGGCTGCTAGAGGAGCCCCTCACAAGCCCCTGGCCCCACAACGGACAGACACAACAACGTGGAGTCCAAACCACACGCACATAAATAGGAGGATGTCAGCAAAGGGGAGGGACATGGACAAATGACCCTGTGGTTCCTATGCTAGTGTGGTGGAGCGGCAGTGCCTCATTCACAGCCCGTCTCTTTTCTGTTTCCACGCTGAGACTTTCATCTGCTCCAAAAAGCTCTGGAGCCCACTCAGCAGCCCTCAGCCGCCTTCCTGGCAGCCCCCGCCATGGTCTCCTGGACGGGCAAATGAGTCAAGAAAACTAAGATGGGTTTCTCTTTTAAAAAACAAACAAACAAACAAAAAAAGCAAACCAAAAACCAAAATTTGCTTCCACGGTCCTTTGTACCTCCCAGTTCTGACAGGTGAACAGGGTGTCCCCTGACAACAACCAAACCAACAAACCAAAAGAAACATGCTGAGCAGAAGCTGGGAGTCAGAATAAAAACATATTGCACATGGTTACAAGAATCTTCCTGAGATCCTTCTCGCTGCAGATCCCCCAATACTGGTTTTTGACCCAACCGACCCCCTGCCTACCAGCGATGGTGTCAAATACCCATGTACACCCCACTCCCCCAGGCAGCATTAATAAGCATTCCGCATTCCTATCCTTTGCTATTAGCCAAACTCAAAGCCTCATATACCATAAGCAAGTGGTGGAGGGGGGAGGAGAGGGATGGTTTCTCCCTGTGTCTTCCCCTCCAGCCCCGGGGGGTTATCAAAGTTCTACAGCATCCAATGCATGGAATCTTTTGGGACCGAGAGCCTGGGAGGTGGTTCTCGCTAATCGCCTGCTTCTGAAAAGAGAGCTCTGGTGCTACCTGCGAGTCTGTCCCAAGCTGGGTTAAAAGTGACAGCTTCGCGGGGGACAGGCAGTGTGGCAATTAAACTTGTTTCTTTCTCTTAAGGAATTTTTTTTTCAAGTATCACAAAATCCCTGATGCAGTATGTAAACATGACATCTTGCAGAACAGAAAGCTAGATCACGTCGGGGAAGCAGCAGCATGTGAAATATCTAAAAGGCAGGAAAAGGTTTTACGTTCAAAAACAAAAGGCGAGACAGCCACCAGCTGGGCCTAACAAAGACATGCTCAGCCAACACACACAGGACGAGGGCCTCTCCCTGGAGCCAAAGGAGAGGAGCACCCACCACTGCAGGCTCCAGGGTCCTGAGAAGGTGCCAGGCCACTACTTCTTTCTCATCGGCTAAGAGGGCAGAAGTCTTTTGAGGCTAGAACCGGACGTGCTTGTGGGCTAGTGGCCTGTGTCTAGGTCCCAGTGTTCTGGCCTCTTACCAAGTCTTTGTTGATTCACTGGACCCCTGCTTGAGGGAGCAGCCACTGAGCCTTCTTTGTATCCCAGGCACACATGGGAGAGGATTTTCAGAGGAATGCTCTCGGGTGAGGTATGTCATTGAATGTTTTGCTTGGGTCAGTTTTATTTAGAGGGGAAAGAAATGAGCCCTCTACGTCCAAGGGCATTGGGCTCTTGGAGAGAGGGGGCTCCAGGTGCCTCCCCTGGCTCAGCTCTCATCTGGGGTGTTTTCTTCCTCTGCCTGGTTCTTTGAGGCTTGCCCATGTGGCCCAAAGGTGGTCTATCTGTCAAAACAGCCTGCAGGGAACAAGTGGCTCCCACTGAAGTAGCTGCTTCCGTAGGTGGCGGCAAGGCAGTGCCTGGGCTCGGCTGCAATGGTCATCTGCATGCTAAGGGACGCAGGGACAGGCATGGGACACATGTCCAAGGGCTGGAGGGTGGGGTAAGGAGTGTGGAGGGAGGAACCAGTGCCTCCTGGGAGCAGGCTCCCTGAGCGGTGGGCCTGCAGCGAGTCCCGATAGGCCAAGCACAGGTCCTGCACGGGAGCCTGGAGCTGTGCCAGGGTCGTTGTCGCCTGGCTGAGGGCAGGGTAGGCAGGCGGCTGGAACAGCACTTGGGTGGGGGCTGGGGGCATGCCGGGCACCATCGCCAGGGCTTGGCTCTTGACCGTGACGGCATCCTTGAGGACATTGTCGTACGCTCTGAAAGAAAAGAGCCTAGTGAGACTTGAAGGCCCAAGAGCCTTTGTACCTTTACCTTTACCCACCTTAGTGTGTGCTCTGATACTGCAGGGCCCTGCTAGATTGTGCTATTCCCCAACCAGACTCAGGCGTCAGATCTCAGCGTGGAGCAGCTTCCCCCACAAAACCTCTCTGACCCTTCAAGACTAGGCCAACTGGTCCCTGCAGCCCCTGCACTGCCCTACCCTGGAAGACAACTAGGGTCCCATCTGCTTTTCTCGCCTCTGCATTTCTAGTGCCTGGCACAGCTGGCCGCTCTAGGTGCAGAATGAGCATACAGCACAACTTCTACCTTCTAGGCCCTTCTGGGCTCGCTCTGTCCCCAGCTTAGCTTTCAAACACCAAGTAAATTGCCCACTGGGGTCTAAGTCTCTCCATCTGAAAAGAGGAATGATGCAATAGGGATTTTTCCCATCCAGAAAAAAGCTTCCCATAAAACTTTTTGGGAAAACAAAACAATTAGAGGCTTATGTAAGAAAGGAGCAAACAGAAGCTATGACTAATCCAAGAAGGGAATATCCCAAGCTGGGTGCGGTGGTGCATGCCTGTAATCCCAGCACTTTGGGAGGCTGAGATGGGAGAATCCTGAGTTCAAAGCCAGCCTCAGCAACAGCGAGGCACTAAGCAACTCAGTGAGACCCTGTCTCTACATAAAACACAAAATAGGGCTGGGGATGTGGCTCAGTGGTCGAGTACCCCTGAGTTCAAACCCCAGTACCAAAAAAAAAAGGGGGGGGATACCCCAGAGTGTCAGCCATCCAGGAAGAGTAAGGCTGGGTCAGAGCATGGCGCACACCTGCAATGGCACCAACGGGGAAGCTGAGGCAGGAGATTGCAAGTTTGAGGCCAGCCTGTACAACTTAATGGGGCTCTTTCTCAAAATAAAAAAATCAAAGCTGGGTGTGGTGGCGCACACCTCTAACCTCAGCTGCTGGGTAGGCTGAGGCAGGAGGTTTGCAAGTTCAAAGCCAACCTCGACAGTTTAGTGAGACAAAACAACTTAGTGAAAACCTGCCTCAAAATAAAAAAATCACAAGGGATATGGCTCAGTGGTTAAACGCCTCTAGGTTCAATCTCTGGTACCAAAACATAAGTAAATAAGTAAAAAATAAAAAGGGCTGGGAACGTCATGTAGTGGTAGAGTCCCTCTGGGTTCCGTTCCCAGTACCAAAAAAAAAAAGTGAGTGAGGCGGGGCTGGTGGCTAAATATTGGGAACAGCCATCAGCACTCTGATCAGGCTGTGTTCTCTGACTTTGGGGACCTTTTAAAAAGCACACAATTTGAGACAAAGCCCAAGGAGCAAGACTGACAATTTAGAGTGGTCAGAGGCAGCCACCAGCCAAGCTTGGGGCCTGAGGAATTTTGCTTTCACCACTCAGGTCCACATCCAGGATGTGTCGCCACCTGTTGGATGCAAGAGGGAGTGCACTGGGGGTAGCCGTCTTGTCTGCCCTCCTCCCTGCAGTCCCCATGGGTCTCTTTGGCCTCCAATATCCATTTCACAATGTTCGATCCAAGATGCCTTTAAGCATCTTCTCTGGTACACCAAACATTTCTTCTCCGAGATTCCCAGGGACACTTGCAAAGAGGCTGTGGCTTCTTAGGTAAAGCCACTTTAGGTTTAGCTGGCTAGGTCAGCCTTGCAGCCATGTCTGAGAAAAGTAGCTTCTGAGTCCCTCAATGTGATTATCCATAAGATTACACTGGGGCTTAGATCACAGAGTCCAGACGTTTATTTTTAATTTTTTTTTTTTGGTATTGAGATTGAACCCAGAGATGCTTAACCACCAAGCCACATCCCTCGTGCTTTTTATTTTTTAATTTTGAGACAGGGTCTTGCTAAGTTGCTTAGGACATCAGTAAGGTGCTGAGACTGGCTTTACACTTGTGATGCTCCTGCCTCAAGCTGCAGAGTTGCTGGGATTACAGGCATGCGCCACTGAGCCAGGTAGCCCAGACAGGTAGAAGGAGGCACACCCAGCCTCCCTTCCCCCTTGCTCCCTGGTCTTTAAAAATGCAAACCCAAAGCTACCCCCAAACAGAAAGGGCCAATTCTCTAATCCCACTTCTATCAGGAGTCACTATGTCCCCTTCACAGGACACATGGTAGGTGAGACCCTAGACTCAGGAAATCCCCCATGTCTTGAGGTGGACATCAAGGGCAAGTGGAATCTCAATATTTCAGAAACACAGAGATCAGGAGAGGAACCTACACCAGCAGGATTTCAATACATGTGCTAAGATGTTCCAGGGAATAGTTTGAGATCCTCTGTAGGTCTCTGGTCCAATAGGGAGACAGCTGCAGGCAGATCCTGGAGGCCCCAACACAGGCTGCAGCGACCACAGAAGGCTGGAATTTGTAGAATATATGATCTGAAAGAGAATCCCAGAGGGAGTCAGCACCAAAAAGCTTCCCCTTGGAGTCTTGTGCCCATTCTGAGAACTGACAGACAAATCAATCAGTTCAAAGGCTATTCACTGATGCTTTCTAAATAGGATAACAACTTGGAAAATGTGAAGTTCCATTATCGAATTCCCACCCGCCCAAGGCACCTTGACTCCCAGTTTGGTATTAGCTTAGACAAGTGATTTTTCAAATATTGTCCATGGCTCCTATGGGGCCACAAGAGGCTTCCTGATGGGCTACAAACAGAACTGTAAAACATCTGCCCTCTTTTGGTTGTTATGGGTGAATGACACACCATTTCAAAGGAATCTGTTTTAGGGCACGACTAAAGGCTGCTTACTAATAGCAACAATGCACAGTAGGTACAATCCACAGTAGGTACTCAGTAAAAATGTGCTGAATGAATGAACAGCTACAGGAGTTTGATATTTATAACTAAAATGTGCACCTTACTTAGGATTCCTGAGAAATCCCATGTCCTACTAAGATAGCTGGCAACATAGCAAAGCTGACACTATTTTTTGTGCAAAAGCCAACAGCTGAAATTCCTGCCATTTTCATGAATGGTATTGGTTTTCAGTGCATTCTTATGTTGTCTTATTGCTCATGACTTTCAATTACTTGAACTTTCACCCATTTAGGATATCCAGTCAGTCAGAGTGGTGTAATAGAGGCACAGTCATGGAGTCAAGACTCCGAGGTTCAAATCCTAGCATCTCTTGAACATCAATCTCCTCATTTGTAAAATGATGTTTGTGTGGGGTCACTGTAAAGTTCAAATGAGATAATGTGTGCAAAGCTCTGGAGCAACCAGCCTATACACAGTAAGCGCTCAATTCATGCTTGGTTATCACGACCACAGATATTGCCATTCATGGTCCTTTCGGTTTGTGGCAGGTTATCAAGTGGTTATATGCACAGTATTTCACCTAACACTTATATTCTAAGACACTGGGAAGAGTGGGGTTTCAAGTAAGGGTCCCCAAAGTGGGTAACCTTTATTGCTAAAGCAGATGTAAAAAATTCCCTCCCCCTATCCTGCTGTGTAATGAAGCTCTTTGTGGATGACTGAGCCTTGACTGCTAATCAAATCATCTGCAACGTTCAGGTTTCCACAGGAGGATTATGGGGTGAGCTGTGGTCTGCTGGGACTAGTTGCCCCTACAGAAGCTGCTGTTGTTTCTTTTGCATGCTACTGGTACACAATGGACGAGTCCTTGCCCTTTCTTTGCTCATCCCCTGCAGAGTGGGAGTGAGGAGGGTGTGCCGGCCCTCATCATTAAGAAAGGCCCTCTCCAGATGGACATGCCCTTCAGCGCCTCCTGATCCTAGCCCTGTGTGTGTGTGGTGGGGGATGGCATGAGAGGCTCTGGCGTTGGGTCTCCGCTGCCTCGGCTGCCCTCACCTTGCAGGGTGACCTCTAGGAAGTAATGGGCATATTCCTTGAGGCACTCTTTGGTCTTGCGGGGGCAGGTGGTAGGCCAAGTGTGGCAGTGGTGGTCCTTTTGGCTGACAGAGGCCAAGAGGTAGTAGTCCAGGAAATGGGCAGGCGTGGGCAGGCAGAGGTTCCAGCTGAAGGCCTCCAGGAGTAGCAGCTCTGTGCCCAGCAGCTCTTTCTTGGTGAGGGAGAAGTTCTGGCTGCTCAGGATTCTTGTGCTGTTTATCTGCTCCAACTTGGGCACGTGGTCTTCCCTGTCCTCAAACTTACCTACAGGGTGGCAGAAGCAGATGTTAATTATACACAAGAAGCGAAAGGCCATCTTATAGCACCTTGGAGGTGTGGGCAAGGAGGAAAGAAAACAGAAAGGCTGGATTTCTGATGGATAAAAGCACACATTCCAGGTCTGTCAAACCTGGGCTTGACTCCGCAAGCCATTACTTCCGCCTGTGGATCATGGCCAGGGGTCTCAACCTCTCTGGGGTGCAGCTTCCATTTTTTTTTTTTTGGTACTGGGGTTTGAACCCAGGGCCTTGCACATGGTAGGCAAGCGCTCTACCACTGAGCCACAACCACAGCCTCCATCCCCAGCCTTTTATTTTTATTTTATTTTTTGGTACTGGAGATTGAACTCAGGGGCACTCGACCACTGAGCTGCATCTCCAGCCCTATTTTGTGTTTTATGTAGAGACAGGGTCTCACTGAGTTGCTTAGTGCCTTGCCATTGCTGAGGCTGGCTTTGAACTCAGGATTCTCCTGTTTCAGCCTCCCTAAGTGCTGGGATTACAGGCTTGCACCACCGCGCCCGGCTCCCAGCCATTTATAAAAATGATTTTTATTTTGAAACAGAGTCTAACTAAGTTGCAGAGGTTGGCCTTAACTTGTGATCTTCCTGCCTCAGCCTCCCAAGTAGCAAGGCGTGCAACACCAAGTTCAGTTGCAGCTTCCTCATCTATAAAATGTTTATTAAGGCTTTTGTAGATTCAATGAGAAAACGCACACCCAATGCTCTGACTGGTGTCTGGGATACAGGAGAGACTGACAGAGCAGCCACCAACAGCAGTCAGGTCAAGCTCTGGTGGATAAGTGCTCCCCATCACCCTGAATGGCCCTCACCTATCCAAACTCCAGGTCAGAGTGAGAATGACCTTGCAAATCTGACCTTGTTCCCTCCAGATAGGAAAAAGCCCTTTAATGGCTCCCCACTATCCCTCCATATGGAGTTTAAACTCTATTCAGGGTCTCAGCTTGGGTTGCCTTGGAAACAGCTGGCTCAGAAGGTGAGCCTAGCAAAGACTGGTAGATAGGGAGAGAAAGAAGGAAGGGGAAGAAAGCCTCAAAGGGCACATCAGCAAGTCACCACTGTGGGCAGCTGGAGCTTGAACCTTGAAGGTTTCTGAGAAGCTGTCTGAAACAGTCCCTGGGTTATCCCACCCCAGTGTTGGAGAACAGAAGCATTTACCTACCAGCCCCTGGTTATCAGTTGTGGGCAGCTCCCAGGAGCCATGGGGGCTCCTCATGCACCAAGGGCCAAGGGCCAGGGACTGTGTTGGGGGGTGGGGCACATGACTGCTCCCTTCCCTGGAATGCCCTTCCCCACTCCCTCTTGACTTAGCCAACCCTGACATGTTCATCGCCTGCCAAGTCACTGCCTCTTGGAAGCTCTCACTCCCACATCAGCTGCCAGGCAGGGCCCCTCAAGGGTCTGGCCGCAGACTGGTCACCTATGGCCTCCACACTCAGCCTCGTGGGGTGCGAAGCAGCTGCTGAGGCAATGTCAGAAAGGTGGGGGGCGGCCCGGTGGACCTCAAAGGGAACAGAAAACAAAGCATTCACACACCTGCTCATAACTGCAAGCGCCTCTGACCCAGTTCCCAGCAGCCTCTGGTGCTTTTCAAGAGATAAGGCAGTAACAACCACAGGCAATAGAAACAACCCATTCCTGAACTCAAAGACCATCACTGCGAACTGAAACACGATTCTGGGCAGCCAGGGTCTGTCTTCTCAGTGTGCCCAGCAACAGCCCGCTAAGTGTCAATGGCAAGAGAGGAAGCTCTGGTCTGACGGGCAGGAGCTGAGCAAGTGGAATGTGCCACACAGTGAAGGGCAGCGACACTGATGGCCAGTTCCCACGTCCTCCCACAGCCCCTCTGGTGACAGTCAGTGGGAAGGGCGCTGCCTCCAAGCACACAGCTCCTCGTCTTGCACGCGTGGGCAGCGGTGCAGGGAGGCGCAAGCTGCCCAGGAAGAGCCTTGTGCACCGCTGGAATCCAGGCACTGGTGCTTCCCAGCCTCACGCCCAACACTTCCTCCCCAGGGACAGGACATAACCATGTGGAACTGACCGCTCTCCCCACCTCATCTAGGGTCCCCCAGGGCTCAGGGCAGAGAGGCCTGAGCCTCTCCCATCCAGATTACTTGTTATCAATATTAACACGAATGGCCAGTCCCTGCTTCTAAGACTTCACGTTCCCACCTTTATGGGTTCGACCATTTGCTGCTCTGCCTGTACTTTCCAGCAGCGCCTGGCACCTAGCAGGTGCCCAGTAAGTATTTATTCAGTGAATGAATGGTCACTCATCTCTGGATAGTGGAGTTTGGGTGCTGTGAGTTTTTCTCTGATGACCTTATAGTTCCTCTATTTTTCTCCCACAACCATGTATTGATTGTGCAATTTAAAAAGAAAAAAAAATTTTTTTTTGTTTTTTGTTTTTCTAAATTGTCCAGGTGTCCCTGAACCTTGTGTTGAACAGCTGAGCCAACTTTGGTTGTATGCACTCAAATAGACGTGAGCTTTGTTTTATTTATTTTTTGGTTCTGGGGATCAAACCTGGGGCCTCACATATGCTAGGCAAGTGCTACCACTGAGCTATGCCACCAGCCCCATGATCTCTTTTTCTTCCTGGAGCAGAAAGTGGCACAGTGAGGCATATTGTGCTGGGGGTGGCACTAAGACCCTGGCACGGTATTGCTGGCAGCCAGGAATCTATGACGACTCACCAGCAGATGTGCTCAATCAGATTAGTTTCCTCCTCCTTGTTGTTTTTCAAACCTTTCAGAACTCTGCTATCAGGCCCAAGAGGATTACCCTCCAATGGAAGAGCCACAGCTTACTGAGGAATCTCACTTTACCAGCTGCCCTGCTTCCGCGCTGGGGAGGCCTCCCAGCCTCCCTCCCCCACTGCAGGCCAGAGCCAGGCAAAGCTGGTCCTGAATCCTCAATGAGTTTGCTCTGGACCTAACAGCACTGAATTCTAGGAGCTGTTTATTTGTTTGTGATGTAGGAACATACCCCATGTGAAGAGGAAACGGTCATGTGGAATGGAAAGTACTTTGCAGGCACCCAGCACCCAGAAGAGGCCTGTGCTTTACACTGGCCCTGCAGTAGAACCCTCCAGATAGGCGCTTCTAGGTTTCCCAGGGTGGGAGAACCCAGCTTCAATACCCAGAAGCAACTCTGGAGTCCCTGCTCTTCCTTACTGGCCCAGCCGACCTCAGCTTAGTGACTATTTCCCAGCCCAACACATTTTGCAGCCAGAAAAGATTTTACGAGTTTCTTGATGTTGCACGTGGCCTGCAGACTTTCCTCCCCTCCTCCCAGGACCTCCAGCCTTTGTCCCCAGAGCTCCCACCACCAACACAGTTCCTCAGCTGCCTCCTTCTTATCGACAGACTGCACAGATGACAGATGCAAGTCTTCAGGCAGGTCCCCTGGGAGAGAATGGGGACAGAAGTATGAGTCTTTCTCGGTCAGACAATGGCCATGGGCTCTCTCTGTTCCCTCCATGTACTTTTCTTTTATTTATTTATTTATTTATTTTTTATTTAAATGCATTTCAAGTCATAGTACATAAACAGCGCCTCCATGTACTTTTCATTTTGAAAATCTTCACATCCGTGGAAATGATGGAAGAATAGAACAATGAGTGCATATGATCCTTCACCCAGATTCCCCAATCGTGGACACTCAGCCACACTGATTCTGAGTTTCTGTGTGTATGCTGTATATAAATGTTGCTTCCTTTGGACCATTTCTGGTTAACTTGCAGACATGACATGGCACCCCAAACACGTCAGCATCTATTCCTGAAGACATTTTCCTACCAATCATAATGCTATCGGTAATTCCAAGACAACAGCATTAATTGCAACAACATCTAATATTCAGTTCAGTCCATCTTTCCTTCTTCCAGGACACTGAAAATGCCTTTTACAACCTGTTCTTAGAATCTAGGATTCAAACGAGGTTCACACATGGAGCCTTTATATCTCTCCAGTCTCATTTTTTGGTTCATTTTTCATGACATTGACTCTGGAAGAACCCAGGCTATTCTGGATTTGCCAGATTGTTTCCTCATGATGATGTCTAGGTCAATCTGGGCAAGAAAACCACAGAGGTGATATACAGTCTGTCTTACTGTCACATTGGTTACAGACATTGTTAATCTGTCTCAGCAAAGCAAGATTTGATAGCTTAGTTAAGGTGGTGACACCAGATCTCTCCATTTAAAAAAAAATTTTTTTTAGATGTTGGTGGGCCTTTATTTTATTCATTTATTTATATGTGGTGCTGAGAATCGAACCCAGTGCCTTACACTTGCCAGGTAAGTGCTCTACCACTGAGCCACAACCCCAGCCCAGAGATCTCTCTCTTTTTAAAGGTACCACTTTCCCTGTGAAATTAACCAGGAACCTGTGAGGCGATGCTTTGAGACTGTGAATGTCCTGTTTCCCAACCTTTGTCTCACTAACTTGGCAATCACGGATGATTCTTTCTTAAATAAATTACTACCCTGGGGGTTGAAAAAGATGTTTTACAAATCCTATCATTCCATCTATACTTTTCTTTTTGATGTTCACACTGTCCCAAATTTGAATATCTGGAGCCTTCTCAATATACTTCTAAGAATAAAAGTGACCCTAAACCCACAGAGACACTGAAGCTTTCTGAGGCTGGGCACACCTCATGCACCCTTGTTGTTGCTGGTGAAGTGTGTAAGCAATGTCTCACACATGCCTTTTGCACACCTGGCTGGATGGCTGGTGACACCATTCTTTGAGGCTGGCTCACACAGAAACCTGGGGCGGTTTATGGCAGGTTAGTGGATGGATGGCCAGATGTCCAGCCAAGTGGCATAAACTTTTTAAAAAAATAATGATTGAGCTACATCTCTAGTCCTTTTTGTTTTTTATTTTGAGACAGGGTCTTGGTAAATTGCTGAGAGTCTCAATAAGTTGCCCAGGCTGGCCTTCAACTTGTGATCCTCCTGCCTCAGTCTCCTAAGCGTCTGGGATTACAGGTGAGCACAGAAACTCTGGACCACAGACATGGTGGCAAGACCTGTCGATCAACTTCAGTAGGAAAGTTCACAAACTGGCTTTTCTTTTTACAATATTTTAAAAAACTGTAAAAATCATATAACATAAAATTTTTAAGTACATTAAGTCAATGTACTTAATGTCACTAAACTGTACACCAGCACAAGCCACCTCTAGAACTCTTTTGGTCTTGCAAACCTGAAACTCTATACCCATGGGACACTCCCCTGTTCCTGCAGCCCCTGGCAACCGCTGCTCCTTTCTGTCTCTATGAAGGTGACTTCCCTGAACACTTCTTACAGGGCAGACCAAACAGGATCCTGAGTTCTGAATTAGGGCCAAGAGAAAGGATATTTTGGGGGAGTGGGGTACCAGGGGATTAAACTCAGGGGCACTTGACCACTGAGCCACATCCCCAGCCCTATTTTGTGTTTTATGTAGAGACAGGGTCTCACTGAGTTGCTTGGCACCTCGCCATTGCTGAGGCTGGCTTTGAACTCGCAATTCTCCTGTCTCAACCTCCCTAAGTGCTGGGATTACAGGTGTGCGCCAGCCCGGCTGAGAAATGACATTTTTAATTGCTAAAAAAAAGAAAACTATTTTGGAAAATTTTAAATATACCAACAAAAACAAAAAAGAGGGAAAGAAAGAGAAAATGTTGTAATGAACCCCCATGAATGCACTAACTTCCAACAATCATTGTCATTTATGATGTCATTAAAAAAAATTCTTAAGGCTGAAGTTGTGGCTCGGTGGTAGAACACTTACCTAGCCACGTGTGAGGCACTGGGTTTGATTCTCAGCACTGCATATAAAATAAAGGTCCACCAACATCTTAAAAAATATATAAAAAAATTCTTTTTTTTTAGATTTTTTTTAGTTGTTGATGGATCTTTATTTTATTCATTTATTATTTATATGTGGTGCTGAGGATCGAACCCAGTGCCTCACGCGTGCTAGGCAAGCGTGCTACCGCTGAGCTACAGCCCCAGCCCGATAAAAAAATTCTTAAAGGAAAAAGGCAAACCCCATGAAATGAGACTGAAAATTCAGTGATCCACTGTTCCTGCTGTCTAGGTCTGGGCACTGTTCTCCCTCAAGTAGACAGGCTGCTTCCTGCACTGTGCCCCATTTATCTCCCCAGCAGTCCTTCCTGCCTGGCAGGATGCCCATTTACAACTCACGCAGCGTCACCTGCTGCCCACGCAGGCACTAAACTCAGGCTCTTAGAGGAGGCCAAAGCTTCCTGGCCAAAGAGAACCAGGTTTAAAGCAAAAGCTGGCTACTTCCTTCCCCAAAGAAATGCAATACTTAAGGCTGGGCCGAGTGGCACATGCCTGTAATCCCAGCAACTTGGGAGGCTGAGGCAGGAGGATCGCAAGTTCAAAGCCAGCCTCAGCAACTTAGTGAAACTCTTAGTAACTCAGAGTCCCTGTCTCTAAAATTCAAAAAAAGGGCTGGGGATGTGGCTCAGTGATTGAGTGCCACTAGATTCACTCCCCAGTACCCCCCCCCCCAAAATGAAGAAGAATAAGAAGAAGCCGGGTACGGTGGCACATGCCTGTAATCCCAGCACTTTGGGAGGCTGAGACAGGAGAATCGCGAGTTCAAAAAGCCAGCCTCAGCAACGGCGAGGCGCTAAGCAACTCAGTGAGACCCTGTCTCTACATAAAACACAAAATAGGGCTGGGGATGTGGCTCAGTGGTCGAGTATCCCTGAGTTCACTCTCCAGTACTTAGAGAGAGAGAGAGAGAGAGAGAGAGAGAGAGAGAGAGAGAGAGAGAGAGAGAGAGAGAGAGAGAGAAATGCAATACTTTTAAAAACGGGCAAAATTATGGCTCCCCAAGAACGGCCACTCTCCTTTTTAGACATGTCTCTCCCCTATTCATCTGAGAACAAGTACCAAAATTTGAGCAGGAACTGGGACCTTATGGCTACCCAGCATCCCTGCAGCAGCCCCCTGTCCTATCATGCATATGCTGGTGATGCTGATGATGAGGCTGGCCAGACAGATAACAAGTTGCCCCAATGGCATCCTGACCTTGACTAGCCTTTTGGTAGAGCCTGATGTCTTCCCAGGCAAATGTGGGAAGTGCCAGGCAGTGGAGGTGGCAGGGACCCAAGGGAAATGAGAAAGAGCTGGTGGAAAGGGCTTTTTCTCAGTGTTCCAAAACTTGCTGGGGAGAGAGAGGCCAGCGTCTAAGGAGTGGAGGCCAAGGCAGGGACAGGCTCAAGGCAGACTTTCTCATGTTAATTCTTTTTTCCTCATCCTCTTTCCTCAGAGAAGAAAGAGATGGACACCAGGAGTGGCAGAACCCAGGCAGTTTTACTCATGGCCATGGAGCCAGTGACCAGAGAGAGCCAGGATTCTGTAGGAGGCCCTCTCCAAGGGCCTCAAGTCCAGGCTCAGGGACTGGTTATCATCTGTGAGTTTGGGCAATCACTTGGAAACCCATACCTTACAGGGTATTGGGGATGCTCAAAGAGCTATCTCAGGGAACATGAGGGGCACAGGGCGCCCTGGCACCAAGAAAGTTCTCCCATGGCATCAGTGGCTGCTGTCTTATTCACTGAATGTGGTATTTATTCTTTGTGCCCCAGACCTCCTCAGACCTGGCATTTTCTAAAGTCCTAGTTTTTTTGTTTTTGGTTCCAGGAATTGAACTCAGAGGCGCTTGACCACTGAGCCACATCCCCAGCCCTATTTTGTATTTTATTTAGAGACAGGGTCTCACAGAGTTGCTTAGCGCCTTGCTTTTACTGAGGCTGGCTTTGAACTCTTGATCCTCCTGCCTCAGCCTCCCGAGCAGCTGGGATTACAGGCGTGTGCCACTGTGCCTGGATTTTTTGTTTGTTTTGTGTACAAGGGTTTGAACTCAGGAGTTCATAACCATTGAGCCATATCCCTAGTAGTTAATTTTTTATTTTGAGACAGGGTCTCACTGAGTTGCTTAGGGCCCCGCTGCTTCAGCCTCCCGAGTCGCTGGGATTATAGGCGTGCACCACCATGACTGACTTCTAAAGTCCTATTTGTTCGTTATAAATGAACTGAAAGTATACAGCATGATGACCAGTGCCACATGGCATTTTCTTACAGGTTCTAAAAATGGGGTGGGTAGAAATAGGCCCAACGAAAGGTTCCCCCACCTTCAACCCAATCCCACTGACCAGGTTGAACTGGATGCCTAGAGTAGACACTACAATTGCTCCAGCCTCCTTTCCTGGGGCTGTGACCTTGAACTTCAACCCTCCTGCTGGTGGTTACAAGGCCCAGAGGCTGAGGGGAGCATTGGCTCTGGGGCCTTTCCCAGATGCCCGCCACCTCGTCATGGGTGGGACTTTACCCAGGTCACTCAGCTGGTTAACAAGATGCAGAGAATCCACACACCAGATGTGAGCTCAGGGAAAGCAGGAGCATCTGCATTTGGCTCTCTGCTGCATTCAGGTCAGACAGGTTAGGGACCAAAGCACCTGGGGCAGCCTGAGCTACCCTCACTTTATGGCAGGGGTGAGGTGGAGCCTCTTGGGCTGAGCTGGTCCTGCCCTTAGCAGGCACTCTCTCAATCGATTTAATAACACTGGGAGGTTGAGAGTGTTCCCTATGTGGAAAAGGAAGCCCAGAAAGGTCAAGTGAGTTGCCCCAATCACCCAGATCCTAAAAGACAAAGGACAATTAAAAGTCTGGCTGTCTGCTCCCTGATGGGAGGGTGTGTATCTGTCATGAAGAATATTACAGCACAGTATTTAGCATGAGGTATGTATATTTGTCATATATATATATTTAATATCATATATTTATTTAAATATATATATTTTTTCTTTTTTTTTTTTCCTTTTTCTTGAGACAGGGTCTTGCTAAATTGCCCAGGCTGGCCTCAAACTTACAATCCTCCTGCTTCAGCTTCCTGAGTTGCTGGGATTACAGGTGTATGCCACCATGCACATGTTTTTTTGTTGTTGTTGCTTATTTGTTTTTCCCAGTACTGGGGGCTGAACCCATGACCTTGCATGCTAGGCAAGTGTTCTACCACTGAGCTATGTCCCCAGAGAGTCTCAAGGCAATTCCACAGTCCCCAGGAACCTCCCTCTGTGGGTGCAGGAATTCCCTTGGGTGTGGGTGTCAAGCCAGCTGCAGCCACTCCCCATCTAACCACCCCGTTCTCTGCAAGTGCTCTGCTTGTGCTAATTGACAATTTAATTCCAGAGCCTTCCTACTACAGATCTGTAGGATTAACAGGGTGCCTCTCTCTCCACACCTTAAAAAAATATTCTTTGGCTTCTGTAGTTACTGGAGGCCAGAAGGCTGCTTCCTACTCTTCCCCGCAAAGGAGGCTCTCCTGGGACATCCAGCAGGCAAGCATCTTTCTAGGAGCCAGCAGAGACAGACTGGAGTAATCTGGTGGAGAAGCCAAGTCAGAAGACAGTTGAGACACCACTGAGGACAACATCCTTTGTAGAGTCCGTTTTAATTCTGCAGTGCAGAAGACAGGCATAGAGGGCACTCTCGGGAGGGCACTCTGGGCCACTTATTGACCATATGGTCTGGGCACGTCTCAGCTCCTTGGGCTTGTGCTTCCTCCTCTGTGACATGAGGATAACAGAAGCAGACAAACTGTAGTGAGGTTGACATGGCAGTTCAGTGCTTCAAACAATGCCCTTTCCAAATGGTGCTGAAGTCAGGACCAACCCTGTAATCACAGTTGCAGGTTTCTGGGTGGAATTTGATGAAGGGGAGAAAGTCAGGGACAAAGCAAGAAAACTCCCTCTGTAAGACAGTGCTGAGGTGGTCGCTGGGGAGTGGGTAGCACCCCCCCAGTGTTCCCTAAGGACCTGCTCCAGCTGCCTCCAAGATCTCTGGCCCCTCTGGGGATTCTGAGGTTAGGGAAATGTCCTGGACAAACAAGTTTCCAGTACCAGTCAAATCATGGCTTTAGAGGCCTGTCCTAGTGTGAAGGACCTCCACTTGGCTGAGCTGTCTTCCTGCTGTAGGAAACAAAGGAAAAACTCCCTCCCCCCTCCTTCCTTTCTTAGGAGCAAAGCTGTTCTGTTCACAGTTGGCTCTCCAGTCTCTGGCATGGAGCAGGCCTGGATAAATAATGAATGAATGGTGGATACGAGGATGGACAGCGGAATGGAAGCCAGCACGGCTTTGATAGGCTGAATCCATTCTCAGGTCCAATTTTGGAAACAGAGACTAGAGGTGAAGTTGTGGGTGGCTGTTTTCTTCAGGGAGCAAATTGTGGAAAGGCTCCAGGTCAGAGGTGGCATTCAGCCAGCCGAGTCACACATGGGTTTCCTGTCTTGCTTTTGAGGACTTCCTTGTCTGAGGATGGAGAAATTGGCACAATGACTTTACACAGTGGCTTCAGCCAGCCTCTGATTCCTCTGTGCTCCACTTTGTAAGTGACTCAAATAATTTCACTGGCTGTCTGAAATGAGGGCCCCAGGGACAGGGGCCACTTCCAGGTGCATGCCTGGCATCATGCGTGAAGGAAGGGAGCCCTGAAAGTCAGGGCTCATAAAGTTCTTGGGTCATTGCTGGGCAGAATGTTCCTTCCCAACTCCCCAGAGGCTGCCTCTGGGCCAGGTCTGATGGGGCTGCCGGCTGTAGGAAAAGCAGACTGAATTCTCCTGGCTGCAGGGTCAAAAGTGTGGATACCAGGGTCCCTGGCTCCAACTTCTGCTGGAAGCAGGCAGAAGGAAGAGAAGAGACAACTTTGGCTGGGGCTCTCAAGATTAGAAGGGCAGTTGTTTCCAGATAGCAAACCCAGTCCTGAGGGTTGAAGCTTTTGTCCCGTCAATCTGCAGCTCTGTGGCTCAGAAAGCAGCCGACCCAGGGGCCTCCCAGAAGTCTCTTCATTTGCTGGCCTGAGCCTTCGTGGTATGGCAGGGGAGGAGGGGATCTGACTGAAGGATAAAGGCCACTGTGCAGAGAGCCACCAAGCCATCCCCAACCTGACCACCTAGCTCCCCATGCTGTCCACGCTCCCCAGGGGAGCTGTGTGATTTTAAGCCTAAGCTGTGTGATTTACCAAGCCTCAGCTTCCTCCCTGTTCATTGCAAAAAAATAATTCTGCCTATCTCATGGGACTGTTTTGAGATTAAATGAATAAATATGTGTCAAAAAATAAATAAATAAAACACTGCCTGGCATGTGAACACTCAATAAGCCTTAGCTATTTCATTTTATCAAAAGGGGCTAGGGTTTACCCTTCTTCCCAAATTCTGATTATAGGGGGAAAATGTAGTTAGATTAGAAGTGACTTTAGGGGCTGGGATTGTGGCTCAGCGGTAGAGCGCTTGCCTTGCATGCGTGAGGCCCTGGGTTCGATCCTCAGCACCACATACAAAGCAATAAAATAAAGACATTGTATCCATCTACAAAAAAAAAAAAATTAAAAAAAAAAAAAAAAGAGAAGTGACTTTATTTAATTAATTTATTTATTTTATCTTCTAATTTTATACAAGAAACAAATATCACTAACAAAGAAAAAAAAAAGAACTCTTTTTAAATCTCTTCAGAAGGCAAAACACTACTGATTGAAACCTAGAGGTCAGAACTGGCAGAGTAACTGAAAGAGAAGGTTCCAGAATGTAGGTCTGCCCTGGTCCAAGAATATCTCACTACGAACCTGCTTTTACAAGTGCCCACAAGTCAGGAGGCACTGGAGTTTCCTAGAAGAGCCAAACCCCACCATGTTGGTGACAAAAAAGAGACTTTTCCTGTCTAGACACCGAAATACTTGTAATTAAAATTAAGATGTAGGAGATAGGAGAGACAAACACATGTTCCTTGAAGACAGTCTTGAAATCCAGGCGAACATGCCAAACATGGAAATAATCTCTAATCTCAGCAGCAGAGTGTAGGGATGCAATAGCCTGGAGTATTTCCTTCAAGTCTGAAACTGGTTTTCAAACCAACTGAACCAACCAGCCACACTATGTGAGTGATGGGGGCTGGCAAAGACTGACTGCTGTGACCAGGGTCATTCTCTAATTCAGTAAGCTCTCCACCACATGAACCTGAGCATCCTAAGCAAGGCAAGTAAGAGCTCTATGCCAGGTGGTTTTCCCAGGGAGCAAGGTTTCTAATGCAGAAGGTTCCAGGCCTCTGCCCTCAGGACTTCAGCATGAGTAGAGAATGGGGCTGGGGTGCAGCTCAGTGGGAGATTCAGTGCTTAGTGTGTGTAAGGCTTGCGGTTCAGTCCCCAGGACCCCAAACAAGAACAAAACCAAACCAAACCAGGAGGATGGCATAATACATCCTGGCCCTAATGGTACAAAATGTGCTAGAAGACAAACATTCACCATAGCATGGTTAACATAAATAAAAAGAGCCCTTAACTGATAGCCCAGTTCCCTCGGACCTCAGAAAGCACAAAGGGCAAAGGGGCGCCTGACACCAGTGCCTCTGTCATTTTCCAATCTTTCTGATAACAGCATGGGCCAGTTTTCCTAAGGACAAGGACACCTGCGTGTTCTTAGAAGGGCAACTGGCTTGTTCTCAGCAAGTGCCCAGGAACCTGCTGGTAACGCCAGGCTTGAGGCTGTGTCTTCAAGAGATGTGTTCGGATCTTAAGTAACTCGAGGATGGAGGTTCCATTTATTTCACGCCCCACTGTCCCAGCAACACCTAACACAGGCTGAGTGCATAGTAGGTACACTTGTGGGGAATGGACCATCTTTATTGACAGGGGCTGTGGACACTCCTTCCATTCACCAATGTCTCCTCAGAGCTGATGGTGTCCTTGATAGAGAAGAGGGCAAATCAATGTGTTTTTTTTTTTGGTATAGGGATTGAACTCAGGAGTACTCGACCACTGAGCCACATCCCCAGCCCTATTTTGTGTTTTATGTAGAGACAGGGTCTCACTGAGTTGCTTAGCACCTTGCTGTTGCTGAGGCTGGCTCTGAATTCGCGATTCTCCTGTCTCAGCCTCCCAAAGTGCTGGGATTACAGGAGTGCAGCACTGTGCCTGGCTCAAATTAATGTTTTTTAAATGATTTACCTGAGTGAGGTCAGGGGCTCCTAAACACTGCATGTTCAATTAACTCATGCAGTTTGAAATCCAAGGCTCCTACAAAAACAAAAAACCAAGACAATCCTTCCCCCTTTACACACACACACACACATACACACACCCAGAGCTCAGAGTCCTGGTTCCCACAAAGCAGATCTGGGTGCTAGACTTGCGGGGGCAAATAGTACAATATGAGCTTCCTGCCCAGCCAGCTGTCTGACAGGCAGTTCACATAAAATCCCTCCCCCGAAATAGCTTGAAGCCTGCCACTCTGCAGAGATGCAAACAGGAAATGGAAAATCACCATATCCTCGGCTCACTGCGCTGTGACATTCATGCCATTCCAGGACCTGCTCAGCATGGCCCTCATTAGACACATCACCCTCCCCAGTGTGCTCTGTCTGCATTGTGTAGCGCACCCCCCGCCAAAAGCCACTGATTAGAAGACGTGCCACTGATGCTGGAGCAGTATTTTTTCAGGGAAAAAAAAAAATCACATGAAGTGCACACATCAAATGTAAGCCCCACCCTGCTTCCTGAAATGCTTAACCATTTACAAATGCTCTCCAAGGCAGGGCGGAAATGTGGCCACTCCTAGCCACTGTTGTGCCAGCATGCTATCAATGTCCCCTGCATGGAAGGGCTGCTGTGTTTGCTTGTAGATTTGGGTTTAATTCTGGCAAGAAATCTCAGGCTTTGTCCCAAATACATCCCTGAAAGAGATCACCTGGAAAAGTCGCTTCCTTTGCCTCTGCTGCCTACAATCTGCCCCTGGAGGCATCTAGAACATTCCTGGTTTTGCGGGAGCGGGGAGCAGCCGTGCTTAACTCCCCCACGCAGGAAGCAGCCAACAGTTCATCCTTGTCTATCACAAGGGATTAAGACTGCTTTCAAGTTTCCAAAATCTTCAACAAAATCTCCAAGGGGTGAGCCCATCCTGCTCCTGCTTTGCTGTCAAAGATGAAGCTCTGTGGAAACGATGGTTGCCAAGTAATCAAGGCAGGATTTGGGGCGTAGGGGGGCTGGAGGGAGGTATGGGAGGGCATGCAGGGGGAGTAAGGAGAATACAAGTGGTTTCCTGAGAGAAAGAGAGGCCTCTCCTAGAATCTCTAGAGGCCCCATGGAAGCACCTGGCAGGCAATAGCTTTTTTATTGGTATCCGCCCTAAGAGATGAAACTATTGATTTCTGGCTTAAGAAGCCCTAAATGCAATTGGTTTGGGAACCTCTCTTGCCTGTGCATGGTGGCCAGGGCAAGGCATGCATGTGGACTACAGATGCACTTAACCACTGGAAGCAGAGGGCAAGCTATCAGTGGACCTCCGTGGTTGCAGAGGCTCCCCACCGAGTTCAGTTCAATTTACATAAAGGGATCTCATTAGCTCTCCCATGGTTAAAACCTCTGCAAGGCAAGGAAGCGCTACCTACCAAAGTCTTCAACGCACAGGCTCTGAGCAAAGCATTCCCACCTCTGGGAGTCCATCTGACCGACAGATTGAGGTCACTGCGCAGAGACCCAGGAAGAAATGCAGCTCTGTGATACAAGGTGCTGGCAACCGAAAGGTCCCTCAGTAGAGGAATCACTAAATAAGCAACAGTGTTTACAGAACAGAGGGCTCTGCTGTAATAAAACGGGTGAAGTGCATCTACATGGGCTGCCAGGGCAAGAGGCTCCTTGATGTACTGTTAATAAAAAAAGCACCTTCACTCTTAACCCACTTAGGTACATTTACACTAATGACTTGTAATTCATGGTGGTTCTATTCTATAAAGTCACCTTGAGCCATAGATTAGCGAACACTGACCCACAGCTCCTAGAAGATACAGGGTTAGGTCTCTGGAAGCATCTGATGGCAATGTTTTGTCAACTGAGCAACACGTAACTCAGAAATTGCATATTTCTTTGAATGTACAGTACTGTTGGTTTATTAGCATTGAACTCATGGCAAAAAGCACTACAGATCATGCCTGAGTGGCGCTTATCCAACACACACGGATTTTCTCTCCAAGGCACATCAAAGCCTTCTCCAGCTTAGGACACTAGACAGCACTCAGCTCGATGCTTGGGGGCACTTGAAACAGCAAACCATCGACAAAAAGTACAAAAATGAGGAAAATGGAGCACCGAGTAGAATACGAAAAGAACACTTGTTTACAGTTTGAGAGCGCCGCCTCGCTCCATCCTGGTGGGGAAGACATATCTAGGCCAACTCCAAATTTTCACTGCTCTGCCCGTGTCCATAAACAACCACACAAGCACTGGCCCTGATTTTGTGTTTAAAAAATTTTTAACGAGGGTCTGGGAGTGCAGCTCAGTGGTACGGTATGTGCCTGGCAGGTGCGAGGCCCTGGTTTCCATCTCCAGCACCGCAAAAGAATTTTTTTTTATCAAGTGGGCAAACTTGCAAGTACAGAATCAGTGAGTGAGGATCAACTATATGTTGGTGCATGCACAGAAAATTTCTAGAAAAATATATTACATCGATTTTGGAAAAAAAGACACAGAAACTGTTACCAGAAGTTACCTCTGTAGTGTGCGATGGGAAACGGACTTTTTTTAATTCTTGGGAATCTCACTTTACAAGTGAGCATACCATTTCTAATTTAACAAATCTATAGATAGGAGATGGGCTTCCACAGGTAAGCTCAGCACAGGGTAACAGACTCCGTAGGGATCTTGCCCTGCAGGAGGGCCGGTGTCCAGAAAGGGGTCTCTTCCTGGCAGAGAAGCCACATGAAAATCGTTCTGCTTGATACTTTTCTCTGCTGCGGAGGAGGATGCCAGCTGAGATGAAGGTCAAAACAGGACTCAATCTCATCTACAAAAACTGGAAGTCTGAACTTTACCCCGAGGAACAGATGGATCGGCCATCCCCATCTGGCACTGACTTTCAGCCCAGAAGCCATCAGCCAGGGCCTGGACAGACTGCGGGTCCAGAGCTAACACCTCAGCAATAACAGACCCTGTTTTCCCAGGGTGTACGTGAGGTCCAGAGGTGACAACGAGAGAAAGCATAAAGTGTGACAGAACTTTGGAAGCATGGAAAAGGAGGAAGAGCAGGGAGGGTGATATGGGTGTAATCCAACAAAAGCAGGTTTATTTTCTCAGTGAAAACACATCAGGACGTCTAGGTCTGCAAAAACACACACAAGCTCCGGGGGTGGGACTGTGAGCACAGGATGGAAGCTACTTTCTTACACTAGATACTTCTACAGCTTTACAGCTTTTACAGTAAAAACGTACCTCATATGTCTGACGTCATAGTAATTAAGTCTTACGTTTAAGGTCATGCTACTCCAGGGATAAGGCTACTCTTGTCTTTCTGGCTTTCTCTCCTGCCATCCCTCTTCCTGTAACTGCTCTGGAGCTAAGGACTCAACGGTCTAGTCACCTCTGAGCAGCAGCACCGAAAGTAAAACTGCAAGTTTTCTCCAAAAAGCAAGCACAGAGTTAATATGCGACTGCAAGCCAACAGTTAGCTGTATACCCCCCAAAACTGAAGACAAGTACTCAACTACACTTGGCACCTAAACGTTCACAGCAGCACTAGTCACCACAGCCCGAAGGTGAAAACGACCCAAATATCCATCAATGGATGACTGGAAAGCAACCTGTGGCACAGATGGGAATATACTTTTTTTTTTTGGTACCAGGGATTGAACTCAGGGGCACTCGACCACTGAGCCACATCCCCAGCCTCATTTTGTGTTTTATGTAGAGACAGGGTCTCACTGAGTTGCTTAGCGCCTCGCCCTTGCTGAGGCTGGCTTTGAACTCGCGATTCTCCTGTCTCAGCCTCCCTAAGTGCTGGGATTACAAGCGTGAGTCACCGCGCCCGGCTTAAATGGCAAATCTTATGTTATAGTATGGATTTTACCTCAATTGAAAAGAAAAGAAGCAACCCCCGACCCCCACCACCACAAGCTGCATGACCTTGAGCAAGTTACCCAGCCTCTCTGGATCTAAAAAAAAAAACATGGGTGGATGACAGCGTGACCACCTAGGCTGGTGGGAGGATTCCGTGTGGTGTGTGAAAAGTACCTGGCATAGGACAGGTGCTGGGAATGGAAACCAGGGACTCAGACATGCTAGGCAAGCACTCTACCCCTGAGACACACCCCCGGCCTTTTTATTTTTTTATTTTTTGTGGCACTGGGGATTGAACCCAGGGCTTTGTGGGTGTTAAGCAAGCATTCTACCAACTGAGCTATACCCCCAGCCCTCAGCCCTTTTTTTTATTTTGAGACAGGTCATGTCTGAGACTGGTCTTGAACTTGTGATCCTGCTGCCTCAGTTTCCCGAGTTGCTGGGGTTACAGCAGGGCATCTTCATGTTCGGCTGTGGTGATGATTATCACCATGCACTGTCAAAGCTGACTCGCAGAAGTCGTGGGGTGTCCGGCTTGTCAAATTACTCATTTTCTTTGTGGTGCTGGGGACTGAATCCAGGGCCTATGCCTACCAGGTACACCCCTCGCTCTCAAAATTATTCTTTCAATTAAACTACGAGAACAACATAAAGACAAGGGAGGGGTAATGTATAAGATGAAGATTCAAAGTATGTTCATATCTATACCATATTTATATTAAAATTCAGTCCGAAGCCGGCTGAGACAGGAGAATCACAAGTTCAAAGCCAGCCTCAGCAACAGCGAGGCCTAAGCAACTCAGTGAGACTCTGTCTCTAATAAAAAACACAAAAAAAATAGGTCTGGGGATGTGGCTCAGTGGTTGAGTGCCCCTGAGTTCAATCTCCAGTACTAAAAAAAAAAAATTCAGTCCGAGGCAAAGGGGTGGCTCTGTCACATGACCTCTGGAGATGGTATCCTTTTCCTACTCTTCTGTAGGCCTGCAGACCTGGGCCCTTGCTTGATCCTCTTTTTACAGAGGCTGCAGGGGTTGTGGGCACGTGAGAAAGTCCCTTCTGTGCAAAGGTCCTCCTTATCTGGAAGCAGCTTTACAAACCTGAAGACTGACAGGTGGGGGCAAGAATCTAGCTCTTCTTATCTCAGAATAATTTGGGACGAAATTAGCACCACTCCAAACTTCCAAAGGCAAGGTGACCCCCTGTGGCTGATAGTCTTCCTGGGGAGGGAGGGAGGAGTGAATAGGATTTCAGGCTGCCATGGAAACTTTTCTTTCTTGGGGCCTCTGGAGCATATGGCAGGTGTCCTGAAAAATCCGTTCCAGCCACCCACCCAGGCTGGCTGCCGCCTGCAGACACGTGGGTGGAGCCGTATGCCTCCCCATCTGAACGCCCCCCTCCCTCCACCATGGTGACAGAGCACAAAGGAGTCTCTGGTGTGCAGTGTGCACCTCACGTTTCAGCTCCCAGAAAGCCCACTCGGAAATGTAAGTCCCCTGCCTCCAGGGGACTTCAGATCACAGAGCAACTGGCCAGAAGGCATGGTGCAGATTTCCCCTGTGCCAACTGAAATGCAATGCCCAGTTGGCCCTCTGCTAACAGGGATGTCTTGCAAGTCCTGCATCTCTTCCCAAGGGGAAAGAATGCTGGCATGCTGATTTGGGACTTTTAAGTAGCAAACAGGCTGGACTCCCAGCAAGACTGGCTGGGAAAGAAAAATCACAAATTTGAGGATGTTAAACCTAAAGCAGCCAAAGGGATTAAAACCAGCAGCAGGTAGAGAGAGGGTCCCAGGGTGGAAAACAAGACAGGACTGGAACACTCTAAAACTCTACTTCTCCGACTGGGTGATGGTTCTGTGGGGGTCTATGGCAGTGTGTCAGGAACAGACAAAGCCATAGCAGAGGACGGGTGCCGTCCTCCTCAGCAGCAGCTGGGAAACGTGCAATAAAATAGTACAGTGGCATCTCATGGAGAAGCATGCAACATCTGGTTGAATTTTAAGGATTAAATATGCAATGCCAAAGAAACAGCCTGAGCTGGGCACAGTGGCACATGCCTGTAACCCCAGGCTGAGGCAGGAGGACTGTGAGTTCAAAGCCAGCTTCAGCAACTTAGTGAGGCTCTAAGCAACTCAGCGAGTCTCTGTCTCTCAATGAAATATAAAAAAATGGCTGGGGATGTGGCTCAGTAGTTGTGGCTCAGTGGTTAAGCGCCCTGGGTTCAATCTCTGGTACAAAAAAACAAACCCCCCCCAAAACAAAACCCAAACAACAAAAAAACAAAAAAGCCCAAAAGACACCATCCTAACCACAGCTGGCTACTAGAGCTCAGCTACTTGGGGCCCAAGGTCTTTGGGCAGCCTAGAGAAGTGCAGACCCTCAGTTTGGAAGGAGCCATTAATTTCATTTATTCCACAAATGATTTCGTGAGGTTATACTATGTGCCAAAGCTCTTAAACTTAGGGGCTGGAGGGGGCAGTGGGTGTTAATCCACAACACCCAAGGCCATGGGTCTGTAATCAGACACAACCAGTCCAGAGCAGTGGGGAAAGGCTTCCACAGGGATGCAGAGCTTGGACTAGGCGGGCAAAGGGAATGAGAAGCAACCTAGGCAGAGGGAACAGTGTGTGCAAAGTTCCATGGCAGAACAGGGACTGGTCCATGTGGCCAGAACCCAGCAGTGAGGAGGAGAAAGGTCAGAGAGGCCAGAACCTGAGGAGTGGTCTTTATCCTAAGACTCCTGATAACCATGGGTGATTTTAAGTGGCAGGTGGCATGGCAGACCTGTGTTCTCAGGATATTGTTCAAGCAGCAGCACATTAATATAGTAATCCTTCTAGAGGCAGACAGATGGTCAAAGCCACATTGTGTTTTTGGTGCGGCCTTGTTGGAAGGTGCAAATCCCAAGAGGGCCGTGCTCAGGCCTGGTGACTACATAATAGGTCTGCTTAGGTCTGGATCAAGCAGTCACATTTCTAAGTACCTCTAAGAACAGTGGCTGCTGGGGTTCCCTCCCAGTGCATTTAGAGCCCCATGTTGAGAAACAGAAGTCACAAGGTTAAGAGCACAATTCCAACATCATGCATTTCTGGCTTCGTATCTTGCCTACCCTGTACTAGTGAGGCAACCCAAAGCAAGTTTTTTTTTGGTACCAGGAATTGAACCCAGGAGCACTCAATCACTGAGCCACATCTCCATCCCTTTTTATGTTTTATTTTGAGACAGGGTCTCACTAAGTCGCTGAGGCTGGTTTTGAACTCCAGATCCTTCTGCCTCAGCCTCCAGAGCCGCTGGGATTACAGACGTGTGCCACTGTGCCCAGCTCCAAAGCAAGTTTCTTAACACTGCTAGGCCTTGATAAAGTGGGGTAGTTAAGAGTACCTGTCTCCTATGGTCGCTGTGTGTATGCATTAAGATCAAGCTGCTAAGCTAGGCGCAGTGGTGCACACCTGTAGTCCCAGCACTTTGGGAGGCTGAGACAGGAGAATAGCAAGTTCGAAGCCAGCCTCAGCAATGGTGAGGCACTAAGCAACTCAGTGAGACCCTGTCTCTACATAAAACACAAAATAGGGCTGGGGATGTGGCTCAGTGGTTGAGTGCCCCTGAGTTCAATCCCTAGTACCAAAAAAAAAAAAAAAAAAAAAAGATCAAGCTGCTAAAATCCTTATCACTTAGTTTGGTACCTTATAGACTCTAAAAACCATTGATGATTATTAATATAGTTCACACCCAGCTAAGGATGAGCACAGAAGATGCTTGAAGCAGGGCTTGCTGAGGGGCAGAGATGGCACAGGAAGAGGCCGGGTTCCACTTACTTGCAAGCAGGAGGCAGGAGATGGCCACAGTGTACAGCTGCTTGGAGGTGGTGATGTTATAGCGGTCTGTAAAGTGGTCCAGCAGGTAGATGGCCAGATGCCGGGCCGCAGGGCAGAGCTGGCAGTGGCTGCTCAGCAGGGTCAAGATGTCCACAAAGAACCGGCGGCTCTTCAGGAGCGGGGAGTGGGCTCGGAAGGTGGGCAGCTTCAACTCCTGCAGGAGAGGTGGGACAGGTGGGGGTCAGGGCTGCTTGAACCTCAGAACCTCAGAGCCAGCTGCTGACGGGCCTGGGTGGTGTTTCCCGCCATGCCCTCGTTCCTTCTGCCTCAGGTCTCCAGCTGGCAGCCCTTCTGTCCCAGAATGGCTGGAGAGTCTCCCCCTCTGCCCTCCCTGAGGACATGCTGAGAATCTGGGACTGCGTGACGACAGAAATAGCCAGTCATTCCCAGGGGGAAGGCTCTGTTCTCCAAGACCACAGGCCAGGAAAAGAATGACAGCTTTGAGGCCAGACACTCGTACCCGGATTTGGGTTCCACTGCTCAGCCAAGTCATCGGGACTCTAGTCACCTGCCTTTTTCTTTGTTTCCTCCTTAGTCCTTGAGGATTAAATGAAAAGAAAATATGCAAAATGTCCAACACACAATGACCTCTCAGGTCCACAGCTCATTCCTTCTGTGGGTAGGTTCATGAGGCAGAATTCTGAAAACAAACCACCACGACAACAAAACCTATGAAGAGATGTTGCAATAGTACAAGGAGCTCCTGAGCACCCTGAGCTCCGATCCACTAGTTGCTGACACTCTGCCTTCTCTCTACATGCACACACTTTTTTCTAAAAGTAAGTTCCAGACATCATGATCCCAGCTCCCTGGAAGTGCCTTCTGCTTTGTAATCCAGCACAGCGCCACCTTGTCTGAATTTATATGTCTAACACAAGAAAAGCCAGCCAAAGAAATAGCAAAACAACAAAGATTCATATCACAGAAAAAAAAATTATGTTTCTACCATATTTAACATTTAACCAAGTAGATTCGGCATTTTATTTAGGAAATGACTTAACAGTATTTTGTCAATAGAAAACCTAAAGAGAAGCAAAACTGAAGGAAAATGGGGGAAAAGTTGGCAGTAAAGGGATTATGAGAGCTCACTAATGGCAGCTTTATGGGGGATGATGTTAAAACAATCGGTCTCCCTCTTCCTTCCTTCCTTCCTTCCTTTCTCCCATGGTGTTAGGGATAGAACCCAGGGTCTTGCACATGCTGGGCAAGTGCTCTACTTCTGAGCTCCATCTCCAGCCCTATATAATGCGTCTCTTAACCCTTTACTTAATTAACCAAAGACTAGGACTAGAACGAGGTGTGTGTCCATCCATTCCACATAGAGATTCATTCATTTTCCTCAGCACGTAGGAAGTGCCTTCCAAACACAAGGCATTATTCTAAGCACAGCATCTGGAATAAGGCAGACACAGACCTAAACGTAGGATTTAAACTATAAAACTCTTAGAAGAGAATAGGAGGAAATCTTCATGATGTTAGATATGATATCAAAAACTGAAGCCACAAGAGAAAAATAGATAAGTCAGATTTCAAAATTAAAAACTTGGGGCTGGGGATGGGATTCAGTGGTACAGTGCTTGCCTAGCATGTGCAAGGCCCTGGGTTCCACAGTGCTGGAAAAAAAAAAAAAGGGAAGCCAGTAAGCAGCACATGAAAAGACATTCAATGTTATTTATCATTAGGGAAATAAAAAGCAACACCAAAATAAGATACTACCTCACCCCCACTGGGATGGCCGTTTAAAATAAAAAATTGCAACTCAAAGAAGTGTTGGTGAGAATATGGGCTAAGAGGAACCCCACAGACCACTGGTGGGAAAGCAAAGTGGTGTAGCTACTGTGGGGAAGTTTGGCAGGTCCTCAAAATATTAGATATAAAGTTATCACATGACCCAGCAATTCCAGCTTATACCTAAGAAAAAGGAAAACCCACTGGCAGCACAGACTTAAATACGAATATTCACAGTGGTATTATTCATGATAGCCCCCTAGCAGGACCAACTCAAACATCCATCAACTGATTAACAAACAGATTAACAAAAGTGTTGTAGAGCCGTTCAACGGAATAGTACACAGGGATGAACTCTGGCAGAATCTAGCCATCAAAGGCCATCTATTACATGACTTTATTTATTTATTTATTCATTGTTATTATTATTATTATTTTCAAATTTTTTTTAGTTGTAGATGGACACAATGTCTTTATTTTATTGCTTTGTATGTGGTGCTGAGGATCGAACCCAAGGCCTCACGCATGCGAGGCAAGCACTCTACCACTGAGCTACAACCCCAGCCCCATTATTATTATTATTATTATTTGGTACTGGAGATTGAACTCAGGGGCACTCAACCACTGAGCCACATCCCCAGCCCTATTTTGTGTTTTATGTAGAGACAGGGTCTCACTGAGTTGCTTGGCGCCTCGCCCTTGCTGAGGCTGCCTTTGAACTTGCGATTCTTCTGACATGACTTGATTTATAAGAAATGTTCAGAATAGTCAATTCCTACAAACAAAATGTGGATGAGTGCATGCCACGGGCTGGGGGAGGAGTTCATGGGGATGCGATTTCTTTGCCAAGTGATGAAACTGTTCTGAAATTGGACAATGGAGATGACTGTGTAACTCTGAGAATATCCTAATAACTGAATTGCATACTTTAAAAAACAAATTTTATGGTAAGTGAATGATTCTGTCCCAAGAAAACTGTTATTAAAAAAGACAAGACAGACACACCACCCACGCTTACGCAGCCTATGGTCCAGTAAAAGACGGTAATGAATAATAAGGTAGTTACATAAGTCCAACCAGTGAGGAGCGTGGGGGGGGGAGCTGTAGATGAGGAGAGCCCCCACCCCCTCTGTCTTCCCTGAGGGAGGTGCTATCTTGCGCAAGCAAAGCCAGGATACAGACTTCACACTGATTCCCTCTCTGGCCCGTCCCCCAGAGGGCAGGACTCAGTTATCCTCATAGCCCTGGGGCTTTGCTCATGGAAGGTGCTCAGAGCCACAATAAATTACTTCCTCTCCCTAATATTTATAGATGAAGGAACTGAGTTTGAGAAAGTCCCTCAACCCTGAGGCTTTAGAACTAGTAACAGGTCTGAGACTAGAATTTTCAATGTATTCTTTTCCCCAACATTTTATTTTTGAAGTCATGGCATCTTTTATCCCCAGCTTAACTTCTTTAAGGAAAAGACCCCACCATCCTGTGTGTCCACCTTCACTGACTTGGTGCGGGGGTGCTGGGGTGTTCCTAGTTTCCCAGTGTGATCAGAACAGGTGGGTGCTCAATAACCAACAGTTGATGGGAAAAGGCAGGAAGGGAGGGAGGGGGAAGGGAGAGAGGAAAGGAGTCAATTGCAGGAGTGAATACAGATGGCCCTGGGCCTAGAAGGGACTTCAAAGAGGGCAAATGGAGCCAAATGTTTTTTTGGGGGTGGGGTGAGGTGGTGGTGATACCAGGGATTGAACCCCAGGCACTTAACTGCTGAGCCACATCCCCAGCCTTTTTTAACATTTTATTTACAAACAGGGTCTCACTGAGTTGCTTAGGGCCTCACTCAATTACTGAGGCTGGCTTTGAACTTGCAATCCTCTTGCCTCAGCCTCCCAAGCTGCTGAGGGGTTACAGGCATAGGCCACCATGCCTGGCTGGAGCCAAATTTTGAAAGGACATCTAGGAATTATTTGTGAAGATGCGGGAAGGGAAGTATGCTCAGCAGAAGAAACAGCATCTGCAAAGTCACACAGGGAGTTGAAACTGGAATGGGTGGAACAGCTAGGCAGGCAGGGTGTGCCTAGACAAAGCAGGATGAAAGGTGGGCTGGCTTCTGGCTTTAGATTGCCCTGCTAAGATCCTTCCATGAGCGCCTGGGGGCCACTGAAGGGTTTCCAACCAGAAACTCAACCTGGTCAGGACAGCCTTGCTTGAAGAACTCTCCTCCTGGGCCAAGGCCATACAGCAGCAGCAGTGACTGCGGGCTGACCGCCTCCAGCACCTCCCACCAGCATGCTGCTGCTTGGGTATTTCCTCTAAGCACAGGGTTCTAAGTTCAGGTCACGGCAGAAACAACCACAATCACAGATCCTCGGTGTCTGGTAAGCCACAGCTGCCGGAAATCAGCCTTTGCCAAGTGACCTTTGGCTGGACCATGCTACCCTCATCGGGGAGGTTCAGGGCCTTGAGACACAAGTCAGATAATGCAACGTCCTGACTTCCAGCCCCCTCCTTTGAGCTCAGCACCTTCTAGATTTTCCTTTGTGCCAAGTGGGAGAAAACAGCTCAACACAGCACACCTCATGTCGGTCCTCTGTACACATTTCTGGGAAAACATCCTTTGCCTTGAGCAGATTCTCAGTGGAAGTCACGGGTGCATACAAGAAAAAATTATGGACAGTTGAAGCAGGCAAGCAACGCCTGTCAAGAAGCAGTGAGCAGGTGAGACTTTCTACAAAAGGCTTGTCTCAAGGGAGCAGGACTTTGACAGTGAGAGCCGTCTCCCTGGGACACTCTTCCTCCCTATTTCTACCTGAACCTCAAATATTGGTTTAAATATCACTTCCTAAGAGAGGCCTTCCCTGACCTCCTCATCATCCCAAATCAGGTTCCCCGTATTCTCTTCTCCTGGCATGCTGTTTTTCATGGCCCCGATGTTACAAAACATGTGTGGAGTGAAAAGGAATGATTACAGGGTCGAGTCCTTCCCTGCACCAAACACTGTCCCAACCCTTGCTTACAGGGAAGCCGCTGGATACAAGCTGTGGAGTCGGGCAGCTCCCGGTTGGAATCTCAGTTCCACGGTTTGCTAACCTTGGGCACATGAATTCTGGCTTTCAGTGTCCTTTCAATGTCCTCTCTGAGAAATACTGTACATGTGAAGTATCTGGTACTCAGCAAGCATGAATGGCCCCTCTCTCAAACTCCTGGATAACCAAACTCCACATAAGCAGAGTTTATCTAAGGCCTGGAGCCCTGGTCTCTTTAGCAGGTTCAAAGGAACTCACTTTGAGGAACATGGAATGAAGCTTTCTACTCTGGGATTTGTTGCCAGTTGGGTTGAGGCACCTCTGCCAGGAAGGACACCTGTCTATCTCTGTGCCCCTCTGCAGAGCCCCTAAACCAAATGGAATTAGTGGCGCTGAGCCCCAGCTTCTTCCTGTCCCTCAGAAAAGGGCGACTCTTTGGCTAGAGAACAACAATGTGGAGCTCCTGTCCTGTCTGGTTTGTGTCCCACTGATTATTTCACTAACCCAATTAGGAGTGGGGGAAGGCACTGGTTTCAAGGCTGTGCTCTAAGGATCTGTACTCCTCCCCAAGCCCCCTGGATCTAAGTCTGCTCCAGGGAAGGCCAAGCAGCCCACGTGCAGGGGGTCAGTCCCTCTGCGGATTGGCCTGGACTCCAGAAACAAAGGGGCAGCCTGCCCAGGGTGGCTTGTAATGCTCTCCCCGGATCAGGCAGCTGCTGGCAGGCAGTTAGCAACCAGCTCGAACAGCAACCAGGCTGGGCAGGTGGCCTTCCTCTTAGCAACAGGCCTGGCAGGGCCAGGGCAGCATCAGCGTGGCCGGCAGCAGGCTGTGGAGAGAGTGGAGACAAAAGGGAGGGAGGGAAGGACCAAGGTTTCCTGACAACCTCTCTCCCCAGCTGCTGCTCTTTATCACCTGAGCTGGACAGGAGAGCCCATCTGCCACAGGTGCACCTAGAGAAGAGCAGATGGTGGCACAGGACAGATGGTCATGATTGAGTTTGGGGGTGGGGTGACCTTCTTTATCAAAAAAACCCCACTTCTCACAGTAGTTTATTTATTTATTTTGTGGTACTGGAAATTGAACCCAGGGCCTCACACATGCTAGATAAGTGCTCTACCATAAGCTATGACTCCACTCCTTTTCTTAATTTTTATTCTGGGATAGGATTTTACTAAATTGCCCAGGCTGGCCTAGAACTTGTGATCCTCCTGCCTCAGCCTCTGGAACAGCTGAGATTTAGGAGGGTACCACATTTGGTCACTGTAGTTTATTTTCAAAAATAATTACTATGGGCTAGAAAAAAACTAGAAGAGAATATACCAAAATGTTCACGGTGGTTATCTGGCAGGTGAGTGAGAGGTGCTGACATTCTGCATGATTTTCACTTTCCTGCTTTTTGACATTGTCTGAATTAAAAAACAAAAAATATTCAATGTATAACCATTTTACTTCAATAACTAGATTTTCAGTTTGAAAAAAAAATGAAGAGGATCAGATGCCCACTAGTCCTATAAATTGGGGTCCAGCTCAGTTTATCCCCAAGGATTTCCTGGCAATCTTACATCAGCCCTTTAACAAAATCAGCCCTTTAATAATAAACGCCCTTTCAATGCCCAGTCAGTACATGCTTCATCCTACAACGATGCAAAGCCCAGGCCAATGTCTTCCCCAGGGGGTGTTCCTTTTCTCTCCCTCTCTCTTTTAACTATTTATAAGTTATATGTTCACCGATGAATTTTAAATAATTTTTTTTTTTGGTGCCGGGAATTGAATCCAGGGGTGCTTAACCACTGACCCACGTCCCCAGCCATTTTTCTTATTTTATTTTGAGACAGGGTCTCACTGAGTTGCTTAGGGTCTTGCTGAAGCTGGCTTGGAACTCACAATTCTCCTGTTTCAGCCTCTTGAGCCACTGGGATTACAGGTGTGTGCCACTGCTCCTGGCTGCACTGATGCATCTTAAAAAGTAGAAATCCAGAGGGATCCAGAATGAAGGACTAAGTTCTATTGAGTACATTTTTCTTAGCACTGGGGATGGGGCCTAGGGCTTCAGACATGCTGGGCAAGTGCCGCACCACTAACTCCACCCAGCCCAAGGACTGAGCTGTACATGGATCCCTCAGATGCTTCTTGATGTAAACATTTATAAAATGGGATCACGACCTACAGCTGCTTCCCACTGCCCCCAAGACAGCTTCATGGACAGTGTTTTCAGCTCTGCCTAGTATTTCACTGCAGTGTTATACCATGACCTCACAAACCTGGATTCTGGACATCTGGGCTGTTTCTCTTCCTTCAGGTCTCCCTCCTCAGAGGCCCTTCCCCACTCTCTTACCCCACAGCATCCCGGGACTTCCCACAAGCAGCAGTTTACCTGCTTATTAACTGTCCTGCCACCCACACCACATAATGGGATCTCCCTGAGGTGAGAAACTCTGCTCTCTGCTGCTCTAGGCTATACCCTGGCGCACAGAAAGGATGAATAAACTTTCCTATGTTCACATATGAATACACAACCAGCATAATGCCACATCATGTACAACCACAAAAATGGGCTCCTAATTAGAATAAGTCATACTCCACGTCTGTATACCATATCAAAATAACTCTACTGTCATGTATATCTAAAAAGAACAAATAAAAATTTAAAAGACCCAGTAATACATACAAAAAATTAAAAATTAAAAAAAAAACACTGCTGAATGAGACAACGCATGTCTGAATGAACTAGAATGAGGGGGATGCTCTGTGGGAATCCTCAATCTGCCCGTGGCTTTCTTACCTACCCTGCATCCTTCCCTGGTGTCATTGCCAGGAAGTAACTCCTCCCCATCACGAGAACACTGTCATGACTTGTAAGCCAGCATCTCTGACACCAGAGGAGCCATTCATGGGGATGGGAGGTGGTGGTGTCAGGCAGGCTTGACCCCATTCTCCTTGGGCTGGGGGGCATGCAGCTCAGTAGTAGAGCACTTGTCTGGCAAGATCCAGGGCCTGGGTTTGGTCCCCAGCAACACAAAAGAAAAGAACTGAATAGTTATGGGAAGGGAATGGAAACCACTTTTTGCTTCTAAAGGGCTCTCCAGTAGGAAGAGTGTTATCAGTTGGGGAGCTCTCTGGGACAGGTCAGGGACCAGTGAATCACGGCCTACACAGAGCCCCAAACACGGCTACATACAGAGACAGTGGGCTGGGTGCACAGATCTGTGAAGATTCCAAGTGTAAGCTGGACATGGTGGCGCAAGCCTATAACCCCAGTGGTTCAGGAGACTGAGGCAGGAGGATCGCCAAATTTGAAGACAGTCTCAGCAATTAGTGAGGCCCCAAGTAACTTAGTGAGACACCCTCAAAATAAAAAATAAGAAGGGCTAGGGATGTGGCTCAGTGGTTAAGTGCCTTTGTTTTCAATCCCTGGCACACACACAAAAAAAACGACGATGACTCCAGGTGTGTGTTGGTCTCCCAACCTTGGTGGCCCCCTTTCTCAGTGGTGCTCTAGTTGGCAGTGTGGGGCACACTTCCCTGCCTGTGCTAGACTCCCATGTGCTGAGAGGGCCTGCAGGTGGGCAGGGCCAACTCCAAGTGAAATTACACAAGACCCCAAGCCACAGGCCAGAATGTGGCAGACACTGCCAGAGGGGCCCGCCCATGGTTGCTGCAGGACAGACGGAGGGTGAGGAGAAAATGCTTCACACAGCTCTTCACACACAGGCTCCTGCGGCTTTTTGTGGCCAACCTTGGAGGAGTCTGAAGGTCATGTGCACTGTGAGAGTTCAGTCTGTTAGCGGGTTCCTCCCATTAGGGCAGAAAGGGACACTCCTCCTTTAACTCTTGCAGTCCTGCAGGCTTTCCTTTCTTCTAGCTGCCTGCAGCTTCACTCTATGTCACATGTCTGCTTAAGTCACCTCCGACTTCTGCTCCCTGCTCATGCTTCTCTCAGCCACTCCTCAGGTTCCCTGGACTCCTCATCCACCAATCCACTTGCTCTTATCGCCCTCCTTCCCCACCAGACTGGAAACATCACAAGAGGAGGGACTGGGCTCAGCTGCTCAGCCTCGTGACCCCAATACCTGACACGAAAGAGATGCTCGCTATGGCAAAAACTTGAAAAGAACACGAGAGGAAAAAAACAAAAGGTTTATTCCTGATCTTCAGCTGTAGGAAACTACCCATCCTAGTGAGCAATTCACTCAGGAAGGCCAGAAGGGAGGCACCAGAAACCGACCTAATGGGGAGCTGAATTCCAGAGGAAAGAGAAGGCATCTCCTTGCCTCGGGCTAGGAAAGGGAAGGACCTTCTGTCTACCCAGTGGCAATAAAGGGTTTCCAGAGGAAGCAGGTCAGTGTTTAGGGAGAACTGGGAACTTCAAGAAGAATGATAAATTATGCACCCATTTTAAAGGCGGTGTTTCCCAATGTGTGTTCGGGGGTCCGGTGACATATTCCCTGAAGCAAAAGATTCTAGGGGCCATAGTTTGGGAAATACTGCGTACCACATTGCTTCTTCCTAAATAAGGAACAGTGCATCAGCCCAGGAGAGGCCCTGAAACATCTGTTCAGCAAAAACACTTATACAACTTCAGGAAATTCTAGGTTCAATTCATTTATCCACAGGATACTACTCCCCACCCTGTTTTGGGGAGGCAGGAAGCTTATTCTGGGAAATAGTGCTTTAGGGTGCTGGCTGCTGGGGGCCAGCCCACTGGGGAAATTAAACTCTAGAACATCTGCAGGGCTAGACTGGTGGAAATCTCTGGCTAGGTGCCTAATAATTTGATGATTCTAAGCCTAAAGATTTACTGAGAAGCTCACTGAGATTAACAAGCACAGCTTCCACCTGCAGAACTGCCCTGGTAAAAATTTCCATACGGCCATGGCACAAGGAGCCCAGGAGACGCCTACAAGGGGCTGCAGATGGCAGCTCATGGAAGCCCCAGGCAGTCCAGGGCTGGGTGCCCTGCCTTGAGAGATGCTGAGACTGGGCTTTAGATGAAATCTCCCTGCCCCTGTCCCATCTCACACACAATATATATTTTTAATATATTATAATTTTGGTAGCTCCCAATCCTCTGTAAACAGGACCCTCCTTGGAAGCTCTCTGCTGCTATTTGGTAGACTGAGGCCTGTGCCACCCTAAGGCAAGGAAAGGACAGGAATTTCTCTTTTGCAGAAATTCAGCTCCCTAAGCTTCTTGTGTGCCCCCTCCACCCCCAGGACTGCATGTGTAATTTGGAATTGCTCCTTATGATGAATAGTTTCATACAGTCTTCTGAGAGTACAGATTTATGTATATCTATCCACATCCACACAGATATAGAGTTAAAATAAATAATTTAAAGACTTTTATTCATCATAGCAAGATATGAAGAAGGACCATGGGTAACCGAAGTGACCAACAGGAAGCAGACCTGCAAATCTGAAGGGAAAAGACAGGGGGTATGTGTCCCCAGAGGCCTCAGGAGTCCACAGCACTGACCCAGAAGGCCCAGCCAGGCTGTGCCTCTCTCCTTCCCTCTCAAAGTTGCCTCACACAGCCTGAGGACGCACTTTCGGTAAAGCATCTGCACCTCTGCAGGAACTGTTTCGACACCCTCCGGAGGGTGGACCGCAGCTCGAGAAACCAGCAATGCCAATCGTGTCCCTCCCTGCTGAAGTCTGGCCCAAGCTTCCATCCAGCAGAGTGAGAGGTTACAACCAGTGACATCTGTCTGTCACTGGCCTTCCACTCCTCAGCAAATGATAGGCAGGCCAGCATCATGTCTCATTCCCAGAAGCCATAGTCACTGACCCCTGAGCACTCTGTACCATGCTCAGGTACTATGCCAGGGCATAGTGACCATGCGCATCTGCCCAGCCCTGCTGATCCCCATTCCACCCCTCCAAACACTCCCAAAGACAACAGTCAGGGCCTTTTTATATCCCTGCTTCTGGAGTTCTTCACTTCAGTGACTTCCTGATAGGACCACATCCCTCACACCTCCTGAACCAGGATGCCCCTCATTCTCCCATGCCCGCAGTACCTAGTGGCAGGACACAACCTTGCCCCACCATCCCTCCTGCCTCTCTGTAATAAGTCCTATCCTTGGATCTCTCCTTTTCCCCTCTGAGTTACTAATTTTTTTTCCCCCTTCTCGATGCTGGGAATGGAACCCAAAGCCTTGCACATCCTAGACAAGTGCTCGGTCACAGCTACATCCCTAGCCCAGAGCTACTACTCTTATGCAGTGGCCCTGAGTTCCAGATTTGTTCTGGTGCCTTTCCTGGGCAGCCTGACTCTAGCATGCAGCCCCAAATGGTTCAGGGGGCAATTCTCGCCCCTCTCCCCTGGGGGCTGGGACTCTGCTCCCCTGACTATCTATGGTCCAAAGTTTCTTAAAGGGTCATCAGTTGACCACATGCATTAGAATCTCCTAGAGACCTGTTTAAAAACAGAGGTTCCTACCTGTACTGGGTTGAATAGTATTCCCCCAAAATTTACATCCACCCAGAACTTAAGAATGTGACCTCATTTGGAAATAGGATCTTTACAGATGAAATCAAGTTAAAATAAGATCATATTGGAATAGGATGGGCCTTAATCCAATAGCTGGTATTCTTACAAGAAGAGAAAACAGGGGTGGATATATAACTCAGTGGTAGACCTCTTGCTCACATTTTTAAGGCTCTGGGTTCAGTCCCAAGTATGACAAAATAAAAATGAGAGAAAGAGAGAGAATGAAAACAGACATACACACACACAGATATGCAGAGGGAAGGCAAGGTAGAGAGAGATCCAGAGACAAAGGCTTGCGAAGTTGGACACAGGAAGTGCAGGCGTGCAGCTACAAGCTCAGGACCACCCTGAGCTGCCTGGGATCACCTGAAGCTGGAGAAGGCTTCAAAGGCAGCATGGCCCTGCCCACACCTCAATTTCAAACTTCTAGCCTCTAGAAGTGCGAGAGAATGACTTTGTTGTTTTACGTCTCTCAGTTTGTGCGCTTTCTGACAGCAGCCCTCGGAACTGAGCACACTCCCTTGTTAGTGAATCAGAATCCCTGGAGATGGAGATGGAACTGGAGAAGTTGGAGTCTGATGTCCAACCATCAGCTCCAAAAAGGTAAAGAACTTAATTCTGTTCAAAACATGGCAGCTCACACTGAGCTTGGCACACAGTCAGCTGCTTAAAAAAAAATGCGTTGAAAGAAAGAATGAACAGACACTGATATTCAAAGAACTGCCAGTGCCGCGGGCGATACGTTTAACTGGTTCTTTCTCTTTCAGAAGCAACTTTAATAAACAAATGAGATAATGTGCACAGGGCATTGGCAGTGTCTGGCACAGTGTAGGTACCCAGTAAACATCTACTCCCTTCATTCAGGGCAGCATGTCCTTTGAGATTACTAGAAACTAACAGTTTCCTTCTGGGACTCTTCAAAAACAATGTTCACTGTGAAAAAGGCTGACCATGCTCAGTTCCGGAGTTACTTTGTTCCAGCTAGGGAGCAACTTGAAATCTTTCCTGTCTTGTCTATCTAACTGGTCCTCTTGACCCCAGTGTCCAAAACCTCTAAAGTCTCTGCTTTTCCTGTGCTGGCTTGGATGCCATCATTCTGGACTGCAGCAACACCTCGATAGCCAAGGTCCACTTCCAGTGAGCCAGCGACCCCTCCTCACATCTGTTCCCTAGCTCTCCACCTGCTCTCAGGATTGAAACATCGAGGGAGCCCAACATCCCCAAGTCAATGCTCCTGCTGCCCACCCTCAACTTACCAAACTAGCCTTCCTGGGGCTCAGGCACTGACATATGACCATCACATGCTACCCTGAGCCTGGTAGAAGAACTTCCTCCACACCTTTTTCTCCTTTATGCATTCTTTAAACCTGTAGTAAACAATATGTCCTCTTTTTTTAAAATTTTTTCTTTTAGTTGTCAATGGACTTTTATTTTACCTATTTATATGCAGTGCTGAGAATCGAACCCAGTGCCTCACACATGCTAGGCAAGCACTCTACCACTGAGCTAAAACTCCAGCCCTCAACATGTCCTCTTTAAAAGCTTTTCAAGACTTCCCAGGCAAGGAGAGAGTGGTCATCAGTGTGAGCTTTGGAGCCAGGCTGCCTACTAGCGGGATGGTCTTGGGTAAGTTATTTAACTCTCTAAACTTTGCATGTCCCATTTGTGAAATGGGGACAATTATAGGACCTTCTAGAGGGGGTTGCCTGGAGACTTAGCTAGTGGAAGGGAATGGAATGCAAGCTCTTAGCATAGTGAGCTCCCATCAGAGGTGGACTATTATTACTAGCCATTGTGGCCATAAAGTATGGCTGTAAGTAGGTTTTTTTGGTTTGTTTGTTTGTTTTTTTGGTACTGGAGATTGAACTCAGGGGCACTCGACCACTGAGCCACATCCTCAGCCCTATTTTGTGTTTTTATGTCGAGACAGAGTCTCACTGAGTTGCTTAGCACCTTGCCGTTGCTGAGGCTGGCTTTGACCTCGTGATTCTCTTGTCTCAGCCTCCTTAAGTGCTGGGATTACAGGCTTGCGCCACCGCACCCAGCTGGCTGTACGTAGTTTTATATGACCACGTCCTCAGCTATGCCAAGGACCCCCAGGGTAGAGTTTGGGTCATGGTTTCTCCTGGCAGAGCATCTCATGGGGTCTCAGGTAATACACTGGGCTCATTCAATGATTGTGAATGAAGAGGCTAGGCTATGGTTTGTATCTGGAATGCTGCACAAAGGTTCTTGTGTTGAAGGCTTAGTCCCCAGCGCAGCAGTGTTCAGAGACAGGCTTTGAGGAAGTGAGTGGGTCACAAGGGTGCTAACCGCATCCATGGTTTAATCCATTGAAGGTTCATAGCTAAATGGGCTATCAGGAGGTGGGCCTAGGTGGAGGAAGTAGTTTACTGGGGGTGTGCAACTGGAAGGCTATATGTTGTCTCTGGCCCCTTCTTCTCTCTCCCTCTTTCTCTCTGTTTCCCTGCTGCCAGGAGCAGCTTTGTCTGCCATACCCTTCGGCTATGATGTACTACCTCACCTCAGGCCCAAGAATGAATGAAGCCAGCCAGCTGTGGACTGAAACCTCAGAAACTATGAGCCAAAATAAATCTGTCCTCCTTTAAGTGGATTTTCTCAGATGTTTTATCACAGGAACAAAAAGTTGACAAACACAGGCTGCCTGCTAGACACTGAGCGCCAACCAAACCAAGGAGCTGACCAAGGAAATAAGATAGAACTTTGCCTGCCTTCCCCAGACTCAAGGCTGACAGAGCCTACCAGGACTGCTGCTGGGCTTCCTCATTCCTGACCACAATGTCAATCTCCCTCTCCAGAAGTGTGCCTGACACCGGGCACGTGTCCTTAGTTTTTGTCTGACAAAAAAATTCTTCCAGAAATAATGTCACGGTCAACCTTAAAAGTAACCATGATACAAACTCTGAAGTATTAAAAGCTAATGTGGTATAATTTCTGCAACTGGGTTCAGAAAAGAAATGTGTACATGCAGAAAAAGAAAAAGATAAGGCAAATGTGTTAAAATGTTCACAAAATCGGGTACCATGCTTGCAACTCTTTTCTAAGTTTGAAATCAAGTCAAAACCGAAAGTTAACACCCAAGGAGACTAAAGAGAGTTTCTGAGTCCAAGTCAATAGGTCTGTACCACCAGCCCCTACCTTCTCACTTAGCTGGGCCACTGCTCTGGTGTCAGCTGTTTGAGGGGAAGTCCACATTACACCATCACTGACTTCAAGGCTCACTGAAATTCCTCTGCGTCCTGTGTATTTTGGCTACGGTGAGACTCTGGGGACAGCAGATCACAAGATTCTGAGGCCCTCAGTCTCCCATTTGACAGGGGGGCTGGGGCCATGTGCCTAAGCTCTGGGAGGCTGCTTCTCCACCAGTGCAATGGAATTACTGGCAGCCGTGCCACCTGCCCCACCAGACTGCCGCAACAGGGAAGTCCAGGAAGGCAATCTGTGGGCTGCAACGTACAGTCAGATAAGGCATCTGTGATGTGCACACACCAAGGGGGCTCTTGTGCAACCGTGAATGCTGCTTAGAACTGCAGTGGGGTGGGGTGGGTGGAGTGCCTGCCCTTGTGGCCCGCGGTCTAGAGAGGGAGCCAGGCGGACATCGGGCAGTGATGTCCGTGTGTGGGTACAAGTTGTGCTAAGTGTTGAAGGGATCATGTGGGTGGTCTGAGAAGATACAACTAGGGGCCCGGCCCTGAACTTGTTGAGGAGTCAGGGACAGCTTCACTGAGGAAGTGGAGGTTTGAGTCTAAAGCCAGAGAAGAAGTAGGTTAAAGCACGTTATGATCCCACAGGAGTGGGAAGTATAGAAGAAACTGCTCACAGAGAATGCATGAGGAAGGAACAGGTCAGGTAAGAACATGGGAGACACATGTCCTGGCTTCCCCGAGAACCAATGGCATGAAAAATCAATTTAGGGGGATATCAGAGGAAGGAGCCATTAAAGAGTAAAATACATAAAATACTTTTTTTAAAAAAAATGCAATGCATAGGGCTGAGGCTGTAGCTCAGTGGCAGAGCGTTCACCTGTCACGTGTGAGGCATTGGGTTCGATCCTCAGCACCACATAAAGAAAAATAAGTAAACAAAATAAAGACACTGTGTCCATGTATAACTAAAAAATATTTTTAAAAAAATGCAATGCATAGACTTAATCTGGATTATGATGTAAACAAATCCTTATAAAAATCTTTAAAAAAAATTTTTTTTAAGTTGTATTCATTTATATGTGGTGCTGAAAATCGAACCCAGTGCCTCACACGTGCTAGGCAAGTGCTCTTTACCACTGAGCCACAACCACAACCCCCTTATAAAAACCTTTAAAAAAATAAAAGATTGGGTGTCACTATATTGCTCAGGCTGGCCTTGAACTCCTGGGCTCAAGAGATCCCCCTGCCTCAGCCTCCAAAGTAGCAGGGACTACAGGGAAATGCCAGCACATCTGGGTAATTATAGGAGCCATTACTGAAAACGTGAGAAAGCTGAATATGAACTGAACAATAAACTATTGGTAATTTTGTTAAGTGTGATAATGGCATAAAAAAATGCCTTAACTGCAGTTGACCTTTGTAGATAAAATGACATGTTGTCTGAAGAATAGATGAAATAGGTAAGGAAGCTGGGTGGAGGGCTCAGGGGAATCATTCTACTATTCTCTACTTTTATAACATTTTAAAATTTCTATAAAAATTAAGGAAAAAACAGTGGCTAACATCAGAGTCAGAGGTTCTCCGAATCATTTGGACTTTTTTTTTTTTTTACAATGATCAGAAATAACAACCAGCACACAGGACAAGGCCGTCTGGTCAAGCCATACCTAGTGACTCCACCATCTTTTAGTATATGGATGAGCCACAGTGTAAGCGACTCCCTTCTGACGGGCACTGCAATTTTTTCCAACTTTTCCTTGCAGTTGAATCTATCTGATTCCTAATACCTCTGTCTTGTCTTTATCTCCCCACAACCCGCCCACCCAAGTTCCTCAATGACCATTTCTGGACTAAGTATCTGGCAGCACAGTGTGGGCACTCCTGTCACAAGAATGCCCAGGTTCTGGCACCATCTTCTCCAGTGACCTGCAAGGGACCCGTGCCTCAGGACAATTCAAATTCTGCCTCCAAAAGGTTCAGTTACCAAGTGACTGTACTTCACACTGCAATGACTGCAGTGAAGAGGGGGCAAGAAGAATTTTCTAGGCAGGCTCCCTCAACAGTCCTCACCTGGCTCCTGACAGGGTCTCAGGCCGGTTTCCTGCTGCAGACAGGAGTCCATGCATACCAGAGATGATTCAGAGAATACCTTCCCATTTTCTAATGTTTTCCCCACTCTAGATTTCTGATCTTTTAAAACCAGGAATCTATGTCTTTTTAAACCAGGAAACAAACTTTTTATTTCTTTTAAATGAAACACAATTTTTTAAAATAAAACCAATCCAAAT
This sequence comes from Xerus rutilus, assembly GCA_028644305.1. Lineage (NCBI taxonomy): Eukaryota > Metazoa > Chordata > Mammalia > Rodentia > Sciuridae > Xerus > Xerus rutilus. The sequence goes on from CM053405.1 coordinate 128,010,077, forward strand.
GGCACTATTTTTTTTTAAAGGATTATATTCAGGATTAGCAAAGTTACCAGGAAGCAGTCATTCTATCATACCAGTGCAAGGGCAAAATAGTGCAACCTCTCAGGTTGATTAACTGATGACATGAAAGGTTCTTAAAATCATAGTCTGTGACCAGCAATTTCAAATTAGGAATTCATTCCCATGAGCACACTTACAGATATATAGAAAAGGACCACCACCATAGGACTATGTAAAATCTAATAGTAAATCCAATGGTTCACTAGACACAATCCAAAGAGCATTCACTGGGGGGATGGGTGAACAAACTGTGTTGCACATACATGCAATGATATATTAATCAGCCATAAAAAGAAATAGACTCCTGATAGATGAAACATGAGTAGATTTCATAAGCATTACATTAAGTGAAAAAAAAGGTAGAAATGACTGTATATGTATACTTCCATTTATATGAAACTCTGGCAAAGACTAATCTAATCTACAAAAACAGGTCAGGGATAGTTTGGAGCTGGGCATGGGATGGGCTGACTGGCTAAGGAGGGGGACAGGGAGCTTTTTAGGTTCATGGTAATGTCTTCCATCTTGATCATGGTGGTGGTGACCTGAATAGGCAAGTTTGCCAAAACTCACTGTACACCTAAGATCTGTATGTCATACCATATATAAATTATACTTTGATATTAAAAAAAATAAGCAGCTTCACCTAAATATCCAATAAGGACATGAGTTAGTCAAACCATGGTGCAGCCATAAAACAGAACATTACACATGAGAGTAAAGAGGAATAATTAAGAACAGAAAGTCATGTAGTATACCAGTTAAGGAAAATAATGAAGTTAGAGAACTGTAATATACTTGATGGTATATTTAGTTTTTTTTTGTTCTGTTTTTTCTTTTGGTACCAGGGATTGAACTCAGGGGTACTCGACCACTGAGCCACATCCCCACCCCTATTTTGTGTTTTAATTTAGAGACAGGGTCTCACTGAGTTGCTTAGCACCTTGCCATTGCTGAGGCTGGCTTTGAACTCCTCGTGATCCTCCTGCCTCAGCCTCCCAAAGCGCTGGGATTACAGGCGTGTGCCACAGTGCCTGGCTTGATGGCATATTTGTAAAATAAAATGCATCTATTTGAGTAGAAAGTGACCAAAAGAAAACATTCTGTGAAAACTACAAGACACTAAAGAAAGAAATTGAAGAAGATCTTAGAAGACGGAAAGACCTCCCATGCTCTCGGATAGGAAGAATCAATATTAAAATGGCCACACTACCCAAAGCGCTATACAGATTCAATGCAATTCCAATTAAAATCCCAAAGTCCTTTCTTATAGAAATAGAAAAGGCAATCATGGAATTCATTTGGAAAAATAAGAGACCCAGAATAGCCAAAGCAATCCTAAGCAAGAAGAGTGAAGCAGGAAGCATCACAATACCAGACCTTAAACTATACTACAAAGCTACAGTAGCAAAAATGGCATGGTACTGACACCAAAATAGACATGTAGACCAATGGTACAGAATAGAAGACACAGAGAGTAACCCACATAATTACAGTTATCTCATACTAGACAAAGGTGCCAAAAGCACACATTAGAGAAAAGACAGTCTTTTCAACAAATGGTGCTGGGAAAACTGGAAATCCATATGCAGCAAAATGAAACTAAACCCCGATCTCTCACCATGCACAAAACTCAACTCAAAGTGGATCAAAGACCTAGGAATTAGACCAGAGACCCTGGGTTTAACTGAGAAGAATGTAGGCCCAAATTCTCATCATGTCAGATTAGGCCCTGACTTCCTTAACAAGACTCCAAAAGCACAAGAAATAAAAGCAAGAATCAATAAATGGGATGGATTTAAACTAAAAAGCTTCTTCTCAGCAAAAGAAACAGTCAATGCGGTGAACAGAGAGCCTACATTCTGGGAGCAAATTTTTGCCACACGCACATCACATAGAGCACTGAAATGTAGGGTATATAAAGAACTCAAAAACTTAACACCAAAAAAACCCCCAAACAACCCAATCAGTAAATGGGCTAAAGAGCTGAATAGAAACCTCTCAGAAGAAGATATACAATCAAGAAACAAATATGTGAAGAAATGTTCAACGTCTCTAGCCATTAGAGAAATGCAAATCAAAAGTACTCTCAGATTTTATCTCACCCCAGTCAGAATGGCAGCTATCCAAAATACAAGCAACAATAAGTGCTGGCGAGGATGTGGTGAAAAAGGTACACCCAAACATTGCTGGTGGGATTGTAAACTGGTACAACCAATCTGGAAAGCAGTATGGAGATTCCTTAAAAAACTTAAAATGGGGGGCTGGGATTGTGGCGCAGTGGTAGCGTGCTCGCCTAGCACGCGTGAGGCACTGGGTTTGATCCTCAGCACCACATAAAAATAAAATAAAGATATTCTGTCCACCTACAACTAAAAAAATAAGTATTTTTAAAAAAAAAAAACAAAACTTAAAATGGAACCACCATTTGACCTAGCTATCCCACTCCTCGGTCTATACCCTAAAGACTTAAAAACAGCATACTACAGTGACGCAGCCACTTCAATGTTTATAGCAGCACAATTCACAATTGCTAAACTGTGGAAGTAACTCATATTCCCTTCAATAGATGAATGGATAAAGAAACTGTGGTACATAGGCACAATGGAATATTATTCAGCAATAAAAGAGAATAAGATTATGGCATTTGCAGGCAAATGGATGGAATTAGAGAACATTATGCTAAGTGAAGTAAGCCAGTCACAAAAAAACAAATGCTGAATGTTCTCTTTGATTAGTGGATGCTGATACATAAGGGGGGTGGGAATGGGGAGCATAGGAGAAATGGAGGAACTATGGATGTGTAGGGGGGAGGTGGGGGGAAGGAAGGGGGAATGGGTGTAGCAAAGATGGTTGAAGGAGATGGTCATCACTACCTTAGGTGCATGTATGAAGACACAAAAGGTGTCTTCACCTTTTAAATGCAACCAGAGATGGAAAAATTGAGCTCTATATATGTACTGAAATGCATTTAAATTAATTAATTAATTAATTTTAAAAAAGAGTTCAGACTAAAAAAAAAAGAATGCAAACAATAAATGCTGGAGAAGATGTGGAGAAAAGGAGCAAAAAAAAAAAAAAAAGAAAAGAAAACATTCTGTTCATTCATTCAATACAAATCTGTTGAGCTCCTACTACATGCCATTATTGTTATAACCAGTAGAAGACAAAACATCCTTTCTGCTCATGGAGCTTCTGTTCCACAGTTTTATAAAATATTTAGATTATTATGCAAACATTAAAATAATGAAATGGTCAAAGAAAGTATGCAAATTATACTATTAAGTGTATCAAAACTCACACAATTTATGCTTGCTCAAGCTTGCACAGAACAACTCATAAAGAACTATGAGACATTAAGATCCCTTCCTTTTGGGGAACAGAAACTGGGGGACAGGGATGAAAGGAAGTCTTTTCATCATCCTTTTGCACAGCACTTCCTTTTAATCATGTTCATGTATTCTCTATTTCTAATAAACACAAGTGATTATTTCTAATGTTTTTGCTAGTATCCAGTAATCAGGAACTGGGTGGAAAAAAGCAATGTGGAAAGATGCATGAGCAAAGTGAACAGAATATTTTCAGAAGTCACTTTCCATTTTTACTTAAAAAAAATCAAAAAAATGCCTTGTGATGATATTCATACAAAAGAACAGAAAATACATCGAACATCAACAGAGGTCATTTCCAAGTGGTGGGAACTTGACTTTCTTCTGATTGCTTGTATGTATTTTTACAGTTTCTGAAGCGAATACTTTGTGTGCTTGTGTGTAATAACCCAGTGTCACCTCCTGCTGCCAGGTGCACCAGAGAATCGTTGGCTGTGCTCCCTATACCCAAGGGGCTGAGTGATTTAGGGAGATAAAGAACAAGTCAAGGGCAAGGGCATGGGGCCAGCTCTCAGCCCTCAATGTCCTCCCCTTACGTACAGAGCACAGGCTTCCCCAGTCAACCAGGGTGCCCAGCCAAGACCTTCCCCATCCTACACCCTGGAGGCCCGGAGGTTGACAGAGTGCACACAGACTCATTCTCTCCCTGGGACACCTGGGAGGCAGGTGTTACAGATAAAAAGAAGCCTTTGAAGATAAGTCTGCTTCTTCTACAGACAAGGGGCACTTAGACCAAGCCTCAAAAGGGTGTTGTGCACACATACACTGCACTTTTGTATTCTAAGACCTGAAGGACTCCAGTGACTGAAGGACTCCGATGCCAAGTCCTGATTCAATTTTGCCACTAGCTTCCTGTAAGATACAGGTGAGGGCCAGGTACAGGGGTGCATGCCTGTAATCTCAGTGACGTGGGAGGCTGAGGCAGGAGGATCACGTGTTCCAGGCCAGCCTCAGCAACTTAGACCCTGTCTCAAAATAAAAATAAAAAGAGCTGGGGGTGTAGCTCAGTTGTAAAGCACCCCTGGGCTCAATTCCCAGGACCATAAAAATAAAAGGAAAACGAAACAAAACAAAACAAAAACCAAAACACAGGTGAGGCATTGAAGCCAGGGAGCCTTTAAGCTGGACACCTTCTTGAATGATATCTCATCCAGCTCTCCAACCCCATTTGCAGTTTTTGGTCCTTCTCCCATCTTTCACCCTGTCTGGATACACCTCCTGGGACAGCTCAAATCACCTTGGCAATGTGGACTGAAGGAAATTCCTTTTTGTACTGTGAAGCTTGGTATCCTCACCTCCAGGAAGGACCATGAGGGTCAATTACTTAAGATCTCACTTGAAGACTCAAGTGATAATGCCAAGTCACTTGAGTCACCAGGGAGCAACTTGTCAGTACAGCAGGTAAGGGCTTGTCAAGACCCACATTTGGGTTTGAAAGTCCTGAACTGCATGTTCCTAGATGTAAGCTGGGCAGACAGCCCATCAATGGTATCTGAAATACCTTCCTATTGGCAGATCTGGGTGTGTCTTGTGATAGGGGAAGAACTCCTGCCTGGGGGTGCAGAAGCCCAAAGCAGGGGAAACAAATGGAAAAACCAACAGGAGGTGACCTAGCCAGATTATTGAGTAGGGACTTGGGCCACTACTTTCTATAAGGAAAGACAGATGTGCAGTCTACACTGCAAAAATATAAGGAATTTAGGAAAAAGTGAGAAAAAAATGTATATTAATGAAGAAACAGAGGAATAAAAGAATATGCAAACTTCAGAGGTTGCTAGAAAACAACACGGTTGTAACTCAGGGGCTAAGGATGGATCTAGGATGAGATTCTACCATCAGTCAGCTGGTAGAGTTCAGATGAGGGGGGGCCCTGAAGCATTTCTTTCCCTGATAAATTAGAAGAGCCCACTATATCCTCTCAAGGACAGTCAAC
>CM053405.1:128015955-128031120 GCA_028644305.1 Xerus rutilus
GCAAATAGGAAATGATTTCAGATACTGGTTAACTGTTATAAGGAAAATAAAACAGTGATTTACGAGTGATAAGGAGGGGAAGTAACACACTGGGTGGGGGAAGGCAACCAAGCTATAGACTCAGACACAAAATAAGCCAAACAGAACAGCCAGTGCAAAGGCCCCGAGGCATGAACAAGTTTGACCTGTTCAAGGAACAGAAAGGTCAGTGTGCCTCCAGAGCAATGAAGAGAGCTGGGGGTGTCGCTTAGGGGCACAGCATTCTAGCATGTGCAAGGGTCTAGGTTCAATCCCCAGCACAAGGAAGGGAGGAAGGAGGAAAGGGAGGGAGGAGAGGGCCATGGAGTGTTGGGGACTTTTTTTTTTTGGTGTTGGGGATTGAACTCAGGGGCACTCGACCACTGAGCCACATCCCCAGCCCTATTTTGTGTTTTATGTAGAGACAGGGTCTCACTGAGTTGCTTAGCGCCTCGCCGTTGCTGAGGCTGGCTTTGAATTTGCGATCCTCCTGCCTTAGCCTCCTGAGCTGCCGGGATTACAGGTGTGTGCCACTGTACTCGGCTTGAAGATCTTTAAGCAAGGAAGTGACACAATCTAAATTGTGGCTATTGTGGGAAAATGGATCACAGCAGCCAGGTTCAAGAAGTTAAGCATGCAGCTCAGGTTCACTGCCATTATTACCTGCACCCACACCCAGGCTCCTTTCCATGCTGTTCCCTTCTCCACACTGTAGTCTGATGCTAGACTGGACTCAGATCTGAGGCAGTGGGGCTTCTGCTCTCTCTTTCCAGGCTCTCAAGGTTGCCTCACATGGGATCACTGCTAGTGGTTCTGGGATGACAACACATGGCATATGTGTCCACGTACTTTGGATTCATCCAACAATGTTCAACAAAGAATGAGCATCTACTCTGCACCAGGCACTTTGCAAAATTACTCTACAGGGTTAAAAATGCATTATCAGAAAAGACGTTTTATAAAAAATTACCCTGTCTGGGAAAAACAAGGGGCCAGCCCTCATTCCTCAAGGAAGGCGAGGCACTTTTCCCTGCAAACTCTCCATTAAGCCAAATGTTAAGAAACATCTTCTTTGGAGAGGGAGAAGAAATAAAGAAAAAAACAACAATAATTAGCAGTATTTGGAGGACATGGGACATGAGAGCCAAAGACACTTGGGATTTGACCTAATAAGATCAGCTTCAAGTCATGGGTGACCTGGATACCAATCCCTGAGTGAATTTTCTATTTCTAAGCTATAAACCTGGGACAAACCTGACTGCATTCAGAGATGAGCAGCCAAGAGGGAATTAATGTGGGACTATGGCATGGGTAAAGCACAATCTATGGGGGAATGACCTTCTTTGCACGGCTTGTACACATACTCGCTTATATATAAAAGGCTGGGCTTGTCAGGTAACTGAACTAGTTGAGTGTATATTGCTCTCAATAATCCTTCCCTCTAGGTCAAAGTCATTCTTCATAAGCTATGAGCAGAAAGGACAACCACTGGAGCCTTTGCTAAACAAGGAGGCTCGATTTCCATGGCAGCCCTCACTAACTGCATCTAGCCACCACCTCTGGAAAAGGACAAAACCTTAGTGCCTGGTCTACCACCCTCATCAACACTGCCCCAGCTAAATGGAACCACCAAGACCAGGACTTCTCCAGAAGCCGTTTGTCACACTGGCCATTCTATTCCAAGAAGATCAAGGGAACCCGGGAAAACTATAGCCTGAACAAGAATGCCAGACAGGGGCTCAGCAGGTATACGAAAGAGAAAAAAAAGCACCCACCTGGCTAGAAGACAGCCACTCCTGATGGAGCCAAACGCCCAGGAGTTGGCAGCTTTATGCACAGGTCCTATAGTCACCTGGTAGGGAAGCGCTGAATGCAGGGCCTGTGTGTGGAGGGACTGGGGGTGCCCCACAGAAGACCTCTTCCTCCCCGCACTGGGTTGAGTAGTGCCCCCCCCCACCGCCTTGCTTAGTGTCCACCTAGAACCTCAGAATTCAACCTTACTTGGAAATAGGGTCTTACCAGATGTAATTAAATTATAAGGAGGTCATACTGGATTAGGGCGAGTGTGTTCCTAAGAAGAGAAAAGACGTTCAGATAGACTGGAGTGAGGGAGGCAAGGAATGCCAAGGATTGCCAGCAGCTACCAAAATTTAAGAGAGAAGGAAAGCTCCTTCTCTCGGGCTTTCAAAGAGGATATGTCCTTGCGAACATCTTGATCAAGAATTTTTAGCTTCCACAGCTTAAAGAGAATAAATTCCTGTTGCTTCAAGCGCTCCAGCCTGAGGGCTGCATTTACAGTGGCCCCAGGAAACCCACCTACTACCCTGCTTCACACCTGTTCCCCAAATCACCCTTCCCAATTTCAGCACAGGCCAGAGCCTCCAGTCCACCTGGCCCTTCCAGCCTCCCACGCCCACCAGCCCTCTTCTCTCCAGGGGAGGAGAGTGCAGGGGTCACATTTCAACTGCCACCTTCTGCCACAGGAGGGAAGCCCGAAGGGAGGTTTTGTTTTCTCCCTCAGCCTTCCAGTTTTGTAGTCTCTTTCGAGTAGATTGGAGTTTCTTAAATTTCAGTCATTCCGTTCCATCCCCCCCACACACACACACATACACACATCACATTTGGCTATAAATATGCCTTGCCCCGAAACACCATTTACCTAATATTTCTTTACATAAAGTTACTCCTTTTACTTAAATAAATTCATTGTGCCCACATGCTCTAGCATTGAGCTATCCCCCGCAGCCTAATAAATTTATTTTAAAAGGAACTGCCCTATCATTACTATAATAAATGGAAAATCAGCATCGTTTATCCTATGTAGAACTTTCTCTTCCCACATAAACACACACACACATGCACACAACACATATATGCATACCTATAAATTTCGTATTAAAATTAATTACTATATGTTTCAAGATCTATTCATATACCGTCTACAGCAACATGAGGTGGCAATCCTATGAGAAATACAGCCTTTGCGGCACAGTGACTATCTCCGTTTAATCGTCCTAGCCGAGAGCTCTAGGCTCCTAATCAGAAAAGAACGAGTTCAAGTTCTCCAATATTGCTCCAGTCCTCAACCCCGACCCTCCTGCACTCCCACAGAAGGAAAAGGGCAGCGGCAAAGAAAGGCACCCGGAGTTCTGAGTTCCCACGCTGGGCGACCCGAAGACACGCAGGAGAGGCGGGAGGGGGAATGGAGAAAGAGGGCCAACTTTAAATACCCAGTCCTGCGAGTGACAAGGGCGGGGAGGGACTGACCTTCTCGCGCAGAGTGCAGTGGACGTCCGAGGCGACGCGCCCTTCCCACCACGGCTCATCCATCATCGCGACTGCAGCGCCGCGATCCGCGGCTATCGGGATCTCGGGGCGTACCCTGCCAGGACACGGGCAGCTATAGTGGCCGAAGCGTGTCGCCGGCCCCGACCCCTGCGCCACCCGGCTGTATCCCTATCCTCCCTCGCCCTCGGTCAGGGGTCCGGACGGGCGCCCCTCCTGTCTCTCTCAGCGAAGCAGGCGGTCACCTCCTGTCCTGGAAAGCCTACGGGTGCCGCCTCCTCTCTGCCCGCTGGACCCCGGGCGATCTGGAGCTGTGCAACAACTTGCAGAATTTTTATCTTCCCTTTTGCAAAAGTTGCAGAGAAAGTTGCCGAGTCCGCTAGCTCGCCCCAGGCTGGAGCTCCGGCGGCGGCCACCCGCTCGCCGTCCCAACTCCTCCCCCGCCGCCCAGCCTTTGTCCTGCTCCCACATCCTGCCCTCGAGCCGGGGAGAAACTCACGCATCCCTCTCCGGGCGTGGGGGGCCGCGGGCGCGGGCCCCTCCCGGGGTCGAGCGGGCTGTGCCCTCCGGTGCCTGCACGCGGCTGGACCTCGCCCCGGGCTCTCGGCGCTCTCAGCTGCGGTATCCGCAGCCCGGCTCCCCGGCCGCCGCCGCGCCCCTGCGTGCGCTCAGGTCCCGCCGCGGCTCGCAGCTCCCGGCCGCCGGGGGCCTCCCTCCCTCGCTGGGGGAATTGGGGGCCGAGCCTCGCGCATGCGCTGCCAGTGCCCCGCGCCCCGCGGGGCGGGGGGCTGGGAATTGGAGCCTTTCTTTCCCCACTGCTGGCTGGGTTTCCTGCCCGCCCTCCTCCCTCGCCTGGGTGGAAAGCTTCCTCTCACCTTCGCGGACACCCGCGGTGGGCTCCTGGGCACCCCACCGGCTTGCACCGCGAGCGTGGGGACGCGGCGCCACCTGCGCGCACCACGCGTGAAACGGGCGGGCAGGGTGTCCCCAGAAAGTTCTGCCTTCCGCCTGCATTGCTCTAGCCAACCTGCGATCGGTTCCACCTGTTTTTTGTTCTTTTTTTTTTCTTCTTCTTTCTTTCTGTGTTTTTATTTTTAAGCCTGTCCTGTGGTGGGAAGGTGGCTTTCCAAACGACACTTCCCACAAAAGCTCTAGAAAAGCCACTCCTCGTTAGCTATGAGTTCCCCACTGGTATTTATTGTGCTTGTGCAAAGTATGGATCCATGCCTTACATTAGAAGAAAACCAGCCTTCTTGAAAGGTAAGGTGGATGTAAAGCAGTGTTTATAATTCAGTTGTTTTCAGAAAGGCGCTTTCTTCAATCATCCTATCTGATAGCACAGCATTGGACTGTCCTAATTTTTCTGAGACCTTTGGAGATCACAAACTTTGGATCAAATCCACCTACCAACTGGGTGATTTTTGACAAGTTCTTTCAAACACTCAAGAGTCGGGGGTCATGTAAAATGTTGCATTAACCTGCTGGAGATAAGTTATCATTAAATGAGATATTACATATTATCATTAAATGAGATAATACATGTAAGAGAATAATCACTGTGCCAGGTATAAAGTGAACACGGAAGAGTCTTTAGTTTCTGTATGATTTTCTATGAGCAAAAAGCCACCTGGAAAAAAATTAAGTCAGCTTTGATAAACTTCAATTGAACCTTAAAAAGAGCTTTTATTTGTTTGTTTTACTGTGCTGGGTATTGAACCCAGGATCTCTCCTGCTAGGCAAGCATTCCACCCCTGAATTACATCCTTAGCCCCTTTTACTTTGAGACGGCAATTCTCGTTAAATTGCTAAGACCGGCCTTGATCTTGCACTCCTCCTGCCTCAGCCTCCCAAGTAGCTAGGATTACAGGTGGGTGCCACTAGCTTGCCTGGTATGAAAAACATTTTTTGTGTGTGGTACAGGGTTCAACCCAGGGCCTCGTGCATGCTATAGGTATAGGTAAGCACTATACCTCTGAGCTGTGTTCCCAGCCCCTTGAAAAGCATATTTTTTCCACATTTTTTATTAGTGCATTATAGTTGTGTGTACTGATGAGATTTGTTTATGTAACAAAAAAATTTTTTTTTGGTACTGGAGATTGAACTCAGGGGCACTCGACCACTGAGCCACATCCCCAGTCCTATTTTGTGTTTTATGTAGAGACAGGGTCTCACTGAGTTGCTTATTTCCTCACCTTTGCTGAGGCTGGCTTCGAACTCACGATTCTCCTGTCTCAGCCTCCCTAAGTACTAACGAAAATATTTTTAACATAAAAATATTATAAGCCCTTGTAAAAGAAAATACCCAAGAATAAGCCAATAAATGTGTAGGCCCTTAATGAAGAGATTATGAAGGTTGAAACATAATGAGGAAGACTAGAAGGAATTGAAAGAGGTAAAAATACAAACTTTACCAAATTTACTCCAATAAAATCCTAATGGTTCAGAGTGAGTGGGAGGGAATATAATGATTTTTCTAACATTTTAATGGAAGGATATCAGTGACAAAAGCTAAGAAATCCATATTTTTTTAAATGAGGAGATAGACCTGTATTTTACCAAATCTTAAAGCATATTGAAAGCTTTACTATAGGTGTTGACACAAGAATAAATATATTAATATTAAGCATCAGTGGACTAATTGGAAATCTAGAAATATTTAGTGTATCTAAAAATGCACTGTGATAAATATGGCATTTCACTTGTGTTGGGAAAGGGATACACGGATAAATTCTCTAATAAATTAGGTAAAATTGCAGACATGAATGGGAGATATAAAAGTAAGGATTTATTTAAACTGTCACCAAAATATAAGAAATGCAAACAAACAAAAATCACCAGAAAATTAGAAGACAACATCGGTGAATTATTCAGAGGGGAGATGCCAAGACATAGGAAGAAACCAAGAGTAAGGATGAGTAGATAAGTTTGAATAAATTTGCAAGACTTGGATACATCAAATATCATTACCAACAAAGCAAGTGACAAATAGGAGAAAAAATTTTTAAACACATGTGACAAAGGGTTGATCTTAGTATATAGATCTCTTAGAAATCAATATGTAAACACTAACCACGCTACATGCAGAAATGAAGAAAAACCTTGAACAGGCATGCCATCAAAAAAAAATCCACAAAAAATTCACATGGGTAAACATATTTTTTTTATTTTTTATTTTTGCAGTCCTGGGGATAGAACCCAAGGCCTCATGCATGCTAGGCAAGCCCCTTACCACTGACGTACACTGCCAGCCCTTTTAATTTAATTTAATTTAATTTTGAGACAGGGTCTTGCTAAGTTGCTCCAGCTGACCTCAAACATTTGATCCTCCTGCCTGTGTCCTGAGTGGCCGGGATTATAGGAATGCACCACTGCATGAGTAAATATCATTTTTAAATGTCCATACTCACTAGCAAACACAGTAAAAATTTATAAAAACAGTGGGTACATTTTCAGCAAAGATTTTTGAAAGCATAATACACAAAGTTGGCAAATACACACTTTTGTTGGGTATATAAATTAATGCCATCTTTCTGAACAACAACATGAATCAAAAAGTTTAAGAGTGTTATCATTTGGCCCAACTATTCCACCCCTGGAAATTTATTCTACAAAAAAAAAAAAAAAAAAAAAGCAGATGATTACAAAGATTTATTTAAAAGGGGTTTCATCAAAATACTTTATTATTATAATAAATTGTTAGAATAGGGATTTTGCTAAAAACAATCCAGATCTTGAAAATTTTTTTAAAGAATGCATAATGAATTAGGAAAAATTTCATAATGCATTAAATAAATAGCAGTCTACAGTATAATTCCAATCGTACTACATTCATATATGTTCATGCATATCCACACTATGTGATGAGAGCAGTAGGATTATGGGAAACCTTACTTTACTGTATTTATCTGTATTTTCTAAATTTTCTACAAAAAAACATGTATTACTTTCATAACCACAAAAAGAGTGAATAATATTTTATTTATTTATTTATTTATTTATTTTTAGTTGTAGATGGACGTATCTTTTTTTTTTAAAAATATTTTTTAGTTATACATGGACAGTGTCTTTTTTTTTAATATTTATTTTTTAGTTGTAGGTAACAATATCTTTATTTTATTTTTTTTATGTGGTGCTGAGGATCGAACCCAGTGCCTCACGTGTGCTAGGCGAACACGCTACCACTGCGCCACAATCCCAGCCTCCATGGACAGTGTCTTTATTTTGTTTACTTATTTTTTTGTGGTGCTGAGGATCGAACCCAGTGCCTCATGCGAGCAAGGCAAGTGCTCTACCACTGAGCCACAATCTCAGACCCTATTTTATTTTTTATTTGTTCATTTTAGTTATACATGACAGTAGAGTGTACTGTAACATACATGGAGTATAACTTCCCATTCTTGTGGTTATACATGATGTGGAGTTACACTGGTCGTGTATTCATGTACGAACATAGGAAAGTCATGTCTGAAAGTCATGTCTGATTCATTTACTGTCTTTCCAAGTGAATGCTATTTTAAAATCACATCATATATATTACTAGAGAGGCCTCCCATTGAACAATTTGTTGTGGTGGTATTTTTTTTTGCCCCCTTCCCCACAGCTGTGTTGTTTCTTTTTCAAAAACCTTTCTTTTCAGGGCACATGGAAAGAAAAAAGGCCTTTATTGGGTAGTTTGTGGTCCTTTTTTCCTAAACCTCAGCTATCAGTTATCGGGAGTGCTGATAAGAGAGGCAAGCAGATACTTTCGGCTTTTCTCCAGGGGCTATTTTAAGAGGATTCTAAACATTCTCGTTCTGTGCTCTTGTATTCTGCATTCTCAGGAGCCCCTCATTTCCCAGTTTTATCTCTGAAGAGTAAAAATACATTGCACCAATAAACTGATGGCTTTGGTGATGGGTCACTGTCCAAAGGTGCCCTTAGCAGAGGGAGGCTTCCTGTGCTGAGAGAGGGAGCTGGAGTTACCTCTCTCATCTGCTCCGTCCCTAGCCAAGCCAAGAGGAAATATTCTGTCATTCACTCACTCATTCAAAAAGTAAACTTTAAGTACTTGCTATACATCAGTTACCCCCTCCACCCTCAACCCCTGAAGCTCATGGACTGGGAGGCACACATTTAAAGCAAATATATTCTACCTGTCTTCAGATTTCTTATGTTCAAATCTGGGGAAGGGAATTCTCTGCTTGTTCCAACCTTTCTTAAAGACAAAATGATCTAATATTTCCACCATAGTATTATTTTATTGACTGCTAACTTTGCTATATACTTGACTATCTCCTTTTTTATATGATACAAACTCTCACATACAGTGAGAGCACTTGCTGTCACCCTGGTCCCAAGCCTTGAACCATCCATCACCTTATGGTGATGAGGATAAGCCATCACCTTATGTTTCCTTAAAAAGTGACCTATGCATTCACCAACATGGACATTCATGCCTTTTTTCCTTTTACACCGATTGTAGCATGGTATGCATGTTTTTCTGGACCTCATTTGTTCCCACTTGATTGGTTGTGGCAGTGCCCACAGAGCTGCATGGTATCCCATAGTCCCATAGGATGGATGCATTGTAATGTATGTAACTAGCTTTCTTTTGCTGGATACTGAGGCTGTTTCCAGCATTTTGCTGCCAGGACCACACTCCAGTGGATAGTCTGAGCAGGAGGGTCAATGATATAAATTCCTACAGCACAACTTTCCAGGGGATGTTGAGGCATAGACTTTGAGTAGTGTTTCTTTGGAGTCTTAATGGCTTGCACTTGACATTGAGGACCAAAAGCATGAAGGCTAGCTTGGAAGACATCTGCCTTGTTATCACGTTAGTCTTTAACCAAATCCAAGCTAATCTCCTTAACTATTCTTAGCTGTAACATAGTCAAGAGAACATTTGCCAAATCCTGTATGATTCTTGCCTAGACATTCTTGAGATATCATTCTGCAGATTAAGCCTGAAAATCAGGCAGGAAATGTTAAAAAAAAAAAAAAAAGCAGCAATTGGCAAACAGAACTAAAAAAAGCTGGCCCATATTACCTTTTTAAATAATTATAGAAAAAGGTATAATGTGACACAAATACAAGAGGAATGAGTGAAAAAAAGTCTCCCTGTGCCCAGGGCCAGCTTCACGCCTCCGGTGTGACGCATGCAGTTGTATGGCACCTGTGCTCAGTTCAATGCTCCACCACTGAAATTCTGCAGAATTCATCTTTGAACCTGTGTTCTGTAAATGAAGTTTGTTAGGACAGTGGAATATGCAGGAGAACAGAGCAAATAAGTGCAGCAGGTGTCTGTTTTTCTTTTTCTTTTTGGTACTGGGGATTGAACTCAGTAGTACTCGACTACTGAACCACATCCCCAGCCCTATTTTGTGTTTTATGTAGAGACAGGGTCTCACTGAGTTGCTTAGCACCTCGCCGTTGCTGAGGCTGGCTTTGAACTCGCAATTCTCCTGCCTCAGCCTCCCTAAGTGCTGGGATTACAGGCGTGAGCCACCGCGCCCGGCTAGGTGTCTGTTTTTCTTTGTAGTCCCATTTGCCTGTCATATCCTGTGCACCATGAGCACAGAACTCCAGTGGATCTCCGATGCGATGAGTGGGTTGAGATTCCAAGGGATTACAAGTCAGCTGGGTTAGGTCTACAAATGGGGGCAGGAGGCAGTGATAGCTTTGGGAGGCTGAGTGTTCCATTTGAACCAGAGTATGTTTTGCGCACAGAAGGAAGGTGCTGCCTGTTTCCTAGAGTTGCTAAAATAAAGTGCCACAGGCTAAGTGGCTTAAAGATACAGACATGCATTCTCCTGGTTCTGGATGCCAGAAGTCTGAAGTCAGGCCTAGCTATGCTCCCTTTGAAGACTCTAGGGAAGGACCTTCTTTGCTTCTTGCTAGTTTCTGGTGGTGGTCAGGAGTCCTTGAGCCTTGGCTTGTGGCCACCTGACTCCAAACTGCCTCCATCTTCACGTGACCTTCTTCCCTCCTGGCTTCACCTATTCTTCTTATAAGGACACCGGTTATAGTGGACTAAGGGCCCACCCTACTTACTCCAGGATGGGCCATTTTAACTAAGGACATCTGCAACAACCCTATTCCCCAGTAATGTCACAATCTGGGATACTAAGAGTTAGGGTTATCTTTTTGGGGACACAATGCTGCCCTGTGACAGAAGGCAAAAGCATTCTAAGTAATACAAATTACCAAGAAACCCTGTTATATGCTTTCAAAGGACTGTTACTTCTTGCCTTAGGCAACCAGGTACCATGACAGAGGAGGAAAGGGAATATTGGGTTAATCACTAGTTCCTCTTCCTTCAGCTCTTCTGTACTCGTGAGTAAGCCAGAGGTAGAGAACATCAATTGGATGTGCATGTATCAAGAGGTGCAATAAAAATAGTTAACTTAGTTTTGTGCAGCTATTTCTACTTTTTATGGTTAGAACTTAATATGTATATGTGTGCCAGCTGCAAATAGGTGTGCAATTTCAGTGATTCTGCATGAGTTAGTTTTTTTTTCATTTAAAACTGGCATTTCACAAAATAAAGATGAATTATCAACACCAATATTAATATACAACAAAAATATTATACTAACATTAATATGAATATTTTAAATTTTGAATTTTTATTTACTGAGAATATTAAATACCATATTATTTTTAAAAAGGTAAAAAAAAACTGGGCTGGATATACAGCACTTGCCTGGCATGTGCGAGGCCCTGGGTTCCATCCCCAGTATGGCCAAAAAGAAAACAAAATCAAGAAAGATGGAAAAGAGAGAGAAAGGAAAAAAGACTGTATATCCGAATACCTTTAACAGCACTTTTTCCTACTTTTTGAGCAAAGGTTTCAGTATTTTTATTTTTTTGCAATGGGTTCTACAAATTGTGTAGCCAATGCTGTTCCAATCCTGTTCCTATCCTGTTCCTCTGAACTCCATCCCAGAAGAAATCCATTTATGTTTCCCTCCAGAGACATTCTTTGCCATTTTACTCTAACCTGCACTTACCCAGTTTCCTCCATAGTGATCTTTGGGGCAAAAATTTCCCCTTTGCTAGTTTTTAAAAAACTTATTCTTTGGGGCTGGGATTGTGGCTCAGTGGTAGAGCGCTTGCCTTGCATGCGTGAGGCACTGGGTTCGATACTCAGCACCACATAAAAACAAGTAAATAAAGAAATTGTGTCCATCTACAACTAAAATAAGTTTTAAAAAAACTTATTCTTTATTATAATAATGTTTAGTATTGTTGTCAATCAATATGATAAAATCTGCCATTTTTGTAGAATGCTTAGCACATGGCATGCACAGTGCCACAGACCCCAGCCATCACTGAGAGTAGGTGTCCCTCATTCCCAAGGAGTTAGCCATCTCGTTTCCTCCAGTTCTCCCATGCCCATCACTGTGCACCCTCACACAGGCCTGGCTCCTGGAAGACAAGGACAGTGCTTGTCTTATTTGTATCCCTGGCACCTAGCACAGAGCCTAAAGTAAAGGAGGCAGTCGATATGGGTTCATTGAATTAATAACAGTGGACATATGGATGGCAGAGCCAACGAGGGCTGGTGGGTGCTAAAGGAATCGTCTGGCCCAGATTTTGGACTAGTAAGGAGTTATTGTCCCCAATTCCAGATGGGATCCAGAAAGTAGTGAGACCTCAGAAAAGCCACGTAGGGCCTTGTTCATATTAGTAAAATGAAGGAACCACTTTTTCCTTAAAGGGTTGTCATGACTCTGAGTGGAAGCATACAGTACTTTCTAATATCATTTTGTCATCCATAATAATAACAGAACACACTAGAATCTTCCTCGGACATTGCTCTTCAGAACCTAATGCAAACTCTGAGCAAACTCCCTGTGGGACTGGAGACATCTCTGATTGGTAAATATTGACTTTTCAAAGAAAGTCCTCATGGGCCACACACACAGCACCAGCCCTGGTTTGGGAACCAGGATTAGGGATGCAGTAGGAGCCTTCCAGTCTGACTAGGATTCTGTGGGGAATAATGGAGCAAGATGCAAAGAACTTCCCAGATTGCAGGAGGAGAAAATAAAAGGAACCATTAACTTCAAAGCCCCCAAAGCCTGCCAGACCTCCCTTCTCTGACAGACAATGAACAGGAAGGAGACTGAGACTGGACAGTAAAAAGTGACCAGACAAGCTTGTTGATGGGAGCTTCAAGCCAGGGAGCCCTAACTGCCAGCAAAAGGGCACTGCTTTCCTTGGACCACCAGGATGTCACAGTCACCTTCTATAAGGAGCTGCCAATGCTTCCAGATATGCAGAGACTCAAAGTCAAAAAACTAAGGATCAGAGTAGCAGCTGCTCATATGAGGGGACTGAGGCTGGGGGTGAAGGAAAGTGCCTTGAAATATTCTATGAAGGCTTTTTAAAATTATGCAACTATCATTTCTCTTTCTAACATTATTAGAGCATGATTAAATATTACTAAAGGTCTTGACCCCTCCTCCAGCTGGTAAGCAATTCATATCAGTACAATATTATCTTTGGCTGGGGACAGGGACAGTGGGGGTTAAGGCAGATCATCGGAGACAGCTGTAATCATCCAGATAAGAGGGGCGGTGGCTTGGACCAGGAGAAGGTAGCAGAGGAAGAAAGAAGCCAGACCCAGAGCTGAGTTGAAAATAAGAGTCAATGGGATCTGGTGGTGGACTAGATGTGGGGTGGGAGAGAGAGAGAGCAGGGAGTCAGAATGAACCCAGACTTTAGTGCTGGGCACCTGAGGGTGAAGTTCCCATTTACTGAGATGTGGAATTTTATCCCACCTCTCAGGATAATGTGATGCATTATCTCCCTCCTTCTGTCCCCCACCCAAGCCCATGCCATCCCACCTACCCTGCCTCCCACCAGCTCAAGGATTAAAGCTAAGACTCAGAGTAAGAATGCCTCTGACTTCAACCATGGCCTTGATTCTTTCTCATTGATGATCTCAGGCTAAGTTAGTTAACCCCAGAGTCCTTGTTTGCAAAATGGTGACAATAATAATACCCACTTTATAGAATTATATGAAGATCAAATGATAAGAATGCCTGGCATGTAGAGGGTGCTGCATAAGAGTGAGTTAAAATTAGCACGGAATCATCAAACTATCACACAGATACATAGTTTGGTATCCTACTGCTTCTAAGCCCAAAATTATCTCATGGGCATTTTTCATGAAATACCTTAAAAATGCCTTTTGAAGATATTTTAATGGCTATTATACAACTGGGCTCAATGGCACATTCCTATAATCCTAGTAGCTTGGGAGGCTGAGGCAGGAGGATCTGGAGTTCAAAGCCAGCCTCAGCAACTTAGTGAGGCCCTAAGCAACTTAGGGAGACCCTGTCTGTAAATAAAATACCAAAAAGAGACGGGAATGTAGCTCAGTGGCTAAGCACTCCTGGGTTTAATCTCTGATACCAAATTTAAAAAAAAGTTTTATCACATGGATAATTTAACCAGTTTTAAAATTGTTGAATATTTTAAAATATGACTAAAAGCTCCTTATAACTCTTACATCATTTCTGGGTTTTTTCTTATAAACAACACAGAAATGAAATTCTAAAAACATAATGTTTTTATGCTTCTTCAATTATATACTGGGGATACCTTCCTAGAAGTGAAATTGCTGTAATGAAGGATGTAATAGTTAATTTTTTTGTGTCAACCTGATCAGGCAATGGGGTGCCCACATATTTGGTCAACTATTGTTCTGGGTGTGGCTGTGAGGTGTCTTTGGAAGAGAGTAACATGGATCAGTAGACAGGGTGATGCAGATGCCCTCCCTATTGTGCATGGGCCTCATCCAATCAGTTGAACACCTCAATAGAACAAAAAAGCAGGTGAGATAGGGGTCTCTGTTTGCCTGACTGCCCTTGAGTTGGGATGTCACTCTTTTTTACCCTCAGACTCAAGCTCACCAGCATTCAGATTGGAACTATTCCACCAGCTCTCCTAGTTCTCAGGCTATAGTACTTGGACTTGAACTACTTGAACATACAACTTGCCCAATGCAGACTTTAGGACTTGTCTCCATAAACACAGGAGTCAAATTCTTATAATTAATGAGTCAACCAATCAACGCTATTGGTTCTGAGTCTCTGGAGAACTCTGACTTACATAAAGGGTGTGAACAGTTTTGAGACTTCTGAAACAAATTATAAATTGACCTCCCAGAAGCCTGTACCAGAACATCCCCTGTCAACAGTCGTGTTAGAAAGTTAGATCTTTATCAGGACTATATTGCCATAAAAAAAGAAAGATAAAAAGAAAGAGGAGGGGGAGGGAGAGGAGGAAAGAAAGAAGGAAGAAAGAAAGAAATGAGCTGAGTATGGTGGTACATGCCTGTGATCCTAGCTACTCAGAAGGCCAAGGCAGGAGAATCATAAGTTGGAAGTCAGCCTGGGCAACTTGGCAAGACTCTGTCTCAAAATAAAAAATTTAAAAGGGCCAGGGGTGTAGCTCAATGGTAGAGCACCCCTAGGTACAATCCCCAACTCCTCCTATCCCAAATCTATCATTTATATTTCTTCTTCTACAAACTGTCCTTTATCTCATCTTTCTGTTGGTGTGTTTGAGTTTTGCTAAAGGAAGAGCAGCTTTGCTCTGCTGAATATTGTTACATGCTGTTTTAAAATTTTGGGTTGATTTTTAGGACCTCCAGGACACATGTGGTCAGACCCTGAATTCCCTTTGTGACAGTGTATGACTTCCAAAGCACGTTGGTGTGTGTGCTCTTGGGATCCCAGGTGCTAGGCCTGCCTCTGCCCTTGCTTGCTGTGTGTCCTTGGGCATGTGACATCTCCTCTCAGATCTCAGCTCCCCCATCTGTCAGTGGGGGTGGAGTGGGTAGGCCTGCGCTTACCTGCTTACCTCCTC
>CM053405.1:128031620-128047306 GCA_028644305.1 Xerus rutilus
TGGAAAATATCACCATATCTTTTTAAAATTAATGCACTATAGTTGTAAATAAAATTGGGTTCATTTTGACATAATTATACTAGCATGGGTTTGTTGTCTTATCTTGAGGACAAAATTTGGATGAGCCGAGTCATGCACCCAGAAGACACTTTGGAGGGGTCCTAGGGGTAGGATGCCCATCCTGAGTGTTACCCACCCAACTGGTTGAAATGCAGAAAGAATTTACTGCCCAGGACTGATGGCCAGGAGGAGCTGTGGAAGAG
This sequence comes from Xerus rutilus, assembly GCA_028644305.1. Taxonomy (NCBI): domain Eukaryota; kingdom Metazoa; phylum Chordata; class Mammalia; order Rodentia; family Sciuridae; genus Xerus; species Xerus rutilus. The sequence goes on from CM053405.1 coordinate 128,031,884, forward strand.
AAATGATCTATGGTTTCATTCAAATATGTGACCTGAATTGACAGTTACAAGGGCAGAAATACTTTGAATTGTAGGTGATGATTTGCAACTAGGCTGCTTCTTATGGGAATGCCAGATTGCGGGTGTGGAAAAGCAAAGACTCACTGACTGGGGAAGGTGAACCACCACCTGAGCCACACTGGCAGGCCATCATGACATCTCCTCTCCCAAGTGCTTCCTGTACCCCATGCATGTGCCAAGAGCTCTCCATACATGACTTTCTTCACAGTACAGCACCCTTGTGGAATACAGGTGGAGAAATGGAGACTCAGAGTGGAGAAATGGGTGTAGGTCATGCAATTAGCATGTGGCAGGACTGGGGTTTGATCCAGTCCATCCAGATCCAGAGTATTTGCCTTCCTGGTCTACGCTAGAGTGGGATTAAGGACACACTCACAGATTATCTACTCCCTGTGCTCAGCGTGCAGATGCAGAAACTGAGGCCCAGGGCAGAAATAAGAGACTTGCCTGAGACCTTTCAACAAATTGTCTCTGTTGATTTGCAACCAGCAGCCTACCTTCCTGGAAGGAAACCAGCCAAGAGAGCAAGCATTTCAGGTATGACTTCCTGCCATGGGGATAAGCTTCAAAGGTACCTTGCTTTGTGACCTTAACTTGCTTTGCTTGCTCTTTTCTGTCTCTGAGCCTCAGTTCCCCCACCTGAATAGCAAGGGTGCTAGACTAGAAAGAACAACGGTTCCCAAACTTCCGTGTGCATCAGATTCATCTGGAGGGACCTATTCAAACGCAGGTGGTTGGGTCCCACCCCTAGAGTTTCTGAATCAATTGTTCTGGAGTGAGGATGGATAATTTTCACTCCTAGCAAATTTCTAAGCGATGCTGATGATGGGGGTCCCCGGATACTACTTTGAGAACCACTAGACTAGATGGTCTCAAAAGCCCCTTCTAGCTCTGATGCTGAGACTTTCAGTCTCCAATCCTCCTTCCTTTCCTGGATATGAAGCATTGCTGGCTTCATGGTTCCCACACAGTCTTTGGCTACTTAATCAGAGCTCTTAAGGGGCTCATGCAACTGTGGTGCTGGTGGCAGGGCAGGGACATTGATCAATTTGTGAAGGTCAGGCTACCCTCCTGGGCCCTCAACCTCTCTTTGCTTCTGATGCTGCTTTGGCTTTGGTGCTGGGAACTAAACGGGCTGATCTCACCTCTCCAGGACCTCTGACTCTGGAAATAGATGAAGGGGACAGAATGCCAGGCCTGGATGCTGAAAGGGCCTGTAGAGAGTATCCAATCTGATCACTGTCTGCCTGGCATCCCTTCTTTGGGGAGCCACCCTTCATGACTTTATGGGGCCCCAGTGAGACGGTCAATCATAATGACCAGCTGTCCTCACCACCCACTCACAATTCTCAGGGAGAGTCGGGGAGACCTCTGCTCTGCCCTGCCCTCCACTTGGGAGTCCATGTCGCTTCCAATCCTGATGCTCATCAGTGGTGTGACTTTGGGCAAACCCCTTTCCTTTCTGGACCTCAGAGGGCTTCTTTCAGTAAGTGCCATAGAGCCACTGACTAGGTAGAGAAGACTTAGCCAGTGCCAGGTACTGCTTTCAATACAATCATATCATATGGCCATGAAGGTGTTTTCTTCCCAACTTCTTCAATCCTGATTAAGGCAAGGGGGAAAATGTCTCAGGTTGACATAGAATGTCTTGAATGTCTCAATACCCCTTTCTAATGTCCCTATCTATCAACTAGCATGCTCATTTGTAGCAGTACAGACTCATTCCCTCCCCCACCCCCAACCATTTATTCAAAAGGTATTTATTTAGTGCCCACCAAGTGCCAGGCACTATTCTTTGAGAATACAACCATGAAGCCTGCAGTCAAAAGTCCCTCCTAGAGTTTACATTTTAGTGGGAAAAAAGACAGTAAATAAAATAAATAGAATATTTAGTATGTAAAGGGGGAAAAAAAGGAAGGGGACTGAAACCTTGAATGGGGAGTTTGTGTTTTATTTTGTTCTTTAGAGCAAAGAACAATTCAGAAATGGGGTAGCACTCAGAACTGAGAGAGATCCAGAGAACTTCACCCAGCAATGGGGGCAGGCAATATTTATAGATAGAAAAGAGGAAGTGTGAAGCAGAAACAGCTGGGAGCTTGCCTTATTTGGGCATAGGGTGATGAGGCATTGGCCTTATATGGATATGGTCTGATCAGTTGACAGCTTGTGATTGGCTGAGACTTCATTATTTGATACTCTTGTGTTGCATTGTTTACATATTAAGTTAGGTTGCAGTTTGCTACCTAGGGATTCAAAGTATGGAGGCGGCTTTAGGCCAAATGTCATTTAATAATACTGATATGTTTCATTTAAAAAGGGTGAAAAAGTAAAAACAAAAAAGTCCTGAGAATTAGGAACTTGACACAGCAGAGAAGTGGGATTTCACCATCATATTAAGAAAAAGGAAGAAATGTGTGAATGTAAAATGGCTCATTAGCTATAGGACACACTATTGAGGTTCCTCAGAAATGTAAAAATAGAACTATCACATGAGCCAGCATTCCCAATTCTGGGTGCATATCCAAAAGAATCAAAATCAGGATCTTGGAGAGACATCCACACTCCCTGTTCACTGCAGTGTATTCATAATAGCCAAGATAGGGAAACATTGTCCATTATCCACTAACAGATGGTGAATGAGGAAAACCTGATAAATACATAGAGTGGAATATATATTTTCAACCTGAAAATCTTGCCATGTTCAATAATACGGATGAACCTGGAGGACATTATGCTAAGTGAAGTAAGCTGGTCACAGAAGGAAAAACAGCACACAATTCTACATCAGTGAAATATCTAGAAGTTAAACCCTTGGGAGCAGAGAAGGGAGTCTGGGGTCAGGGAGGGCCTCACTGTGACAGTGACTTGTGGGGATGCTCACCGCCTATGGAGGTGGCTGCCCACAGGGAGTGCTTCCCAGCCTGCCCCGGAGCCTCCTTTTGTGTTTTGACCTGTTGCTGAGTGGAAGATACAGAGCGGATCTTAGATGGAAAGGTCACATTATACACAGTGTGTACCCAAGAATCTTGGGTAGGCCATAACCCCCGCCACCTCGGACAGGGGCATGGAGCCAGGGACAGGGCCACTGCTGGGGGCAAGGAAGGCCTTTGGCATTATGTAAAGAATGAGACAGAAGGACATATTAATTTTGGGTGTCTAGTCCTCTGGAAGGTGGTAAAAGAAGGACTTAGTGGGTGAACGTGGGAGGGTGTTGAAATCGAATGACCCCCCTGGGTACCAGGCACATAAGGTGCTTCATGCCAAACTAAGGTATGCGTCTCGGCAGAATTTACAAAGGAACAATCTGAGAGCCCATTCCGTGCCTCTTGACACACTTGTTAGAACAAGGTTTTTAAAGGGGACCCATGTCATTGTGAGTGGAGAGTCTGAGGAAGCCAGCAGGTGAGAGGCTGGCTGGCTGCCTGTCGGGAGGGCAAGAGGCCAGCCAGCAGCTCTGGGGGAGGGGACTGACTGACTTTGGCTTTCTCCTGGCCTAGTGGTTCTGATGGACAATGAGCAAGCCCAGTAATGTCAACCATGAGGGGTAGACGCCAGAAGGCCCGCTGCTGAAAGAGTGGCCTGGGCTTACCAGTGAAAGGAAAATGTGCTTTTTTTTTTTTTTTTTGGCACTAGGGAATGATCTCTGGGGTACTCGACCACTGAGCCACATCCCCAGTCCTATTTTGTGTTTTATGGAGAGACAGGGTCTCACTGAGTTGCTTAACACCTTGCTTAACCATTACTGAGGCTGGCTTTGAACTTGCGATTCTCCTGTCTCAGCCTCCCAAAGTGCTGAGATTACAGGCACGCAGCACTGCGCCCGCATGGAAAATGTGACTGGTCTCACACTAGCTCGGCACAATAAATAACAGAAGAGCTGGTAGGCAGGGGTGGCAGACTTCATGGAAGTGTTACTTGAGTGACAGGTGCTTTCCAAAAGCTGATGGAGGCATCCCTTCCCTCAGGCCCTATTGTTTGCCATCTCTTTCCTTTTTGTGCTCATGAGATGGGAGACCAAGTTGGTGTGTCTTGTGAGCTACAGCATTTGTGGGCCTCCCAGAAGACGAACTGAATTTTCAAAGCAGGTTTGAAACAATGTGGAAAGTTGCAGTTGACCAACACTTTGGACTAGGCTAGAATGAGGAAGGAAGCAGGTAGGGGAGACCTTCAAGGCATGAGAACCCTGCAAACAGCTGAACTGGACAGGAAAGAGACAGCTACATGAGAGATCAAGGAAGGAGAGAGAGGGGAACCATCTGTCACGGTTTAGGGTCCTGTCTCTCTCCTGTCTTCCATGCTCAGCCACACAGCCCCCACAACAGGGAGGTGGGTTGGCCCTCTCCAGTGCAGATCTGCTCTGCACTGACCTCTTTGGACAAAAGGAAACGCTTCTCAGTGACAGCTGGCTGGACAGGTCCTAGTGCCTGGGTGGAGGGGAGGGGATTTCTGGAACACAGGAAGAGTTTTCTCAGAGCTGGAGCCTGGAGGTTCCTGCAGCCCTGGAGTCCCAGCATCTGAGCCAGGAACTGTTTTGGAAATAAAGGCGGGAGACTAGATTTGGTTCCAAACCTAGAGGGAGGGAGAGGAGAGCCTCTGCCTCCAGGGCACCTCCAAGAAAAACAAGACTCTGCTCCCAGCCTGTGCCCCACCCTGCCCCCACACTCCACACCCTGGCGAGAGAAAACCCAGGGGCAGGATTTTTAGGGAGGAGACCCCAAGGAATCCAGACAGGTTAACTCTTCCAGGGCCTTTTACATACCTGGAGAAATGAACTTGGGGAGATCCTCAAGGGACCATCATATCCCATCCCTTCAGTTACTGGTGGGGAAACCGAGGCAGGGGCAGACTAACTTCATAATACACCTGTGAGGCTCTAGGTACTGCTCCTTACCTGCAATGTTTTATTCGAAGTGTACAACAGACTCCACGAAGGCGGTAGACTTACTGCCCCATTTTTGAAATGGAGAAACAGAGGCTTCAAGAAATAAAATGACTTCCTTAAGGTCACATAGTCAGGGAGCAGTGGACACAACTGAACCTGTGGCTAAGCAGCTCTGAAGATTGTCCACCCCACTCCACCTGCTCCCTTCCCTTGCTACTTTTTCCTCCCAGTTTTACAGAAGAGGAAACTGAGACTCAGAGAGACTAATTTGCTCATGTTTACACAACTTGCTGGCAGCACAAGTTATATTTGAACTTGGATTTGGCTGCCTCTAGGACCCAAGTGCTTTCCATTATGTCAGCATTTCTTAGATTTTTTCCTTCCAAATATCCCAAATTATAGAAAAGACCTTGGAGCAAATGCCAAAGCCACACATGGCAGTAGAGAAATTTCTTTGATATCTTTTATTTTATAATTTTCCATGCACGCACACTAAGTGACTTTGAAAATGTAAAAGTGATGCTTTTTTTGTTCTCAGAATACTTTAGTAAATCGTTGCTTGAGGAAAACCTCCTGTCCTTTGTGAGTCCCTCCTCCTAAGGACAGGAGCCTCCTGGCCCTTTGGATCAATGTGCAGAGCCCACCAGCAGCCCCCTCGGTCCATCTATCCCTTGCTTGGACCCTGCAGCAACTGCTAGCTGCAAACCGCATACACAGGGACCCTGACAAGGTCCTAAATGACCTGGTCCCTGCTCTGCTTGGCCTCAGCTGCTCCCTCTCCACCTCTGCTCCCTGCCAGCTGCCCAGGCCCCTTCAGGTCAAGCTCCATTCCGCCTCATAGTCCCCTCTGGGGTGACCTGGGGGCTCCCGCCCTCTCACTTGCTGGCTATTTATTCCTTCTGTTTCAGCTTAAATGTTCCTCCTTCCAGGCTTCCCTTATGCCTCTCTTGGGTGGCTTTCTTTTTGATCCCAGTTCTTCCTTTCTTTCCTGGCCCTTACAACAACTTGCTGGTATTTACTTTATTTGGTTACTTCTCCCATGTGTCTTATGTTAAAAACCTAACACCCCTCCCCCCAGAATGGGGCCCCCAGCTGGGTACCTGGCTTCAAACTTATTTGTACACAATGAATATCTAGGAAATATTTGCTTAACCGAAAAGTGTTTGAAATTCAAACTCTGCCATCAAGAAAGTCCATAGCAAGCCAGGCGAGGTGGCATAAGCCTGTAATCCCAGCACTTTGGGAGGTTGAGACAGGAGAATTGCGAGTCCAAAGCCAGCCTCAGCAATGGTGAGGCGCTAAGCAACTCAGTGAGACCCTGTCTCTACATAAAACACAAAATAGAGCTGGGGATGTGACTCAGTGGTCAAGTGCCCCTGAGTTCAATCTCCAGTACCAAAAAGAAAAAAAAAAAGAAGAAAGTCCATAGCAAAGAGAAAAGAGGCCATGGTCTAAATCCAACAGGCCTGCAAAGACCTTTAGATGCAAATACCTTCTCTTTCTTCCCTCAGTTTTTCCAACCAGCCTAGATTTGATCCCTCCTTCTTTGGACCTCCTAGTGACAGGTCTGGATCCTTCTCAGTCCCTGGGGCTGGGCTTACACAAGACCTCACATATAACAGAAGCTCCATAAACAGTTGCACAGTTGATAAGAAGCAAGTATTAGTCCTTCCTTATACTTTTGGTGGTTTATTTATTTACTTACTTTTTTGTGTGTGGTACTTGGAATCAAACCCAGGGCCTTGCATGTGCCAGGCAAGCACTCCACCAATTAGCTACATCCCTAGCCCTTCCTTATCTTAAAAACAAACAACAACAACAACAACAAAAACTATCTAAATTATGCTTTTTGGGTGTGGAAAGGTGTGAGATGGCCAGGGTAGGGTGAGCTGTAGTCTTCTTGCTGAAGTGGGGAAAGGTTGTTGGTTAGCCTGGCACCGTGGTCAGGCCTATAATCCCAGTGGCTTGGGAGGCTGAGGCATCAAGATCATGAGTTCAAACCTAGCCTCAGCAAAAAGCAAGGTGCTAAGCAACTAACTCAGTGAAACCCTGTCTCCAAAAAAAAATACAAAATAGGGTTGGGGATGTGGCTCAGTGGTCCAGTGCCCCTGAGATAATCCCTGGTATCAAAAAAATAAAAAATAAAAAATAAAAAAGTTTGTTGGTTAAACTCTAGACATGGAAGTCTGGTTTTAATTTGCCCAGTCCTTGGCTTCTCATCTCCTCATAGAGTAGCTGATGATTCCTAAGTACACATGCTTCGGGGGAGCCAGAGTGTGGCAGCCTGAAGTCCACTGTGGGAAACAGGGCCTTCTTCCTCCCCTGACCCACACCCACAGGACCCAGCCCCCTGGCTCATTCCTTGGGGCCTTTTGCCCAGACAGTAATGAGAGAAGGGGCAGAAGTGGAGACGCTAGGCTCTCACTGATTCTTCTGGAATGTGGTCTGTGAGTACAAACTCCAGGAGCCGCTGTCTGGGCTTCGAGCAAGGTTGCTAGGCCTGGGTGCTAAACAGTCTCCCCTTGGAGATTATAAATGGTGCTCAGGTTGTTGTTTCATTTTAAGTTTACAACAGCTTTTAACTCAGTGGTTAAGAGCCATGGGAAACACAGCCACTTGGTTTCCTCAGCTGTCCAGAGGAAGTAACGGTGTCTTTACCCTGTGGACTTGGAATGAGGTGACGCACTTAGAGCTTCTAGCCAGTCCGACACCAAATGCTCAGTGGTTCAACAAAACTCTGCCTCAAATGACCCCCGTCTTAACTTTCTCCTTAGGAGCCCTTCAGGTCCTCAGGTCTACTCTCCTCAGAGGTCTGACTGGTGACATGGTCTAAAAAATGCCCTGCCTGCCTGCCCCTGGTCTCATACCACGCTGTTCTTCCGTTCAAAGCACTTGGCCCAGTTTGTGATTATGTATTTGGTTGTTCCTGAACTGTCTCTTCCCAGGGAAGCCCCAGGGTAGTGGGAGCCCTGTCCCTTGCTGTCTGGTACCACCAGAGCCTAGCACAGTGCCACATACAGGGCATGCTCAGCCAGTTCCTCAACAGCCTAGAAGGCAATGGTTGCTCTTATAATTAATAAAATATCAACAGGATCATAGGATGAGGGGGCTAAAGCTACACGTGGCTACTGAGAAGACCCCAGTGAGATGACTGGTCTTGGATTCAGAGGATGCTGACTGCCAGTCCTAATCTGGTAACGGACTGGTTATAAGACTGTGAAAAAAGACATTCCATCTTATCTGGACCTCCATTTCCTCAACTGTAAAATGGGGATGATAACACTTCCCAGTTTGCCTTCAGGGCTATTCTGATAAGAAATGTGAAGGCAAAACCTCATACAAAAATTGAGCCTGATTTAAGACTGGAATTCCCACCAATTGCAGCTGAACTAAGGAATCACAGTACTGACCTCCCCTGGAGTGTTTTGTGGGGTTGTTTCACCCTGGGTGGAAGTGGACACCTGAATCTGACCCAGCAAGATAATTCTCTCCATGTCTGAGGGGACAAGGCAGGGGGCTGAAATAGGACAAAGCTTGCTTGCAGATGAAGCTTGCCGAAAATCCACTTTGACAGGAGTGAGAATTCTATAATGGAAAACACCCCTGCCCTCCCTGAATTCCAGGAAGCAAATTGGAAGCAGTCCTCTCTAGTTTCTCTGGAAAGCTAAGCAGATCAAGTACCAGAGGAGAGGGTTTGGCTGCAGATCGACATACAGTGCCCTCCAAATGTCCCCTTTACTGGAATCTTAAGATTGGGGAAACACCCCATTAACCAGAGTATAAATACAGAGGATTAAAAGTCATGGGGCTCACTTCACTGGAGGCCCCAGAATACATTTGATTTGCCCCCCCCCTTTTCTTTCCCCTGTTTCTGGATCAGCCAAGAAAAAGAGGTCCAAGGACACATTGTGGCCTAATGAGAGGTCTCACAAGCTGGGGGCTTGCAGAGTTTGTCTCAGCAACTATTCCTGAGAGCACACAGGAAGTCAGTCTTGGAATTGAAACTGAACCGTATCTTCTGATACATACACTCCAAGTCCTTCCAAATCCACAAATGTGGTGGGCGGTGGAGTCCACCTGTTGGGATCAGTTTCAGGTCTGGGCCTCAGCTGCCTCCCTTGAACAATGATGGCAAGAGCCAGGCTCTGGGTGGCTGGAGCCAAAGCCACTTGGCTTGGGACCTGCCCATAGCTGTTGCGTGCCACATGGAGAGGAGTGTGGTAGTGAGGGAGAAGGGTGTGCAGGATGCAAGGGGGAGGGAGGAGGCCTGGGGGTGCCAGATACCTATACCCAGCATCTCCTGAGGGCCAGCTCCCACATGGTAGCCCAGGGTGGTGGAGAGTGTGTTTGAGCAACACTTACAAATAGGAAAATGATGCAAGCCACATGTGTCATTTTAAATGGTGTCATTGACACATTAAAAATGTAAAAAGCAGGTGAAATTAATTTCAATGTTATTTCCTCAACATATTCCAAATGTCATCATTTTAATGTGTAATCATTGTAAAAATGACTAATGCTACCTTTTATTAGCTATTCTTTAATTAGCACCAAGTCTTTGGAACCTAGTGCTGTGTTTTACAGTTGCAGCATCTCTCTGTTCAAATGGGCCAAATGCCAAGCGTTCAACAGCCGGACGGTGGCTCTAAGATTAGCTCGAGAAGGGCTGTTTGATATCAGATCCCACGAACTAGCTGTAGGATCTTCCCGTGGTTTGAATGTGTCTTCCCAAAGTTCATGTGTTGAAAACTTAATCCTCAAATTCATACGTTAGTGGTATTTGGAGGTGAGGCCTTTGGGAGGTAATTAGGATTAGAGGAGGTCATGAGAGTGGGGCCCCATGATGACACTAGTGTCTTTATAAGAAGAAAATGAGAGACCCAAGCTAGCATGCTTGTTCTGTCTGACAGATGCCTGTGCGAATCTGTCCTCATATGATAATGCAGCAAGAAGGCCCTCAGTAGAGGCTGGCACATGCTCTTGGACTTCCCAGCCCCCAAACTTAGAGCTAAATAAACCTCTATTCTTTATAAATTTCCTAGTTTCAGGTGTTTTGTTATTGTAACAAAATGGACTAAGACTTTTAAAATGGTTCATACCTTCTTTCCCTCATTCTCCTACTCTCTAAAATTAGACGATGGGGATAATAATTGTACTTACCTGAGAAGGTCATTATGAGGATTTAATGTTCCTATAATAAGATCTGGCCTTATGGTCAGAGGTATAAAATCATTAGCTATTATTATTTTACCACTATCAAACAAGATAATGGATCAACATCAAAAGTAAAACGTGATACAAAATTTAAAAACCTCGCCTAAAATCTAATTATCACCAACTGTAGTTGTACTAATAGAAAAAAATCCTGACCTCCCACCGTGAGTTCTGTGGCATTTTGGGTAGGGGCTTCTGTATGTTCCAATAAATTCCTATTTTCACTTAAGTTCCTTTGAGTTGTGTTTCTGCCAGTTGCTACTGAAAGAGAGCCCTAGGGGAGCTTGACCTTCACTCCTGCCCTGCTGCCACTGTTCTGAGGGAAGGATGGGGTGTCACCTTGGCCCTGTACCTCTGAGCCATCTGGCGTTTTCATGCTCCATAATACAAAGATAAGCGAATCAACGGAACCGTGCTTATCTCTTCAAGGGACTGGGCCAAGCGGATGTCGTGTGTCTGTGTTTGGCCCTGGCCATTGCTTGTCATTATTGCTCTTGGGGCTGACACTGGGGATCTGGAGGAGAAACCAATGCTCCCTGAGGGCGGCTCACATTGTGAGCTGTGGTTACTGAATATCCAGCCTGGTCTACTTGTGTGACCAGGACAGAAAATAGGCCTTGCTCCTCCTCTTTCTTTGCAATGGGTGCTGCCAAAGCATCTAGGACCAAGCAGGAGGCAGGGCAAGAAAATTTGGGGGCTAGATGAACCCTCAAAATGGTACTGAAGGGACCACAGTGGAAGATCCAGGAACTGAGGGAGAAGAACAAATTCGGAACTTTGAGGGGTAGGGAAGGAAAGACTACTTCCTTGATTTCTCTGGGCTGGTCTGAGGGCTTCCTTGGAGTCATTTCTGGCCAGGCCGCCATGGGCAGTCAGGCTAACCTTAAAGATCTGATACAGGTCTAGCCTCAGAGATCACAGAGCTAGTCTGGTGATTAAGAGTCATTTTCTAGCTGTTTGACCCTAGGCAAGTGATTTCTCTCTGGGACTCAGTTTCCTTATCTGTAAAATGGGAACAATATCATTTTATTCAAAATTGAAATGATGTAAAAATATTTACTGTTTTATTTTATGTGTGAAATCTGATATAACTTATAACTCTGTGGTTATACTGGGTTGTACTGAGTTGTATTGGTTATGCAATCGATACAGTGTGGATTGTAAATTGCAAACTGTGTTTATTCTCTAGCTACATGATAGCACTATTATTTTTCTTTTTGGTTCCAGGGATTGAACCCAGGGGCACTTAACCACTGAGCCACATCCCTAGCCCTTTTTATTTTTATTTTGACACAAGGTCTTGCTAAGTTGCTTAGGGCCTTGCTAATTTGCTGTGGCTGGCTTTGAACTCTTGATCCTCCTGCCTCAGCCTTCTGAACTGCTGGGATTATAGGCATGCGCCACCTGGTGATGGCAGCACTATTCTGCACGTGAGTTTTGAATTACTCTAATTTGGAATTGTTTGAAGTCTTCAGGACTGTCTCCTCTGAGTGATTTGATTGCTTGCCACTTCTAGGGTAATTATAAACATTAAACAAGACCACGCAGGAACCAGCCCATAGCAAGCACTTGGTGACAGTGTGCTTCTGAAACAATAATCATTTGTGAGAACAAAGAGAGATGCTATCTCAGAGAGCACTGCTACGCACCTGTGGATAAACAAGCAGACCTGTAATTTGGTGAGTTGTGTTGAGTCGAGCAGTTGTGAGGTTTGGATTCAGTATACCCTACAGAGATTTTTTTTTTTTTTTTTTTTTTTTTTGTGATGCTAGGGATTGAACTTGGGCATGCAAGGCAAGCTTTGGGCATGCAAGGCAAGCACTCTACCAACTGAGCTACATCCCCAGCCCAGGTGTGCCCTGCTTTAAGCAAGGTCGTAAAATTTAAATCTAGCCAGTTGCTATGATGCATGCCTGTAATCCCAGCAATCTGGGACCCTAAGGTAGGAGGATTGCAGGTTTGATGCTAGCCTCAGCCATCTAGCAAGACCCTGTCTCAAAATAAAAAAAATAAAAAGGGCTGGAGATGTAAGTCAGGGAAAAAGCATTCCTAGGTTCAATCCCCAGTACCAAAAAAAGAATGTAGCCATTCAATGATCAATTTTTTGTTCATATTGCAATATGCAAGAACTGGCTGAGAGGAGTTAAAAATCTGGGCTGGGAATATAGCTCAGGGGACAGCCTAGTGTGTGCAAGGGCCTGGCTGCATGGCCGGCACTGAAAAACAAAACAAAAAACAAACCCAAAAGTTACTGAACATGATCCTGCCATTGAGGAAATGACATCTAGACAAGAGGCAATTGGCACAGGCCACACTGCGCATTTGCTTATTTTAATTTGAAATTGTTGCAATTTAAAACGTGAAAGATTTTTTATTAAAATAAAAATTTCCAGCTTTTCCTGGGACCCTGAAGCAGCTGGCAACACTGAGCTTGCACTCTGGTAGGTCACCTCTTGGCTGTCCCTTGAGACAAGGTGTGATAAGCTGAACTGTGACGCCTCAAAATTCACATGTTGACGTCCTAACCCGCAGAACCTCAGAATGGGACTATATTTGGAGATGGGACCTTTAAAAGGGTAACTAAGGTAAAATGAGTTATGTAGGTGGGGTCCTGATTCCGTATGCCTTGTGTCCTTATAAGAACACATTAGGGGGCTGGGGCTGTAGCTCAGTGGTAGAGCGCTTGCCTAGCATGTGTGAGGCACTGGGTTCGATTCTCAGCACCACATATAAATAAATAAAATAAAGGTCCACTGACAACTAAAGAAGTATTTTTTAAAAAGAAGATATTTGGATGTGGACACACAGAGGGACAATCAATATGAAGACACAGTAGAGAGACTATGACCAACTGCAAGCCAAGAAGAGAGGCCTCAGAACTGCTTAACACCTTGATCATGGATGGACTTCCAGCTTTCAGACATGAGAGAAATAAATGTCTGTTGTTTCAGCCCTCTCCACCATCCCCTGCTGGCCCAGTCTGTGGTTTCCCCGTATGGCAGCCCAAGCTGATTAAGATATAGGGGCTGGTGTGGGTCCAAGGACTCATCTCTAGCAACTATGCATCCATTATCCAGAGATTCTGGGTAGCTTCCACCTGTCTTTTCTTTTTATTATTATAGTTTGGTTTAAACAAACTGTATAGTAACCTCAGATCTAAAGGATTCTCTAGATATATGTGTCCTTAGTTCAAAGCTTTGATGTTCATAGTTTCTTTAGTTCTCCCCACAGTTTTAAGGGGCTGACATTGTCATCTCCACTTGGCAGAAGAGAAAACAGCTCAGAAAAAAAATCATTTTTCCCAATCAAACATATCTAGAACCTAGGCCCACTGTGTCAGAGCCCAGAGCTCATGTCCTTCCCTGTTGGCCCCTCTGCTAATAGAAGAGAGTGACAGGGCGATGATACGTGTGTACAGGTGTACATGTGTTAGAGAAGTAAACCATTTATAGAAGCAAACAAATCCAGGGAGGATTATTGGCTTGAAATAATACTCAGCATAGAATTTCTTTAAAAAGTAAACCTAGAATAGGGCTTACTTAACAGATATCAGATTTATGCAGGAGTTTATCTCATGCAGGCAAAGTGTGGTTGGAAGCCCTCTGGCCTGGAGGAAGGAGTACAGAAGTTGTGTCTGTTACCCCACAATGAACACTGGCCATAGGAAGTATCGGAGGGAGACTGTGGGAAAGAATGTGCCATCAGTGGTGTCAGGATGAAGGAAGGGAGAGTGAGGCAGGGAAGAATGGAGGGATTGGCAGAGAAGAAAGTGGGCTCCTGAAGAACTAGCTGGATGCTCCATGGAGACAGAGTAGCTTCCGAGAGAAGTCCAGACTGGTGAACAGGGACTCTCCATCCACCCATACAACCACATGCTGTGAAACCACTGTTAGAACAAAGAAGTGAGTAAAGCAAGTTGCAGATTCTTCATATATACTTAGGTGATTTCTGAAAAAGCACTGAACTTTGTTAAAGAGGTTACCACTCAGAATTAGGAAGGACTATGAGGGCTTCTACTTTTCACTTTCCACCTTTATGAGCTGTCTGAATTTCACATGATGAGCATCATTACTTTTATAGTTTTTAAAATGTGAGGTAAGCCTAAGGTTTAAGGATAGGAAGACAGGCAGGGTGATATCCCTGCTAGGACAGGGGGAGAAGGCAGACCTTTGGCTGTGGAGCTGTGAGGTATTAGGATGAGGGCAGTGGTGATATTCTGAAAGGGGCAGAGTGTCTGAAGAAGGGGTAGTCTAATGGCTATGTTCATCAGGTAATAGAATAATCCAGGCAGAAGGAGTTCAGAAACAGGGATGTGGGAGATATTTTTAAACAATGCTAACTGGGCATCAGCCATCATTTGACCTATATAGGATATTATCATTACTATTGCTGCTGGTTTGGTTTGGCAGAAACACGGGGTCTCTGGGAGATGGCCAGTCTAAGGAAGGAAACTTTGAAAGGTTCCAAGAACATTTGTGTGGCCAAAGAGCCCAGGAGTATAGTAAGTGACTATACCACTGGGTATAGTCAGTGAGAGCACTTACCTAGCATGCCTGAGGCCTGGGATGAATCCCTCTCTCCCCTAGGCTAGCAGAAGAGGATCACTTATGTTGGATGAATGACTTAGGTGTTAGAGAAAAGATGGGCTGGAGGTCTATTAGGGACCATTGTCATAGTTCAAGCTGAAAGATAAAGTCCTGGGTTGGGACAGTAGCAATGGGGATGGAGAAAGTAGATTCAGACAAGCCTGGGAGACAAGTAGTTTGGGGAAGGAAGGAAATAAGAGAGTTGTGAAGAGCTGGGTACAAACCTCTGGCTGCTCTTTATTACCTTTTGAGGTTGATTTGCCCATCTGTATATTTAATCAAAGAAATGTATAGAATAAATGAGATGATGCACTCAATAAACGTTAATTGCACACGATTGTTAGCCCAGGAATCAGACTTAAAGGGGTTCAGGTCATTAATGTCTCTGTGCCCGATTCTTTTGTAGATGAGGATAACTTGTTCCCATGGAAATGAAAGCGCGCCAGTAAAGGGCTGGCAAGCGCTTGGCCCGAAGTAGCGTTTAGTAAATGGCAAAGCTATTATTAAATTCATAACAGCTAAACCAACCGGCACAGAAGCTGGTACAAAGTACTTAAGATATGTTTTAATTCATGTTATAATTCATAAGGCAAAGGTTGAGGATGAGGAACAAGGGGCTGCCCAGCTCCAAAAAGAGGGTGCGCTCGCTGCCCTCTCCCCTCTCGCATCGCCCCAACGCGC